>OZ024725.1:14643308-15843308 GCA_964016875.1 Fallopia convolvulus
GTTCTTGTTGCTTCCTGTCTTGGGGTTTCTCTTTATTTGAGAGATCCTTGGCTAGGGGTCTTGTTTTGTCTTGCCTGAGCATCCTCCCTTGCTCCTTGATGTTTGCCTTCTTCGTTGCTATGCATGTTGCTTGGATCTGTTTTGTGCTTCAATGGGAGGGTGAGATTGTATCTTACCTTCTTTGCGGTTCTTGGATTCCGGCCTCTCCAGGTTATGTGTTCGATTCTTCTCTGCTTCCTTGTTTAGTTTGTGTTTTTGCTTCTATAAAACTTTTCTCTTGGTTGCATCTTTGTGGTGTCCATCTCTCTTGTCAGACTTTTTGTTCTGTTAAGATTGAGATCTTGCCACACTTTCATCCTGAGAATGAACCTTTACCTCCTGAAACGTTAATGAAACTTTTATCTCATAATTGTTGGAACTTAATTGTATATCTTGATCTATATTCCTTGTTGATAATTCAATATCTTCTTCTTTACTTACTCTTGTTCCTATTTCATATTCATAGCTTTGTGCAGGTTCTTTTTGTGTCCTTATATTTTCGGATTGGGTATTTACAGCGTTGTGAGATTGGATTCGTGACTAAGTTTGTTAAACTGAAAATTTGCATAATATTAAGATTTCCAGGTTCTCTCTCTTATCTCTTTGATGTGCTTGCTTCATGTCATCTTCTCCTTCCCCTGTTTGGTTTTATTTATGACATCTTTCATGATTCTTTCTGTGATCTCTTAATTTGTATGCAATATCCTTTTGCTAATATGTTCTACATTTTTTCTTTGCTCCTTATCTATTACTTAAACTGTTATGACACTTTTTCTGACTTTGCTCCATTTTTGTCCCCTTTTTGGCTGCCTATTTCTGCTTTCTTGATCAGTCTTGTTCCTGGTTCCCCCTCTTCTTGGAATTGGCAGCAAGTGCTCCCTATCTCTTTAAGTTATCTTATGATGTTTTTGGTTGAGGTGTTGTTGCCTTCTTTGTTGAGGATGTGTTTGAATCATGACTTGACCTATTTACTAATCCAGGTTGATGTATGTTGGCTTTGGCTCCTTTTTCTTCTTGAAAAAGTTGAAGCTTGGCCTCATACCTCTTCTTGGATTAGTGCAAAATTCAATGAAGATATGTGGGTGCTCTATTTTTTGGATAGACTCCCTCTGAGAATTGATTCTGAAATCACTAATCTGATTCATTTGTTTTACTATGCCCATTGTAGACCTGTCTTTCTTGGTGCTTTCTGTTTTAGTCTCTTACGTCTAATATTATGGATATTTGGTCTTAACTTCAACCTGTCATCTTTCTCTATTATTCATTTAGTTTCAGTTGGTTGCTTCTTCAATGTAAAATTTTACTTATCTTCGAGGTATGAAGGCTTCTTAAGTTATAATTTTCTTTCTTCAGTTTTGAGTGTTATGGCTCACTGGTTTCCTCAATTTTTTTTGTGCATCTACAAGTTACTTGGTTCGAGATTCCCTAACAATGTCTGCAACTACTTCTTTTCTTCATCTTTTAATAAAACAATGGAGTGGTCCTTGTTTGAAATTAAGCTTTATGAATTTCTGTTAAGGGTGCATCTTTTGTATACTAAGAGTTGGGACAATTTTGCTATTTGTTTGATATTTTTGACCAGTTTTCTTAGTTCGATTAGCTATTGTATGAATCTCACTTGTTTGATCTTTTTTCGTTTTCATAAAAAAGGTTTTTTTATGAATATTGGATATTGGAACATAAGAGGTATTTGTCGGCCCAATTTAAGGGAGGAAGTTGGGTTCATAAGAAAACTAAATAAACTCAATTTCCTTTGTTTAGCGGAAACAAAAACCGAGTCAGATCCTGTCATTTCGATTATTCAAAAAGCCGGTTTTCATAAAGTTATTTATTGTCCTTCTATAGGTACTAAAGGTGGGATTTGGTTACTTATTTCTGAAAATATTGAACTCGAAAATGTGTATTACTTCATCAATCTAATAATCTTATAATTATGCAATATACTTACCGCCACCAGACTTTCTTAATGATATTTGTTTATGCCCCATCTCGAGAAGACCAAAAATTCCTATTCTGGAACTCAATCTCTGAAACCATTAATCGTTTCCAATTACTTTTTCTTTTAATTGGTGATCTTAATGAAATTTCCTCTCCTAATGATAAACTTGGAGGTTCTACTCCGTTATTAAGTCGCTTTAATAGACTTTTAAACTTTACAAATGAGTTTGGATTGGTTGATTTAAAAACTACTGGCTTCCCTTTCACTTGGAGAAAACGGTCTGTTCCTTTGGATAAAATTTTCGAGAAATTAGACCGCGTGTTATGTCATCAAACCTTAAGTACTTTATTTCCTTCTCTTGTAGTTCATCACCATCCGTTCACTACTTCTGATCATTGTCTTATTACCTTCTCCCTTGGATCTACAAATTCATTTCGGAAAATTACTTTTCATTTTGAAAATGCTTGGATGTCTGAGTCTTCATTCATTCCATTAGTTTCTAAAGTATGGAGTTATCACATGGCAGGTTCCTTTATGTTTCGCCTGTCTATGAAGTTAAATCTTTTAAAGAAATATTCAAAGGTATGGGCTAAACATCATACAAATAATAATTTTGAACAATTAAAAATCTCGGAAAATCAGCTTCAAAACCTCCAGTCTGATCTATTAATTGATCCCCTTAATCCTACCATTATTTTGCGGCTTCAATCACATTTAAATAATTATAATGCTTTGTTGGATTTCTAGCATAACTTTTGGAAGCAACGTGCGACTCATTTACAAAATGTAGATAGAAATACCAAATATTTTCAATCAATCACTAAAATTCGTTCTTATAAATAGAGAATTATTTCTTTCCAAACACATGAGGGTGTCGTTATTTTTGATCATTGTTTGATTTCGCAGAACATCACTGAAGAACTTAGTCATAGATTTTTTATTAACCCTTCCTGTTCTATCCTTCCGGCTGATCTTGATATCATTCCAAATTTAATATCTACAACTGATAATCTTATGCTTATTAAATCTCCTTCGGCTGCAGAAATCAAGTTTGCAACTTTTGATCTTGCTCCGAATAAAACTCCGGGTCCGGATGGCTTTCCAGCAGATTTCTTCCAAAAATTTTGGAATATTGTGGGTAATTCTGTAATTTTAGCGGTACAGGCTTTCTTCCATTTTGGACATATGCTTCGTTGTGTTAATAAATCCTTTGTTACTCTTATTCCTAAAATAGATGCTCCTTTAACTATTAACCATTTTCGTCCCATTAGCCTTTGTAACACCATTTACAAAATTATTACTAAAGTTTTAGCCATCCGTTTGGGAACGCTCCTTCCTTCTCTTATCCATCCGCTTCAGGGGGCGTTTGTGAAAGGAAGACTTATCCCGGATAACATTCTTATAGCACATGAAATTTTTCACTCTTTTCATAAAAAAGAAAAAAGGGAAAAAAGGTTGGATGGCCATTAAATTAGATATGGAAAAAGCTTATGACAAACTTGATTGGAACTTTATTAAATTAATTCTTCTAAAATTTGGTTTCCATTCTAAATGGGTTAGTCTCATTATGACTTGCATTTCCACTTCCTCTTCTGTCCTTGTTAATAATGAACCTGGGGTTGAGTTCTCGCCTCAGTGCGGTATTAGACAGGGGGATCCAATTGCACCTTTTATTTTTATCATTGCTATGGAATATCTTGCACGTACATTGCAATTTCAGTCTACTCTCGACTCTAAGTTTGTTGGTATACAATTAGTTAAGAATGGTACGTGTTTACCCTTTCTTAGTTTTGCTGATGATACTCTAATTTTTGCAAATACTTCTCATGCAAACATCAATTATATTAAAAGTTTTTTAGATAATTTTTCGAGAATTTCGGGCCTTTTGATTAATTTCGAATCATTTCGGAAAAATATCTTGGATCTGCTTTGCTTTTTCAATATCAGAAGAAAAATTGTTCTTGGCAATTTGGAAGACTAATGAATCTCAGGGATAATATTTCGAAAGGTATTTTGTGGAGTATTGGAAATGGCCAGTCTGTTAATTTCTGGACAGACCCTTGGATTCCAAATGTTGATTTATTTCCTTACTTTGATAATATTAATATTAAGTTAAAAGTATCTTCTTTTATAACATCTTATCATTCTTGGGATCATGATAAATTACATTTACTTCTCCCGGATTTTTTAGTTGATTTAATTTCAAAAATTAGAATTCCCATTTCTCCTTCTTTGGATAGATTAGTTTGGCTTCCTTCTTCTGATGGAGATTTTTCTGTCCACTCAGCATCTTCTATGCTTAAGGCTGTGTTTGTCAAATTTAATAAACTAGTTAATAAACCTCAACTAGTCTAAAAAACTTCATAAACTACGTTTGTCTTGTATAAATACACTAGTAATTGGTTAATCAACTAGTTTAAATGATAAGCTAAAAAATCTAGCTTATTTGCTAGTTTATCTAGTTTATTGGATTAAGAAAAAAGAAAAAAATCAACCAATAAAAAAGTAAGAGAATAGGTAGTGGGTAGGAGAGAGAATGCAGTGGGATGGAAAGTTAACGTGATTATGAATCCAAAAACTAGTTTATTTTAACAAACACAATTTATTGATTTAACTAGTTTTTTATCTCCATTTTTATCTAGTTTATTAATTTTAACTAGTTTTTAAACTTTAACTAATTTATCAACTAGATGACAAACACAACCTAACTCTTCCCGAGTTTTCTTTTGACTTTTCTTGGATTTGGAAATCTTCTCTTCCACCTAAAATAAAAAAATTCTTTTGGAAAGCCTGTGCAGATTGTCTCCCATCTACTGATCGTCTGAATAGGCATTTCAATTGTGGATAATTTCTCTGACAATTTGTTGTCTACTTTAAAATCAAATCAAAACAGTAATGTGCTTTGTTTCTTATGGTGGTTTATTTGGGGCCATAGAAATTTAAAAAAATTTAATCCGATCAAGCTTATGACCATGCTTCCTCCTTGTGATTTGGCTTTTTCACAACATCTCCAATGGGTTTCCTCACAGGGTCCTCCTGCTCGTAAAGACAAATCTTGTCCTAAAGGATAAATAATAGTGTTTGGAAGAAACCCCCATTTAACTCTTTAAAACTAAATTTTGATGCTTCTAAACGTTTGAATAATTCCACTTATACAGGTTTCTTAATTCGTGATCATAATAGAAAAATCATGTCCTTTGACAGAAAACACATTTGCTCTGTTTCTGTTCTGCAGGCTGAGGCCCTTGCATTGCTTGATGGTCTTAAAAGTGCGGTCCAGTTAAAGCCCTCTCGTCTGATTATTGAGGGCGATAACTTGATGCTTATTAATTCTTTGAAAAATATTTGGAAAGTTCCTTGGGAAATACAAACTATTGTAAATGATATCCGTCATTTTGCTGCTTTTATTCCCTGTGTGGTGTTTTTTCATTGTTTCAGGGAGTGTAATTCGGTGGCCGATTTCATCGTCGGAAGGTATTTAGTTTTTTCGGATCTTAGTTTTGCTATTTCTCATTTTTTTCCGGGATCGTTGTTTGATCTTTGGATGCTTCTAGTTTCACTGTGTGGGTCCAGACTCATCCTTTGTTATTTGACTTTCTAAAGATCATCCGCTGTGATGATTTAGGGTGGCCTTGTAATGTACGGGCATCCTAGTGTTGGCTTTGTAATGAGCTAGTAGCTCATTTCTTAAAAAAAAAACCTCGTTGGTCGGACATGAATCGAAAATCAAGATGAAAAGGTTAACAAAGAATGTATGAAAAATATCATTAAAACCTTAGATGATCGGATTGGTTTTTCATGATTGAAACCGTAACAAATTGCTTTTGAACGATTAAAACCACTAAGTTCTTTAATGAGAACAACAATTACGAATTACGAAACAAAAAATTAATCTGAGCACCTCCTAACTAACGAAAAGAATGCAAATTTAATTGATCTTTTGCATTTATTTAACTGTTCGATGTTAAGTATTGCAAAGAGATGAATAAAATTTCTTGTGTCTTTTAATTCATATATATCTATTCTCTATTCTATTATAAAAGCATACGTAAGTTTCGATCTTACCCATCCAATTTTATAAAATTTGCTTTTACACTATCATGTGGTTGTAATAATTCGATTTATTCTGGCCGCTTGATTTACTATCGTGTTGATGTTATTAATTCATTATTCATTATTTCTCAAGAATATTTTTGTTATTTTAATATTCCTCGAAATTCGTGTCGGTGTTGCTTAGCTCTTAAGTAATCTCGGGGAGACCTTGAAAAATATATATTCTTGGAAAAGCGTGCTCAAATTAGGTGATATTTGGATGTAAATGGGTAATTTTGACATGCCTCGAAAAACGTGTCCAAGTTACTTCGCATGTAAGCAAGCTCGGATAAGTTTGTTTCTTAGTTGTGAAGAAAGCTCGTATACGTAATGAAACAAGGTTTTAAATATTGGATGGCGTGAAGTCAAGTAAATTATTCCCGAAAAAATCATGTCCCTTTAAATAAATTTACGGAAATACCATTTCCATATTCCTATTCCAAAAAAATCATGCTCCTTTAAATAAATTTATGGAAATGTCATTTCCATATCTCTGCACTTCTTAGTTATTGTTAAAATGAAGTCTTCGTCTTATAATCGCCGCGCAACGCGCGGCTTTACTGCTAGATGGATTTGTTGCAATTTAACCAACAGATTAATTTGTCATTACTGCAATGTCATATAGAAGGATGTCGTATGAAATAAACCTGATACGGAAAAATATTCTTATATCAATTTCTACTTTTTTCAGGTTTCAAGGATGAGATTTCAGGAGTTGCGAACAAAGAAATCACTGTAAGTTTGGAGTTGTGCAAGATGGAGATCGTCTTGAAGCGATTGCAGCAATTGGTAAGATTATATTCTTCTTTTTTCTTCTCAAATATCCTTTTTAGAATGCTTCCATGATATGAGTCCAACATGTTATTATGTAATCAAATTATACCGTTTCCATTTACACATGCAAGCTGGCGATTTGCCAGGTCCGTCACTGACTCAGCTAAAGTCGTTGTTGCCGAGATCAAAAATAAATTAACCCTGTTCTACTAACTAGTATAGTAAGCAAGCAAGGGATCGAACCCAAGAGAATCGGGATTCTGAACAATCAGCAGGTAACAAGACAGGGGGTTTTGGATGTTTAAGCAAGCAAATATTATTGTGGATTAAATCAATTGAAGGAAAGCAGAGTTTATTCAATCAATTCCACCTTTTTAATCATTCGATCATCAATTCATCCACCTTTCTATTAATTCCCAGGTTAATCCAATCCTTATAAAAGATTTTCGCTTGTCCACGGTCCAAGCGAAATTATGATATGAACAAGAACGCTTAATTCAAATCATGCAAAGTATTAAGGATAGAAGGATATTAATTAATGCTATCAAGCTACGAGTCTCATGCATAAAATAACAATCAAACACTCTTTCTCAATTTTAGTCCACGGTCCTAGAAAAGAGTTGTTTCAAAGATAAATAAGATTGCACAGACAACAATCAAACTAATCCAAACAATAGAATATCAATCAAATTCAATAAGTTGCGCACCAAGAGAAATCAATTGATAATCATAAAATTAAGCACAAGAGTTTTGATGTTAACCAAGGGATAGAAAAGTTACAAGAATCTCACGAATTATATAAAAAGCATTCCTTGATCAAACAAACTCCAAAGGGAATTTAGTTCTCCATAATAAAACTTAAAACTGGAATAATCTCTGAAAGTGTGCTAGAATGTCTCCCCAAAGTGTAACACGAAACTAAGCTTAAATAGTAAAAACATAACCGAAACCTAGAGATATAAAAATAGATAAAAGATAGAAAAATACGGAAGTTGGCGTCTCGGAGAAAGGCCGACCCGCGAGCGCGGTTTCATCAAGCTTCGGCGTCCGCGGATCCTCGTCCAACCGCGGGCGCGGTTCCTGCGACATCATTCTGGCTTCGATTTCGGAGGTGGTTTTGACCCACTTAGAGTTGGAGTTTGAACTCGGAGTAAAAATATGAATTGTAGCTCTTTCAGTTAGCTTTCCAACGGTACCAAATTCAGCTTCATCCAATCGCCTTAGCTCCCGAACCAAGCATCACAAGAAAATGGCGTCAAAACAACTCCAAATCAACACTTGTCTTCAAAAGTCTTACAATTCTTCAAATCGTGTCTTCGGTCTTCAAATGACAATTATGCTCAAAACTAACCTGAACACACTCAAATCATGCCTAAAATACAAGAGTTCACCTATACTAAAGAGAGCATATCAGTCACTCCAAAGAGTTAATCATTTTATAGATTGATTTCACTCTTCAAAATTTGCTTTGCCTCTTCATATCTCAGGGATTGCGCGTTGCTTCACTTTTGGAGGAAGCAGGAATATACTTCTCCATGATTCTTCCATCAAGCCACAATCTCAATTGTCGAAAGAAGATTATATGAATAAAGAAAAACAAGCAACGCTTAACCATTTCCTTGAGAAACTGCTGAAGCTGAAGGCTTTAATGAAAACAAAGGCGAATTCAAATGATAGATATTTTATTCTATATTGCTTTTATCACTTCTTCAGGGAACGAAATGCCATTCATGGTTAGTTCACATTGTTAGTTTAAATACATGCACCTACACCAGCTTTCTATGAAAAACTCATATGAAAAAAAAAAATCAAATTTGGGCTTGAGCTTTTTGAAAGCCATTGCTAGCTGTCAATTTCAGGCTGGACAAAGGAGGGCAAAGAGAAGACACAAGTTCATGGAAGATTTCTTGGGGGAATTCTATCAAGAGTGTGAGAGGCAAGCTTGAAGGAAGTGCATTGACCTCTCCAGTGTCGAACCAATCACCGCTTGGGATAGAAATACCATTCTCCTCGTGCTGATTTGAATAGGGCTTTAGGATAAATACCTCAAATTTGAGGTCTATCTTCACTCGATAAGAATGTGCAACCACCTTTTATCTTCTCAATGCATATCTGATTTTATACTGAACTTTGTATCGTTTTAGGCCTTTCTTAAATGCATATGCAGGACAATAGTTACTCTAACACACAAATGTTGTGGCCCGATTACATATTTTCTTTTAATTGGGCCCCCGTGCAAAGCACGGGCCCCTGCTAATGTCTATATATATATATATATGTATAGATTTTAGGATGAAATTTTGCTAACCATATGTATTGAACTTACATGTGTGTACAAACCCAATTTATCAAAGACTTTCACATCCATTCTCATTATAAGTAGTTTAATTAGTCTATTTGGTAGGTAACAACATTCATGATCATTAGGTTGTGAGTTCGAATTCTCCTTCTCCATTGTAATAAGTGATAGTATATGCACAATAACCAAGCTAGCGGGTCTAGATTTATCGAACCGGGTTTAATGGGTCTTAGTTATAATTAGACCTATAAAATATTATGGAGATCATATATTTATTTTTCTTAGACAATCATAATTAATTATAATTTTATAAAATTAAATAAAGAGATAATAGATAGAGTTTATCTCTTGTGGCAAGTGGATAAGTTGAAATCTAAACAGATTATTAAAATAACAATATTTGTTAAGATTGATATATTAATTTGATAGAGCCAGTCGTAATATATATAGATATGGATGTGCATATCGGCTGGGGCACTAGACTCTCAATTCTCCAAAAATCAGTTCTCGTTTATATATCAGTTAAGAGCTCTAGCAAGCAGATTCTGGTATAGAAAATTATCCATGTTCGTGTGTGTGAATACCGCTAGAGGAGCAACACTTGGGGCTCATTGTTGATCTAAAAAGGTTTGAGCTTGCTATTTGGATTCGCATTTAAGGTAACGATCTGATCAAATTATTTATTCTATGTTATCATATTGATCCTTGGGAATTTGGGATGAAAGTTTTTGTCTTTTCCGCTGTGTTTGCATCCCTAGAATCCAACAGTGGTATCAGAGCTTCGTATGATTGTATGCGTAGAAGAGCATGTTTAATTGCTATTTTGATCTGTTGTATGTAACATTTATAGATTGCTTTTGGATTGGATCCTAGAAGGCATAAAATTATTTATTACGTGCTTGATTATACATTATTTAAAGATATGAATTTTGTGCATGTGTATTTATGTACGTGATCTTGGCATGTATGTATAGAGTTTGGTTCAAATGAAACAAACTCTTATCCTAAAACGAACTCTTATCCTAAAACGAATGCACTTTTTGTAGTTAGTGGTGCACTTTTCATACTTCAGAGTGCACTTTTTCGCATTTGTACTTTTCGTATTTTTAGTGCACTTTTCAAATTTTTTTAGTGCACTTTTTCATAATGCACTTTTTGTTTTTTTAATGCACTTTTATATGAAAAGTGTATTACTAACTATGAAAAGTGCATTCGTTTTAGGATAAGAGTTTGTTTCATTTGAACCAAACTATATATGTATATATCTATATCTATATCTACACTAATATAAAAGCATACGTAACTTTGTATCAGGGCCATCCATTTTTATAAAATTGAGATGATTTTGCTAAAACTATCGTGCGGTTGTTATTAATTCATAGCTTTTAATCACGACCATCGAATTTCATAAATACTATCGTGCGACTGTTATTAATTCGTTATTCATTATTTTTCAAGAGTAATTTAGTTGTTTTAATGTTCCTCGAAATTCGTGCAAAATCCGATCCCTCAAGAATAATTTTGTTGTTTTTTGTTCCTCAAAATTCGTCGGTATTGCCTAGCTCTTAAGTAATCTCGGGATATATACTCTTGGAAAAGTGTGATCGACTTATGTGATATTTGGATGTGAACGGGTAATCTTGACATGTCACGAAAAACGTGTCCAAGTTACTTCACTCGTAAGCAAGCTCGGATAAGTTTGTTTCTTAGTTGTGAAGAAAGCTCGTATATCTATACTAATATAAGTCTATACGTAACTTTGTATCACGACCATCCATTTTTATAAAATTGAGATGATTTTGCTATACTAATATAAAAGCATACGTAACTTTGTATCAGGGCCATCCATTTTTATAAAATTGAGATGATTTTGCTAAAACTATCGTGCGGCTGTTATTAATTCATAACTTTTAATCACGACCATCCAATTTCATAAATATTATCGTGCGGCTGTTATTAATTCGTTATTCATTATTTCTCAAGAGTAATTTAGTTATTTTAATGTTTCTCGAAATTCGTGCAAAATTCGATCCCTCAAGAATAATTTTGTTGTTTTAATGTTCCTCAAAATTCGTGTCGGTATTGCTTAGCTCTTAAGTAATCTTGGGATATATACTCTTGGAAAAGCGTGATCGACTTATGTGATATTTGGATGTGAACGGGTAATCTTGACATATCTCGAAAAATGTGTCCAAGTTACTTCGCTCATAAGCAAGCTCGGATAAGTTTGTTTCTTAGTTGTAAAGAAAGCTCGTATATCTATATCTATATCTATACTAATATAAAAGCATACGTAACTTTGTATCACGGCCATCCATTTTTATAAAATTGAGATGATTTTGCTATATATCTATCTATATCTATTCTATTATAAAAACATACGTAACTTTCGATCTCGGCCATCCAATTACTTAAAAATGCGTGTTTCACTAACGTGTGGTTGTAATAATCTGTTTTTTTTCGGCCGCTTGATTTACTATCGTGTGGCTGTTATTAATTCTATTCTATTATAAAAGCATACGTAACTTTCGATCTCGGCCATCCAATTACTTAAAAATGCGTGTTTCACTATTGTGTGGTTGTAATAATCTGTTTTTTTACGGCCGCTTGATTTACTATCGTGCGGCTGTTATTAATTCATTACTTCTCAGTAATAATTTTGATATTTTAATGTTCCTTGAAATTCGTGTCATATTGCTTAGCTCTTAAGTAATCTCGGTATATATATTCTTGGAAAAGCGTGATCGACTTATGTGATATTTGGATGTGAACGGGTAATTTAGACATGTCTCGAAAAACGTGTCGAAGTTACTTCGCTTGTAAGCAAGCTCGGATAAGTTTGTTTCTTAGCTGTGAAGAAAGCTCGTATACGTAATAAAACAAGTTTTAAGACATTGGATGGCGTAAAGTCAAGTAAATTAATACCAAAAAAACCATGCCCCTTTAAATAAATTTACGGAAATGCCATTTCCATATTCCTTTTCCAAAAAAACCATGCCCCTTTAAATAAATATACGGAAATGCCATTTCCATATTCTTTTTCCAAAAAAATCATGTCCCTTTAAATAAATTTACGAAAATGCCATTTCCATATCTCTAGACTAATGAAGTTTGCGTCTTATAATCACCGCGCAACGCGCGGCCTAATTGCTAGTACTAATATAAAAGCATACGTAACTTTGTATCAGGGTTGTCCATTTTTATAAAATTGAGATGATTTTGCTAAAACTATTGTGCGGATGTTATTAATTCATGGCTTTTAATCACGACCATCCAATTTCATGAATACTATCGTGCGGCTGTTATTAATTCATTATTTCTCAAGAGTAATTTTGTTGCTTTAATGTTCCTCAAAATTCGTGTCGGTATTGCTTAGCTCTTAAGTAATCTCGGGATATATATTCTTGGAAAAGCGTGATCGACTTATGTAATATTTGGATGTGAATGGGTAATCTTGACATGTCTTGAAAACGTGTCCAAGTTACTTTGCTCGTAAGCAAGCTCGGATAAGTTGGTTTCTTAGTTGTGAAGAAAGCTCGTATACGTAATAAAACAAGTTTTAAGACATTGGATGGCGTGAATTCACTTAAATTAATACCAAAAGGTTTTGCTTAGCTCTTAAGTAATCTCGGGATATATATTCTTGGAAAAACGTGATCGACTTATGTGATATTTGGATGTGAACGGGTAATTTTGACATGTCTCGAAAAACATGTCCAAGTTACTTCGCTTGTAAGCAAGCTCAGATAAGTTTGTTTCTTAGTTGTGAAGAAAGCTTGTATATGTAATATAAAAAAGTTTTAATACATTGTATGGCGTGAAGTCAAGTAAATTAATACCAAAAAAATCATGTCCCTTTAAATAAATTTAAGAAAATGCCATTTTCATATCTTTACACTATTGAAGTCTCCGTCTTATAATCGCCGCGCAACGCGCGGCCTAATTGCTAGTATAACATATGCGTGTGTATATGCTATTAGGGTTGAATATGTGTATTTAATTCAAGTTCTGTAATTTTAATATATTCATATATCCGTAAGTTAGCCCCGAAAGTTGTGTTGCATGCGTATTATATATATATGATCGTTTACATAATTATGTGTTATATATATGCATGTTTATGTATCGTTTTAATTATATATTTTTATAAATGATATGATTTAGTATTCGGTATATATATTTGGTGAGATAAGAATTTGTGCAAAGTAAAATCCCTAGTTAAAATATTAAGTCAAGTATATTTATGCTCTCCATTAATTAGTTAAGAAAATAGATAGAGTTCTTATTTGGGTCGGTACAGCTCAGTTGTGGGCCCATATTTGAATGTCTATAGTTTTTCTTGATTAAGTTAATGTGTCGACTTAACTTGAATTTTTAACTTGTTAGCCAAAGCTAAGGTTAAGTAGTTCAAGGAGCAAGTGTTGGATATATATTTCATGGATTTGGTTTATAGGCAAGAGAGCCATCAGACAGATACTGGAAATTGCAAGGAGTTGCACTTGGCAAAGTTAAGGCCTACCTAATGAATCTAGTTTGTAGGTACAGCCAAATTTGTGTGCAAACTAGACAAGTTGGGGTTTCAGTCCCGCTAGAGAATTTAGGCAACAAAATTCTCCGAGATCATTAGTGAGGGCTATTGATTTTGAATAAATAGTGGGAGTTTCAAATTATTATAAAAGTCCTTTTATTTAAAATATTTGTTATGCTTATTTATCTTTTGTGCATTGTTGATGTAGATATCATGGCAAGTAACAGTTATGGAACCTTAACATTGCGACACATCCTGGATAAGGAAAATTTGCTTAGTGGACCAAACTATCTTGAATGGCTCAGGAAACTTAAAATTGTTTTGAGACATGAAAGAAAGTTGTATGTCCTAGAAGAAGATCTGTTTGTACCGGTAGATGGTGCCCCAGAGGCTGAAGTAAAGGCCTATGAGAAATTCACGGAGGATCAGATAGATGTAGAATGCATCATGATGTCTGCAATGGTTCCTGAATTGCAGAAGCAACATGATGGCATGAGTGCCAGGGAAATTGATGCTCACCTACGTGATCTGTTCCAAGAGAATGCAAGGGTTGAGCGTTATAATACCTTTAGAGCCCTATTTAATTGCAAGATGCAAGAAGGTATCCCAGTGGAGACTCATGGCCTGAAAATTATCGGGTACATAGAGCGACTCGGAAACTTGGGTGTAGCTATGGATCAAGATTTAACAATGGATCTTGTCTTGTCATCATTGTCGGAGAGTTTTTCTCAGTTTATCATGAATTTCAATATGAATAACATGAAGAAAACTCTACCAGATATTTTGGCTATGCTAAGAACTGCTGAAAAGGACATTAAAACGTCAAAACCAGCAAAGCAATCTTCACTAGTTCTCAATGTGAACAAGAACAAGAGAAAGGGCAAGGGAAAAGAGAATCCCAAGGCCAAGAATGTGAAGATAGAAAACAAGCCAAAGAAAGGGGTGCAGAAACCTGTAGCTGAGGAGAAAGAAGCTACATGTTTCCATTGTGGCAAGAAGGGTCACTGGAAGAGGAATTGCACAATCTTCTTAGAGAAGAAAAACAAGGATATTGGACCTTCAGGTATCTTAGTTGAGTGTA
Source organism: Fallopia convolvulus (assembly GCA_964016875.1). Classification (NCBI taxonomy): domain Eukaryota; kingdom Viridiplantae; phylum Streptophyta; class Magnoliopsida; order Caryophyllales; family Polygonaceae; genus Fallopia; species Fallopia convolvulus. The sequence goes on from OZ024725.1 coordinate 14,658,061, forward strand.
GTATGTCTGTTTCTACTTCATTGGTATTGAATACCGCCTGTTTTTCTCACATTTGTGTGAATTTGCAGGGACTAAGTAGGTGCAGAAGGCTTTCCAAAGGCGAGGTAGATATATGAGTTGTTAATGGATCAAGGATTGCTGCTTTAGCCGTCGGTACTTATTCAATCACTTTGCCAAGTGGATTAGTTTTAAATTTAAACAATTGTTATTATGTTCCTAGTTCTACCAAGAACAATATTTGAGTTCCAGTTTTGGATATTGAAGGTTTTACATTTGAGTATGGAAATTGAACTTTTTCGTTTTACTTGAATGGTTTGTTCTATGGTAATGGAATATTATATAATGGTTTATATCTTTTGAACTTAGAAAAGTCAGTATCATGCATCACTGAAAAGAAACAAAAAAAGGATGACTCAAATGCTACCTATTTATGGCATTGTAGGCTTGGTCATGTAAACGACAAACGCATCGCTAAACTTCATTATGAAGTCTATTTGGATTCTTTTGAATTTGAATCCATAGATAGATGTGAAGCGTGTTTACAAGGAAAAATGGCTAAGGCACCTTTTACCAAGAAAGGTAAGAGAGTTGGAGAGTTGTTAGAGCTCATACACAGTGATGTGTGTGGACCTTTATCAACTCAAGCCAGAGGTGGATATTCTTACTTCGTGACTTTCACAGATGATTTAAGTAGATATGGATATTTTTATTTAATAAAGAACAAGTCTGAGACCTTTGATAAATTCAAAGAGTTCAAAATGAGGTAGAGAATCAACTTGGCAAGAAAATAAAGGCTCTTCGATCGGATCGAGGTGGTGACTATTTAAGCCAAGAGTTTATTGATTACCTTAAGGAGTGTGGAATAGTTTCACAGCTTACTCGTCCTGGAACACCGGAATGGAATGGAGTTTCAAAAAGGAGAAATCGCACTCTTTTAGATATGGTAAGATCAATGATGAGTCATGCAAGTCTTCCATTGACATTTTGGGGTTATGCTTTGGAAACAGCAATCCACACACTTAACCGTGTTCCAACCAAGGCAGTAGATAAGACACCATATGAGATTTGGCGAGGTCATAAGCCTAATATGTCTTATCTCAAAGTATGGGGTTGTGAAGCTTATGTGAAGAGCACATACTCAAATAAGCTTGCAGCCAGGTCTGTTAAATGCAATTTTGTTGGATATCCTAAGGAAACGAAAGGATATTACTTTTACATTCCTAATGAGCACAAGGTTATTGTTGCTAGGTATACTTTCTTAGAAAGAGAGTTCATCTCTAAAGAAAGTAGTGGGATTAAAGTAAGTCTTGAGGAAATTCAAGATTCAACTAATGAGTTGGAACAAGAGCAATCGGTTAGGCCATCCCAGCCAGAACCCGAGATTGTAGAAATGCAAGAGTTACGTAGGTCCTCAAGAGTGCGAATGGAACCAGAGAGAATGAGCCTTATTGTCACGGATCATGGTGAAGTTTTGCTCATCGAGAATGATGATGCACCTTCAACCTACAAGGAAGCTTTAGCTTCACCAGATTCCGAGAAATGGCTAAATGCCATGAATTCTAAAATGGACTCCATGTACACCAACGAAGTTTGGGAGTTGGTAGATGCACCAATTGGGGTTAAACCTGTTGGGGCAAGTGGATCTTTAAAAAGAAGACAGACATGGATGGTAATATTAGTACCTATAAAGCAAGGTTGGTTGCAAAAGGTTTCACTCAACGTTATGGAATTGACTATGATGAAACTTTTTCACCGGTAGCCATGCAAAAGTCTATCAGGATTTTGCTTGCAATAACAGCTTACTATGACTTTGAGATTTGGCAAATGGACGTGAAAACCTCTTTCCTAAATGGGAAGTTAATAGAGGAAGTTTACATGGAACAATCTCCAGGGTTTGAAACGTCTACAAGTATAAATAAGGTTTGTAGGTTGAAGAGATCCATTTATGGATTAAAGCAAGCGTCTCGGAGTTGGAATCTGAGATTTGATGATGCAGTCAAGGAATTTGGCTTCATTAGAAATTTAAAGAACCTTGCGTTTATAAAAAGGTTAGTGGGAGCACATTAGTGTTTCAAGTTTTGTATGTGGATGATATTCTCCTCATCGGGAATGACAAGCCATTCTTGGAATCTACCAAGGCATGGTTGTGCAAGTGCTTCTCCATGAAGGACCTAGGTGAGGCAGCCTATATCTTAGGAATTAAGATACACCGAGATAGGTCTAAAAGGCTGCTTGGTCTAAGTCAAGGCACGTACATTGACAAGATCTTGAATAGATATAAGATGCAAGATTCCAAGAGAGGACTTTTGCCCTTGTCACATGGCGTATGTCTCTCTAAGCAGATGTGTCCAAGGACACAACAAGAGAGAGACATAATGAGTAATGTACCTTATGCTTCTGCAGTTGGGTCCATTATGTACACTATGACATGTACACGGCCTGATGTCTCTATGCAATAAGTATGGCGGGTAGATATCAGACTGATCCAGGTGAAGGTCACTGGAGTGCTGTTAAGACTACTCTCAAATATTTGAGAAGAACCAAAGATCAAGTTTTGGTCTATGGGGGAGAAGAGGAGCTAGTGTTCAGAGGTTATACTAATGCTTGTTTTCAAACAGATCAAGATGATCTAAAGTCACAAATGGGTTATGTGTTTTGCCTAAACGGTGGAGTTGTTTGTTGGAAGAGTTGCAAACAGGATACAGTTGCTGACTCGACGGCAGAATCCGAGTAAATAGCAGCTTCGGAAGCAGCTAAGGAAGCAGTTTGGATCAAGAACTTTATTATAGAGCTTGGAGTGGTTCCTAGCATTGAAGGTCTAGTTAGATTCTACTGTGATAATAATGCAGTTGTTGCACAGGATAAGGAACCAAGATCTCACCAGCGATCCAAGCATGTACTTCGGAAGTACCACATCATCAGAGAAATAATTCAAAGAGGAGATGTTGCACTAACCAGAGTTTCAAGTGATGAAAACATTGTTGATCCATTAACTAAGGCCTTACCTCAGCAGAAACATGATGCTCATGTGAGGGGTCTAGGACTTAGAGTTTGGCATTGATGTATGCAAGATACTATTATAGTATGCAAGTTTGTCGAACTAGTTTTACTTATATGACATTGATACATTATTAAAAGGCAATATTTATCATTTTTATTTTGTTTTTCTGCAAACATTTAATATTGATAAAGATCCTTAGAATATGATGTCTTGTGTGAATTGATGATATAGTTATTTATCGTCAGTGAGAATTTTACAAACAAGGTTATATTCTTAAAACGTCCTTGGTCGGATTAGTATCGAGAAGGGATATCGAAACTACAGACCAACATGCGAATAGACTGTAGGTTCATCTCGCTGAACCGAGGGATAGTTCTTCCAAGTCATTTCCATGGGTGCTCAAGGATAAGTAGAGCTACTGGACCGGCCCGAATTAGAGGATACCACATATATAAAAAAGCGCCATTGGTTCCTCTTCTAAATGAATGAGTGTTAGTGATCTCATGACTTGAGACTGTGATAGCTTGCATATAGGTAGTGTTTACGATGCATATTTATGTTTATTTTGCATAAGTTTTAGTTAGTTTTAGTTGGTTTTAGTTTAGTTTCTAGGATCTTGTGTTGTCGGGTAGTTGCACTTGTTTTATTCGGTTTTGCAGATCTTTAGGTGAACAAGCATGGATGGGATGGATCTTACATGATTGTGGTGGAGTTTGATGAAGCTTAGAGTGATACAAGTGAAGATTAGAAGAGTTAACGCCCAAGAGCTTGTGTGAAAAGAACGCTTAAACCCGGGCTATGCATTGAAGTTCTTGTTTCAACACCTCTATCTTGCAATGCTTGGTTTGGGAGATATAGTGCTCGGATGAGGCTCAATTTGGTATCAATTGAAAGCTAATTCAAATATCTACAATTCCTATTTTTACTCCGAGTCCAAATTCCAACTCTAAGTGGGTCAAAACAGCCTCTGAAGTGACGCTTGAATGCTGAACTGAGGCAATTGCGCGGGATGACTGCTAATTGCGCGGCGCGCAATTCAGCACCCTATCCCGAACAATTCCAACTGAGGGGTGATTGCGCGGGATGGATCATTGCTCAGCCGCGCAATTATACGATCCCGCACAATCGGGAATTTCACGCGGACATCATAGGCCGACATTTGCGCTTGATTTTTGGGCCTAGGGTTATATCATATCCGAGTATAGCTTAAAGATAGATCTTTTGAGGATTATTTGGAATACATATATAAACCTTACGTTAGTTTATTTCAAAGAACTTTTTTCAAATTTTGGAGGCTAGGGTTTTCTCTCAAGGAAGAACCTTTGAACCTTTGTAAGTTTGATTTTAATTCAATTATGCATTGCTAATTTCTTGTGTTTGACTAGTTATTGAAATCTTAGATTGCATAATATTGTGAGGTTTGATTGATTCTCATTAACTTGAATAGGTTTTATTCCATGTGCTTAATTGAATTAGAACTATTCTAGGGTTTTGTTAGATTGGTCACCTAATAGAATTTCTAGGTTAATTTACAACTAATCTGATTAATGCACGTTCGGGGTTGATTAGATAAAGTAGCATCTGTAATTGTTTAGACCCGTTCGGGATATTCAATTATAGAAGGGAATAAATCCACAAATAACTTAGATGTATGCTTGTTCTAAGTGTTTGTTTCTATTGATAACTTGATTCGTAAAGCTGTCGTTTAATTGAATCTAGACGTTGTTTTAGGTTGTTAAATGATTAGGGTTGTTTAGACTGTTAGTTCTTTCAAGTATTTATGAAGTTTGGGTCATAATCCTTAGTAGGAGTATAATCCACAATAGATTATTCAAGGGAATTGAGAATCAAGAGAATCAATGATCAATAAGCATATCTATGATGGATTTAACTAGTTAAACACGCTTGTCTCTTATTTGATTAAAACCATTTTTTGCATTCTTAGATAGTTTTCTATTTTGCATAGTAGTTTATAATTTCATTCATAAAACCCCCATATAAGTTACTTGACACTTAAGCAATAACACATTTACACGAGTCTCTGTGGGATCGACCCTTGCTTACCGCTCTACTGAGTTGATTAGGTTAGGATTCTTTGATAGGTATTAACGACCACCGAAAATACCTCATCAAATTTGGCGTTGTTGTCGGGGACTCGTCGCTATTTGTATTTTTACTTTTGTGTTATTCTTGGTGTTGTGAACCTATCTTACGGTTCATAACACCCGTGCTACTAATCTATGGCTTTGTTCGATTGTAGACAGCTGCAGGATGAACACTTCCATGACTATTTTTCAAGATTTCAAGATCATGTGTTTCAACTTGGTGCTTGGGGATTACAGTATAGTGATAGAGAGGTAACCATGGGAGTTATCAACGGTATGAATCTTGAGACAAGGGGATTGGCTGACTACATGAGTAATGAGAGGCTTTTGTTTATGGGACTTGAGGAATGCTGGGATTTCTTATGTTTCATGAGCCATCAGAGCTTTTTGGTCGAGTCATCTTCCCAACCACCCCAGCCGGTTGATAAGTCTCTTGAGGATATAATCAGGGATCTTTCAAAAGGGGCGGATGCTATAATCATGGAGCACTGTGAGTTATGTTCTTCAAGTTTTCATTCCACAATCTCATGTCCTTTTGACTTGTGTGGAAAGGTTGGTGGAATCACATTGGAGTTAAACGATCATGAGTCAGACACCCAGATGCAAGTTGAGGAGCAATCTAAGACACTTGATGTGGGTTATGAGGATAAATTTGATGTCCAATATGAAGTCAGACCTATAAGGCAAGTTGAGCAGATCATCACAGAGCCAAAGGAAGTTTGTGCTGGCATAGAGATTCTTACAGAGCCTAGGGATCCTGAGTCATCTTCACTCACGTGGAGTAAATTGCTTGAGGGTTTTATGGTTTTGGAAGAAGACTCTTTTGTCGACCAAGACGACTTCTTTGCTGATGAAGTAGACAACCATGAGGGAGAAAATCAACATGATATACCTGTTAAGGTTCCCGTTGTCATGGTGCACCCGATGTTAGGCCTTGACATCCCATGCTTCAGTTTCCCCACCTTCTCACAGCAGGAGCTTATGGAGTTCGAAGATGAGGAGCCAAGTCTACAACACAAGGTCGAAGGTGAAAAATACATGGAGTTCATCTTTGAAGAAAGTGGTAGTGATTGCAAGTACTTCAAACCATATTGTAAGTATTTTCTAAAGCCACCACTTGTGTTGAATTTATTTGAACAAATGCCATATCGTGCCAATTGGGCACACATGTTTGATAAGTTAAAACGATCTTTGAAAGTTATATTATGCATCTTTAATTTATCATGGTGTTACTTATGTTTTTCTGAGATGTGTGCACATGGGTTTGACAGGTTGCTAAGGGCATTGACAATGTCTAATCATGTCAATTCATTCTAAGGGTCAAGCTAATGACATTAAACAAGCGCTTCTTGAGAGGCAACCCAAGGCTTAGAGTAGTTTTGTTTTTCAGTTTAATTTTTTTTTAGGTAGTTTTGTTTGTGTGTTAGATATCCCAGGTCTGAAGATTGATAACCCGAGAAACCACCACCAAAAATACCTCATCAAATTTGGCGCCGTTGCCGGGGAAAATGCCTCTCCCATTACTCATCCCGCCATTAAAGTTTTTCAACAATTTATTGCGGGTAGTATGAATGGGCGGGGTGATGGTGAAAACAACTGCCCAAAGAAAGATGTGGTTGTGTTGGGCGCTTGTTTGAAGAGGAAGAGGATGAGTTTGGGTGCCATGTTGATGAATCATATGTACCATGTTGGAAACAAGGGTGGAGGAGCTATCTGTATTGGTGAGATTATGACCCATCTGGCCAAGCACTTTGGAGTTAATCTTAATAGGTTACAGGTTGATATCCCACCGGTGGCATAGACTTCACTATGCTCAAGAAGATGGATGTGCTCTATATTTACAGGAACTCCTACTATTGGGAGATTGGGGATTTTGGGCGAGTAATGAAGCTTCCTGATGGGAGCCGAGTAAAGATTGGAGACAGCCCGGCTAACTGGTTCATTGAAGCCCGGGATGGTGATTTAAATGTGCTGATGTCAGGGGCCCAGTTAGAGGTAAAAATAAGGCTCCCTTTATTGTTGAGGAAGAATCTGAAGAGGAGGAGATGGATGAGGAATTCACCATGGTTGAAGAAGAAGAAGACGAGGAAGAATTTGCTGAATATGTAGACACTGATGAGGATGATAATTCTGAGGAGAATGATCAGCAGAGACAGTTTGATCCATCTCTGCCTGCTGGAGGCAGTCCTCAGCATTCTGATACATAGTACAGCCAGATGATGGAGATGATGAGACAGATGCAGTTGGACAACACACAGCGTTACAACAGTATGACGTCTCACATTGATCAGAGCTTCCAGAACATGAGAGGTTATGTGGATCAGAGGTTCACATCATATCAGACTCATCAGGATCAACAGCTTGCTGCTTTTCAGGCCCGCCAGGATGAGCAGTTTAGACTGCTCAACACTAGATTGGATGGATGGAGTTCAGCGGGCTATCCGCCTCATCAGTCTTACCCTCAGTATGCCTTTCCAGATCCGTCGTATCCTCAGTTTTCGCCATACCAGCCACCACCACAACAAGAGATTCCACCGTACCATCCACCGCAGCCAGAGTACCACCCGGAGTACCAGCCACCACCACCGTCGGATTTCCCGCCGCATTACCCGGCTAGCTAGATCGTTGTGAGTTTTTCTCTTCTCTTTACTTTTTACTATACTTTGGGGACAAAGTATGTTTTAAGCATGAGGGAAGGGATTTACTTGTTTGTATTGCATGTAGTTGCATTAGTTTAGGGCATATTTAAATTTTTGCATGCATTGATTAAAATCCTGAAAAATGAAAGAAGTCAGAAAATTGAAAAAAATACAAAAATATTGCATTTAGGTTATTATTTCCCCATTGTTTAATTCCTCTTGTTTCTCTAAGTTGACTATGAATTCTAACCCATGATTTGCATGATATGCTGAAGTTGATATGATATGAGCATGATCATTGATTAATTACCTTGATTATAGGATGGAGCATGTATTTAGCTTAAGTATTTGATTCATTCTGAAGTTCTAGACAAAAATTAGCCTTGTGAGATATTTTTGACATATCATGATATATTTGTTCTCTAAATTTCTTGAGTTCATCACCATGATTATCTAGCTCTAGAACTTGCGTTATGACTCTTTTTCAAGACTGCTTTATATGATTGAATGCATGACATTAAAATGATTGAGGCAATGTTTCTTAAAGCCTATGATTTTCCTTCCTGCCTTACAAGATCCATATTCTTGATACCCCATTTCTTTTGAGCTTTAAGCCTATTTTTGATAATTCAACAAAAAAATTCCTAGCCTAATAAGTTTGACCCATCCGGGATTTAGGACTTTAGGTTATGTTTTTTTTTTTTGTGAGTTATGTATAAGTATGGGGGAGTTGAAAGAAAAGGTGGAAAAAGAGGAAATACAACTCTTGTGTGAAAAGTGAAAAAAATGAAGATGAAAAGTCTATTGCAAAGCAAAAGTTCAGTTTAATTGTTAGTAGTCTTCATAAAGCAAAGAAAGAGTTGAAGAAGAAAAAAAAAAGCAAAGTGCTTAATTGTAAATGTAAGGAGTTGGTAGAGTGAAGTTTGGGTTAGAATTAGTTCTTTAATCCGGATTTAGCACCACAGGCCAAATATTATCCCTTCCAAATTTCTCTTTACCTTGGCCCCATTACAAGCCTTAAAAAGACCTCTTGATTTTTGTTATGTATTTTATCCTCAGCGGTGGAGATTTAGAACGCTGATGCAAGCATATGGTAGTCTAGTTTTCATGGTTGATTTTGAGTGAAACACATACCCTTAAACACTTGAGAGTTTGAGTGCAAACACAATTACCTTGGTGAGGTCTACAATGAAAGAATGGTCTTTTCTCTATGCTTGTTATAATGCATGTTAGGAAGTCTTGGTCAGGTTTTTAATTATATGTGAAATGCGTGTTTGATTTGAGATGGATGTAAGATTGCATTTATATGGTGTGATTTGGATTTATGTGTTGCTTGAGGACGAGCAAGGGTTAAGCATGGGGGAATTTGATAGCTTGCATTTAGGTAGTGTTTAGGATGCATATTTATGTTTATTTTGTATAAGTTTTAGTTAGTTTTAGTTGGTTTTAGTTTAGTTTCTAGGATCTTGTGTTTTCGGGTAGTTGCGCTTGTTTAATTCGGTTTTGCAGATCTTTAGGTGAACAAGCATGGATGGGATGGATCTTAGATGATTGTGGTGGAGTTTGATGAAGCTTAGAGTGATACAAGTGAAGATTAGAAGAGTTCACGCACAAGAGCTTGTGTGAAAAGAACGCTTAAACCCGGGCTATGCATTGAAGTTCTTGTTTCTACACCTCTATCTTGCAATGCTTGGTTTGGGAGCTATAGTGCTCGGATGAGGCTCCCTTTGGTATCAATGGAAAGCTAATTCAAATAGATACAATTCATTTTTTTACTCCGAGTCCAAAGTCCAACTCTAAGTGGGTCAAAACAGCCTCTGAAGTGACGCCTGAATGCTGAACCGAGGCAATTGCACGGGATGACTGCTCATTGTGCGGCCGCGCAATTCAGCACCCTATCCCGAGCAATTCCAACTAAGGGGTGATTGCGCGGGATGGATCATTGCTCGTCCGGGCAATTATACGATCCCGCGCAATCGGGAATTTCACGCGGACATCATAAGCCGACATTTGGGCTTGATTTTCGGGCCTAGGGTTATATCATATCCGAGTATAGCTTAAAGATAGATCATTTGAGGATTGGAAGACATATATAAACCTTATGTTAGTTTATTTTAAAGAACTTTTGTCAAATTTTGGAGGCTAGAGTTTTCTCTCAAGGAAGAACCATTGAACCTTTGTAAGTTTGATTTTAATTCAATTATGCATTGCTAATTTCTCTTGTGTTTGACTAGTTATTGAAATCTTAGATTGCATAATATTGTGATGTTTGATTGATTCTCATCAACTTGAATAGGTTTTATTCCCTGTGCTTAATGGAATTAGAATTATTCTAGGGTTTTGTTAGATTGGCCACCTAATAGAATTTCTAGGTTAATTTACAACTAATCTGATTAATGCCCGTTCGGGGTTGATTAGATAAAGTAGCATCTGTAATTGTTTAGACCCGTTCGGGCTATTCAATTATAGAAGGGAATAAATCCACAAATAACTTAGATGTTTGTTTGCTCTAAGTGTTTGTTTCTATTGATAACTTGATTCGTAAAGTTGTCGTTTAATTGAATCTAGACGTTGTTTTAGGTTGTTAAATGATTAGGGTTGTTTAGACTGTTAGTTCTTTCAACTATTTATGAAGTTTGGGTCATAATCCTTAGTAGGAGTATAATCCACAATAGATTATTCAAGGGAATTGAGAATCAAGAGAATCAATGATCAATAAGCATATCTATGATGGATTTAACTAGTTAAACACGCTTGTCTCTTATTTGATTAAAACCATTTTTTGCATTCTTAGATAGTTTTCTATTTTGCATAGTAGTTTAGAATTTCATTCATAAAACCCCCATATTCGTTACTTGGCACTTAAGCAATAACACATTTACACGAGTCTCTGTGGGATCGACCCTTGCTTACCGCTCTACTGAGTTGGTTAAGTTAGTATTCTTTGATAGGTATTAACGACCACCGAAAATACCTCATCAGACTGTCACATAGTCCTATTCATGGAGTCTTAACTTTGATGTCATTAAACGTAGCTTTTATGAGTTGCAACTAATACGGTTATTAGGTTTGAGGCAAAGTGTAGAGAGGATAGTGATTAAGTCAAGAAAGGATTCATCCTTCTCTTGGATAGAGAATAAATATCACTGGCCACTTGGTTGAGATATAAGTGACTCTAAAATCCATGGCCATGGTAGAGATCTTTGAGTCTAAGTTATCTTTGCAAAACTGAGTAAATAATTGAGCTTAGTGGTGACGCATTGTGCACTAACTTAATCTTGATATTGGTGATGAAAAGATCGAACTACACAACAATCAGTTCATAGTGGTATATGGTTCACCAACCATTTCTGTTTTGTTGGGTGGTCAACAACTGCTGCTAAACGGTTACCTTGACTTGTGTTGGATAACACTACCTTCAAGACGGAAACCTAGAGGGTCGCACGCATAAGCACGATAGATGGGAAATTATAAAAGTTGTTGATTGGAAATTTCTAAAGTTACTTGAAATAAATTGACATAGTTTCGGAATTAAGTAACTATTTCGAAAGGAATCTTGAATATGAGAGTTGATTTTGAACCTAAGGTTAATAAGATAATGACTTGAGCTTGGTAATAGTGCAAGTGGGATATTGATAGTATATGCACAATAACCAAGCTAGCGGGTCTAGATTTATCGAACCGGGTTTAATGGGTCTTAGTTATAATTAGACCTATAAAATATTATGGAGATCATATATTTATTTTTCTTAGACAATCACAATTAATTATGAAGTAATTTAATTAATTATGATTTTAGAAAATTAAATAAAGAGATAATAGATAGAGTTTACCTCTTGTGGCAAGTGGATAAGTTGAAATCTTAACAGATTATTAAAATAACAATATTTGTTAAGATTGATATATTCATTTGATAGAGCCAGCCGTAATATATATAGATATGGATGTGCATATCGGCCGGGGCACTCGACTCTCAATTCTCCAAAAATCAGTTCTCATTTATATATTGGTTAAGCACTCTAGCAAGCAGATTCCGGTATAGAAAATTGTCCCTGTTCGTGTGTGTGGATACCGCTAGAGGAGCAACACTTGGGGCTCTTTGGTGATCTGAAAAGGTCTGAACTTGCTATTTGGATTCGCGTTTAAGGTAACGATTTGATCAAATTATTTATTCTATGTTATCATACTAATCCTTGGGAATTTGGGATGAAAGTTTTTGTCTTTTCCGCTGCGTTTGCATCCCTAGAATCCAACACTAACCTAAGTGTCTTCTATGAACTAAAAACAACTTAGGAATTTTACTAACCTCATGTACTCATGTATGCTCATGAAATTATGGAGATCAATCAATAGCCATATTTTGCGGGCAATGGGTGGATTTAGGCCACGGACGAATATAACTAGTACTCATAGTTGTTGACTAACGAGTTCATACGTCTATAATGAGTAGATACAAAGTAGGAGTGAGTATGCAAGTTGGGATGCTGGCCTATTTATGCTTCTCGTGCAATGAATGAAGATTGGTAATAATTAATTAGGAAGATCTCAAACATGTGAAACTTATTTAATGCCGGGGATTGATGATCCAAGGGAATCTCTCACGCCGATATCCTGACTTGTGATTTATGTTTGTATTTATCCTCTCACCTTGTGAAATTATATACTCCAATCCTTTGGATTGATTGCAAGTTGCAACCCCAATCTAGCTAGTCAAACTACACACCGATTTCTCTCCCCCTGTGAAACTATTCCCTCAAAATTTAACAAGGTCGAGCTAGGGCATAAATTGCATACAATTATACAAAAACAAATCCTATAGAGTCCAACAACTGCCAAATAAAAATCCTTGTAATTTCATTTTTTTAAAATCAAGATTTTGGAATGAGTTGTGTGTAGAAAACTTCCTAAAATTAGTCACATCTCGGTGGTGCATTTAGCATCATCGCATCATGATAATTTTTCAACTGGACTTGAATTATGGAACGAAAATTTTTGACAAATAAATTAGGTTTCAAAAATGAATTGGAAAACAAGTAAAGATTTTGCGAACTGGGGCGACATATACAAAAGAGGATAGCAAAACAGCACACAAAAATAGATATCTAAGAAATGACGAAAATCAGAGGAGGATCATGTTAAAATAAATTATTTTTGATGGATCTAAAAGAACAAATGAAAATGCAAGTGCGGGATATATTATATGAAAACACTATGGGGAGACATTAATGACAAACACGAAGGCTTGTAATCACTAGAGCACTTTACAAGTTGAAGCTCGAGAGATGTAAATGGCGGTAAGAGAATCAAACCAAAAGAAATCTAAGAAAAAACACTAGAGCACTTTACATGAAGGCTTGTAATCACTAGAGCACTTTTCAACGCTCTGGTCATCAATACATTAAAAGGTATAGATCTAGTCCCGAACATATTGAGATGCTAATTGCATATTCCCTAGCATTTATGCAATTTTTTGAGGCTATTAAAATTAATCATGTGCTTCAAAAATATTGTAACAAGTTAGTTGATTTAATAGTGTGACTCCACCTTCGCGTCCCTCTTAGAGAAAATCACTAATAGGCATCAAGGATGGCAAGGGCGTTTTCTCAGTTTGGCTGGCCGTGTCACTTTTTTTAAGTCGGTTATGTCATCTTTACCGGTTTACACTATGGCTACGGTCATTTTACCAAAAGAAGTGTATTTGAAAATTGATGCCTTGACCCGCACTTTTAATTTATTTGGGGCAGTCACGAAGGCAGGCAACGGATTCATATTGTCTGTTGGGAGGAAATAACCAAGTCGAAGGAATTTGGTGAGCTTGGCCTCCGTTCCATGAGAGAGCTTAATGTTGCTTTAGTTGGTAAACTAAGTTGGCGTTTTTTGATGGAGTCAAATAAACTTTGGATTAATGTTTACCGTGCTAAGTAAGTTCGGCCTTCCGGCTCCACGTCCATGCCTAAATCTCATGTTTGGACTAGCCTAGTGACAGGGGTTGAACAGGTGGCTGTTCCCGGTTCTAAATGGTGAGTCGTCAATGGACTTTTGATACGCTTTTGGCTCGATACTTGGCTCCAAGATTGTAGGCTGGTAGATTTAGCGTTGGTCCCAATTCTTGACGACATCATGCATTTAACAGTCCGGGATTACTGGAATGAGGGCATTGGCTAGAATTGGGATTTATTATGCAACAAATTGTTGTTTGTTATCCTTCTCAAGTTAGCTTCTATGGCAGTTACTGAGAGTGAGTCGACACTGGACATTTTGACTTGGAAGAATTTGTCCAATGGCCAATATTCTGTTCGTGGCGCTTATAATTTAACGGGGCCTGCTTGTGAGCTGTTAGGAGCCGATAGCGTGGTGTACAAATCAATCTGGTCCCTCAATGTTACAGAGAGAGTTCGCATTTTCAGTTGGATAACTATCAAAGGTATTATCCTTACTAACCAAGAGAGGGTTAGACGACACTTTGTCGGGGATGCTTTATGTTCTATATGCTCTACTGAGGAGGAGTCGTTGATCCACCTTCTACGTGATTGTGATGTCACAAAGCGTTTTTGGGAATTTTTTGAGTCTAATTTCGCTTTTTGGATTCGTTCTAATATTTCCTGCAACATAAAGCATAGCAGTGGTGGCGATTAGAATTGTATTTTTGCTATCGTTATTTGGTATTTGGAAATGGCGTAACCAATGCGTTTTTGAAAATACAAATTTTACAAGCAACCGCTCGGGATTGGTGTTGGAACAAGCTGGTGAAAGTGCTAAAGCGTGTTCTAGGGACATGCACGGTTCGGCTAAGAATAGGAAGGAAGAGCACTATATTATTTGGACACGACCACCAGAAATGTGGGTGAAAATTAATTCTGATGGATTGGTTCGTACTGATGGAACGGCCGATGCGGGCAGAGTTATACAAGACAACAATATATGGGCAATGGCATGTAAGTTTTGTACATTATATAGGTATTTGTACGGTTCCCATGGTTGAATTATGGGATACCCTTCAAGGTCTTCATTTAGCTTAGGATCGGGGGTACAGGAGGGTCTTCTTTGAATTAGATTCACAACTTGTGTGTCTTTTTCTAAGTAAACATGTGGATCACTACCATCCCTTATTTAGCCTGGTAGATCAATGCCAAGGCTTCATTAGAAGGAACTGGGTTGTCCAGGTCCGTCATATTTATAGAGAAGCAAACTGTGTTTGCTAATCACCTAGCTACTTTAGCTTTTTCTTTTAGTCTAGGATTTCATGTATTGCTTGACCCGCCGAAGGGTGTTATTTTCTTGTTTAATGTTGATGTAAGTGATGTAGTGAAGCCAGCCATGTCTCCTCCCAACGTCGATGAGTTGATTCGAGTGCCATCTGAAGGACCAATTACTAGGAGTCGGGATAAGAAGATTGCTCAAGGCGCAACAACGATCTTAGTTCGATTGGCAGCCATTGTTGAAGGGTCCAGCAAGACGAGATGGGTCACTTGCATTCGGCATCAACTAAGCCCAGATTCAATGGATTAATTCAATTGGGCGAATTTCACACCTATTTCCTTATTTAGAAACATGACATAGCTTGTCTCACTTTAGGGCTGAATTTAGTAAGTGACCGGGTGAGATGAGTTGTTACATGGGTCAAAGTCAACCCTTTGACTTGACCAATCTAAATATGGAAAATATCTTTATTGCTTTTATTTATAGAACAATATAATTTCAGTTTTATGATGGAGATTTTGGTCATAGGCAAGTTGTTAGTGGTTGATAATCTATCTCCTATGTTTTATTCTATCTTTTAGATATTTTAAGTTTGTTAGGATATTTTCCTTAAATAAATAAATCAGCTTTGATCTATTTTATTTGAGGGGAGATGTAGTTTGTTATAGGTTAGATATTTTTATTATATCTTTGGAAGCAAGACATGGGGCCTATTTCTATCTCATAGGGTCGGCCACATGGTTGCTTGCTCTCCAAGGATCAACTTTTGTATTGCCTTTAAATACTTTGCAATTTCATTAATAAAAATCAGCTTGAGAGAGATTAAACCCAAATTGGTTTAATCTATCTCTTGGGCCAAAAATAGACGTGTTTGCTTTGTTTGGAGACTCAAACTGATCGATCAACATCATCATCCACGATCTCATCTCTCTCTCGTTCCATCAATCTGGTTTGATTGATTTGATCAATTGGATTGTTCTAAGTTGATTGTTAAAGATCAAACTTAGTTAATCATTCGGATTTAGCGTTAGAGCCATTCTGAGTGAACTATCAAATTGATTATCTCTTTATTTTCATATTCTCTCAATTCATATTCATTGTTTGTTATTTGCTTGTCATGCAAGACACTAACTTGGAAAGCTTTTTAGATTCGAAAATTTGATTACAAGGCAAGATCGGGACTTGTGTGGGTTAAATACGAGGTTTCTAAGGAGTAATCCGAGGCAATCACGTATCCGTAAGGGGTCGGGCTATCCCCTGTTTGCTGACTATTTAGCCCTTTTCTTTTATTATTAATAAAACGCCTCCTTGAGGGGGCCTGAAAGTGTCGTCTCTCCTTCTACCAAAAAAAATAGTGCGACTTCACCATTCAATCAATCCAAATCAGTTTGTGACTCATCGAGAACTGAATGTTCTCATAAAAAATGTGCTAGGCTGAAACCTCTCAATATCTCACGTCTTTTCTAATTTTTCGACATTAAAAAAGATATAGTGAAATTTCTCAAAATTAAATAACCAATGATTTTTCTATAATGTAAAAAATAATCAATTTGAAAACTAAATTTTAAAAGCAAAATAATAAATCCTATAAAAAAAATTAAAAAGTTTTTAAAATTACATCTAATTAAATCTTTATAATTGAATTTTTTTTATCAGTTACACGTAGACATATTATAGAAAAAAGGATAAAACAAATATTCCACCCTATCCAACAAGAATTATTGGTTAATACCAAAAATTGTGTACCTTGTCTTTCATTGTCTTCTCTTGTCCTCACCATAACCCGTGACTCTCCCCAGATTCCTCACGCCATGCAATTACACTATTTTTTTTTGTCAAGCTACAATTACACTATATATATTCTCTATATATATCCACATATATATCCTCCAAATATACATCTTACTGAAGTTACTGTACAAAATCAATATTCTAGATCGATCAATATGGGAAACTGCTCACAAAAAAGTTGCTCATCATGTAGCCCCAACATCAAAGCTTGTAGGATTCGGGTTTGGACCGAATCCGGGCAATTGATCGAGTTCGATGGCCCGAGAATAGCTCGAGAAGTCCTCGGAAACTTCCCCGGTGGTTATGGAATTTTCCGGGGTGGCGAGATGAGGCTACCCTTGCATAAGGAAGAGCGGCTGCATAATGGGCAGGTTTATTATGCGTTACCGTTGAAGAAGGAAAATTCAAATTATAGGAGGAGGGCCAAAAGAGAGTATTTGATGAGCCCATCAACGGCTAGTACGGGGAGTTTGCCTACAAAGAAGAATGGGGTTTGGAGGGTAAAATTGGCAATTTCTGTGGAGGAGCTAGAGGAAATACTCGCTGGACAGGTTAATAATATGGAGAGTTTGATTCATGAAATGAGGATGGGTCAGGGTCGGATATAACATCAGGAATTGACCATGTTTCCCTCTATTTGCTTTTTTTTTTAAATATGATTTGTGTATGTAACATAATGTTTTAATTAATGCAAGGATGTTTATGAATAACAATGTTAAGAAAATAGTTATGAAAGTAAATTGTTGTGTTCATACAATTTACAAAGTTGTTATCCTTACTATTATGTTAATTCTAAGAAATAATTACTGAAACTAACCCAACTTTCAGGGGTAGTTACGAAAAATAGCCTGAACTTTAAAAAAATGTCATAAATAGCCTCAAATCTCAACTATGTGGTGAGTTACAGTCATTAGCCTAAGAATCGTCGGATACGATATTTTGTATCACTAGCGGTCGTATTAATATATCTTGATAAGTTATAAATGACAATATCTCATGAACGATTACTATCCAGAAAACTATGTATATAATAATAGGCTAATAATCACTATTTA
Source organism: Fallopia convolvulus (assembly GCA_964016875.1). Lineage (NCBI taxonomy): Eukaryota > Viridiplantae > Streptophyta > Magnoliopsida > Caryophyllales > Polygonaceae > Fallopia > Fallopia convolvulus. The sequence goes on from OZ024725.1 coordinate 14,675,852, forward strand.
TTCTATAGTTGAGGCTATTTTCTGTAACTTTAAAAGTCTGAGCTTGATTAGGGGCAATTCAAGCTAGAGTCGATTTCTCGATGTTCACGTGTTTCATCTTGATGCACAAGCCTTCCCTTCCTCTGGAAAGTACTTTTGCTTAGCAAAGAGCCTCTCAGTTTCTTTATATTGCGACACGTGATGGATTCCTCTTTGGCCCCCTACATCTCGGCGTCAATGCATGTTCTATACCGAATTGTATGGGGCTGTTTGTTTTAGTTTTAGGTCACCTAGTACTCTGCAATCAAACACCTATTAGCCATGCTTATTTAGCTTGTTAGCTTCTACCAAGCAATTCTAGGTGCTCCTCTAAGGGTAACTTAAGAGAGGTAGGGGAGGCAGTATTATTCATACTAATGATAGGTCTTTTTTGCAAGCTTTCGCTTTTCCGTATTTGCAATGCTTCAACAACTGAGCTTCAGCTACCTTCTTGAACTCCAATCGGTTACACGTTACACCATTGATGGGATCCTGTCCCGGCTCAAGCCAACCTTTAAAATCCAACATGTGAGAAGAAAGTTTGATATCGTTGAGATGATTCCTCTACATAGGAATCCAACTCCTTTGAACTAATAAAAAGCTTTTGTGGTTGAGTATGCTTCTAGACTAAAAATATAAAAAGTTTTCTCGCATAAAGTGACCTAGTGATAAGAGGTACGAATATATAGAGTGTTTCAAGTTAGATCCATCACCCATGTATCCACCCCTTCACTTGAATGAAAACACATGTCTCACCATCCTTCATTTTATTGTATCAAGTTGGTCGGGTTGCATTTTATTGGATCAAGTCGGTCTGTGCAACCCGGTTAACTTAATCCACTGTCCTTACGAACCCGGATTTTTCCAACGGACATGCATCATTTAAAAAAGTAAAGCTAGTTTTATGCATCCAATTAAACACACCGAACTCCGACGTAGGAGAAAAATATTCATATGGGCTTTTTTGAAACTAACCCTTTTACAAAGGAAATATTTGTCTAACGAATTGTAAAAATAGAGAAGTCGACCTTTGACAAATGGTAATCGATCATTCAAAACCACATCTACGTTTTATTCGGTAGACTTCAGTCCCTAGAATCAAAATCTTATTAACTACAAGAATTAAACCCTGTCCCACAGCACACAACGTAATTTTCAATTTTAAATCCACTAAAATACAGAAACTTATTTCTTCAAAATTCACAAGGCAATGCCTTCCATATGCAGAAGAAACGAGACTATAAAAATGCAGTGACTATTGGTTATAAGATTATAATGGCCTTCACATCTTGAATCTTATCATCTACGTTCTCCAAAAAAAAATCTCTTGTTAGGAGTTGTGATTCATCTTCTTGTAATGCAAAATTGTTTAGATGTGACCCCCATACTCTCCAATTCCAATCATCTTCAAATAAGAAGAATTCTACACCATGTGGGCTTCATTTGGTAATATTAACTCCTCTTCATCGTCGACAATGACCTGAATTGCACACCCAAAATGAGTACCCGCGAATTTAGGTCAACAAAAGAACATATGCAATTTTAGAAAAGGAAATCATAATGTTACCTTGTGAATATGTCCTTGGAATGTATATTCAACTAGCAACTGCTTGGCTTCTCCAGGACAAGGGTCGTGAAAACCCATTATTCCTGATTTCTTGATCCCCCCATGAAGCTGTCATGGGATTGAAGGAAAAGTCACATGATAGGTCATATTTCATCTCATGGCTTAACAAATTTACTATGAACATAGCAAATCATATTTAGGGTTGGACATTGGTCCAAAACCAGACCAGACTGGGACCAAAATTTCGAAAAAAAAATATAGAAAGTCCGGCTTTGGACCGGAAACTTTAAATACAACAACATTGACCCAGTGAGGTTCCGGTACAGCGGAATTTAGGGGGTCAAGATGGGAGTACCCCTGCCCAAGGGAAGGGGGTACGCCCGATAGACCCAAGAAAAATTGAAATTCAGCTACGTGACAATAATAACTGAATTTAGTTAGAGTGCACCAAAATTGATATATAGGGACTAAATCCATATCAAAGGCAGTGTATAAAAGCCAATGAGCAAACTTCCGTGGATTATATTTGGTTTAAGAACTTTTTAAAAAAAATCATCACAATGTGAAAAAAAATGGGTTTATGTAACATAAAATGGGGTTTTATAAAAATAAAAAATAAAAATAGACCGGACCAGAAACCAGTTTCCAAAATTCCGTGGATTGAGGACAACACTTGGTCTAATCCAGACTAATTTTTCCCCAGCCTTGTGAAAATTTTAGTATTTTTTTGACGTCAGAGTATATGTACCTTAAGTTGGCTGGAATCAATCACCAAAAAGTTGAGGGGTGTAGTGACATCAAAGACTTGTAAAGAAAGATCATCGCTCAAGTTTTCTTCTTCCTCTAGCTTCTTCACAGCTTTACGGATCCCATAGTATGCTTTTGTGATGACCAGTCCACCGTTTTCTAAGGCTTTACTTCTTTTCCTATTTGCAACATTCTGTAACAGCTGTTGTGCTTTCTCAGCAGCTACTCTTGCCTCCTTAACCTAATATTTTTCACATAAAGGGAAGCTTCAGCAACCTTAATTAAAGCTAAATGAGAGGGAGGGTATTTCATTAGGGCAGAAAAAGGTCTTTAGATGTCAATTTCTCCAACATTGGTGAGAAAATAACAGATATAATCTAAAATAATCTTCTTATTTCAAATATAAATACTGAAGTGTATTAAAATATTATGAAAATCGAAATCTTTGCTTTCACTAGGATTACAAATGAAATTTAACAGTCTTTAACAAAATCTAAGGAACTCTCGTTTTTTATGATCTTACTACACATAAAAATCAGGACGGACTTCCTGTCCTTTATAACCTATATCGGGAAATTTTTCTCCTTTACTTGTGAATACATAATCTTGCCAATATCCTGCATGTCTGAAACATCTATTGAATTTTCTTGTCTTTGATTCTACAAGTCCAAACTAACATATTAATGTCAACAATTCTTTCATTGTCATCTCATAGTGACATACAGCATAGTTGTCTTTAATTTAAAATTTTTATAGAGGCTTGTGCCTAAGAATGACCTGAGATAACTGCTATTCAACAATGCAACAGCAAATTGGTTAGCGGTTAGCCAATCTAACACCAGAAGGGGAAAGAAAATTATTCTTTAGCAAGAATATAAATAGTGGGCATGTTCATTAGTAATACCTGAGATGAACTTCTTTCTGTATTTTCTAATGCCTTTTGCTTCTCCCGTCTAAGATAATAAGGCTTGAAAACAAATTTCTGAATGCATAGAAAGAAAGAAACTCAAAATATATTAAGAAAAACCATAATCCAAGAAAGAAGAGAAAGAGAGGTGGTCAACATTAGAGCTCAGAAGTTTTTCTTTTAAACATAAAAGCAGATCATAAAAGTTCTGCTTTATCTATTGAAGCATCTAATCTTAGCTACAGCATTTGCAAACTTAAAATTCCAGCATTATTCTTTTGTACATGGGATTTTTTTAGCTATCCAGTGTAAGATGAAAGTAATTCACCAACCTTGAGCAAGAAGTAAATGGATGTCGGAATAAAAAATGCCCCTGCTGCAAATATGGGACTCAAATGCCTCGTAAGCAATATCTACAATCAAAAGAAACAATTATACAACAGACAGGGAAAATGAGTTGCTTTGCAAGATGATTTGACGAAATTCCAATTGCTCAATTGCACAACCTCCAAAGATTAAATGTAGGAAAGAAAACTGAATCTAATTGCTCAACATGCCACCAATAAAGTATAACTCAAATAGAAAGATTTTGACTCCTAGAAATTCCATTACATATTTAGATAACCAAAAAAGGATGAAGTTTACTTACAGGAACTATTAACTTTTGGCCACCACGATGTAGTTCAATCTTCCAAAAGATGCCCTATAACAAGAAGGGATATCAAATACTATTAGACACAACATTGCCATTGACATTATTAATGTTCTTGGTTAACCTCCTTATACTGACAAGTGACAACTAGACTAGGGATCAAATTATCCATAGGCAGATATAAATATACAAGAAATATGAGACATCGCCTAGTTAAAGGATTACCCAAATAACTTTGTTACATTCAAAAGGAGAAAAAGGTGCTAGAAAGAAAGAATAGAGCAGTCCAAATTAGGTTTCCATGTGGGATCCAAAGGTATGACAATTATATGTTAATACAACATTACCGCAAGAGCAATATGAAACATTCACATACTCCTGTATCTGATTTTGTAACACTTCAATGCCAATTTATATTCAGACGTGAAGCCAGTATAGCTTTTTCATACATTCCTCATTAGTTCTGTTTTATGGCTAATAGGAAAATGCATGGTGGCTGTAGCATTGCTATCTGGGTGGCTACAGTAGCAGCTGAAGTAATTAGAGAAGTAGAAACAAAGTGGATGGAAGAAAGTAAATGAAGCTGAGGACAAAAGAATGAGAGCAACACTGATGATGTGATAGGGTTCTAGGGTCATAGGGTGCAATAGCCAAAAATCTCAGGAACATTACAACTGAACAGCTTCACAATGAAGTTCCTATGAGTTTAAGCATCGTCCAATAAGTTTTATCAATATTTTTCAGGAAATATTACACTTTCCAGACTTTCGCCTTTTCCAGTGTCCGGAACTCTTTCTGTTGGCCGTGAACTAATGCATGCATTTCATAACTAGCTCACAGTATGTACTTTGTGACAAATTCATCATAAAAAATTAGAAATCTTGTGAAGTTATGTATATGAGAAATGGATCTTATAAAATGTAGTCTAACTGCCGCTACTGGAGCTCAAACAGATAGATCTCTGAAAAAAAACGAGGCTTACAAGCAACCATTTGTTGTATGTTCCAACAAAAATTAATAATGGAGGTGAAACCAAAGTAAAAAAATTGATGCAAAGATCTGAGTGATGGATAATCATACATTGATGCAAAGATCCTTATACAACACAACAAAAACATTGACCCAGTGAGGTTCAGCTACAGCGGAATCTAGGGATCAAGATGGGGGTATCCCTGCCCAAGGGAAGGGGGTACGCCCAATAGACCCAAGACAAACTGAAATTCAGCTATGTGACAATAATAACTAAATTTAGTTAGAATCAGTGTTTGAAAAGGCGAGGCGCAGGCGCGCCTGGGCGCGCCTGGCCATACCTGTCGCCTGCATTAGGCAAGGCGAGGCAACATTGAAAAGGCAATGCCTAGGCAATCTAGGCGCCGGGCGAGCTGCATCTCGCCTTGGCTCGCCTAGGTTGCCTTATACTGATTTTTTAAATATTTGAATTAATAATCTTTCTTTTTCACTTTTCTTATCTTTTAAATATAGTTTCCTTAAGCTAAGTATTTCTTTCTATCCTTCTTGGCTGTCATATCTTTTAATAGAATTTATATATGGAATTTATATCATAAAGATATCTTTTATCCTATATTTCCTCTATATCTATATATCTATATCCTTAAGCTATGCAAATACCCAATACACGATCAGACTTCACGTTCATTCTCTCGTTCTATCTCTCTTCATCTGGCGGCATTCAAGTTCCATCAAGACTTGAAATTCGACTGTTCAACAAGTAAGTCCCTCTTTTCTCTCTTCCTCTTTGATGTTATCTCTTTCTCTGTCTCCTCTTCTTTTATGTTAAGACATGAGATTTTATTTCAGTTTTCTGATGGAGGAGAGGGCAGCTCACAAACGCAATCATTGCGCATAGTAGAGGAAGATGAAGAAGATGAAGAAGATGAAGAAGATGATGAAGCCTATAAATCTAGCCCCGGAGTGGACGAGGATGCTAATGTTGATCTTGAACTGGAGGATGAAGATCTTGATGATTTTGATGATTGATCCACCCTTAACTTTATTTTAGTATTTTATATTTGAAAAGACTTTATTTTAGTAGTTTTTTGCCTTTTTTTTGCTATCTAAAAACTAAAATTTCATACTAATTTATTACATTATCTTTAAATTTGGTTTTATTACTAATAAAATTTGGATTTTTTGCTTTATAAATATGTTTTTATGTCCTAAAATGTTATTAAATGATTTTATTTAACATTATATATTTATATTTGTGAATTACTAAATCTTTATGTATAAGGCGATCGCCTTCGCCTCTAAGGCGCGCCTAGGCAATCTGGGGGGGCCATCGCCTCGGACGTCGCCTCGCCTTTTTAAACACTGGTTAGAATGCACCAAAATTGATATAGGGACCATCTCAAAGGCAGTGTTTAAAAGCCAATGAGCATGAGGATGCGCCCCAATGAGCAGTGAATAAAAGCCATCTACAAAGATCCTTATAAAAAATTAAAAATTAAGAGATAATATAATCAATGGTCTCTTTAATTTAAGAAAGCAGTTATACCTGGATTCCAACTGTGTACATCATCCTGAGAGTACTGAATTTTGAAATTTTCCTTCCACCCCCAACTTCAAGTTCCAGAGCATTGCTATTAAAATATGAAATGAGGTCACATACATACTCTTTACAGATGATACCAAAGATTAGCATGAATAATCAATCATTCCAAAGGATAGAACCCACCACAAAAATCATGAATGAGAAACTAATAAAAAATGCTTGCAAGTTGCAATATTATATACATAAAATTAGAGTCCATCTGAAGACAAGTATAATCCAACTACAAACATTTAGACATCGAAGAACTTCCCCAGATAACCGAAAATTTCAGTCAACATGAAGATTGAAGAATTTATAATATAGAAGATGAAATGCATCCAGTATAAGATGAAATGCATCCAGTATAATAACTATACAGCAACTACGAACTTCTTGTTTACAGCAATAACTCATATCCTAAGTTGTCAGTCATTGCTCCATTTGGATAGTGCAATGCAAGAGCAATCATAAACAATACTCCAAAATTAAAATTAAAATTGAGTATTTATTAGAAGTGTTTATCACTCCCTTATATAAGGTTGATTCCTAAAGAAAATAGATTGTGGAAATACAAACCCACTATGAAAAAAATATAATGACAGTTCCTTGTGACTAATATCAATTTTGCTTATTAATATCTAAATGAAACATACTCATTTCAGCCCTATTATCCCGATATTTCAAGATAAATTTGCAAGTGATGCATGCAACTAAGGAACAAATAAACAAAGCTAAGTGAATTAACTGGCTTACAAGTTCTAACAGCATGAATTTCCTCAGTTTAAGAAACTGGACTTCAAGTAATCATCCGTGTTGCACAGACCGCTTAATCTTACATCTTAAGGAATTAACTCTATTGCTCAACCTTTTAAATGAATGTAAAGATTGGATGTATGTTTCTGGTGTTCATTAACTAGGAAACCATTATCTACAGGGACAATATGAACCAAGCTAAGTGAGATAACTAGAATGTTAATGCTTACTTGTTAAGCCATGATAAAGTTATAATAGGACAAAACTCCAACTGTAAATGTGCTTGCTTATCTAGACAGTTATTTAGTTCAATATATTCCAGTTTCCTCATGAGCTTATTTAAGATTTATAAGACATGGTGCAGATACTACTATCATATTTAGGGCGTTAAAATACAATTTGATATTTTCTGAGCAAACGAGCCCATATATGTACAAGAATGGCAACATAACCCGATAAACATGGAAACTTTCAGCAAATAACACAATGTAACATCCAAGGTAACAGGAGAGGCGGAAAGTTTGAAAATTCCAACCTACCCTCCTATCTTCCCAGAAACTTTGCCATGGGATTTTGAAGAGAATCGACGCGTGCAATGAGCCTGTACCCCAAAAGACCCTAAGCCAAACTGCACATGATATAACATATATCTTAGATACCAAAACACTTAATCCAATCTATAAAGCCTTGGAAAAACTAGAGTTTGAATGAATTTTTTTTTGTGGAAGTAGACATGGATAAGTGTAGCTTCTAAGGCTAAATGTTAGTACCACATTTTTAGCTCTCCATATAAAATATCCAAAAATAAACTCATCATCATTGACCCAGTGGGGCTCTGCTACAGCGGAATCTAGGGGGTCAAGATGGGGGTAACCCTGCCCAAGGGAAGGGGGTACGCCCAATAGACCTAAGAAAAAATGAAATTCAACTATGTGACAATAATAACTGAATTTAGTTAGAATGCACCAACCCAAAAATAAACTGGTTTAAAAAAATTTATTTAAATTAAAAAAGGCAGATAGTTTTATATTCTGACAAAGCATAACGGAAAACAAGTCAGCACTACCAGTACCACCAACCCACATGTCTCAACCCAGCTAACTCTAACCAAAGCATACATTAGAGACTTAAGAGTCATGAATTCACTCAATCCCCTACATGAGTTCACAATTCTTTACTATGATAGTCTGCCAATAATACACCACTATTATTTCAATTAATTTGAAGTTTAGGGAGATTCTTTTAATAACTGATTTCTTTATCACCATAAAATTATTGTTAACTGAATTAATATATGATTAAAATTATATATAAATTAAAGCCCTAGTACTAGCACATGGAGCACTTTGATCTTGAAACTCCTAAAAAGACACCAGTTTCAATCAGATGCTAATGTAAGCATACCTTAACTTCTCCAGCAGCTGCCATTTTTTCTTGCTTCTTCTGCCATCCAACTGCAATAGATGACTCTGAACCTAAAACAAGTTGTATCTGTACAGAAGAGAATAAAGGACAATCACCAACTGAAAAGGCCCTGAACAGCTTGCAAAGATCATGAGGATATTTAAGGCTAAGCATGCGTGTCTTGATAAGTTAAGTCCGAGAGTAAGTTGCCAGATTTACTAAAAACACTACCATGATTTGACTAAGGTTATCTCATGAATGTAAAAAAGACTAAACAAGAACGAATCATATGATGTTTCACATCAATAGGGAAGACTTACATTGCCATTTGATGTCTCGGAAAGTTGGCGAGTCCATACATTGGATAGGTTAACTGAACCATCCATCAATGAAACCGCAAGCCCCATTGTAGCTGTCGAGTGAACTGATATATTGCTGCACAATCAAGAGAAATTAGTCCGGAAAATCAGCAAGAAGTTAGTGGACAACTCCAAAAAAAACTCAAGAGTACTGTACCGTGATGTCTGTACCCCTATTAGTGAACGTAGACCAGCAGATGCCACAAACTCGACAGAAGCAGCTGAGGAAACCTGATGCCGAAGGACAGCAGTAGCTGCTCCACCACCTTCTTCTCCGGTCACTGCTAAATTTCCACCAATAGCTATTGTACTGCGTTTAGATATTTGAGACTGAACCTCACTAGCCATTGCCATTCTGAAAATTTTACATGGAGAAAAAATAAATCTCAGCAGTAAAACACTATATGAGCTTCGTGAGCATTGAGCAAGGGATAAATCACTTGATATTTCGAAAATGATTCAAAGGACCTACAAGCAAGTAAATATATATTGACAAAATATGCGAGTTTTATGGGGAAGAGTCTACACAAATAGGACAGTTTTAGGCATTTGTTCTGGTAACCAGACATCCATTGGGAAAACAAAATGAACAAAACTTGAATCATACAGTGCATACTTTTTCCATTATTTCTAATATCTATTTAAAGAGGATAGAGTATCTTCTCAAATACCATACACACATTCACTCTCGTCCACGTAGAATTCAATTGTTAATTAGGTAAATGAAAGGTTTCTCTAACACAGGAAGATGATATGATCGTTTCATTCATAGTCCAATTGTTCTGTCTGGTTCTTACACGATGTCTTGTGTTCTACCGATGTGCTCACATACCATATTTCAACAAAAATATATTTTCTACATCCACCGTTTCCACATTTTAAACAAATATATAAAAGGAAAAAATTAAAGTAGCTCTGGGCAGCTTATAATGCACAAGTTCATTTTTAAACACTAGCACAACAATCAAACTTCCTTAGGCCTTTTTCCTCACTGAACTTTCAAGAAAAATGACGAGGTGTTGTTCCATGTAGGTTGTCACCATGTCTCAAAATAGTTAACAATACATACATGAAATGAGAAAAGATATGAACAATAATTATATTTTAGGCAACAATACATACCCCTGCATAATGCCATGGCCACTCAAAAACCGTGGCAATGACAAGTTGGCCATAATTGAACCAGTTGGGCGAATTTCAGCTAGCTTCTCTCTTTCCCTCTGTCTCCGTAATCTTTCAAGTTCTTCTTTGATCTCTTGCACTTTATTTAGTTTTGGACCAAGTTCCAGGCCAGAAGTCAAACCTTCCATACCATAGATATCATATATTTGTCTTTTATTCTCATCCGACAATATTTCATATGCTTCACAAATCCGCTGAAAATTTTGGGTTGCAATTTCCTTCATCTGAGCAAAGACATGCAGAAGTAAATATAATATGAACCATAGAAAGTTATCAAGGAGCCAACCCACATACCAAGTGCCCAACAGAAGCCATATACCTAATAGAATAAGATGCAATATGTACATTCTCGTTGAAGGAAACTGTCGTGCTTCAATTGCCGAGCAATTACATTCTAACAAATAATTTAGAACATTTTCTCAAAAAGTACAAGCTCCCAAAACACACACACAGAAAAAACTCATACAATTTACATGACTTCACATCATTCTTTAACATTTAAGTACGCCACAAGAGTTACTACACAGCAGTTATCCAATTCAACAAACGACGGTTGTGCAGAAGCAGAACAAGCAAATTTCACGCATAGCCACTATCTATATTTCAACTGATTTTCAAACCTGAATAGCAAGTAGGGAAATAAGTAAGAAGAAGGTAGAAAGATCAATTAGGTAACAGATATTCTCATAGTATCAAATTTCAACAAATATTGCATATTACATCAAAGGCGATTGCCAATACTCACCGTAATCAAAAGAGAAAATTCAAAGCGGCAGGAGAAGCTGAGCAATTGACAATCTGACAGAAGCGAATGAAAAAGTGGAAAGAGAGAAAGATAGAGAGGATTACGTGAGGGGATTGATACTTGTCAGGGTGATAGACTTGAGCCCATTGGCGATAAGCTCGTTTGATGTCGTCCTCAGTAGCATCGGGGGAGACGTGGAGCAGAGCGTAGAGGTCTTTGTTCGGATTCAGCAAGCTTTCAGTTTCGTCCATTGATGCACTTTCGGGAGCTCAGAGTTCTGTCCGCCGAAGAAGAGCAAAAAAAGGGTGTTTTTAGGGGTTTGGGAGAGTTGAGAACGGAAAAATTCGAGTTGAACTTTTGTGAAAACCGGCAAAGAATCAACTCTGCTGTAGTTTTGCGTGCAAGACAGTCAAGCACTAAATAAAGATAAATTTCTAAACTTCAAAAATAAAAGCACTAATTAATTTGATAAATTAGGGTTATTAAATTATTTTATTTTTTAAGTTAAATTAAAACCTTAAAATATTTTTTGTGATATAAAGTATCAAAATTGACAAATCATATCATACTCTAAAAAAGACTAGATCAAATTCCATTACTAATTTGGATTTATTTTTTACCAAAACCATTCCTACCAAAAAATTTCAAATTTTATCAAAGTAATTATCAAACTTCCTTTAAATTTTTGTGTCTAGTACACTAGCTTTTTATAGGATTAGTTTTGTGGATTTCGTGATGAGTGCTTCGACGGTGATGATTTAAAAAAATTGTGAATTTGTGATTGATATTTGAGGGCTTTTAGAATGAGTCCAAATTTGAAGTGTTCATAGTTATTCCCAAGACTTCGTCTTGTGTATTCTTCCTATTCGACGTCTTCTCCGCTCTTCTTGTGGTGCTCTGCACAACTTGTTCCTATCCCAACTCTAATCAACACTTTTTTTATTATTTTTGTTGCTTCCTAGCTTGCTTTTTCGTTAGCGTGTTCACTCCCTAATGTTGGTTGTCTGGCTGCCAGTCAATTAGACTTGTCTTATAAATCAAATTCTTTTCTTATCATGACAACATTTATATATTAATTATTTTTTGAATCAAATAATTAGTACAATTATAACTTATTTATAGATATTGTTTAGAAAAATTCATTCCTTTGTTGTAAATAATAATTTTAAATTAATATTTAATCATTCATAAAACCTGATATATTGATTTTTAAAATATTAAAAAAAAAATATAGATATGTTATTGAATATTTATGATAGCTTGCATTTAGGTATAGTTTAGGATGCATATTTATGTTTGTTTTGCATGTGTTTTAGCTTAGTTTAGCTTAGTTCTTAGGTTTTTAGGTTTTCTAGGAAATTCGGGTTTTGCGCTTGTTTTGTTCGGTTTTGCAGATCTTTAGGTAAACAAACATGGATGGGATGGATCTTAGATGACTATGGTGGAGTTTGAGAAAGCTTAGAGTGACACAAGTGAAGATTGCAAGATCCAAGGCCCAAGGCCCAAGAGCTTGTGCGAAAAAAACCCTTAAATCTGAGCTATGCATTGAAGGTCTTGTTTTGACACATCTATCTTGCAATGCTTGGTTTGGTAGCTATAGTGGTCGGATGAAGTTGATTTTGGTATCACTGGAAAGCTAACTCGAAGAGCTACAATTCATATTTTTACTCCAAGTCCAAATTCCAACTCGAAGGGGTGAAAACAGCCTCTGAAGTGTCTCCTGAAATGCTGAACCGAGAAGGGTCGCGAGTTAGGATACAGTGTGCACGGTCGCGCACCTGTGGGATGAGACCGCACCGTCTGTTTTCAAACGGAGAAGTTGGGCCGCATGTTTTGGGCTTCGAGATGGGCTTAAGATAGATCTTGACCGACGTGTTGATTGTATTTCGGGGTATTTTTATTTTTGGATATCTTGTGGGGTATTTAAGCCTTGTTTTTAGTTTCTCTTTCATAACTTGGATCATAATTTGGAGGCTAGGGTTTTCTCTCTTCCAAGGAGCAAACTTTGAACATTTGTAAGTTTTTCTTTTAATTTAATTATGCATTGCTAATTCCTTTGTGTTTTAGTTATTGAAATCATAGATTGCATACTATTGTGAGGTTTGATTGATTCCCAACAACTCGAATAGGTTTTATTCCCTGCGCTTAATTGAATCGGAATTATTCTAGAGTTTTGTTAGCTTGATCACCTAATAGGATTTCTAGGTTAATTTACAACGAATCTGATTAATGTCCGTTCGGGGTTGATTAGATAAAGTAGCATCTATAATTGTTTAGACCCGTTCGTTCTATTCAGTTGTAGAAGGGAATAAATCCACAAATAACTTAGATGTTTGTTTGCTCTAAGTGTTTGTTTCTATTGATAACTTGACTCGTAAAGTTGTTCTTTAATTGAATCTAGACATTGTTTTAGGTTGTTAAATGATTAGGGTTGTTTAGACTGTTAGTTCTTTCAACTAGAATTGTAGTTTGGGTCATAATCCTTAGTAGAAGTATAATGCACAATAGATTATTCAAGTGAATTGAGAATCAAGATAATCGATGATCAATAAACATATCTATGATGGATTTAACTAGTTGAACACACTTTTCCCATATTTGCTATTTACAATCATACTTGCATTCATATTTACTTTTCAATTTGCATATTAGTTTAGATTAATCAACCTTAAACCCCCTTTTAACTTAGTAATATTATTTAGATACAAGTAATTTGAGTCCATGTGGGTTCGACTATTGCTTCCACTTTACTCAGGTTAGGAAGTTAGGATAATTTTTTGACAGTTCTTTTACAGTGATATAAAAGTGCTCGTTAATTTAGCTGAGTTTAAAAAGTTATTTTTTTTAATTTATGATAAAAGAGTTGATTTTTAACATCAGTTTTTCAATTAACATAAAATACTAATATATGTATAGATTGGTTACTAAAACTTTAGTAGAGAATAAAGATAATTTATTTATTAAAAAAATTAAAATATAATAGATAGGTAACATGAATAATAAATATTATTTATTTATTAAAAAATAAAATATCATACATAAGAATTGTATTAACTTTTTAAAATAAAGCTAATTTATATATTTACAAAGATAAAGCTAATATATATATATAATAGAAGCAAAAGAAAAATAAAATCAATGAAAAAGATGAAAAAAAGATAACTTATTAATGAAAACTAAATTATTATTATTAAAAATAAAAATCAAGTAACTAGAGAAAGGAAACCAAAAAAAATAAAAAAATATATAATTTATCGAAAAAATTAAAAGTATAGATAAGATTTTATAAATATGAAAGATAAAAATAATTTATTTATCAAAATATTAAAATATACTAATTGTTTAATGTTATGTGTGGTCATAATTGTTTTAGTGGCTCAAAGAGATATATCTTTTATATAGAGAGAGATTTGTATAAATTACCCTAATTTACCTTTCTATTTACACATTAGTTGAGTAGAATGTTTTTATTTATCATATAGCCTACAAGCTTCTTTCTCTATCCTTCCTCTTGAGATCCAAATCTCACGAGGATATCCATCTCTCAAATCGCATATGTAAGGCCCAAAGCCTTAGAAGTGCAATTCCATGCTGACTCGAGGACTTTTCAAGAGGTTACCCATTTTGGTATTACTTTCCCCCTTGCAAGATTAACTACAGAGTTCTTTGTCCTCACTCTAACCCTACAAAAGAAGAGCTCTTGTTGACATGGAGAGCACTTTAATCCCTTATAAATTATTGAGGTGTTACATCATCTCGATCACACTCCTCTGACATCGCCAAGTCGTCACCTATTCTTGCGCCTTCTCCTCGTTCGATAGGGTCTGTGGTACCGATTCTGCGATTGAGCTTCGAAAGAGGAAATTTGGAGAGAAAGTAGAGAGAGTACTAAAGATTGGAGAAAAGAGATGAGATTGGGAGAAAATATTTTGATATTGGATACCAAATTGGGTGAGCCTCGTGGCTTTTTATACACAAAAATGAGGCAACGACCCACAATGCATACCTACCGGAACAAACCGGCTCATTAACAAATGTTTAGTACGAGAACTGGTTGTAAATCGAGTTTAGGTAAAAGATAAAGAGATATAACGTATATGAAAGGGGTTCCTATAGCACTACTTCCCTAGTGAAGAATAGACTTGTCCTCAAGTCTCGAATTCGGGGTATTTAGCAATACGATTTGAGTAAAATTCCCAAATGGCTTGCTCCCCAGGCAGACCCTTCCACTAAATGAGAACCTGTTATACAAACTCGGTTTCATTAAACTTTATCATGCTTATAGAATTACATAATCATATTTTTAAGTTGTATATTCATAAAAAACGAGTAACTCAACAAAATGAATATACAACTCAAAACCATGAATATGGTCATACAAAATCATGTATATATAACTCAAAATCATGAATACAAATTGTTCACACATTCACACTTTAATAATGATCTTACTTGAACTTAAATCTATATTTATTCCTATAAACATATTCCAAATTTTATTAGTATACTTTTTTAAAAAAAATATAAAAATGGCGCCTTGCCCACGTATATATGTATACTTTCTTAAGGTCCATTAAGCTAAACGGACCCCTTTATTCAACTCTGAAAATTGAAAAACCGTGCTATCAAAAAAAAAAAAAATGAAAAACCGTGAAGCGGCATGTTTGAACTTTTGACTGATAAAATTCAACTCTCTCCCTCAGAAAGACGGAGAAATCTACGGACAAAACAAAAAAATGGAGCATACGAAAGTTGATCCTCCGGCGCCGAGAGTGGCAGTGGCCGTTTTCCTCTTGAAAGACGGCAAGAAAGTGCTGTTAGGGCGTCGCCGATCATCCATCGGCGCATCCACCTTCGCTCTCCCCGGCGGCTGCCTCGAATTCGGTCAAATTTCTCCCTCCTTTTAGGTTTAAATTTGAAAAAGAGAAAGATCGAGTTGTTTGCGTCGGAATCTCACTTAAATCTTTCGATTGCTGTTGATCCAGGGGAGAGCTTCGAGGAGTGCGCGATTAGAGAGGTGAAGGAGGAGACGGGGCTAGAAATCGAGAGGATTGAGCTGCTTACGGTCACCGACAACATCATCTCCGACTCCGCCGAGCCGTCGCACTTCGTCACCATTCTCATGCGCGCCGTGCTCTGCGGAGGAGAATCCGAGCAAGTTCCGATGAACATGGAGCCCGATAAATGCGACGGCTGGGATTGGTACGACTGGGATAACCTACCAACTCCTCTGTTTCGCCCTCTTGAGAAGATAGTTCGTTCTGGACTCGATCCCTTCCGCAATCTCAACTGATTAGGGTTTCAATGTTTGCCTGATTGACGCATTACTGTTGTTGTCTTATCTGATGCCTGAGATTGATATATGTTAGTTTAATTGTGCTGATTGACAAGCAATTGCTTCATGGATTTGAAATCAAATTTAAGGATCAATTCCAGCAGCCATAAGCAGAAGAGCAGGTTCAGAGTTCTGGGGTTATATGCAGGCAAATTGAAGTATCATCTTGGCCGTAACTCATTAGTTCAAAGCTATGGTATCCGAAAACTCTTATAGATAAGCAGAGTTTTCAGAACAGAAACTTGATCTTAAGCGTAAATTATGGAAGAATAGTTAGTTTCCTGTATCGTTTCCTCTTCCCCTGTTACATAGGTTCAAAGTTTAAATAGACTAGGGGCACAACCACACATTCACGATAAAATTGATGAAAACTAAAGGATCACTTGTAACTTATTTGCATCCATATATAAGCTTAGGTTCTATATCAAAGAGTGTAACAATATAGGAAGTATATATAGAAGTTCATAAGAATTCATAACCGGATGCACATCTTCTCATGGGGAATAATGAAGAAATTGATTATGGTAGAAATGTAGTATACATATCAACATATAACAGGAGTTGGGAAAAGGGTGGGGCAATTTAGGATAAAGTTTTGAGGATATTGTTAGAAGGGTCGCTCAAGAAGGCAGCTGCATTGCTGAGTGGACCCTGTCCAGTAGCAGCTGCCTGAATAGCAAAGCCGAGGAAGGCAATCATGGCTAAGCGAGAGTGCTTGATCTCAGCTAGCTGAAGCCTAAGCCTTTTCTCAGGGTCCTCAGCTAATCCAAGGGGGTCAAAAAACTTGCCACCGGGGTAGAGCCTCTTTTCTGGGTCGAGTTCGGCGTTTCTTTGGAATTCAATGTATCCAACGAGAATTACCTCGATCCAGATTAGTGCGGTCAGGGAGAATGGAAGCTTTAGGCCTAGGTATGATGATCCTTCAATCAATTCAACCTGAAAGTGGAACAATAAAATCAACAATAGTATATATTTTTTTACATATCCATGGCATTTTTATCTTATAGTTTTCAGAAAAGGCTTTGAAAATCCTGCATATATTTCAATAGGAAAATGTATGATCCTATTTAAGTAATACAGGTACATCTTCATAGCCTAGGCATTGAAGACGAACCCCATTTTAATAGGATTGCTTCTATGTATGCACAAGCCGAAATCTTGGAGTAGTTTATCATTGATCTCCAAAATATACTATTTGTGCAATTCTTGATTTCAATTGTCAACAACATATGCATATTTCCTCACACTTTTCATCGCATATAATTTCTGCCCTAGAAGAACAAAAGAACTGGCTTTGAAAATCATGCATATGTTGGTTGTCAATAGGAAAATATATGATCCTATTTAAGTAATACAGGTACATCTTCATAGCCTAGGCATTAAAGATGAACCCAATTTTAATAGGATTGTTTCTATGTATGCACAAGCCGAAATCTTGGAGTAGTTTATGATTCATCTCCAACATATACTATTGTGCAATTCTTGATGGAAGCTTATGAGCTACATAAAACTTGGGAGTGGTATCTTGCATTATTACTTTTTTGGTCACTTATGACCTACATTTTTCCATAAGCAAGAAAAACAAATTTCTTTAACGCATAAGAATGGAAGCTTTAGGCCTAGGGATGATGACCCTTTAATCAATTCAACCTGGAAGTTAAAAAATGAAATCAACAATATATATTTTTAAAGTTGTTATGACATTTTTATCTCAATAGTTTTCACAAGTGGCTTTGAAAATCCTACATATGTTGTTCGACAATATGAAAATATGATCCTATTTAATAAAAGAGGTACATCTTCATAGCCTAGGCATTGAAGATGAACCCAACTTTAATAGGATTGCTTCCGTGTATGCACAAGCCGAAATCTTGGAGTAGTTTATCATTGATCTCCAAGATATACTATTGTGCAATCTAGTTTTTTTATTTATTTTGGTTACGTATGAGCAACATAAAGCTAATTAACTCAAGAAATAAACAATTTTTTAACAAATAAGACCATTTTCTTTCAAACAAAAGCCACATTTTATTTTATAAATTCAGTTAGAAAAATACCTTGCCGGCATCCTGCCAAGCAACGCCGGTGAGAGCCTCGACGGCGAGGGAGCCAAGGGTAGCAAGCATGGCCCACCTGCCATGAATAACCTCGCACTCCCTAAACCTCTGGATCCCAAAAACCTCAGTATAAGGCTGAAACGGCGTCGGATTGACCTGGGAATCCTCAATTCGAGTCCCGATGATATCCCCGGCAACGTTCTTAGCTAGATTCTGGTCCAGCCCGTCGTAATCGAACTGCAGGTACTCGGCGGGCTTACCGAGGCCGAACGGGTCGAAGCCGCGGTCGCCGACCATGGAGCCGTCGAGCCATTCGGGCGGCTGGGCGCCGGGGAACCAGACGAGGCGGTCGCCTTCGGGGACGGGCGGCGGCGAGGACTTCTTCTTTGGCGATTTTTTCTTGGTGGCGAAGCTGAAGAGGGCCTTGAATTTGCCGGATCCGGAGGGTTTGAGGTCGGGGAGGCGGGTGCCGAGGAAGGCGGTGGTTGTGACGGCGGAAGAGGCCATTCTTTTTAGGGTTGATTTGGGGGAGAAAGGAATGTTGGGGATTTAGGGGGGCTGATGGAGAAGATAAATTGGAAGGATGTGGTGAGTGGAGTGTGGACGTGGAGGATTCACAGGGCTCCTCTATCTATCTCTCATGGATGAAGCTGATAGCTAGCTGTTCATGTGGCCCTTCTTCCTCTTTATCTTTTTACGGTAGCCCCACCCTTTTATCTTTGTCCCAAATTTCAAGGGAAAATGCAAGGAAAAAAAAAAAGGATAGGAGTAAGTAACATGTAGGGGTGTGCAACCGCTCTAGATCGGACCGGATTAGACCGGATATCTTCGGTCCGATTTGGACCGATGGACTATATTTTTAAAATAATATAGACCGTGGATCGGACCGGACCGGATCATTCCGGTCCGATCCCATTACGGTCCGGTCCCGGTTTGGACCGATTTGAACGAATTAATTTTTTTGTAGTGTAACTAGATCTTAAACATTGTCCAATTATGACCTTATTTAGACTAGATCATAATTGAGCATTTGAACTAAATCCTTAATAATTATGAACCAAGTTCAAGTTGCATAAATAATAAAACCACTAATTCAAATAAGTCAAATGCAAATCACATAATAGCTTTTGCAAAACCAACAAAACAATCGTAGTTCCCATTCCTACCTACAGTTTCTAAGACAAAATAGATTAACTAATAATTCAAACTTCATATCAACTATTAAATAGTATTTTCTCTGCCAATTCAAACTGCAAATCAACTTGCGAAATATAAAGCTACATGCTTACACATGAAAACTTTCTAAGACACAAAAGTAGATGTCACTTCTTCACTTAAGTCTTCATCAGCTCTCAAACTGCTCCAAAACACTAGAATTACCTTCAAATTAATCCAAGACAATATGATTAGTTTGTCGGGAATCAAAGCAAGAAAGGCTCTTTAATACAAACATAAATCAAAGTGTCCTCTAAATTAATAAAAAAAAAATCAACAGCATATTTTAGTATTAAGTATAAAACTGCACTATCAAAAACTAGCAATTTTAAGCATAAATCAGCAGCATATTTTCATCTTATTAGCATAAACAGAACTACCCAAGTGTCCTCTAAATAAAAATGAATAGAACTACCCAAGTGTCCTCTAAATCAACAAAATATCAACAGCAAATTTAAGCATAGATTAGCAAAAATGTCATACCTTTAGATCAAGGCTATCAAGCAAAAATTGTGCCTTCATTGCAATCAATCGAATTGTCCTCTAAATCTGACCATACATGAAAATATGCAGAGACGGAGTTGGGGGAGGGCATGGGTGGGCCAGTGCCTACCCTCCACTCCTAAGGATTTTGTATATGTGCACTTGTCAAATATTAACAACAAAAAAAATAAATTGAGAATTAATTAACACTATCAAGATTCAAGATTCATATGGGTTGTGGGCTGATTTTGAATTTTTGGTAAATTGCTAATTGGGATTAATTAAAACTATCAAGTGGGATGTTGTCCACTAGCCTGATTTTGCTAAATTGTTAATTCATTATCAAATATTAATGAGCTGATTTTGGTATTGCTAATCAAGTGGGCTTATTTTGTTTGAATATCAATCTTTTGTTTTTGATATCAATCTTTTGGTAGCAAACACTTTAATTATATTAATTTTTATAGAGCTTTTGTAGTTAACACATTTCTTACTATTTTGATTGAGTTTTACCAATATATGTGGAGTTTAAAAAATCTCTTTAATGAATTGTGCCCCTCCTTCAATTTAGTTCTGCGTCCATCACTGAAAATATGTACATATTAATGATACTATATGCAACAATAATGTAAAAAACTTAAAGATATATACATAATTATAAAGAAAATTAATAAATGCCTATACCTTCTTCATTCTCATCTAAGTTATCCCCCTTGGAATCTTTACATGTTATTCGTAACCAATCTTGAGTGCAAACAAGTGCTTGTACCATCTTGTAAGAAAAACTAATATTTAAGTATATAAGAAAATAATGTTTGGTATTTAGGAATAAAAATAAATACCGACCTGAGGTTTCAAACTACTTCTATATTCTGTAAGGTGACGTCCTCCGGTGCTAAATGCAGATTCAGATGGGACTGTAGTAATTGGAATAGCTAGGTCATCACGAGTTATGCGTGAAAGGATGGGATATCTATGTCAATTCAATCTCCACCAATCTAGAATATTATTTTCACTAGTTTCACACCTTTCATGTAAAAACAAATCAAATTCTGATCTAGAAAGTTCTTCTTGATCGAACCCTCGTGTCACTTCTTCTTTCAATTGCTCCATCCATAATTCACTTTCATCTTTGTCAACAACCAATGAATTGGAAAGTGACTCAGTTTCTTGACCTCTTGATGGAGTATAACGCTTCACATACTGATCAAACACCTCATAAGCTACATCCTTAACAATTTGAATAAGATCATCTATGTCATCTTGGGGAAACATGGGCTGAAGAGCAACTTTTAATCCACGCAGCTTATAGAAAGGATAAAAAATGGCAGGCAAAAATATCAACATATTCAACTTCTCAAAAGAATCCTAATACTTATCACACTTGATTTGCATCTCCTGTGCCATCTTTTTCAAAGTCATATCACTATTTGCAGCCAAGTTGTTAAGGACTTTTGCAGCAGCAGATATATGAAAAATCATGTAGTTACTTGTGATATACTTAGATCTAGAAATACGATTTGTCAAATTATAAAACTCCTTCAAGTAAGTCACAAGTACCTCAATCTTACTCCAATCAGAAGCATTTAAAGGACACAAATCTGATTTGTCCACAGTTGGAATATCCATTCGAGAAAAGACAACTTTATAGGGCAGAGCACTATTCAACATTAAATAAGTTGAATTCCACCTAGTACACACATTAGTCATCAAAGAAGCCTTACACTCAACCTTGCATTGTTCAACTAGCTCCTTAAAAGTATGTAACCTGGTCGGAGAACCCCTAACATACTTAATTACAGTTCTAAGTTTATCAACATGCTTACCACAATGAGCTATACCATCTTGAACAATCAAATTCAAAATGTGTGCCATGCATCTCATATGCAAATACTTGCCCTCACTGATGCATCCATTATTTTTTACCATTTCACTCTTGTAAGAATAAGCTGTATCATTCGAAGATGCATTATCAACAGTCATAGTTAGAAGCTTCTTACTCAAACCCCAAAAATTTAAACAATTCTCAACTGCCCTTGGCCTCTCCTTTATGACTAGCAATGAGAAAAAATTAAGAATCCTCTTCTGCAACTTCCAATTATTATCAATAAAATGAGTAGTGAGACACATGTAATTATCCTTTAGCAAAGAAGTCCAAGTATCAGTAGTCACGCACACACTTTGACATGAATCTCTAAGAAACTCTTTCAACTTTTCTCTTTCATCAAGATAGAGCTTAAAACAATCTCGTCTTATAGTAGTACGTGAAGGCATGGGAAAAAGAGGACAAGCAACAAAAAATGCACCTTTTAATCCTGACTTCTCTACGGGTCTAAAAGACATTTCATCTTTAATAATCATCTCAACATTGGCAGACCTTACAACTTTCTCATCATACTTCCAATTTTTTAATTTCATGCCATTGTCCTTATCACCCATCATATCAAGGATAAGTTGAGTTTGTGTACCTTTGCCATTATTGGCTGGATTCTTCTTGCATTTTTCAGCATGATACTTCACATTTTTGTTGCCATTCTGGTTTGGATCACAAGCATATGTAGCCCCACAGTCTTTACACCTAGCCCTCTGTTTTCCCTTCTCTTCATATCGTTCATACTCTGCCCAATACTCTTTAAAAGGTGCATTTGTTTTCCTCTTTTTAGCAGGTTTTCGTCCACTTTTCTTTGCTTGCTGTTGTGATGAAGCTGCGTTTTCATCTAGTTGTTGCTCCTCATTAGCATCAATCTCTTCATAGTGTTTGGGGGAGTCATGGCTATGTTGTGTGTCTTCTTCCGAATTGATACACCTCTTCCTTGAATGAGTAGCATCTACACAAAAAGAAAAGTAAACATTAATATATCTCATGTACACAAATAGTCATTAATAACACAATACAACTATAAATGCCCCATTCACGGTCTCCACCAAACTTACGTTGCACGACTGTTTTGTGGATATTTTCATGGAAATTGATTTACTCATAATTCGATATGCACTTCCCAATAAGCTTCAACTAAGACTCATATACCAACATTAAGCAGAGTTATTAGATAAATTGAAGTAAGATAATTCATTAATTCTCCCTAAATTCTGCCAAAGGTCAAAAATAGAAAATCACTTTAAAAAGAGTTCATATATGAATTAAGCATCAGCATATTATGATTTATGATCTATCAAGAGCTAATTTGTCATTCAAACAATAAAACACATGTTATTTTTGAAAAGCATGATAGTTTGTTGTCTTATCTATATGTCATTTGCAAAGAAAATAGATTTAACATAATAGTTCAAATACATACATAAGAGAAAGAGATAGTCCATTTTAATTAGATTTTTTTTCTAAAATAGGCACCGTAGACAAAATTATTTCGGTTGTACGCTCGGTCGAAAAAGTTTTACCAAAATAGGCTGGATGGGTAGGAACGGAGTGAAGTCGTCGGGGGGACAAGAGGCTTTACAAAATCTCTTGGTTGTACAACGACTCACTAGGATAATTTTTTTTTAATTTAACATGAAATGCAATTGAGAGCCACTAACTACTATCTTTGAATTATTTTATTTTTTTAATCTAACATGAAATGCAATTTTAATCTAACATGAAATGCAACCACTAACTACTATCTTTATTTTTTTTATAAGTCGTTGCTTTAACCAACGTTTTATGTAAATTTTTTTTATTTAGTTTGTGACGTTTTGTTGTAGTCAATATATTAGTTTAGGATTTGAAAAATAAAATATCATACGTAGTTTAAGATATAAAATTATAGATTAAAACAACCATTCAAAATACATAAATTTATGATCATCTAATAAAAGAGAATCTAAGTTTATGATCATCTAAACTCAAACAAAACAGTAATCTATCACTAAGTTATTCGAACTTTAATTTTATTCATCGTCCTCATCATCCTCGCCATCGTCATCGTCGTCATCCTCGCCATCATCATCATCATCCTCGTCCTCATTCGGCTCCATAATACATGGCAAAGAAGGATCAAAGGTGGTACGGTCATGTATGACATCCCTAGACGTCGGCCTAATAGGAGAAATGAAAACATTCGGAGTAACAGGTGGTATACTCCATGAACTATCAACATATCTGGAGAATAATGGTTGTGTACTCGAGGTACCACCAAACCCTGAAGCACCACCAAACCCCGAAGCACCACCAAATCCCCAAGCACCGCCAAACCCCGAAGTTGCACCGAACCCCGAAGCGCCACCGAACCCCGAAGGACTAGCAAACCATTGAAATCCTGAAAAAGAGGATGGAGGTGTAAACGACAATGGTGGTTGTGGCATAAACATCGGTGGCGGCATAGGCGACTGCGACATATGCATCGATGGTGGCATAGGCGGTTGCGACATATACATTGGTGGCTGCATAGAAGGTTGCGACATATACATCGATTGCGGCATAGATGGTTGCGACATGCACGTTGGTGGCAACATATGTGTGGGTGAGCTAGGACTACCCGAAGTAAAGGATGTCCCACCCATGTCTTGTTGGCGCTAGAAAAATGACGGGTCAACGGATATTGGAGTGAGCACATCATTCCCTTGAGTAGGTACATATTGTCCTTGCAAACAAAAATGAAATTGGACACATGTGAAAGGTTAGATAAGTAAGAAATTTGAAATTTAAAGCTTATTATATTGCATACACACCATCATTCCCTTCGGAATTTTTGTCCAATCCTTTAAACAATGCATGTATCCGCTATTTGTAAATTTTCTATCTATCTTTAACTACATCTTTAACTACATATGATAATTTTTTTACTTATCTTAAAAATATCATTATTATTGATCATTCCCCTTCTACTACGACACACAAAATATAATATATCATGCAAGCTCTATATAGTGTTATATCCTAAACTACATATGATATTTTTTTCAAATCCTAAACTAATATATCATGCAAGATCTATATAATTTTATATCTTAAACTACATATGATTTTTTTTTTCAAATCCTAAACTAATATATCATGCAAGTCAAAACTCAGTTATAGTTCACTATATAATTTTACATCCTATATTAATATATAATATTTGAATCTTAAATGAAGTGATGATTTATGATATATAAAAGAAAATATAAAAGCACACATTCAAGCTCTATTACATGTAAACGTAAATTCTGAATGGTGACTTTGGATAAAATCTAACCTAAAAATTTAAGAATTACTCCCTCTGTCCCGTTTTATTTGTCCACAAGGACAATTTGCACAGGTTTTAAGGGGAAAAAAAAGCAGAAATAAAGTACAGTTTCTGCAGTGCAGATATTTAATGTTGTAAGTGTTATTTCAGAGAATGAAAGGGGAATCATGCTTTATAAAAATGGACCAATCAGGTGAGAGCTTACAAAAAATTCCAACCAATAGAAAACCAGTATTCATTTTCACACGGATCCTCACATTTACAACACATAAAAGCTTTAAAAGTCAAATACAGTCCCAGATTTACAGCTTCATCAATGGAGTAAATACAGATTCACAACCACCCTTTTTTATAGAAAAAAAAAGCCAGAAAAAACAGAGGATTTGCATTTATTCTCTGCATCACTGCCTGGAGTCATGGCTTCAGCATTTAATCTCAACGAACCCCCTCTTTTAGAAGATGATGCAAGTCAGGTGGGGGGACAGTTTGCATTTGATCTCAACGATCCAGCCTGGGTCATGGAAGAAGATGAACTTCTTCATTCAGTCAACCAGGAAACAGATCAGCATCAAGCAGAAGGGGGTCAAAGCACACAAGAACCAGCACATCATCAACCTTATACTACCAGGCTCAGCAGTGAGAAGAAATTACAAATCTTAGTTAAGCTTCTACACATGGCCAATGGGGGACAACTTCCAAGAAATGCATTGAAGGATGTTGCAAATGAATTTCATGTATCTTCAAGGACAATTTCCAGACTATGGAAGACATCAAAGCAACAAGAACAATCAATGCAAAGGGTCAATTGCAGTACAAATTATCACAAGTGTGGTAGAAAGAAGCAACAAGTTCAAAGTAGTGCAATCACAGCCATTAGCATGGGGGACAGAACATGCATCAGAGATTTAGCAGCCCAGCTCAACATGTCAAAGAGTGCAGTCCACAGATTGGTGCAAAGAAAAGCAATCAAGCCACATACAAACCCACTACATCCAGGCTTGAAGGAATCAAACATGACAAGAAGGCTAGCATGGATCCTAAGTCTATTACAAGGGATTTCACCAGAGAGTAAGACAAAGTATTATTCCATGTTTGATTTTGTCCACATTGATGAAAAATGGTTTCATTTGAGCAAGAAAACACAAAGAGTGTATTTAGCAAAGCATGAAAGGGGACATTACAGAGCTGCAAGCTCTAGCAAATTCATTCCAAAGGTAATGTTTACAGCTGCAGTAGCTAGGCCTAGGTTCAACACAGAGGGAGCATGCACATTTGATGGAAAAATAGGCATCTTCCCATTCACATACCAAGAAGCAGCTAAAAGAAAGTCCAAAAACAGAGAGAAGGGGACAGTGATCACAAAGCTTGTGGAATCAGTCAACAAAAATGTCACAAGGCGCATGCTAATTGATCAAATTGTTCGAGCAATAAAGGAAAAATGGCCACAAGATGTAGGAAGCAAAGTGATATTCATACAGCAAGACAATGCAAGGGCACATATAACTCAAGAGGATGCAGAATGGCAACAAGTGTATCAACAAGATGGATTCACATTCATCTTAATTCAACAACCACCAAACAGTCCAGATTTAAACATATTAGATCTTGGCTTTTTTAGGAGCATACAATCATTGATGCACAAGAAAATGCCCAAGACAATAGAGCACATGTTAGAGGCAGTACATCAAGCTTTCTATGAGCTAGACCCAATAACTTTAGCCAATGTATGGATGACATTGCAATATGTTATGAATCAGATTCTAAAGGTGAAATGAAGCAATGATTATGATGTGCCACATGTGGGTAAAAATAGATTAAGGGCTCAAGGCAATCTACCAATTCAAGTTGAAGCACCAATGTGGGCAGTTTTACAAGCATGGAACAAAGTTAATCAAGATCAAGATGCAACTCAGCATACACAAGGGACTGAAGCAACAAATGCAGACCAAGACACTCAACAAGACAGTGATTTTATGTAGAACAAGACTAAGAGGAGTAATCAACAGATTTTTGCTTCATAAAGAATCTGTTGATCATCCACTTTTGCATGTAAATTATCCACTTTTGGGGACTAGTTAAAAGTTTGCATGTAGTTTTTCTTTTAAATGCAATGCATATTAATGTTGCAGAAAACTGAAATGCATAGTAAAGTAATCTCAGATGTCCCCTTCGCATCATTGAAACAAACCCACCCTTAATGAACATGACAGCAATGGCCTCCAAAAAAGCCACAATTAAGGGCTGGTGGCCTAATGCATGCCAAGTCACTAAGGGTTTTTTGGATTTGCATCTCAGCCAACACAAGACACTCATCATTGATTCATTATAACACAGTGAAGTAATCTCAGGTGTCCCCTTAGCATCATTGAAACAAACCCACCCTTAATGAACATGACAACATTGGCCTAAAAAAAGCCACAATTAAGGGTTGGTGGCCTAATGCATGCCAAGTCACTAAGGTTTTGTTGGATTTGCATCTCAGCCAACACAAGACACTCATCATTGATGCAAATGGGAATACATGGGAAATATGAACAGAGGGAGAATGAGAAGGGGACATGCATTCAGTCACACACAAACATGCACAAGTCACACACAAAGTGGGCATTCAATCACATAAAAAATGCATAGAGGGAGAAGGAGAAGGGGACATCAAAACAGCCAATTGAACATGCATTCAGTCAACATTGCCATCACAACATGTCACACAACAAGAATTCTCATAAGGTAACCAGTATTCAAGAGAAGGGGACATATCTGAATTAAGATTCCTCATTTTGAGAGGAGACATTTTCAGAGCCATCCGATTCAGCAGTTGTAGGCATCACAACATTACCAGGGGATGCAGGATGAGACTCAGCAAAATCAGCTTCAATAGTCTCGAGAGCACACTCAACAGAAGATTCAGAACGACGGGGACTGTAGGAGTGGTAGCCACGACATTCAGGACCCCACTCACAATTTGGATAATCGGAGCATGTATAAGACTCGGTTTCCTCCGAAGGCAGTGGAGCACTATACTCGTCACTATTCGATTCACAACTCATTCTCTAGTTTTCAGGGGACCTACATGAAACAAAAAATAACAGGTCAGAAATATATAGATCAAGGTCAGCAAATAAGAGAGAAATGAGAGATTCAGAGAAAGAGTGGGTTACTTAAGAGATCGAGCGTGTGTGAGAAACAATCACATGCATCACAATCTCTGTTTCTCTCTTTTTGCTCTCAAAAATGAGATCAATGATAACAGAAGAGTGAGAACAAAGAAAGCGAGATCCAAAACCGATTGAGTGCAAAAAAGAATGAGATCGAACAACAAATATAGAGAACCAAAAATTAGGACCAACAAATACACAGGGAAAACAGAGATTTAGACAATTTCGAAGGGAAAGAGAGATTAAGGGAAACTAGAGATTGAGAAGAAAATCGAGAGAATAGAACCGATTGAGTGCAAAAAATAATGAGATAGAACAAACTCGAGGTCGAAGCCAAAAAACCAAAGAGAATCCGAGAGATTCAAAGAAAAAATGAGAGACGAAATTCGAGATCCAAAACCGAGAGCTTCAGATGCTATCAACACACAAAGACATCGAACAAAATCGAGATCGAAGTACAAAAACAAGAGTTCTTGTCAACAAATACGTAGAAAGAGATCGAAAAAAGTGAGAGAAAACGAGAAATCGAGAGCAAAAAAAGAGGGGGAAATCGAGATCCAGAAACAAAACCAGAGATCTTGTCAAAATACAAACAAATCGAACAAAAAAAGAGAGAAAAGGAGAGATTCATAGCAAAAGGGAGAGGAAAAACCGAGATCCACAAAAAACGAGAGAAAACGAAGAGATCGAGAGCTTCAAATACCTTTATGAGAGATCGAGAGATTGTGAGCAACAATCGAACAACACGAGCAAGAATCGAGCACCACGAGCAAGGAACGAAGAGAGATCTTGCGAGAATCCAAAGATTTTGAGCAATCTAGAGCAAACTTGAGCAATTAACACCTGAATTTGAATGTGTGATGAGAGAATCATCACAAAAAGAGAGAAATCGAGAGGTGGTTTGAGCGCTCGATGGCTTTCGGGTTTGAGAGAATGAACAGAGGTTGAGAGGCGGCACAAGAACACAAATGAGAGCTTTAGGGTTTGAGAGAGTGAAGAGAGGTTGAGAGGCGGCACAAGAAAAAAATGAGGGCTTCAGGGTTTCTTCCAAGCTTTATGTGGAGAGCTTGGTCCAAAAGTAATGGATCAATCCAAAATGTGAAGCTCATATTGGACCAAAAACCCAATGAACAGGCCAGTGCATATCTCGAGTTCTCAACATCATAAACCCAATGAACAATCCAATCCAGTGCAATATCTGAAAACAAAAAGAAATGGATAAATGTAAAGTGGGCAATTATGGAAAACAATGGATAAAAAATGTCTTTGCTTAGAAAAATGGAAAAATGGATTAAAAAAACATTTGAAAATTGCTTTTTAAGGTTAAACAAAATTAAAGTGGGGAAAAAATGGAAAAATAAACCAATTACACATTTTATTTCTAAGGTTCATAAATTTGGATATCAAAATGACTTTGTAATTTGATTTTTTAATGTTACTACAAAATGGATAAATAAAGGAAAACAAAAGGATTGATAAAAAAAAATTATGGATTGTGTATTTATTGGAGGTAAGGGAAGATGAATAGTTGATTGAGATGGAAAGAGAAAAAGTGGGTAAAAAGTGATATGGTTGAGGATATTTTGTAATAAATGTATAGATAGAAAAGGAAAGGGGGGGGGAGTACGACAAACATTTCGGGACGCCCGATATGGAATAATGGACAAACAAAAAGGGACGGAAGGAGTAGTTTGTACAAAGTAGTTCAAAATTTTAACGTAAATTTTCATGATTGAGTTGATAATGTATGAGAACGTATATACTAAATCACAGTAGAAGAACACCATAATTAATAGCAAATATATGAAAAAAATTATGTAAACAGCTAGTGTATATGAACGTACGTGAATGGTGGTTCGGTCGTGGAATACCGACTTCGGCAACGCCTCTCAAAGCATCGGATGTGGATTCGAATAGAACTCCGATTAAGACTCAGCCTCCACGTCTGCAAAGTCTCTGCTTGCCCCAACGACTTAGCCTTTGACCATGGAATATATTCGCTTCGCTCACTGGGAATAACAATGAATATATTCGATTTCAAAAGCCTTCGTATTGTTCCATCGCTTAGTCCTATCGTTTGGTATTATCACATTATCTTTACCTTTAATTTTTTTTTCAAAATAATTGTAAACATTATTGATGACAATAGTATATAGTGATCACTATTCTTAAAAAAAATTATGCCTTTGTATTGTTCCATCACTCTCTCAGTCTTTTTATATTTGGAAAATTGAAAAAATCTTGAAATTGATAACAATAGTATATATTGGTAAAAGTTGCTCAATACCAATATTGCTCAGGATTTGTTTTATATTTGGAAATGGAGGAAGTCGGTGTGGGTGGCAGAGGCTTAGGCAAACACTCTAGCTAGCCCAGCGACTTTAGCCACGTGTAAGAACCAAAAATAAAATCTTTGTACCACACAACGACTTCTATCTAACCCTCAGACGCCAGCCTATTCTCAGAAAACTTTTTCTTTTGAGCCTACAGTCGGAAATAAAAAGTTGTGAAAGCCTATTTCAGAAAAAAAAAATTGTAATTAATTATTCTTCATAGAGCAAATTATTATCTTGTATGTGTTGGCGGTTTGGCCTGTTTGGGATGAGTTAGTAGCACTTGATTTTAAGAAAGTATAAAAGACATACTATACTAAATCAGCAATGGAAAAAACGCATTTTTAATAATTCCAACTTATATCAAAAAATTCATAAATGACAACTTATCAGCCTATCTAAATTTTAAAGTCAAAGAAACCAAAGGCAAATGTCAGCCCATTTATTTAGTAGGGTAAAAGATATATAAGAACTAAGAAGAGGCAAACCTGCAACCGTGAAAACCAGTTGAACTCGTCAAAACCAGTAACCTACCACCGGAGGAGGACGACGCATGAACAGTTGTGCGCGCCAGAGGAGGATGAAGACGGAGAAGTTACTGGTCAGCGGTGACAAACGATTGAACAGCTGTGTGGTTGTGCCGTTCAGCCTCAGTGACGCTAGGGTTTGGAGAAAGTGGAGGCTGGAGAATGAAATCTACTAATAAGAGATCAAGAGAATATTGGACGGGCTTATATACTGGGCTTTAATTTCCCAGCCCAACGCATCTCTAGGCCTAATATTTGTAATTAATTATGCTATAGTACAGCGAGACCGGTCTTATGGTCCAGACCGTATTTTCCCGTTCCGGTCCCGGGTTTGGACCGGGACTGTAATTTACAAAAAATCTGGACCGTGGACCGGACCGTAAAATTCTGGTCCGATCCAGGTTTGTACTGCCCTAGTAACATGATGGTCCATACAAATTTTTTTACGTGTTTAAAGTTTAAAATGAGTGTTAAGCATTATATTGGGAGTTTTCTAGAATGCTTCTCTCTTAAAACTAACTTTATGTTCGAAATCGTCTTATGTATAGAGAAATCAATATGCAAAGACTTAATATTTATCGTTCAAAATGCAAAGACTTAAAATGGTAGAAAAGAAAAGTGGAAGAAGTAGTGGGTGAGGAACCCCTTTTGTTATAATTTTGTGGCAAAAAGCCCTAGGTCAATAATAAATGATAATTGAACGATGAATAAGCACTCTTTTTTCTAGCGAAATCGTCTTATGGATGTTTGTTGCTCCACTATTTGAGAAAATTTACGCTCCATTTGAGTGAAGCACGCCTCTAGAGTTTGGCCACCAGCCGACGACGTGACCCCATGCGGCGGCAAAAGTGGCGGTTGGAGCGCCGACGACGTAGGATTGCCACCTTGTTGTCGTTGTTGGTTTCCATCTTCTGAGTCCATGTTGTTAATGTCACCTATAACAACCATAAACATAGACAAGTCCAACAAAAACAAACCCTAGAAGGGCGTGGGTGACTAGTGAGGCGCAAGCATGCTGCCCAACGTCGGCCTAAGTCCATAATTATCCTACTAAAACTAGCAATGCTTTATTTAGAATGTTTAAGAAATGGCAAAGTACTAAAATAAGCAAGAAAAGGAATGGTGGTCATAGTGGCCTAGTCGGGAGTGTCGCGACAAGTCTGCGACAAGGGTTGGCGTGGTGCGACAAGGGTGTCGGCGCGGCAGCGCACAGGGTGTGTCGCGGAACACAGAGAGCGGCACAACATAGCCTAGATGCGGTGCAAGAACCTCAAGTCATGATGTAGGGGTGGCCCGGCCCGGACATGGCATGGGTGTCTGAGGTGAGGTCCTCGACGCCGAGCGACGACGGTGGTGCGGTGCCGATGGCGACAAGGCACGCGAAGGTTGGCTCGGTCATGGGCGCGTCGTGGCTAATGAGCGTGCGCACGACGATGGACGCCGTGGCACAAGCGATGGCGCGGGTCCTGGCTCGTGTGATGGGTCTGTCAGAATGCACAGACATAGACTCCTCCTCCTGGGTAGCCGTCATGCTCGGGTCACATCATCCCTCCTAACTCTCTCCCAAAATTGATTCAAATTTCACTCATCTCCTTTCCATTCGAATACTCAAAACGATCAATTGGATATTATGGCAAATGAGGAGAAGATATTGCTGAAATATGATTTCAAAGAAGGTAGGAAACTCTCTCTACTTTGAATTTTTTATTTATTTTTAGGTTCATACCTTATCTACCAAATAAGATTTTGATGCCAAGGTAAATGTGTTTGTTTTGGCTGTGTTTTTGTGTGCATAATTTGAAATTTTTACAAATTGAGAGTATTAGGGGTGAAGATTTGAGGGGCGGTGTTGAATTTTTGGAGTGCTTGGAAATATTTTATAAGACTTGATGTTTAGCTTGAAGATTGTCTGTAAGGCCTTTTGTCATTATGTCAAATTTAGATATAGATTAGACTTGATGTTCATAATCTTGTTTGTTTGGTATTTCTAAGAGCCCAAATGTCTTATTATTCTAAAACAAAAATTACAAAACAATATTAGAACAATAATTTCTTACTACGTGCTTGATTGGATGCATACCTTATTACATTGTAGGCATTTGGCCTGATCTGAATTTTTTAGCCTGTAACAAACTTCTTTGCATGTAGTAGCTC
The DNA here is from genome assembly GCA_964016875.1 of Fallopia convolvulus. Lineage (NCBI taxonomy): Eukaryota > Viridiplantae > Streptophyta > Magnoliopsida > Caryophyllales > Polygonaceae > Fallopia > Fallopia convolvulus. Next base: position 14,709,161 of record OZ024725.1, read on the forward strand.
ATGTAACATATAGGAAGGTCAATGTCCCCTCACCAAAAAAAAAAAGGAAGGTCAATGTTCACATATTTCTTATAAAGGTTCATCTATAACATTAAAGAGTTCATATATTTCCATATATATCGTTTGTTGTTCAAATGTAAAAAATGTTCACATAATTTATATGAAATTTAGATGTTCGCGTATTTTTTATAAAGGTTCATGTATAAAACTTATAAGTTCATATATTTTGTTCACATGTTTAGAAATAAATATAGTGATATAACGTATCATGAGTAAATATCAATTGTATGTACATATATGTAGAGTGCATATTATACTTGTGATATTTCAATTCAAAGTTGACTTCTCTTATATCATATTCAAATTCCTATATTTGTATATTACCTTAATGTTCATACATTGACTTTGTATGTTCACAAATTTACTATGTATGTTCACATATTTTCAAGCAATAACCTTATATTTTACGAAGTTATTTACTAGCATTCAAGCCTTAATATGCAATTTCTCAACCTTGACTTTCATAGTAGCCTCCCTTCCTAGATTAACCTCATTTAAAGTCTCATTGATAATATCTTTTAGCTTCTTTATTTCCTCCCTTGATATACTTTAAGAACTCAGTACATGTTAAAAATGGTGGATTTTGTGTCAAATTTATGATGTTGCACAATCATTTTTTCATGTTCATAAATATATATTACCTTTGTAATCACATGTTGAATGTGTATGTTCGTTTATTTTCAAATAAGGTTAAAATCTTTATAAGACGATTCATTCATGTTCGTATATATTTCTTAATGTTCACATATTGAGTATGCAAGTTCTCATATTGATTATGTATGTGTATGTTTACATATTTTAAAACAATGACCTTATGTTCTATGAAGTCAAATACTAGCATTCTACCCAAGTTACAATTTTTCAAACATGGCTTTTACTCAAGCTATACAAAGTCTAGACTGATATGAAAAAAGGAATTCAAAATTATAGATTCTTGGTTTTAGTGTATAAAAAAAGGAATTCAAAATTATAGAATTCCATACAATTCATGTAAGTTCTAGACTGATATGGCATCAAGGTCTAATTATCAACTTCATGTACCTCTCTACCTAATGTTATCAAAATGGAGGCTTCTTATCAGTTGCAATCTTCTCCCCTCATTATTGCTCCTCATTCAAACCATTGAAACACCATACTCAAACCTCTTAATTTTCTTAATTTCTTCTTCAAAATCTCAATTTAATCAAAAGCCAACTCCATTGTCCATCTTAACCTCCAATTTCTTTCACATGTGACCACTCAATTATAATTCACATAAAATATTGGTAATGAAATCATCATCATCATCATCATCATGATGTTGGTAATGATAGATCGAACGTCAAAGGATGAAAAATACACAAAATCGTTGAATTATCATTATTGCCTTTTAGGCATTTCATCGAACAGGCTCATTGCATATCACAAAGTCAAGCATACAAAATAAAAAAAGTCATAAACTCAACAATGGATGATTCGACAACTACAAAACAAGATGAATAAAAGGATGAATTGAGTTCATTATGCAATTAATTAATCATTAATTTGATATTAGGCTAAAAATAACCATCCATTAATATGCTTGTAGAGTAATAATTAAAATCAGATGAAAAATTATGCTTATATCTGACTCCATAGCAAAGTCAAAACGAAAATTTGATGGCTAGAATGATAAATTTCAGTAAAATCAACACAAACCAAACAATTGTAATAAAGGAGTTGGAAAAAATAGTGTTGTACAGAGAAGAACAATTGGAGAAGGTGATAGTAGGACCAAAAAAGACCGAAATACCCCTAAAAAGTAAAAAATAAAATCAATTTCGTGTGCACCTTAACCGTCCAATAAAATGAGATCTACAATTCATAATAGTTTTTAGTTTTCACGATAAGCAACATTTCTACATGATTCAAATCCATCAATCATAATCAATCATATCTCATATCCATTGTTTGGTAAAACATAATTGAATATGAAATATCATACCATAAAATTATATAAAATAATTATTTTACAAGTTAAAGATAATTAATTACATTAAGCCTAATTTCAATAACAATAAAAATATATTAAATAAAACATATTGGATCGTTAATCTAACAAATTCATTTATCAATTTAATTGTCTCCTATTTTGACCTGTCAATCGGGTCGGGTTGGGCGGGTTCGGTCATTTCGGGTCCGGTTTAAATCGGGTTTGGTTTCATTATGGGTCACGGGTCAATCGGGTCGGTTGTGGCGGTTTTCGGTCGGGTCGGGTTGACTAGTAGGTCTAAAATATCCTTTTTTTATGATTATTAAAATAAAATTTTAATTAAATAATAATATTTAATTATAATATATTTTTCATTTATTTTAATATTTAAACATATTATAATTTTCAAAATAAATTTTAAAAATTCTATAAATATACTAAATTAGTCAACCCAACGGATTTCGGGTTCTATCAGTTCGGTTGATTTCGGGTTCAAATTTTCGAGTCTTAACCCTAAAATTATCGTGCGGTTTGGGTCGAGTTAGCGGGTTAGGTCAACTTTTGACAACTCTACTCCTATTTGAACGACTTCTCCAAGCAAATTGGATACATGTCAGGCCTCCAATTTGAACAAGAATACGAAGGGGCTTTCATAGCAAAGCTCCAATACAGCCACACAATCACCCCGATTGTACAAATTTCAACTGTACAAATTTCAATACATCCACAACAAAGCACTAAACCTATTGGATCCGACCGTACAAATTAAAATGAGAAAGATGAGGAAGAGGCCAGGTCTGAGCAAATTGGACTAGTGAGGGAGAAACGAGAAAGAAGATGGGGGAAGAGGTAGAAGATGGACATCACTCATACCAGTTATAAAATGGGTATATATCAAATTGAGAGAAAAGCGATATCTTATTATCAGGTGATATCAACTTGATATCCATATGTAATTTTACCGAACACAAGGCATAGATATATTTTATGTTGATACTCATATCTGATATTTATATATCGATATCAAACGAGCCCTTATTTTTTCTTGCAAATGTCAAAGTTGTTTTGATGGAAAGTATGTTCAAATGATACAATAAAAAAATTCGAATTCTCAAGTGCCACTGTCCAAGTGTCAATTGATTAATCTAGGTCCTCCATGATACAAAGGTTGGGGAATATGAAGGTGCAAAAAGAAGACCAGTCTATGACGGATTCTGGAAAGCGCAAAGGAGAAGATGGTGATGATGACACGACTTCTTCGGGTTTGAAGAGGCCTCGCAAGGGGAATCCATGATTAGTAAGTGCTTCAAGATCCTTAGTTTTTGGCCGAAGTGGGCCTTCTCTAGGCTTATTTTGTTGGTGTGATTAGCTAGAATAAGGACTAGTATAAGTTCAACTTTGCAAGGTTGTCGACACTTGGTCTTGAAACTAGGGATCCTTTTGGTTAAGATAACTAGAAAATATAATCTAATGTGTGTTAATAGTTGCAGTAGTAATGTATCATGTCATTTTGCTAAAGGCATGAAGAATGGGGTATGTTTGAATGTGGGGTTTGTAATGTCAATTATGGAGGTATGTAAATATATGGTTCAATGGATGTTGTATGTGTTAAAATATAATGTTGTTAAATTTCAGTTGTTCAGTTGTTTATGTAATCTTGTGAAATATGCTCGAAATGGGGATATAAAAGATCTCGTTGATTTAAATATATTTGATAATTGGAATGATCAACAGAATTTGACTAAGCAAATAGATTGCAATCACGATTATTTTATAATAATCGACATAAACTGTGCGAGCTTCGTCAGTTACATTGGGCTTGTCATAGCTTGCATAATAATGGGCTTGGCCAGAATATTAGAACTAATTACATGAGTTGGATGATGTTATCAATATATAGAAGTAATATTCTAAACACTAATAAGCTAATTTTTCTAAAAGTCAGACACATGACTTACTTGAATATTTCAAGGAATGTTAGTAAATCACGGTTACAAAAATATAATGACCAGATTCAAAGCAACATAGACCGCGGGAGACGATCCCTACTAATAAATCCAAATGTCTTATGAAAGTAGAAACTTGGAACGTGCGTGGAATGTGTAGGAAAAAATTTTGGACGCATATTGAAACTTTTACCAAAATTAATCATATTAAAGTAATGGTAATAATTGAAACTAAAACGGAGCAAATGCCACATGAATCAGAGTGGCGAAAAGCAGGATTTGATAATATGGTAATGTCACCGGCACAAGGTCGAAAAGGTGGAATCTGTGTTGTATGGAAAGAATATCAGTTACAAAATAATAAAACATTCAGATTAATAAATTAGTACGACAGATTGATCACTTTTTTGTATACGGACCCATGCAAGAAATATGATATCGTGATCATTTTCATATACGCTCCACCGCGAGAGAATGAAAAGAATGCATTTTGGGAAGACCTAAAGCAATATATAGTTAATTCATCTTTACCATGTATTATAATGGGTGACTTTAATGATATTTTAGATTCCGCAGATAAATTTGGAGGCGCGGTTCCTTGTCCATCAAGATTTAACCGGCTAAAAGAACTTGTACAACAATGCGATTTGACAGATGTTAAATCCACAGGAAACAACTTTACATGGAGAAAACGAAACACGGATAATGATAATACATATGAAAAATTGGACAGAGTAATAGTATCGTATAACATAACACAATGGTACCCAGATTTGATTACAATGAATCATGCTTTTTCATTCTCTGATCATTACCCAATCCCAATTGATCTAAACGGATCGCATAAATATAAGGGAAGACCGTTTAAATTTGAGAAAATTTGGATGCAGAGACAAGATTTTGGAAATTTAGTGAGACAAGCATGGAGACATAATTGTCCGGGATCTCATATGTTCAAACTAATCCAAAAGACCAGATTACTTAAGTCAAAAATAAAAATTTGGAATAAGTATACGTGTGGAAACATTTTTAGGCAACTGGAGGAGATTGACATACAACTGATTCAACTACAGAGCAATCCGACATATACCACAGGAAATAATGGATGCTTACGACAATCCAGGTTAATTAAAAAAAGAGCAATTAATACAGTTTCACAAAACATATTGGGCACAAAGAGCGAAGGTAAAGCACATAAAATATACCGACTCCAATAGTGCATATTTTCATAGATGTGCAACAGGACGACGAAATCATAACCGTATTAAATCTATCCGAGCAAATGATGGAACTCTGTTGATAGGGGAGGACAATATCAGACAAGGAATAAGACAGGAATTTAGTAATAGTTTCAAAAAAACAACAAATTAACTCTAGAAAGTTGGAAAATCATTTAAACTTGATTAGAAGCGAAATCACAGAAAGAGAAAATATGTAACTTATAAAGGAGATAACAAATTCAGAAATTCGAACTGCAGTCTTTAATCTTGGAAAGAATAAATCACCAGGTCCAGATGGAATGATTACAGAGTTTTATCAGAAATACTGAAATTTAATAGGTGTGTCAGTCATTAAAGCAATTAAGGCATTTTTCACATCAGGCTTTATATTAAAGGAAATCAACCATACATTTATATCCTTAATTCTAAAGTGTGACAATCCGACTGCGATCAATCAGTACAGACCGATTAGTCTCTGCTCCATTATATACAAGATCATTGCAAAAATATTAGCGGAAAGACTAAAGAAGATTTTACCAAATGTAATTCACCCTCTTCAGGGAGCATTTGTTACGAACCGAGCCATACAAGACAATGTTCTTATAGCTCATGAAATATTTCACACATTTCGACAACGAAAAGGAAAGACAGGTTGGGCAGCTATCAAGTTAGATATGGAAAAAGCATATGATCGGGTTGACTGAAAGTTCTTACAACGAACAATACACGCATATGGGTTTCATTCGAAATTCGTAAACTGGATAATGCAGTGCGTAACTACGGTTTCGTTTTCTGTACTAGTTAAAACTGAACCAACAGAAATATTCTACCCAGAGAGAGGAATACGGCAGGGAGACCCACTTTCTCCGTTATTATTTATATTAGGTGCTGAAATCTTAGCTCGTAGATTACAGAATGAAAGCACGAATCACCCGAAAAATGTTGGATTTCAAATGACTCGAGGAGGAACAAGGATTCCGTTCTTATCTTTTGTTGATGATATAATTATTTTTAGCCCATCAACTAAGGTGGCGTTCCGAAGTATTAAGAATATTTTAGAGGATTATTGTGATATTTCGGGACAAAAGATTAATTTTCATAAATCAGCTTTCCAAACTACTAAAGGTGTGATGGCATCGACAAGAAGACATTTGCAAGAAGAAATGGGTATACCGTATACTACTTCTTTAGAAAAATATTTGGGCTGCCCCATAATAAATTCAAGGGTCACAAGAACTACATTTGAACCTGTCATCAGATCGGTAGAAAAACAACTTTCCAGATGGAAAGCAAATTCTTTGTCTCAGGCAGGACGAACAACGCTAATTAAATCGGTTCTGGCCACGAAACCGTCTTATACAATGCAGAATTTTATGTTACCAACAGGAATATTAAATAAGTTAGACGCGGTCAATAGGGAATTCTTTTGGAATAAGCCGAATGGGTATGTCCCTCTAATAGGTTGGGACATGATATGTCAATCAAAGAACAAAGGGGGCCTTGGACTTAGAAAAGCGATCCATGTGAACAAAGCCCTACAGATGAAATTATTGTGGAAAATTCTAGCTGAACCGAATAACATCTGGGTCCGTATTGTCTCAGAAAAATATTTAAAGAATGAGAACCTACTAGAATATGTACCTGCTCGCAATGTATCATGGCAGTGGAATAAGTTGATGAATCTAAAATCCGAATTTCAAAAAGGATTAATTTGGCAAATAGGGGATGGGAAGACGGTGAGATTTTGGAAAGACCAGTGGGTTACTAATCAAGCACTTGTAGATATTTGCTCTATGCCAATAAATATAAATATTAATGCCAAAATATCACAATTTATCGACAACGATGGACGATGGAAGGAACAAGAGTTATACCGAATCTTACCACCGGAATGGGTACAAGGAATCAAGTCCACATTAATACCAAGAAGTCAAAAGATAGGTTATACTGGTTTCCAAGCAAAAATGGTTGGTTTTCTACACATTCGGCTACTGCTTTTGTAGCAAGTGATCAACAAAAAAAGAGATATTGAATTTGATTGGATATGGAAACTAGACTTAAGCCAAAAATGTAAGTTGTTCTTGTGGAAGATATGTGTAGGAGGACTACCGACTAAAGATACATTAATCCAACGTCACACGGCAGTAACTTCAGAATGCCCATTATGCTCCAGTTCAAATGAAACAAGTCAGCACATTTTAATGGAATGTCCTTTTACGCTACAAGCTTTGAATAAAATTGATAATGTTTTTTTACAAGTTATTACAAACGTTTTAGGTATTGACGAAAGCATATCAGAAATTTTAAAAAAATTAAAAAATATAATGAACTCACATAAATTTAATGAATTAGTTATAGCATGGTGGAGTATATGGTATTATAGAAATCGAATAGTATTTAACAAGCCTTTGGATAGATCTGCTAGAACTATAGAAGACTTTATAAAATTACAAATAATGATTTGGAATAAAGTACAAGAAAATGATAATGACCAAACTAATATGACATCAAAAAGGATTGGTAAAAAGAAAGCTAAGAAGTGGCATAGACCGGAGCATGGATTTGTAACACTAAACTTTGACGAATCTAAATAACAAAATGGACTGGCAACTGCAGGATATATTATTCGGGACCATGAGGGGAGAAATATTTCGATTAACACTTTTGCAAGCGAACACTAGAGTGTAATTCAAGCAGAAGCAATAGGCATGTATGAGGCAGTCTGTGAAGCCAAGAAAAGGAATTTGCTTAAGATCCAGATAGAAGAAGACAGTCTAATTGTTATACAAGCTTTGCAAGGAAGTAGATCATGTCCATGGCAAATTGAAATGCTAATCTCAGATACACTTGCGTTACTACAGTCGTTTGAGGTAGTCAAATTCACACATATACCTCGTGACTGTAACTCGGTTGTTGATTTGATTGCGTGACTACGTCATACTTGTAGTGCAATTCAAATTCAGACACACTCAGGACTTCATGTCCTCATCCGAAAGGATGCGATAGGCTGACTTCGTTCAGCCTAATTTTTTCCAACTCTAAAAAAAAAAAAAATAATCTACAAGAAAACACGCATCTTACTTGGTCAAAATTTCAAACTTGATTCCAGAATTTTTTGCCAATTCAAACAAGCAAGTACAAATTATACTACTTCACGAGCCAGAGTCAAGATGGCAAAGCAAATAAATAAGGCGAATTTATTAAGCAAGAAATATAGATCACAAAAAAGGGATTTGGAAAATCTAAACATACAATCTCAAAGCCTGGATGTTCAAATCAACACATCACACAATGCGTAGAAACAAAGCTATGAGAGAAAATGACTATCCTGGTTAGAGCGGTCCAGTTCTGAGCGCTTTGTCCAGATCAGAGATTAAATCGTTAACATCCTCAATCCCAACCGAGATGCGCACAAGATCTTCAGTCAGGCCCCTAGCCTCGCGTACTGCAGATGGTATGCTTGCATGGGACATGAAACATGGAATGCTTATAAGAGATTTCACACTCCCTGAAATGTATTTATGAAGGAAGTCAAGATTTATGTTGATTTTCACTTTTAATATCCAAAGAGGCAACAGGATGTTAAACACATATGGGCACAAAAAGAGCACTGGTGTTCAGCAGAATCACATTCTTTCTCAAAAGTAACTTTCAAGCATTCTCAATAGCAGAAATGTAACCATCATCATGTTTACATTTCTGCAAAGAATGAATTTTCAAGCATCATAAGAAAACTATATATGTGTTTCTTCTCAGTGGGTCAAAAATGATTGCAAACTGTGAGGGTTGAGTAGGTTTACCAAAGCTGACTGTAATGCTGAAGTATTTAGTGCTCTCAACAATATGCTTTGATAGTGCTAAAGACCCTGTGAGAAAGCTGAGCACCGATCCTGCACCTTTTGCCTGCAAGGGTAAAATTGTATGTTGTTCAGGATTATCTCAAATATATAAAGGGTGATACTTTCTGGATGAATGTTTCAGGGAATGATTGTCAGATTCAGATATGGTACCTGAGAGTAGTGCAAGGAGCGTCCAGCATGACCAGGAAGGCCAGGGTAGTTTACTTTCTTAACTCGAGGATGGGACTCAAGGAATTCAGCAATTTTCTGAGCATTATCCTGTCAAGTGTACAGAATTTAATTTTCTGAAATTGCCCCTCTTCATCTTTTATTGCATGCAGTGTATGAAAAGGCGAGGCGAAGGCGCACCCGGGCATGGCCAACGCCTGCATTATATAAGGCAAGGCAAATAGCATGATACGATGCCCAGGCGCCCCAGGCGACCTAGGCGACCAGGCGAGCTCAGGCGAGATGCGATCGCCTTATGCCGTTTTCGCTTAAATTTGATATCTTTTCAATTTTCTTACCTTTTTAATACACTTTCCTTAATGTAAATATTTATTTCCATCCTTTTTTCAAGGCAATATATCATTTTAATGTTCCTTATTATGTTTCCAAGATATCTTTTAATTTGTTATCTTTTCCAAGTATATATTTCCAAGATATCTTTTAATTTGTTATCTTTTCCAAGTATATATTTCCAAGATATCTTTAATTTGTTAACTTTTCCATGTATACATTTCCAAGTTATCTTTTTATTTGATTTCATTGTCTCTAATACTCTATACACTCAGCCTTCTAAACCTATTTCTACAAGACAAATTCTTCTCTGACTTCTCTTTTTCATAGTTTTCCTCTTCTCCGACTTCTCTCTTTTGTAGTTTTCCTTCTTTGATCTTGTTTTGTCCCTTTCTCTCCTTGTTTTTATTATTATAAACTGAATAAAATTTGTTTTTTTTCATCAAAAATATGTTTTAATATCTAAAATTTCATTATATGTATATTCGTTATTTACGGGACTCTTTAAGGGAAAGGCGATTGCCTAGGCAATTTGGGGGGGGGGGGGGCAATTGCCTCGGGTGTCGCCTCGCCTTTTTAAACATTGATTGCATGCATAACCAAAGGTCTCTTGTTACTTTTTATTAGGATACAAATGATCTTAATTATAAACTCAAATCAGTTCATTGACCCATTTAGTTGAATTGAAAAAAACCATAAACCATAGTAGTTCAAAGATATGATAAAAAGACCCTCTGCAGCACCAAGTTGACAAACGAGAAAGAAAAAGACCCTCCAGCAAATGCCAAACCCACAGACTATTGATAAAATCATAAACCATAGTAGTTCAAAGATATGAGGCAAAATTTTCAGAAAAACTCAGGAAGACTAAAATCAGATTAACATGCATACATATATATTTCACATAATCACCTAAACAAAAATAAATAAATTACACAAGCAGTAGTACCTGCTGCTTTTCAACACGGAGGGCCATCGTTTTGATTCCACGTAAGCAAATCCAACAATCAAATGGTGCTAATCCGGAGCCTTCTGCATTTTGTAGGAAATACAAGTCTTTCGCCAAGCTGGTAAACAAGTACAACTAGTAATGTAAGGGGAACTTATCCGTTGTCTGCCACCTCTAAATTATAAGCTTTGTAAGTGATTGCTTCCATATACATCTAGATTAAGTGTTGTGAATATTGCAAATTATGAGACATGTGTTTCTATAATGAAGGAAAAGATCCAAATAATACTTTGACAAAATGAATAAAAATCTAGCAAAAACAAGTTTTGACATCGATCGAAAGATCCAATATCTTTAGCTATAACTTCAAAGATTACCACCTAACTGTCTACAATCTTCTCAAGGCATACTTCTTCATTAGTTGATTTAGGAGGATGTTAGGAAACGTGGCAAGAAGGTTAAATGGGTCTTTTTGTGTAAGGGCAGTTAGAAAGATCCTTCTAGTGTGTGAGCTGGCTGGGAGAATTAGGCGGTTTGTTATCCTATAAATAATGAGGGGTTTCTTGCGGGAAGGGTATCCAGAAAAGATTGTGAAGATCAGGCCATTAGTGCCTTGGGCTCTTGGAGATTCTTCTCCTTGAGATTGGCTCTTTAGAACCTTGTTTCCATTGAGATTTACTTGTTTTCTCAGTTTAATTGCAGAAATCAGTGTTGTTTTGTGAGTTAGTTCATTCTCTTCTATCTAACAGAGGAGATGAAGGAAAACTCAGTTCAATACTAACAGTGTATTTGTTAACAATCTTATAGGGAGAAATGAATGGAACTATGGGAGGAAAAATTTTAAAAAAGAAAGAACGTAGAAGGGAAAATTTTAACATTTTTTTTGTTTGGTTAGAAGGAAAAAAATTGAGGAAAACAGTTAGTGTTGTTTGGTTTGCAAGAGAAAGGGAAGAGAATTTCGCTTAAACTACAAAATTACGCAATATTTTTTATTTTTTAGTTTTTTTTTTATAAAAGGCTCAACTCCACTTCCCTTCATATTCCAACAAATTGGAGAGATCCACTTCCACTTTCTTCTATTTTTTTCTCCTTCTTTTCCTCCGTTTCCTTCTAATTCTCTCAAATATAAATAAATTCCCTCCCCTTCCTTCTATTAAATTCCACCATTTTCCATCAAACCAAACACACTGTAAAGGACATAGAAACAAATTGCTTATAGGCCATACCTTTCCCCTTTTATAGAAAGAATGCCAGCCATTACATCACTATGCCCGGCTATGAATTTAGTAGCAGAATACATCACAATATCTGTCGGCAAATAGATCACAATGACTAAGTGAGTCTGACAAAAGAGTTGTATGAATATTTCTGAAGTCATATAAAATGCACACTACCTGCTCCAAGTTCCAGAGGTTGAGACAATACAGGAGACATGATGCTATTATCCACCAATACAAGAGCACCGTGTGCATGAGCCAACTCCGCGATTTTCTATTGAATAAAACGATAAAAATGAGATAAATCTTCAAAAAAAGATACGCTCACAAAATATGTAGTTATAAACAATAAAATTGCGACAAACTTACATGTAATTGCAATTTGTAATGACTTAAATCAAAAAAGTATTTATAAGCACGTATATGTTTTTAAGGCACTTATATACACAAAACATATATTTATAATGAACAAATACCGTTTTAAACAGTAATGCAAAATATAAGCAAACTATTGCTTTAATCATTCCAACTATCGAAAATTTTTAAAATATCTTCTACAATCTAATGCACAGAAGCTTTTCATTATCACAAGGGTGATTGAAGAAGAGAGTTTTAACCAGCCACACAAGAAAATAGTATTATACAAATCATAAACAAAAAGAAACAAATATACAAAGTTGCCTTACACGAATGTCACAGATTTGCAGCCTAGGATTTGTTGGGCTCTCCAACCACACAAGTTTTGTCCTTGGTCCAATTGTAGATGCAACTTCTTCCAGATCAACCATATTTACTCTCCTGCACATTAGTTGTTTAAACCATAAGCAAGCCACTTCACAAGGAAGAAGAGTATGAGGAAGAGAAAAAAGGAATGGTGAAGAATAATTTTACTAACTTCACTACAATCCCCATCTTTGGTACTACTTGAGAAAGTAGGCGATCTGAACCTCCATAAATATCATCTCCCGCAACAATTTCCTCTCCTGTATTCTTAAAATGTTTTAGAAAGCTAATCTAACAATATGGTTACACGAAAGCATACAAAAGGATTAGAGCTAGTGAAAATAAGTAAAATTAACTGAAAAGCATGATAAAATGCAAACAGAAAAAGAACAGAAAGAATCAAGACCAGCTCCAATAAGACGAGTGACAACAGCCAATGCAGCCATTCCACTTGTAAAGCAAAGTGCTCGATCTGCTTTCTCTAGTTTTGCCATCAGGCTGAGATAAAACAGAGAAAGTAAATCTATTAATAAAGATATTAATAAATAAAAAAATTGTGGATGCCATTTCAGTAACCTTAAATGCAATAAGTACATTTGAACCTTTCCAAGACATCACGTGTAGGATTTCCACTTCTTGTATAGTCATAAGGTCCATTATGGGTTGCTGATGGCTAGACAAAAGGTTTCAATATTTTACACACAAGAAGTGAGAACAACCAAAAAAAATTAAAAACTACTACTAGGCACTAAAAAAAAGGTTTAATTGACACAACATGACCAACGCTCAACTCAAAACTCAGAGCAACAAGATGCCACATACAACCAACGGTCAACTCAACCACTTGCTTATTTCATTCGTGACTTGCCTGCTTAAATGTAGCTGTTTGATAAATTGGTGTGCTCATTGAACCGTACGGGTCAAATTTATCCTCAAAATTCATCAGCATTGTCGACATGTTGGGTTCTTCCACCTCCAATTCTGCTATCAAATGTATATGAGATGTCAAGTTTGTGGCAGTACAAATAAAATCAAAGAAGCAGAAACACTGAACAAAAGCGCCAACCGTCCAAGCATTCAGCCAAATTCGAAAGGTTGGCTTCAATCTCTTTTTTCCCCACGGAATTCACCTCAAATGTAACGTTTTTACTCATTGGCATTTGCGGGGGGTGAAATCCCACACTGGATGAAGAGAGACCAGTTGCAAAACCCTAATAATTATAAGAAAACAGAGAAAGTAGATCACGATCAATCTGCTAGTAATTGCGAAATAAATACTTCAGGAGAAACGGAATTGCTCTAGACTTGCGAGATTGGGAAGTCTGGGGATTTTGAGTAAGAAAATACATTACCTGAAAGTAAAGCTTGGAGGACGGAGAGTTCAGACAAGGACGGAGAGAGAAGGCAACCATGTCTAGGCGAAAAGTAGCACTAGGAGTGGTAACCTGCAGCCTGTTTCCAAATGAATTAAGCACAGAGACAGGACAAGCACGCAGAGAACAAATTTCAAAGAAAAACAAGCAGCAACCAAGCGGTGGACGGACTGGACGTCGGGGGCTCGCCGGAGTCGGATACAAATTAACAAGTCTACAAATTCAATTGATTTTGACTCACTAGTTGGCGAAGTGGCGCAACCAGGCGGTGCCGGCGGTAGGCTGGTGGTCGCCGGAGACTCGCCGGTCGGTGGATTAAAGATCGCGAAATGGAGAAGAATGGAGATGGCGATAGCAGAGAGGAGAGAAGAGAGTCGAAAGAAATGGGTTCAGGCGTTCAGCGGCTGTATTAGAAAGAAAATATAGCAAACTATGGACCATAGTCATAATTGTTCGCATAGCAGTCTCTTTTTAACAAAAAAAATCAAATTACAAAATAGGCGCATAATTTTTCTCCCTGTGAGAATTTGGAAGAGAGCTTATGAACTCAGATCTGATTGTTGCTTACTAGATTTACATTGATTTGTACATGTTATTTATAGGGGTAAGATTTTGGTTTGATCTTACCGTATATATATAATTTGCTTGAAGGCCGTAAGGGCCGCCAAGCCGTATGGCTACCAAGCCGTATGAGCTAAAATCTACTAAGTACAAAACAAGTATAATACAAATGGATGGATAATTCACTCTTAATTAATTATCTCTTAACACTCCCCCTTGAGTATCCATTTCTTTATTTTAGGGTTATTATATGTTGCCTCGTTAAAAACCTGGCTAGGAAAAACCCAGTGGGATAAAAACCATAGCACAGGGAAAAAGAGTACAACTTCTCTTATACGCTTTTATAGTATTGCCTCATTAAAAACCTTGTCAGGAAAAACCCAGTGGGAAAAAACCTGAACGAAGGGAAAAAGAGTGCAATGCGTATAATTCTCCCCCTGAAATCAACGTACTTCTCGAAATCTGCTGCATTCCGATCTTCTATACAAGTTCTTCAAACTTCTTGGGTTGTAAGGATTTTGTGAACAAATCTGCAACATTTTCACTTGATCGGATTTGTTGGATTGTGATCTTGCCCTCCTTCTCTAGGTCATGAGTTGAGAACAACTTTGGTGAAATGTGCTTCGTCCGATCTCCTTTGATGTAGCCTCCTTTGACTTGTGTAACACATGCAGAATTGTCTTCATATATCATGGTTGGATTACTTACAATTGATCTTATTTTGCATTCTTTTTGTATGTATCCAATCATTGATCTTAACCAGACACATTCTCTTCCTGCTTTATAAAGAGCGATTAATTCTGCATGATTTGATGATGTAGCGGTAAGCGTTTGCTTGGTTGACTTCCATGAGATCGTCGTATCTCCATACGTGAATACATAACCATTTTGAGATTTTGCTTTGTGTGGATCTGATAGATATCCTGCATCTGCATATCCAACAAGAGTAGCATTTGTATTTCTATGATAATATAACCCAAGGTCAAGAGTACCTCGTAAGTATCGAAACACGTGTTTAATTCCGTTCCAATGTCGTCTTGTTGGTAATGAGTTGTATCTTGATAACAAACTTACAACAAAAGCAATATCTGGTCTTGTATTGTTTGCGAGATACATTAATGCACCAATTGCGCTTAGGTAGGGGACTTCAGGACCAAGAATCTCTTCATCATCTTCTCGGGGTCTGAATTGATCATCCTGTATACTAAGAGAATGAACTATCATGGGTGAACTCAACGGATGTGCTTTGTCCATGTAGAACTGTTTCAAAATTTTCTCGGTGTAATTTGTTTGATGAATGAAAATTCCATCCTTCAAATGTTCAATTTGTAAACCGAGACAAAATTTGGTTCTTCCAAGATCTTTCATTTCAAATTCTTTCATCAAGTATTTTGCAGCATTTTCAAGTTCATCGGATGAACCGATAATATTTAAATCATCAATAGCGAATCCATTTTTGGATCGTTTGATGAAAACACATGGACAAACGGTATCATTTTGATATCCTTCTTTAAGAAGATATTCACTAAGCCGATTGTACCACATCCTTCCAGATTGTTTTAAACCATATAATGATCTTTGCAATTTTATAGAAAACATTTCCCGAGATTTTGCTTTATATACCTCGGGTAGTTTCAATCCTTCAGGAACTTTCATGTAACTATCACTATCAAGTGATCCATATAAATATGCAGTTACGACATCCATAAGTCGCATTTGTAGTTCCTCTGAAACAGTTAGGCTAATTAAAAATCTTAATGTAGTTGCATCAACTACAGGGGAATATGTTTGCTCATAATCTATCCCGGGTATCTGAGAAAAACCTTGAGCTACAAGCCTTGCTTTATATCTCACAATTTCATTTTTCTCATTACGCTTTCGTACAAATACCCATTTATAGCCTACTGGTTTCAAGCCCATTGGTGTGGGCTTTATTGGGCCAAAAACATTACGCTTTTCAAGCGATTTTAATTGAGTTTGCATAGCCTCTTTCCATTTTGGCCAATCGTGTCTAGCACGACACTCATCAATAGTTTGTGGTTCAATGTCATCGTCATCAACCACTATTTCGGTGGCAACAGAGTATGCGAACACCTCATCAAGGATAATGTCTTTCCTGTTCCACTGTATTCCAGAATAGACATAATTTACTGCAATTTCGTAATTATCAATGCTTTTGTCATTATCGGAACATGTTCCATTTTGTTCTTGTCCGGAACAGTTTTCATTTTTGACACATCCCCTAAATTTTCGGAGGTATTTTTGTCATGTTCTCCCCCTGAATAGGAAATCGGTGCGGCTTCATTTGGATTATTCAGCCGCCTATTCTTTCTTGGTTTTAGATCTTTTGATCAGGCGGCCGGCCGCGTTTTCGGCGCGCTATACATTCCTTTTCAGGAATCTTATCTAGTTGTCCAACAGGAATTTCAATCCTTTCAGGGGCATTTACAGCTGGCACATGTGACTTTGTCACTTTCTTTGCGTCTGTAAATGAGTCAGGTAATCGATTTGCTATACTCTACAAATGTATAATCTTTTGTACTTCTTGTTCACACATTTTTGTACGTGAATCAAGATAAGATAACGATGAAGCATTCCAAGTGATTTCTTTATGCATTTTTCCACCAAGATTTGGAAATTCATTTTCATTAAAATGACAATCATCAAATCTTGTCGTAAATAGGTCACCAGTGGTTGGTTCAAGATATTTAATAATTGATCGGGATTCAAAACCAACATATATTCCCAATCTTCGTTGGGGACCCATTTTTGTGCGTTGCGGTAGAGCAATAGGAACATAAACTGCACAACCAAATATCTTTAAATGTGATATATCTGGTTCTTTACCAGTTACTAATTGTAACGGGGAATACTTATGATATGCAGTAGGTCTTAATCGGACCAGAGCTGCGGCATGTAATATAGCATGTCCCCAAACAGATGTTGGTAGTTTAGACTTCATCAATAATGGTCTAGCTATTAATTGTAATCGTTTAATCAAAGCTTCAGCAAGACCATTTTGTGTGTGAGCATGAGCCATCGGATGCTCAATTGTAATCCCAATTGACATACAATAGTCATTGAATGTTTGGGAAGTAAACTCTCCTGCATTATCAAGTCGGATTCTTTTGATTGTATAATCCGGAAATTGAGCTCGTAAGCGAATGATTTGTGCTAGGAGTTTAGCAAAAGCTGTATTTCTTGTTGATAAGAGGCTAACATGTGACCATCTTGTTGATGCATTAATTAATACCATAAAGTATCGAAATGGTCCACATGGTGGGACTATCGGTCCACAAATACCACCTTGTATTCGTTCTAAAAATGTTGGATTTTCAATTCCAACTTTGCTCTTGGATGGTCTGGTGATTAGTTTACCAAGTGAACAACCACTACAGTTAAAATCACTTAATTTCTTTATTGAATGCCCAATTAAACTTTCAACGATTTTATGCATCATTCCATTACCCGGATGACCCAAACGATCATGCCATAATGTAAACATCTCTTTATCATTTAATCTCTTATAAGATGTTACATTTGTCTCTATTGGACATATATATGTGTGATAAAGTCCAGTAGAATGGGCTGACA
Source organism: Fallopia convolvulus (assembly GCA_964016875.1). NCBI lineage: Eukaryota > Viridiplantae > Streptophyta > Magnoliopsida > Caryophyllales > Polygonaceae > Fallopia > Fallopia convolvulus. Next base: position 14,727,113 of record OZ024725.1, read on the forward strand.
GTTTTTCTAAAATCTGCTTCTTGCCACATACTTGTTTTGTGATGCACAAATATTCTTTATTGTTTTCATTTATGGTTTCTACATGAAAACCATTCCGACGCATATCTTTAAAGCTTAGTAAGTTCCTTTGAGACGTACTTGAATATAATGCGTCATTTATGATAAGTTTTGTCCCTTTAGGAAGCAAAACACAAGCTCTACCAGAGCCTTCGATCAATTTTGTCACACCAGAGATTGTTTTAACATTTGCTTCAAGCAAATTTAACTGAGTAAAGTATTCTTTATTTCTCAAGATGGTGTGTGTAGTAGCGCTATCCACCAGACATTGATTCTTGCTACTTGATATATCTTTAATTGTTTCCATATCTTCAAGACAAAGAAAAACAGAATCAAAAACATAAACAACACATTTATTTATGATACATGGATTATTTTACAAGGATGCTGGGAATGGAAAACATACTGCAATATTTTACATAATATTACATGGATCGAGATTTTAGTTTTCATTTATCTCAAATCCATCATCTATGATGAAATCAGAGATGTCCAGGCTCGGTGTAGGTTCAGTGTCGTCAACAAAATGAGTCTCCACGTTCTTCCTTTTATCTTTCTGAGAAGCTTGGTACAACTCAACCAAGTGTTTGGCTGTGCGACACACCCTTGCCCAGTGACCCGACATACCACATCTATAACATATAGATTTGGGATTTTGGGAGGGTCTTGTAGGACCTTTCTGGATTTGCTTATCATTCCCCTTTGACGTGGATGCATCAGAAAGGTTATGTTTCTGATAATCACCAAAACCTCTACCACGGCCACGTCCTCGACCACGGCCTCGACCACGACCTCGACCACGGCCACGTCCACGATTACCATCTTGTCCACGGTTATCTTGATGCCTACTATCATTTCTTCGAGAGGCATACGTTGCATTTTTTTCAGGGTACGGTGCAGTACCAGTTGGCCTCATGTTGTGGTTTTTCATGAGAAACTCATTATTCTACTCAACTACAAGTAGTACTTGTATCAAATCTGAATATTTCTTAAAATTCCTCTCTCTGTATTGTTGTTGTAATAACACATTAGTAGCATGCATGGTTGAAAAAGTTTTATTCAGCATGTTCTCTTCAGAGATTTTCTGCCCGCATAAACGTAATTGAGAGGTTATACGGAACAAGGCAGAATTATAATCGCTGATTGATTTAAAGTCTTGAAACCTTAAAGTAGCATATTCATAACTTGCTTTAGGTAGCAAAATTTGTTGTTGATGCCCATATCTTTGCTCTAGGCTTTCCCATAATTCTTTGGGATTTTCAACCAACAGATATTCAGATTTTAGGCTCTCATGAATATGATGGCGAAGAAAGATAATCGCCTTAGCCTTTTCCCGTGGGGAAATATTTTCATTATTTTTTATGGTCTCTTGTAGACCATTTGCTTGGAGGTGAGATAGTGCATCAACCCTCCATTCCAAATATCTCTGACCCGATAAGTCGAGAATATCAAATTCCCGCTTTGCAATATTTGCCATTTTGATCAACTACACAATTAAATCAAATGTTAATTATTGATACGCATAAGAATAATTTAATCAATACCATAAATTATTTAGATTAATAACGTCTAAAAATTAACAAACATATCTATACATAATTGTACTTTCATAAAATCCTACTTACTCTTAGTCATATACAAAGCATGATTTTGTTTTGTTATATATACGTACTAAAGCAAAAAAAAACTAATATAATACATGATTTTCTTATATAAAGACAAAGTGGAAAAATTCATGTTATAGTTCATATCCACGTGTATGTTTGTGCAGTAGTAGAAGAGTAATGCTGTCATGAAAATAGCAGAGTTTAATTTATGTACACGCAAGTCAGAAGTTCAAACCACTCTATCAGTATATATCTAGAACAGTAGTTTAGGATATTCATTTGTCTTGTTAAGCTAGTAGAGTTGAATGAATTTTATTCACGAGACAGGAAAACTAAAATTTAGAATAGTATAGTGGTATTTAAATCAGTGTCTTGACGTGAAAAGCTCTCTATCATATGAATCTAAATAGAAAACTCTCTATCTCCTTTTTTTTTTTAAACACTCTCTTTAAAATTTCTACATCAGAACATGAAGAAGAAGAAGGAGCTTGTATATTCAAGACACATGAAGAAGAAGAAAGCCATGTTTATATGCAATCAAAGGAAAAAGGCCATGTTTAACTGTAGTGGTTGTTCACTTGGTAAACTAATCACCAGACCATCCAAGAGTAAAGTTGGAATTGAAAATCCAACATTTTTAGAACGAATACAAGGTGATATTTGTGGACCGATAGTCCCACCATGTGGACCATTTCGATACTTTATGGTATTAATTGATGCATCAACAAGATGGTCACATGTTAGCCTCTTATCAACAAGAAATACAGCTTTTGCTAAACTCCTAGCACAAATCATTCGCTTACGAGCTCAATTTCCGGATTATACAATCAAAAGAATCCGACTTGATAATGCAGGAGAGTTTACTTCCCAAACATTCAATGACTATTGTATGTCAATTGGGATTACAATTGAGCATCCGGTGGCTCATGTTCACACACAAAATGGTCTTGCTGAATCTTTGATTAAACGATTACAATTAATAGCTAGACCATTATTGATGAAGTCTAAACTGCCAACATCTGTTTGGGGACATGCTATATTACATGCCGCAGCTCTGGTCCGATTAAGACCTACTGCATATCATAAGTATTCCCCGTTACAATTAGTAACTGGTAAAGAACCAGATATATCACATTTAAAGATATTTGGTTGTGCAGTTTATGTTCTTATTGCTCCACCGCAACGCACAAAAATGGGTCCCCAACGAAGATTGGGAATATATGTTGGTTTTGAATCCCGATCAATTATTAAATATCTTGAACCAACCACTGGTGACCTATTTACGGCAAGATTTGATGATTGTCATTTTAATGAAAATGAATTTCCAAATCTTGGTGGAAAAATGCATAAAGAAATCACTTGGAATGCTTCATCGTTATCTTATCTTGATTCACGTACAAAAATGTGTGAACAAGAAGTACAAAAGATTATACATTTGCAGAGTATAGCAAATCAATTACCTGACTCATTTACAGACGCAAAGAAAGTGACAAAGTCACATGTGCCAGCTGTAAATGCCCCTGAAAGGATTGAAATTCATGTTGGACAACTAGATAAGATTCCTGAAAAGGAATGTATAGCGCGCCGAAAACGCGGCCGCCCGCCTGGATCAAAAGATCTAAAAGCAAGAAAGAATAGGCGGCTGAATAATCCAAATGAAGTCGCACCGATTTCCTATTCAGGGGGAGAACATGACAAAAATACCTCCGAAAATTTAGGGGATGTGTCAGAAATGAAAACTGTTCCGGACAAGAACAAAATGGAACATGTTCCGATAATGACAAAAGCATTGATAATTACGAAATTGCAGTAAATTATGTCTATTGTGGAATACAGTGGAACATGAAAGACATTATCCTTGATGAGGTGTTCGCATACTCTGTTGCCACCGAAATAGTGGTTGATGACGATGACATTGAACCACAAACTATTAATGAGTGTCGTGATAGACACGATTGGCCAAAATGGAAAGAGGCTATGCAAACTAAATTAAAATCGCTTGAAAAGCGTAATGTTTTTGGCCTAATAAAGCCCACACCAATGGGCTTGAAACCAGTAGGCTATAAATGGGTATTTGTACGAAAGCGTAATGAGAAAAATGAAATTGTGAGATATAAAGCAAGGCTTGTAGCTCAAGGTTTTTCTCAGATACCCGGGATAGATTATGAGCAAACATATTCCCCAGTAGTTGATGCAACTACATTAAGATTTTTAATTAGCCTAACTGTTTCAGAGGAACTACAAATGCGACTTATGGATGTCGTAACTGCATATTTATATGAATCACTTGATAATGATATTTACATGAAAGTTCCTGAAGGATTGAAACTACCCGAGGTATATAAAGAAAAATCTCGGGAAATGTTTTCTATAAAATTGCAAAGATCATTATATGGTTTAAAACAATCTGGAAGGATGTGGTACAATCGGCTTAGTGAATATCTTCTTAAAGAAGGATATCAAAATGATACCGTTTGTCCATGTGTTTTCATCAAACGATCCAAAAATGGATTCGCTATTATTGCAGTATATGTTGATGATTTAAATATTATCGGTACATCCGATGAACTTTGAAATGCTGCAAAATACTTGATGAAAGAATTTGAAATGAAAGATCTTGGAAGAACCAAATTTTGTCTCGGTTTACAAATTGAACATTTGAAGGATGGAATTTTCATTCATCAAACAAATTACACCGAGAAAATTTTGAAACGGTTCTACATGGACAAAGCACATCCGTTGAGTTCACCCATGATAGTTCATTCTCTTAGTATACAGGATGATCAATTCAGACCCCGAGAAGATGATGAAGAGATTCTTGGTCCTGAAGTCCCCTACCTAAGCGCAATTGGTGCATTAATGTATCTCGCAAACAATACAAGACCAGATATTGCTTTTGTTGTAAGTTTGTTATCAAGATACAACTCATTACCAACAAGACGACATTGGAACGGAATTAAACACGTGTTTCGATACTTACGAGGTACTCTTGACCTTGGGTTATATTATCATAGAAATACAAATGCTACTCTTGTTGGATATGCAGATGCAGGATATCTATCAGATCCACACAAAGCAAAATCTCAAAATGGTTATGTATTCACGTATGGAGATACGGCGATCTCATGGAAGTCAACCAAGCAAACGCTTACCGCTACATCATCAAATCATGCAGAATTAATCGCTCTTTATGAAGCAGGAAGAGAATGTGTCTGGTTAAGATCAATGATTGGATACATACAAAAAGAATGCAAAATAAGATCAATTGTAAGTAATCCAACCATGATATATGAAGACAATTCTGCATGTGTTACACAAGTCAAAAGAGGCTACATCAAAGGAGATCGGACGAAGAACATTTCACCAAAGTTGTTCTCAACTCATGACCTAGAGAAGGAGGGCAAGATCACAATCCAACAAATCCGATCAAGTGAAAATGTTGCAGATTTGTTCACAAAATTCTTACAACCCAAGAAGTTTGAAGAACTTGTATACAAGATCGGAATGCGCAGATTTCGAGAAGTACGTTGATTCAGGGGGAGAATTATACGCATTGCACTCTTTTTCCCTTCGTTCAGGTTTTTTCCCACTGGGTTTTTCCTGACAAGGTTTTTAATGAGGCAATACTATGAAAGCGTATAAGAGAAGCTGTACTCTTTTTCCCTGTGCTATGGTTTTTATCCCACTGGGTTTTTCCTACCCAGGTTTTTAACGAGGCAGCATATACATAACCCCAAAATAAAGAGATGGATACTCAAGGGGGAGTGTTAAGAGATAATTAATTAAGAGTGAATTATCCATCCATTTGTATTATACTTGTTTTGTACTTAGTAGATTTTAGCCCATACGTCTTGGTAGCCATACGGCTTGGCGGCCCTTACGGCCTTCAAGCAAATTGTACATATACGGTAAGATCAAACCAAAATCTTACCCCTATAAATAGCATGTACAAATCAATGTAAATCTAGCAAGCAACAATCAGATCTGAGTTCATAAGCTCTCTTCCAAATTCTCACAACACCTACAAATTATTATAGGTATTTTTACGTTTTTTCTATTTCACCCATTTCCTAATCTCTACCCCATAATTACTCTTTTTCTCCTTTATATTTCCTCCACATATTGTCTGCTCCCTTGTTATCCGCTCTCGACTTCTCCTATTCATCTTCTTCCTCCTCGTCGTTTTTTTCCGATCGACATGTCTCACTCCGACCAATTTTTCATTGAAGCTTTCGTATGCCTTACAATTATCATGATAATCCTATGGATCCTTATCTGGATCAACCGACCTCAGTTTTAATAGGTATGTAAAATCTTATTTTTCAAGTTTAGTTTAGATCTGATGTAAACTAGGGGTTTTATTTCGACCTTGAATGTAAAATTTGATCTTGTTGTAATAGCCTTTCAGATCTAATAAAAACCGAGGTTTATTCTCAAAAATCTTTCGTTTCGTATGAGAAAATAATTTTTGATGCAAGCTCTCGTATCATTGAGCTATTAAAACGGATGATTTGTAAAACCGATTTGAAAAATTGAAAGCAGTATGAAATATGTACTACCTTCAAGAGATCTAGCCACTCAGTTGGTATTTTTGATTTGAGAACTCTCTCGTGCTGATAACGTGTTGTGAGAATTTGGAAGAGAGCTTATGAACTCAGATCTGATTGTTGCTTGCTAGATTTACATTGATTTGTACATGCTATTTATAGGGGTAAGATTTTGGTTTGATCTTACCGTATATGTACAATTTGCTTGAAGGCCGTAAGGGCCGCCAAGCCGTATGGCTACCAAGCCGTATGGGCTAAAATCTACTAAGTATAAAACAAGTATAATACAAATGGATGGATAATTCACTCTTAATTAATTATCTCTTAACACTCCTATTATTTTCTCCTCACTAGAGTTTTTCTAGTTTCTCCTGAAGATCGACTCTTCCATTCCGCGGACTAGCTTAGAGGTTCCGACGGTCCGACTCCCAACCATTGCAAATTTAGGCTCCGTTCGGCTGTCATTAGAGGAGCTTTTTTTCCGCTTTATCTAGCGGAAATTAAAGAAGCTCATGAGGAGGGGCTTCTTCAATCCGCCAGGGGCGGAGCCAGGACTCAAGTAATGGAGGGGCCAAAATTTTCTTTCAACTATCAATTTAAATTCATTTATCTTTCTTTTATCAACAATAATTGACAATATGAGAATTTATTTCACAAATTCTAAGCAATTTATTAGTAATTTGCTATGTACTTATACTATTAAGAATAGATTAGTAAAATACTAAAATTATAAGTGAATATGTGATATTAAATGAATTAAATTAGCATAACATTACACAAATTAGGATCAATGAAAAATTACAACCCAATAATTAAATCAAAATTAGCATAACAATTAAACAAATTAGCATAACAGTTTGATTTTGTCATATCTCTAAACTTGAAGACTTCAATTTCAATCAAGCATAGGGCCTAAAATATTTAACAAGTCAAATTCAGTATTTAGAAGTATCTAGGAATTGTAAAACTAAGAGATCTGCACAAATTGAAGTCGAACAAAGACTCGCACTCGTCAACTCGCCAAGGCCCGGTGGCCCGCCGATTTGCTGAATTGATGTTCACAGATTTGTTGTTGCTCCTTTTGTGAAGACGAACAAAGACTCGCCAAGGACCACCGACTGTCACTCCGGCTCTCCGTCGACGCCAAGAACGGACCAAAGTCACTAAACGCTTTTAAGTGTTCAACAACTTGAAGACAAAACACTTGGAAAGGTGAACTAATGTCTGATGGGTGATTTGAATCGAGATTCGAGAAGTCGAGAGGACGAAGAGAGAACAAATTGTTGCGGAGATTCCATTGTGGCATTGTGAATTCTAATTTAATGGACTTTGAGGTTGAAGATTGAAGAAACCGATGCGTTCAGTTCCAGCCAAGTCTCAAAGCACCAAATCCAATGCTCCATTAATGGTTTGGGTCAAGTTCCAGCCAAGCGGCTGATCTCCATTAATTAATGTTTCGGTTCGAGTTCCGAGTCTCGACGACATTGTTGAAGACTGAAGCCGTAATCTGGAAATCAAATCGTCGAATCGTTTGTTCTTCGAAGACTTCGTGCGGTGTTGTTAGACGGATCTCGTAACTCGGAAAATTGGGAAGAATTAATTACTGCTATAATACTGAGTAATTTTTTGCTTTGTTTGGGGGGGGGGCATGGCCACCACCCGCCCCAACGTGGCTCTGCCACTGCAATCCGCTTAATATTCCGCTCCCCCTAGCTGAAAACGCTAACAATTCCACTAGTGCCTAGCGCACTCCCTCCTCTCTCTTCCCTTCCTCACCCCCCTCCGACACAGGAGTGTCACCGCCCCTGCCCCTTTTATGGATCCCTATGCATGCTCTTCAATGACTTGTAATAGTAATTTTTCAATTGGAAGGATCAAAATTTTCAGTTTTACAAATTAACTTTTAAATTTATGGAATTTATTAAGATAGGTTTAGGGTTGAAACTCAATGCAAATTTGTTGTTCTTATTAGTCCGTATTCTATTTTGGTGCAACTATGTGTTTTTTTATTGTATGCATTATATGTTAGCTTGAAAACGACACTATTGATTTTTCTATTAACTAACGAAATTACACTACTCATGATCTACAAAATTAAATACCACAATTTAAACTTATTCTAGACTCGAAATTGACACTAGAATCAAAACCTTATTTTCAAAAGAGAAGTCAATCAAAATTCTTTATAACCAAAACAAAACTTAACCCTTAAATTTCCTAACTCATTCAAATCGCACCATCTAACTTAGGCATTGATACACATTGAAACATTTAAACAAAGATTTGTGAGTGGAAGCTCATAGCCGGTAAAACAAATATAGCTACCATAATTATTTTGGTAAATCTATTTTAAAGGTATTTCTTAAATTACCTCGTATTTATTATTATTTTTATTTATTTTTCTATTATAAAAAATATGGAAGTTGTGCAACTTAATTGAAGATTCTATCCTTCAAATATGATGGAATTAAACTTGGAAAAGGGGGAATATTCCTAGCTTGGGCTCAAAGCAATCTGACTAGCCCTAGGAAATATAGAAAGTTGACCCCCTGATCTCCTTCTTCCATTATAAATACACGCCCTAGACGTGTAGGGAGAGCCACATGTCCATATCGGCATATCCTGAAAACTTGAACAGGCTAATACTCGCTTAGCTCGACTGTTCAGGGCTTCGTTGTTCTCTCGTTGTACCTCGACGCTCGAAACGACAATTCGCTCTTTTGACTTAGGCATCGGAGATGGATTAGGGGGTCCCCGCTCCATGTGTCCATTGTTTTGCAGGTTTTAGGTTAGAAGATACGGTGTGGAGCGAAAGATGATGGAGTCCACAATTAGTGCATTGAAGACCGATTTTTTGTGCACTAATAATTGGCGTTGTCCGTGAGGAATGAGTACTTGATCCACACAATTATGATGCTGGAATCGATCCCTGAGAATCAAGAAGTCGTCTTTGGAAACCCTAGGCATCGTCGCGAAGCGAAATCGCGCAAGGTACGCCCAGCGAACAAAACCACGATCGCGGTACTGAAGGTCGCGACCGCGACAATGTAGACCGTGACTGCGGTACTTACACCGCGACCTCAGATCGGTGAGCGAAGCCGAAATTTCCAATAATCGCTCAAAAAACCGAACGCTAAAGGAAGTCGATCATACTAATTTCGACAGTCGCTCGGAAGGTCAGACCTTTGTGCCCAAAAACAATTTGAACCGTGACCCGACCCCTCTCGCTAGTACGGCTATTCATCGCATAGACCGTTCGGGGCCCGAGTAAAGCGACGAAATCAGCTGTTCATTAAGCCGAGCCATGACAGCCTCCTTCCCCCATGTGTGCGGTGGATGGGCTAGTCTTTAGAGACAAGGACCTTGCAACAGTCCAAGTTCCTCATAATGACCCCTTAGTCCTAGCAGTCGAGCTAGAAGGTTTTAAGATGCGTCGGACTCTTGTTGATCCAGGGAGTTCAGTTGATATCATTTACTATGAAGTCTTCAAACTCCTTGGGAAAAGCAATGAAGATTTGATCCTGGTCAAGATGCAATTGAATGGACTTGGTGGCTATCCAACATATCCGCTTGGAATGTTTAAAACCCAAGCCAATCTAGCCAAAAAAGTGGTGATCGTTGAGTTCTTGATTGTTGATGTGCCTTTACCCTACAATTTGATTTTAGCGAGGCCTTAGATTCATGGGATTGGGACGATACCATCGACCCTCCATCAAATGGCCCAATTTAGAGATGGAGACGCCATAGTCCGAGTTTGGGCTAATCATATATATGCTAATCTATGCTCTTATAGAAATCGCCCTAAGTCAGTTTATGCAAAAAATTGAAGACGAGTTGAAGATTGAAGACCAGCTGCGAAACCGCGGGCCCAAGGTCCGCGAACGCGGCGCTGGAACTGAGAGCAAAACCCTGAATCTGGGGCAAAATCGCGGTCGTGGGTCGCCATGCCGCGACCGCGGTACCGAGGTCCGCGACCGTGGGGCATCCCGCCATGACTTCGCGAGAGATTCATCGTGAGCGTAGTCACCCGTCTTCCCCTGTGCAGGGATCTTAGGATTAGGAATTTCATGTAAACAGGGCACTCTTTTTCCCATGTGGTTTTGATGAGGCTCTTAGGATTTTCCGTTTTTGCATTTATTTTGTTTAGCTTTGTGAGTTCATGACATTCATGTTTACTTATTAATAAAAGTCAGCTTTTTGCATTAGCTTGAGTCTTGCATAAAAAAATAAATAAAAGTGCAACATTAGTTAATCGCACGGATAGATTTTACATATGCGTATATGTGAGATGGAATTTATGATATTCGCTCATAAATAAGAGTTTATGGTATTCGCTGATAAATAAAAGTTTATGATATTCGCTCATAAATGAAGAATTTATGATATTTGCTCATAAATATTGAAGCCCATGAAATTCACTCATGTGTGAATGAATATACGAATATATGAATATACAAATATACGAATATACAAAAGCGTTGGGGGACTTGACATCGACCAATCCACTTGGCCACTCCGATTAGTACACCTCTGTACCCTACGTCGCCGTATATGGTAAAACATATAAGGCAGTGTAGGTGGGGCATTTGTGAGCGGGTAAAACAAACATAGCTACCATAATTATTTTGATAAATCTACTTTAAAGGTATTTCTTAAATTACCGCGTATTTATTATTATTATTATTATTATTATTTATTTTCCTATTATTAAAAATATGGAAGTTGTGCAACTTAATGAAAGATTCTATCCTTCAAATATGATGGAATTAAACTCGGAGAAGGGGGGGATATTCCTAGCTTGGGCTCTAAGCAATCTGACTAGCCCTATGAAATAAAGAAATTCGACCCTCTTGATCTCCTTCTTCCATTATAAATACACGCTCTAGGCGTGTAGGAAGAGCCACATGTGCATATCGGCATATTCTGAAAACTTGAACAAGCTAATACTCGCTTAGCTTGACTGTTCAGGGCTTCGTTGTTCTCTCGTTGTACCTCGACGCTCGAAACGAAAATTCTCTCTTTCGACTTAGGCATCGGAGGTGGATTTTAGGTCAGAAGATATGGTGTGGAGCAGAAGAGGAAGGAGTCCACAATTAGTGCATTAACAAAATCTATTCAAAACACTTTTGCGGAAAAAGTTAGTGAAAATAATTTTGAAGATTCTCCAACCTAATAATAGGCGAAGGATCCTAAAACCATTGCTCTGATACTATATTTGTAATACCTCAATTTCAAATCGGGAATGTCACACATTAGTGACCTCGGATTTGACGTCTGAAGCCACCCTAGGCTTGAATCCGAATAAACAATACAATTAATCATAATAAATAACAGAAATCGAAAGATAATACAGTACTGGATAAAAGTCATAGAATTTTTTTAAAAACTTCTCCTCATAAAGGAGATTGGAACCTTACAACGAAAGATTCTTGAAACTTTGTATTTGAAATTACATAAAGATGACAACTCTTGCACCTATACATTATTTAGGAAATAAAACCTTAGACACGTTTAACCTAAACTCGACAATATAGGTGACATTGTAACTTTTGACAAAAGATCCAACTGCAGCTTCTCCCATCTCCAGCATACTTCTCACAACCTGAATGAAAGGATCATGTTGATGTTCCGCGATGGAAATACGATTGACACCAACATACGTGTTGATGTTCTGCACACCTCAACCAACCTCACCGCATACGTGTTGCGCAAATTCAGATTTGAACCAGGTGACAACGGAATCTGAGAGCGAGAACGGTTTCTCATTTTGTACTAACTTTTTTATCCATATTATTTGTGTACGAGTACACTTATCTGAGTTGCTTTTAAATGATTATGAATAGTTCCACTTAGATTATTAGGTACTTTAATTAGAAGAGACAACATCTCGGAATACTTCTTAAGATATACGAGAACCTACGCCCCAATGCACTTAAAAGTGTGAACACCCCTCAATGGTTGAGGGATATGAGTCATGACCTTACACTTGTGATAAAACGACCTAGCAAGAATTATTTTTAATATAATATGAGTCATAAGACTCTAAGTTTGTTCCTTACAATAGAGTTTAATTTAATAAACACACAACATCACATAACAATAAGGCCTACATTCGCAACTAATGCAACTTAAGATATGACTAGGAATAACAGTCATTAAATCTAGGAATTTAAAACAATCATAGGTTCAATTTTATTCACACTTAAGTTTCCAACATATATTCAAAACGTCATGATAAAGATCATGTTTTAGAAATGAATGCGGAAAAAGGAACCGAGTTCATTTGCCTTGGTAATAACGGTAACTAACTACGAAAAGATCACTCGAGATTACGAACTTGGAGTTGTTCCCGATTCAACCAACCATAAAATAAATTATCTTCAATTTATTTTGTTAATTTGACAACGTCAATTTTTAAAGAACAACAAAAAGGTTCAAGTTTATGAAATTATAAACTGGTCCATCATATTAATAATATCCTTTTTATTAATATAATGAACTATGTCATCAGAGTTTATTAAACTTTCATGCTATTGAAATAAATTATTGTATATATCAACCTCAAATTATTTGTTTTATTTAAAAATAAATAATTTATATTTAAACTGAATCTCCAAAAATAAAACTCCTTATTATATACATAAACATAAGGTTATCATTTGATTATTTATACACATTTTTTTCCTTCTCCAAGAAAACCACTTATTCATAAATCCTACAAAATATACCAATTAAATTCATATATTTATTTAAATACTAATGAAATATAACCTTATTAAAATACACGAGTTTGGTTCAAATGAAACAAACTCTTATCCTAAAACGAACTCTTATCCTAAAACGAATGCACTTTTTGTAGTTAGTAGTGCACTTTTCATACTTCAGAGTGCACTTTTTCGCATTTGTACTTTTCGTACTTTTTAGTGCACTTTTCAAAAATTTTTAGTGCACTTTTTCGTAATGCACTTTTTGTATTTTTCAATGCACTTTTATATGAAAAGTGCATTACTAACTATAAAAAGTGCATTCGTTTTAGGATAAGAGTTCGTTTTAGGATAAGAGTTTGTTTCATTTGAACCAAACTCTAAAATACACTCCTTTAAGATTTTTTTTAATTTTATTAAAAGTTGACCTGGGTCCAGTTCTGGAACCGGCGATTCCAGTTCTGGTTCCTCGAGGGTGTGGAATCGGAATCGGCCTTGGGCTGGTTCTCCGGTTGCAGCTCCGGTTCCGGCCGGTTCCAAGGCCGGTTCCTCCCGATTTCGATTCCGATTCCGGAACCGTTAATTACAATAAAATATATTAAATTTTATGTTTCTTACAAAATTGTCAAAATAGCCTAACCGCGTCCGCTGTCCAATGGGTGGCGATTGCGGTTAGGTTATTTTTATTTTTTTATGGGTAGAACCAGCGGTTTCACCCGGTTCGGAACCGGCGGTTTCAGAACTGTCGGTTCTTTAGTTCCGGGTTTGGAGGAACCGGAACCGTAGTTCCACTTCTGGTTTTGACCGGTTTCGACTGGTTTCCCACCGATTCCAAAACCGCCGGTTCTCCGGTTCCACAAAATCGGAACCATGGTCTAATTAAAAGGCAAAAACCGAAAATACCCAAAACAACACAACCCATGAGCAATCCGATCAGTCCGGGTCGGGCCCAACCTGCTCATGTTCAACAGACCCACCGAATCAGGGGAAGAACAAGGCTAGACAGAGGACGAAAACAACCAACTTCAATCGATTTGTTCTCCGTCGTTCGGTAACGATTCGGGGCGTGTGAGGCAGTGTTGGACCATAAGAGAGATCTTTCCAATGATATAAAATGGGAAAAATTTGGTTGTGTGTGGAAGGAGAACGAGCCCAAAAACCAATCGGTTCATCTGTTTTTGAGTGTGGACAGGGTTGTTTTCAATCGAAATTTTGGGGCTCTAAACTATGTTTTTACGAGATGATTTGTGAAGACGCGTGGTATATGACAATTATAACTACAATTTGGGTTTTTATAGGGCTCAAATCGAATCCCAATCATCTCCAATTCCGACTTGAAAGTGAAACCCCCCATTCAAGCGCTATCTGAAGGTTTCCAACCGATTCAATGGTCTTAAACCACAATTCATACTCGATTGATTGTGCTAAACACTCCCTCCTTAAATAACTATAGCTTGTGAACACAAAAAGACGCCAATTCATTACCATTCGACCGAATTTAATCCATTTTCACCACTTGAACGGTTTTTAGGTCGCAAGGTTTCCTCAACCATTAACTCCCACAACTCGAATCAATTTCCCAAATTGATTGAAGCTTATTAAAGACAAGGTGATGGGTTTTCCATAGCTTCTTCAAGATTTAAAAATCATTGAGAAACGATTAAGATATGGCCATTCAAAAATTCGGCTTTAAAGGTTGAAGACAACCCTTGAGTTCTTCAATCCATTTCCGAGAAAATGCACAAACAACCCCTCTAGTTTTGTAAAAGTGATAAAAATGCCCCTTTCACCTTGATTTATTTGATTAAGACTTTAGCTTAAAAACATTTATATAAATTTTAGAAATATAATTATAATGCTTCTACATAAGTTTTATTACATATAATTATTCTCTTATAATTTTTACCAATAAATAAAACTCATATTATTCATGACTACCTTTTATCATATTATAACATTATAAAACCATAATTCTTATGGTTCATAAATATCACTTTATTATATGAGAAAATAATTCTTATAAGCTTTTAATATGGTCTTAAGCTTATAAACACATTTTATAACATTCAAAATGTTATAAGGTAATAACTTCATGAAATAAAAAAAAATGCTAATATTTTATAATATTTAAGGAAATGTAAAGTGAATTTATATTTTCACCCTTATCAAAATGAGGGATATTATAGTTATTTCCTTCTTACTCACATGTAAACTAAGGTTTTAGGCATTGCACTCATAAAACACTTCTACTATTCTGATCCATTCTTCGGTCCTTTATATGAACAATGCCTTATTTCCCGAGAGTGTGAGACCTACTTCCTTTCCGAGGGTTACCTTTATAAGGATGGACACCTTTGTATTCCTACATCGTCCATTCACCTTTTGCTGATTCGAGAGGCTCATGATGGTCAAGGCCATTTTGGCATCCCGAAGACCCTCGCCGCTCTTAAGGAGCATTTCTTCTTGCCCCACATGGCTCGCCAAGTGACAGAGTACAGTCGTGCTTGTGTCACCTACCACCAAGCCAAGGCCTCTTCTCATCCTAATGGTTTGTACACTCCGCTTGTAGGGCCCGAGGCCTTAGAAGCGCTATCACATGCCGACTCAAAAACTTCCGAGGAGGTCACCCATCATGGTACTACCCTCGCCTTGCACACTTTACTTCAGAGTTCTTTGTCCTCACTTGAACCCTGAAAAGGAAGAGCTCTTGTTGACATGGGAAGCACCTGAATCTCTTATAAATCATCGGGGTTACAATCTCTCACACTTAAACACTTGAAGTCTCGTCACAGCCCAAGGACCGCCCTCTAGATCAAGCGACTGCCCTCCGGGCCAAGCCAACTCATAACCCAAAGTCGGCTCTGATGCCATTTGATCATACGAGTTGTTCTTTTGGTTCATTTCTTTATAAAGTAAGGTTCATAATATTTCTTCTTATGGTTCATAAATATTGTTTCATGCCTTTTTGTTTATAACTAATTGTTCTCTTTGTTCATGTTTATCTAACCTTAGGTTCATCAAAAGTTCATTTTATGGTTCATGTGTTTTAGTTCATGATAGTTATTATTTTGTTTCGTGTCTTTTGGTTCATGATAATTGTACCTTCGGTTCATGTTTTTGTAAGCTAGGTTCATAAATAATTCTTATGGTTCATACCTTTTAACTCATACTAGTTATTTTGGGTCATGACTGTTGTTCTTTTAGTTCATTTATAAGCATAAGTTTACAATATTTCATCATACGATTTTTAGTTCATAAAAGTTGGACTAATGGTTCATGGCTTTATACGGTCAGGTTCATAACAATTGTTAATAAGGTTCATGAAATTTAATTCACAAATCTTGTTATTTGTGTCATGTTTTCATAAATGATATTATGTTGGTTCAAGTCATTATATGGTTAAGTTCATAACAATTGTCATTAAGGTTCATGAAATTTAATTCATAATATTTTTTATTTTTGACATGTAATCTAATACATAAATCGTATTTTGTGGGTTCGTGTCTTTATATGATTAGTTTCATAACAATTATCAATATGGTTCATGAAATTGAATTCACAATACTTGTTCCCTGTGTCAGGAATTCTAGTTAATAAATGGTATGGGTTAATGATTTGGTATACTAGGTTCATAATTTATGAACAATTGGTAAAAAAAATTGCTCTATACACTAAGTTGACCATTTGGGCATTTTGTCGAACACATGATAGGCGGTTAAATGAGCATTGGACATTAGCCTTTGTTTTCAATCAAACGCTTTAAATTGTAAAGCAATTCATACACAATCTCATATGTTTGATTAAAACCAACAAAAATCAGTCCAAAAACGCACAAAACATGTAAATCGTAGTATCAAGCTCCCAAATTTGAAAAAATCCTAAATGTGAACTTGAAACCATACAAAAGAGATTTATACCAAAATTCATGAAGAAAGAACACAATTGGGGTCGGGATCAACAAAAAAAATGAATCAAATTAGAAGAAGAAAGGGGCAACAATTACAAAGAAGAATTCGATCAAAAAGAGTGAATGAAACTCCACGTTGAATAAGGAAGAATATGCCCCCTTTAACTTTTGTTCTAATTGAATGGATAAAATACAAAAATGCCCCTCCGTTTGTAACACCCCGACTTCCGTCGAGACGCTACTAGGAAATAGACCTTACTAGGTACTATTATTTAGGTTGACAACTACACTGTAGGACCTTACAACACGGGCACGACGAGAAAAACATAATAAAATATCCAACCTTTATTTAATAAAACTTAGAAAACGTAATCATGCATGAATCTCCGAAAATCATAAACATTCAAATACGTCACAACGCCTACTGAAACTGAACTATCCGAACAAAATAATAATAAACGAAACATAGTACTAACTCCGTCTAGCAAATATTAAAATCAACATCCTAACTAATATAAATAAACTAGTATAACCAATCCCACTATGACACGCGCTCTTTACCGCTCTGGCCCGCCATCTGGCCTCGGTTCCTGCACGGCTCCCTGATTCATACCTGGAACTGAAAAATGTTCCCCGAAGGGTCAGCGTCTAATCTACCAAGCTAGAAAGAATACAGAAATTGTAGAACGGTTTGAATTTATTTCTAAAGTCAGCATCCAAATCCGCAATCGCAATCATAACTCTATAGGCCAATACCTAAAATTAGTTATATCAGTCACACAAAGCCACATACGCATTTACAATCACAAACCCATAGCAAAGCAATTCCTCCTTTTCCGCAATCCGACTTCCAAGGCGCTCATCACCGCGCCGAGTGCAGAGGCAGGCCCTCTCACTCCACTTCACAATCTCCCTTCTAACCCCTGGCTAAGCCTCCACTGGAGCAGTTGCCAAAAACACACAAATAATAATTTTCGTTTGAAGGGGCACGATTTTCCCAGTCACACGGGTCAACGTAGCCAACTCTTCCTCAACACCAGCTACGATGGGCCGTGTCGGAAACGGTACCAACACAGAGAAAACGTTCCAAAATATTTTCCGATAAAACACATTTAAAATCATTAACGCAAACAACACTCAAGGAGTTCAAAGCAATTTAAAAGGTATTCGGGACTAGTTCCCAAAACCCTCCCTATAATATCGATACGCAGTCTAACAAGGGAGAAAAGAACCGAGCAAGTCGAAAAACGACTTACCTCAAGTGAAAGATTCCTCCCAAGAACGGAAGGCTAGAAACCCAAGTAGTAGCAATCTCCTAAACATATTAACGGTAATACTTAGTACTCTGTCCGTCTCCAACAAAATAAAACTCGATAACTCGTCACTATCCCAAGCTTACTAGAGTTAAAACATGTAATCACACCAATTAACTAAACTAACTAACTAATCTAGACTAATCCTTACAACTATTATACGAAGTCATTCCGAATCTTTAATTAGACTAATTCCAAGTACTAATTAACATACATGATCAACAAAGTCATCACCTACATGTATATATATATATATATAGTTAACTACTAAACTGGTATCAAGCACACATACTTATATACGTATAGATATGTAGTGCGTAATAATTAACCTAGTAAATTAAAAATATAATTAACCTCACTAGTTTGATCCTATTTTTATGTGAATCCAATAAACATTAAAAGTAAACACGTAATGCATCATCAATCCAACTATTGTAACTTAGATCAAAGCAAAGACCTCACATAAAACAAAAGACGAAACCATCTTATCTAGTGCAGATCCACTTATCCCATTCAGATTTTCAATTCCACAAATAAACTCACAATCCGAGCGGGTTGCGGGGAAAGCGACTCGGTGATATGACAGCGTGGCGAAACCGTCGTGAGTCGGCGTTCGGGATGGACTCTCTCAGGAAGGCGAGGGGTTAGATGACTCTCAGTTTTTATAGGGAGGGAGTTCGTACACAGGGGCAAGGTTTGGAGGCAAATTAATTAGGATTAGGGTTAATTAGGATGTCTATCCATTTAGTTACATAAGATAGATTTTTAACAATTATTATTATATTTCTTTTATGTAAACAAGTTAGAATTAGATAATAAAGCGAATTAACTAGTTCCCGCTTCCGATTAACTTACTAGTATTTATGTAAAACGTTAAATCTAAATCCGAAGTTACTTGTGGGTCAAGAATTTTGATTACTTGGGAGCCAAGAAACACGTTTTCCGACCTAACACGAATTCGGGTATTACACCGTTGACCCCCCTTTGTATTCTAATTGAATGGATAAAAGACAAATATACCCCTCTGTTTATAAATATCAATTGAACGCTAGTATAGATCGTGACCATAGATGTATTATGATCGAACGGATAACATTAATTTGCTCACATATTTAACTGTAGCAATTAGATGCATCTGATCGTGATTCCTAATTTAGTAATAAACTAATGAAAAATCACAAGTAAAGGCATGAGCCGAAATTCGGGGTATCTCTCAAAATAAGTTTTTTTTCGTCGCACAAACCAAAAACTCAAAAATACCAATCAAAATTTATTTTTTTTGGTCAACTCTACTTAGAATTAGATTCACAATTTTTTTTATACATCAATTGGCTCATATACTTAATCAAACAAAACGCTATAAAATGTAAACAAACTCACCGACCATCGTCATCATATATTAGTCGGCCAATTATAAGATATTCAAAAATCAAAGCTTGGCTTCTTCCCTAACTACCACAAATCTCAAAGTCAAAAAACAAAAATAGCAGCTAAATCTACAGCAGCAATGGAAGAGAAGGGGAGGATTCAATTTTATAATCCAAACAACACCAATCATGAATTTAAGATGTGGGTCCCACTCGATGAAGACACCTGAGCTAAGCCAGCCAAGCTGTCTAAAACTTTAGTAGCTACCAAATTATATTCTCAATGTTCATTACGTAGTAAGTAGTGATGTATAAGCCATGGGCCCTTTGAGCAAATTAACATTTCATTTTCTTCTCTCTTGATAAACGTGTTCTAAGTCCTTTTTTTTCCAGATTTTGATCTGCCATGTTAACAAGTGCTAATCTTTAGTTCTAAGGAAACTTTTCTTCATCTGGGTTTTCTACTTGTGGTGTTCAGTGGCGATTTAAGCTTTGGATACCATCTGGGTGGTTCACTTAGTCACTATTTAATTAGCTTTGATCTTTCAGTCTTTCTTTCTCTGTATTTTTTTGGAGTGTGTTTTTGGTAAATTAATTATTGTTATGGGAGAGGCAGATAGATATGAGCCCATGAAGGAATTGGGTTCTGGCAAGTTTGGAGTGGCAAGGCTGGTCAAAGATAAGAAGACTAATGATCTTTTTGCTGTCAAATACATTGAAAGAGGGAAAAAGGTAGGAAAAAAATTACTCACTGATTATTCTTTTGTTCAATTAAGGTGTGTGTTCATCCAGTTGAAAGTCTTGTAGCTGATCTGGGTTTGTGATAATCATGTTATTTTATATGTCATGCAATTTTACTGATGTTTTTTTGTTGAATTGTTGATCAATTAAAATAACACATATATTTATTTGATTACGTTTGGAATTTCAGATTGATGAGAATGTTCAGAGGGAGATCATCAACCATAGGTCATTGAAACATCCCAATATAATCAGGTTTAAAGAGGTAAGTAACTTATATATAGAGGCTTAACTCCAACATACTCCACCATATTTAGTCATGTAGTAATGTGTGCAGGTGTTTGTAACACGGACGCATTTAGCCATAGTGATGGAGTATGCAGCTGGAGGTGAGCTCTTCAAAAGTATATGCAATGCTGGTCGTTTCAGTGAAGACGAGGTGTGTGTGACTATATCTAGCTAATACATTGGATTGGATTGGATTGATTACTAGTATTTATTCTATATATTCATATTATGTATGTTCATTGTTATCCATCCCAATTTCCATAGGCAAGATTTTTCTACCAGCAGCTAATATCAGGAGTCAGTTACTGTCATTCCATGGTATGAATTCGAATATGATCCTCAATCTTTAATCCCTATTATTCTTAATTATCTGGATTAATTTTAACTCCTGATCGACTACTTACTTGCAGGAAATCTGTCACAGGGATCTGAAGCTTGAGAACACACTCCTGGATGGAAGTCCTACACCGCGTGTTAAAATATGCGATTTTGGTTATTCTAAGGTACTAGCTAGCAAGCCGGAATCATTTATTTCCTTGAATCAATCTAGAGTGTCTTGTGGTGGTAATGAATGGATTTGGTTCTGTGTGTAATTGTTAGTCTGGCCTACTTCACTCACAACCCAAGTCAACTGTTGGCACCCCCGGTTACATTGCTCCTGAGGTTCTCTCGAGAAAAGAGTACAATGGCAAGGTATGTTCATAATAAAGTAACCGTTTTTGTAGTTGGAAACCAAACGACCCTTAATATGCAATCAATAGAGCTATGTTTTTGAGTTCCATATTCCTTAAATATTATTCTTTCATGTTCTGTGCTCTCACAACACTGTCCTCTATGTTTTACATTATGTGGAGTAATATTTTTGTTTGGTTTGTAGATTGCTGATGTTTGGTCATGTGGAGTGACCCTATACGTAATGCTCGTTGGTGCCTATCCGTTCGAGGATCCTGATGATCCTAAAGATTTGCGTAAAACGATTGCAGTAAGTCACTCACACCGAGTACTTGGTATGATTTTTGTTACAACTCCTCCCTCCAAATTGACATCTAAGACATCTCTATATGGATTATGGATGCAGAGGATCCTGAATGCTCAATACTCCATACCAGATTACGTTCGCATATCACCAGACTGCAGGCAACTTCTTTCTCGTATATTTGTTGCAAATCCCGCTAAGGTACTTAGCCATTAGCCTGCTCAAGTCTTTAAACTCTTATTTTTGTACCTTCCTGATCAATCTTAAATTCTTAATTATTCTGCAGAGAATTACAATCCCAGACATCAAACAACACCCTTGGTTCCTGAGAAACTTGCCCAAGGACCTGATTGAAGGCGAAAAGACCAATTACTCAGGATTGGATCAAGAGAATCCACCAATAATTCAGAGTGTTGAAGATATAATGAAAATCATTCAAGAAGCAAGGGCTCCAGGTGAAACTTCTAATACTGGACAATTCGTTGTTGGTGGATCTTTGGATGCGGATGATTTGGAGGCTGAACTCTACTCTGATCTCAGCAGTGATTTTGTCGCTTAATTACCTCATTATCTATCAAAAATATGCATCTTTTCTTTTTTTCTTCATGAAATCCTTTGGTTGTCATTTTGTCAAGTTATGAAAGAGTTGTATAGAGGTTTGGATCTGTCAATTGTGGAGTGTAATCTTGGTTTGAAGAGTGTTTTTTTAAAGGAAAGGGTAAATATCATACAGTATATTTTTTTTTATTATATCTAAGAATATATATAATATCCGGCCATATGTTTGGATATTACAAAAATCTCCATAGATTCAACAAAATCATCATAACTATAACCTAAAGCGGAGGTTAAAAAAAAATTAATTTTACCCATCATACCATATACGACTAAGATTCAATATTTTATAGACATTATAAATATGATATTAATAAATTAAAATATAATATAAATTTTAATATAAATAATTTATTACTCGTAGAATGTATACTTTTTAATCAAATACTAGTTGTACCCGTCGTACCATGTACGACTACGATTCGGTATTTTATAGACATTATAAATAGTATATTAATAAATTAAAATATAATAACTTTAATATAAGTAATTTATTACTCGTAGAATGTATACTTTTTTAATCAAATATTATATTATTCATATTTTATTAATTTCCATGTACGTTAATTTAGAGATTATCAAATATTTTAATATATCTATTCAATATTTATTATCTATTTTTATTGATTTATATTTATTTTAAAACATTTTATCTTTAATTTGAAGTGCTTGTATAAGGAAGCTTTCAAAAGATATTGTTATACTATATAGATATTTGTTTGATATTAGAGATAAATTTAAATAGTTAATAATAGAAATAAAAATTAATTTTTTAAATATGAGGTGGGGCCAGAATCGTTTTGATGGCTCGAAAAGGGATAGATTTAATATATAGTTATAGATTATATTCTTCATATTTTATTACTTTTCATGTACGTAAATTTAGTGATTATCAAATATTTCAATATATCTATTAAATATTTTGTTATCTATTTTTATTAATTTTAAACATTATAAATATTTATCATTAATTTTTTTTATAAAATAAAATCAGTATATATCTATAAATAAATTCATCAAAAGATTTATGATAAAAGATTTATATTTATTTTAAAATATCTTATCTTTAATTTTAAATACTTGTATAAGGAAGCTTTCAAAAGATATTGTTATATTGAATACATATTTGTTTGGTGTTAGAGATAAATTTAAATGGTTAAAAAAAATTTAATAGAAAGAAGTTATAATAATAGAAATAAAATTAATTTTTTAAATTTGAGGTGGGGCCAGAATCGTTCCGACGGCTCGAAAATGAACATATTTAATATACTGTATAGTTATAGATTATTAAACGACACATGTCACTTTTAGATTGGACCACACCACCTTTTTTTAAAACTAATCTTTTATTTTTGGATATGATAAATTCTTATCCATGTTTTAGAATATAAAATAGAAAATCGCATTATTAAACAATCTTTTATTTTTAGACATGAAAGATAAGAAGATCATTAGGATATTTTTTATGTTATCAAACAAATTCTAAAAAAAATACTTTTGCATATATCAATTTTTAAATAAATATTTTTAAAAATGATAGTGTTTTCATAGATAAGATACATATAGCTAGCTTTTTTTGAAATATCATTGTCAATATGAATTTAAAAAAAATTAACAAATATAATTAAATAATACAATAATTTTACAAGTTTCTTAAAAATGATTGTTTTTTTGTAGATAAGACATGTATGATTTTATTTAAATATCTTTGACAATATCAATTTAATCAAAATTTAACAAATATAAATAAATAATAAAATAATTTTATAAAATCTCGTGTAGGACACGGGAACTAAGACTGGTATTAATTCTACATCAAAAAAGATTACTTCCAAATAAAAGAGAAAAAAAAGCCATAATTAATATCTTTCCTTTTATATTAGCTTTTAGTATTTTTGCTGTATATTCCAAGCGGGCAAGCGGACCAAAGTATGTAGATTACTTTCCTTTTATATTCCGCACATTAATCATAGAAGTTGCGTAATTTTTTTGAATTAATAATTAATCTTTTGTCCATTAAAAAAAAAAACTATTCTCTTTGAAATCATAAATTGCAGATAGATACAATTATATGCCTACCCACCCATAGAGTGATATAAATTCAATCTATTAGCTATCTAAATTCAATCTATTAAAGATATATTATATATATACTTAACATGTATTCGAGATATAATAATTTCCATATGTCGTTTTTTTTAGCACACCACCATATTATTTATCAAAACAAAGAAAACAAAATCTTCATATAGATCGATAAAACTTTTCTAGCAAGTAATTCTACTACGGTAAATATAAAATATTAGTTGTGGTCTTGTTTCCTACATAAAGACACCAAAAGCGATATTTAATTGGCTCACCTCCACAAATTAAAACAAGTATCACGCAACATGCAAACTTCAAGTGTTGATTACTGCTCTCCAACTTCAACGCAATACCCTGATCATGATGATGATGATGATGATCTTCCACCATCTCCACCTTCGTTTATATTTTCAGGGGTGAACTATGATGATCCGGTAAGTGCAATTTTCTTAACTACGCGCTGTGCTTTTATTTTATTTCCCTAAAGCATGCTTAAATACTATATATTTAGGTGCCGAATTGAACATCTACGTACTTAGGTTGTGTTGATTAGTTTTGTTCGGCTCATGGTCAATTGAAGGTTAATTTGCCGGAATTTCCATAGCATATTATTATAGTATACGCTTTTATTTGCCGAGATTTCATGTTAATTATTTCAATTGCCTATTCGATTCGACAAAAGATTATTCTGACTTCTTTTCATGCTAATTGCTACAATTGGCTATTCGACGGGAAGTATTGAAATAGGAATAATAAATTAATGATTATTCTAACTTCTATTTCATGTTAATTTTAGGCTACTCAATAGGATCGAATATAACTACGTTTTTGTTTTGTTTTGGGTAAGAAAAAAACTAACTAAAATCTCGTAATTCACGGGATAATTGTACTCACCATACTGCCGCCACACATTTGTTGTTCCCTTTGTTCGGTTGTTGTATTCCCCAGCTTTTTTATTGTCGTCTTAACGCCTCTCAATCTATAACACTTATCTGATAACCGAATTCTTATCTATAAAAATACCATTACATCTACATTGATTAACAATACATACTTTATTTCTATAGGCACTTGAAATTGTTGAAACTCCAGCTCTTTGGAGTACGGAAGAGGAACAAGACAAGTATCGAATGGCAGTGCAAACTTGGCTTAGACCTATGCAAGTTGCCGATAAGCTTGGTCAATATCTTGCTTCTCTGCTACAACCTCGTACTTGGCCTGATTTCTTGTCTCCCTGGTGTTCAACAACGTCGTCGTTTCATCGTGGACAAGGAGGCTTCTTTTTAAGCTAAGTGTAGAGCTTAGTATTTCCAGATTGTGTATGCTTTATGTATGTATACTTCACTAATATTTGCGTTTGTTTTAATCCAAGTGTACGTAGAGTGTAATATTTTCAGATTTGTGCTAGTTGCACAAATAGGATTCTTTTTCTAACAAAAGTATTTTTCAATATGGACACATATGGTATGTTTGGATTACCGTAATAAATTGAATTTGCAATTTAATAAAAATAATGCATTAAACGAGCGAGATTAATAAAAATAATAGCAACTCAACTTATCGGCCATTCCTAAAATAGTAGCTTTTATTTCATCTTGCGTCCAAGAGAAAACTCCAGTAGTTGGATAACAAGCGAGATTAAACACACCATACAATTAACAAGCCACATTGATTATATTTTTAAAAAACAAAATAATTTTTAAACATATTATAATCAATAAATTACTTACATTAAATTTTATATTATATTTTTATTTATCAATATCTTTTTTATAATATATCTAAAAAATATCGAGTCATAGTCGTGCATGGCACGACGGGAACAACTAGTATCAACCTACGCATGAAATATTCAACCTATAGATCGAATTATATAGATATAATAAAACGGGGCCTTATGACAAATTTGTTATTTTTATTTAATAAATAGTTTTGTGTAGATTTCTCCCATTAATATACATAAAATATTCAAATTTACTATTAAATATTTATAAAAGTACTTTATTCTATGTAATTTCTATCTTTTTCTATTTATCTTTTATCTTTTATTCTTTTTTAATCTATCAATTTATACCTTTTGATTGTAAACTTTATATTTTCTAAATATTAATGTGGTAATACCAATCTCAAAAATAATTTTATTTTTTAGAAAAAACCCTATTTATAATTATACAAAATTCTATATTAAATTTTTAATAAATATCCCATTAATAATAAAAAAATTATTAAAAATTTGAGTATTTGATATATAACATAACAGATTTAACCAGTAAAAAAAAGTGATATAGCTCGATATAGTATTCCTTTGGATCGCCAATTAAATACAAGTATATTAAATACATGATTTAATTCGACTTAATACATTAAGTTTAGTGATCTAAACAGACCAATAGTTATACACGTCCATGCCCATGACTATATATATATACTATTTTTTAGTAGGTACGAATTCGGTTTACCAGACATGTCCGGTACAATTGAGAGGCCGAGTAAACGACAGTCAGAAAAACGACTAGAACGATAGAAAGTACAATTGGCTACAAAACAGGAATTAGAACAAAAGGGTAGTAGGAAAAGTGAGGAGCTAAAGAGCAACGCTTTAAGCATTCGGGTCAAAACGGACAAATCATGTATGATAAAGTGGACTACTGGCGTTGCCTCCACCAGAATGAAGGATCTTTAATAGCCACGAACACGTCATAGCGATCGCACTAATCACTAACAAATTACACCCAGTCCAAAACCAAGTCACAAAGTTGTACAAAGTATGTTTTAGCAAGACCTCCAAAGATGAACGAACGACTCGAACCAAAGGAGAAGAGCAAACCGAACTCAAGCAAACGTGAAAAAACAAAAACAACAAGAAACCAAACTGGGCTTAAACCCAAAAAAAACCACGTAAGCCAAAATGGCCAAACAAAGCGATCAAAACATAAGCGATCTGATACGTGATTGCCTCGAAATCCTCCTTGATAATCTCGTATATGACCCAACAAGTCCCGATCTTGCCAGTAAACGACTCCAATCCTACAAAAGCTTTCGAATTTAGATTGCTTGTGACACAAGTAGTACGAAACTGAATTTGAATGATTACGAAGAAAATCGATCTGAATTATTGATATTCAACTTTGATAGTTCAAACGGATTGGCTCTATCGCTAAATCCGAATGATTAACTAGTTTGATCTTTAACAATCACAACTAGAACAATCAAATTGAATGAACTACAACTCAGATTCGAACAAGGAGAGAAGAGATCTCGAATTGATTGAATGATGAACGAATGATGATGAAGATCGGCGATGGTGATGATGATGATTCACACGCACACACAATTGTATTTTTGGCCCAAGAGAGAGATTAAACCCAAATTGGTTTTTTATTAATGAAACGGAAAAGTATTTATAGTAGAATACAAAGCTAATCCTTAGAGAGCAAGCAATCTAAGGAGGCCGACCCTATGAGAGAGAAAAGCCTCTTATCTTGCTTCCAAAGATATAATAAAATATCTATAACTCACTCTATCTAGATCCCCTTAAATAAAATAAATCATGGCTGATTTATTTATTTAAGAAAATATCCTAACAAACTCAAAATATCTATAACAAACTAATAATATCTCTAAAAACCAAGAGAGAGAATATCAACCAACTAACATAAGCCTATTGATTGAATTCTCTTCATTATTAAAATAAAATAACACGCCTATATTAAAAATAGTAAAGATATTTTCTCTACTTAGAGTGGTCAAGTCAAAGGGTTGACTTTGACCCATATACCAATTTATCTCACCCGGTCACTTACTAAATTCAGCCCTAAAGTGAGACAAATTAATACATGTTTCTAAATAAAGAAATAGTGAATTTTTGGCCCCTATAATTAATCCATGGACTCCAGGGTCAATTGATGTCCAATGCACGAGACCCACTTCGGCTTGCTTGGCTCTTCAAGAACAGTTGCCAATCGAACCAAGATTGTTGTTGTGCCTTGAGCAATCTTCTTAGCTTGACTTCTTGTAATTGGTCCGTCAGAAGGCACTCGAATCAACTCATCGACGTCGATTGGAGACATGGCAGGCTTCACTGCATCATTCTCCTCCACTTGAGCTTGAATCGTTGATGTTCGCATTTTTAGTATAGTTTTTAATAGGTTTTCTTTGTTTATTAGGTTTAGTTTTGTCTAGTTTAGGTTTAGTTTTGAGTATTTTTAGTTAGTTTTGCATAAATCTACGAAAAGAGTGGAATCTACGCTATTTTGTGTATTTTGCAGGTTTTAGCGAGGAAAGGAGCTAAATGGAGCTAAATTTGGAGCATCACAGTGAAGGACGGGAAAGTGCAAGATTTAAGAAGTCAAAGCTCAAGAAAACAAGAGGAGGTGTTGAAAGAAAACAAAACCCCAGTCTCGTTAACGAGGCTGTAAAGGGTCGTTAACGAGGCCACGAAGAAGCAGATTTCAGAGTATTATTTTATTATTCACCGATCCTGAGCGGGAATTTATTTCCGTATCGGTTGAGTATCTTTTTAGAATCTTTATGGGTTATTAGAATATGTATTTTAGGGTTTAATATCTTTCTAGATTTTATTTCTATCTTTTATAAATTGTTTCTATCTTTTTAGGAAAGTTTTTATCTTTTAGCCTTTTTAGTTTTTTAGGATTTTCTAGTATAAATACCCTTCTATCTAGCATAGAAAGGGGGGGGGGGGGGTTAATTTTGGAGTAGAATTTTAGAGCTAGTTTTGGAGGAGATTTGGAGGAAGGCCGAAGGAGAGAGAACCGGATCGGAAGTCGGTGACGAGGTTCGGTGACGACGGTTTCCGAGGTTCGTTGATCGAGTGTGTTCGGTGATTGTTTTGTTTTGGTTTTCTTCTGGATCTCTGTAAGACGATATTTTTGTTATTAATTTAAGTTTGAGTTTTGTTTCAATGTTTGTTTTTATTGAAGTTTTTAGTTTCTTAATCATGAGTAGTGAGTAGTCTATTTTTCTAGGGTCGGGGTTAAGCCCGGCATAGTTGAGCATGTTTGATGAGTAAGATAGTGTGTTGAATGCCTTTTATTTTTATTAAGATTGTTTGTTGTGCTTAATACCGAAACGGGAGTTGAGGTAATTTGAGTTTTAACTTGATTGAAAGAGAAAGTTAGTAACTTGAAGGTTGATATTGTTTGAAAACGAAAGTTTCAAGCTTTAGATCCAAAACAAGCAATTGAGTGAGTTAGTTTATGAAAATAGATTAATTTACTTGTCAAGTCAATGAAAGTTGATGACTCTATCTATTTAAAGGCATGATCTTATCTTCTTACGAATTCTTATGCTTGGCTATGTTGTGGTGTCCCTTATCCTAGATATTTGTTTTATTTAATTATTTCTGATAAATCTTCGTTGCTGAATACTTGCTTCGGTACCGAGTATTAATTAGAATTTTATTAGGTCGTTAATTGGTATTTTTGTGTTCGGTGGTTCGGTAACGATCCTGACGAGGTCGTTAACGAGGCATCTCGTGAGTGATTGTGTTTAATTTTATTTGATTTTTATTAGATTGATAGACAAACAACCTTGCTTCCTGTGGAACGATCCTGACTCCACTGTACTCAGCGGGGTCTTGACTTACAAATTTATTTGTTGGCCGAGAAACCCTATCAACAATCGTCTCTGATTCGACGTTGGAATCAAGATCTGGCACATAAAGAGATAGATCACCCACATTAAACGTTGGATGGACATTATACTCACCAGGCAAGTCGACATGGTAAGCATTAGGGCCGATTCTCTTGAGAATTCTGAACGGTCCATCTCCACGTTGATCTAGCTTATTCTTCCTCTGATTTGGGAACCTTTCCTTCCTAAAATGCACCCAAACAAGATCACCTTCTTCAAAGATAACCTACTTTCGAACCTTGTCAGCATGGGCCTTATACTTCATGGATTTCCTCTCCAAGTGCATCTTAGTCCTCTCATGTAGCTTCTTCACAAACTCAGCCCTCTTGTCAGCTTCAAAGCTCTCTTTTCCCTTGTATGGCTGAGGCGTCAAGTCCACTGGAGTCCTCGGATTCAGCCCATAAACAACCTCAAAAGGGGTCATTTTTGTACCTGAATGGATTGACCTGTTATAAACAAACTCCACAAAAGGCAAAACATCTTCCCAACGTTTGAGGTTAGCTTTAAGCATAGCTCTAAGTAAAACCCCTAACGTTCTATTAGTCACTTCAGTTTGCCCATCAGTTTGTGGGTGACATGAGGTAGACAACAGCAATTTAGTTCCCAACTTAGACCATAAACTTTTCCAAAAATAACTCAAAAGCTTAACATCACGATCTGAAACAATAGAACAAGGAATGCCATGCAATCTAACAATTTCTCTAAAGAACAAATCAGCAATATGAATGAGCCATCTTGGAAAAACGGTCTACTACTACAAAGATAGAATCTCTACCTTTCCTAGTTCTAGGCAATCCAACAATAAAGTCCATAGAAATGTCCTCCCAATATGAACTAGGAATAGGTAAGGGCTGGTACAGGCCATGAGGGTGAAGTCTAGACTTAGCTTTAGCACATACAACACAACTCTTGACAAATCTAAGCACATAATTACTCATCTTAGGCCAATAGTAGTGTTCTTTTAATCCTTCTAAATTCTTTTCTAGACCCCTCTGTCCTCTTGATTCATGAACCTCTTTAGTTAGAAGCCTATGTATACTAGATGAAGGTATGCATAACTTTCCAGCTTTAAACAAGTAACCATCATCAATAAAGTAGGAATCTATTTCTCCCCTAGACATGCAATTCTTGTAGATTTCAGCAAAGTGAGGATCACTAGCATACAACTACTTAATCATTGCAAATCCAAGGATCTTAACATCACATTGGTTCAAGAGAACATACCTGTGAGAAAGGGCGTCAACTATCACATTCTCTTTGCCTTTCTTATGCTTTACAGCATAAGGAAAGGTCTCCATAAACTCAACCCATCTTGCATGTCGCCTACTGAGTCTGGATTGGCCTTTCAAATACTTCAAGGCCTCATGATCAGAATGGATTACAAACTCCTTAGGCAACAAATAATGAGACCAAGTTTTCAAAACCCTAATTAAAGCATACAATTCTTTATCATAAGTAGGGTAATTCAACTCAGCCCCACTAAGCTTTTCACTAAAGTAAGCTATGGGTTTCTTGTCTTGCAAGAGCACGCCTCCTATGCCATGGCCAGATGCGTCCACTTCTATCTCAAAAGCTTTGAAGAAGTCAGGGAGTTGGAGCACCGGGGCGTTGCATAACCTGTCCTTCAAAGTGTTGAAGGCGTTCTCTTGTTGCTCTCTCCATTTAAATGATGTATCCTTCTTTGTAAGCTCATGGAGAGGGGATGCAATTGTGCTAAAATCACGCACAAATCTCCTATAGAAGCCAGCCAAGCCGAGGAAAGAGTGCACCATGTTTGGGGTAGTCGGTTGTGGCCACTCCTTTATAGCCTTGATCTTGTCTTCATCTACCTTCAATCCACCTTTAGACACAACAAAACCATGAAAAATGGTAGAATCCGAGCAAAAAGAACACTTTTTCAAATTAACATAAAGCTTTTCTAACCTTAAAGTGTCCAAAACAGCCCTAAGATGATCTACATGTTCATGCAAGGTTTTGCTATAAACTAAGATGTCATCAAAGTAGACTACAACAAATTTGCCTAAGTATCTTCTTAAAACATGGTTCATAAGCCTCATGAAAGTACTAGGTGCATTAGTTAATCCAAAAGACATTACTAACCATTCATATAAACCATACTTAGTCTTAAAAGTAGTTTTCCATTCATCCCCTTCCCTCATCCTAATTTGATGGTACCCACTTCTTAAATCAATCTTAGAAAAGAAATTAGCACCATGCAATTCATCAAGCATATCATCTAATCTAGGAATGGGATGACGGTACTTAACTGTTATTTGGTTGATCGCCCTGCAATCAACACACATTCTCCAAGTGCCATCCTTCTTTGGCACCAAAATTACCGGAACCGCGCATGGGATGAGGGATTCATGCACATAGCCTTTGTCCTTGAAGTCTTGCACTTGTCTTTGAAGCTCAACGGTTTCCTTTGGACTTTCTCTATAAGCTGCACGGTTTGGTAAGAAGCGTTGGGCACCAAATCGACTTGATGCTCAATGCTTGTAATTGGTGGAAGGCCTTGTGGCAACTCTTCCGGCATCACATCTTCAAATTCCTGTAATAAATTCTGAATACACTTTGGAAGATGTGAAATATCTTGATTAAGAATTAGTATCTCTTTCCTCATAAGAAGTAAGCAAAAAGAAGTAGGGAAAGAAACACTAGAATGTGCAATTAGAGAGCGCTTTTCTACACTGCCTTTTAAGCCGATTTTTGGATCTTCTGTAGGCGTTATTTTTCTAGATTTTTATCTCTCTGAATCTCTGAATTTCTCCCAAAATTTGAGCCAAAACGCTCGAGTGGTTTGGGAGATACCCACGTTTTCGTCTCAGGTGCACTGTTGGAAGTGTTGCTCGGCACTTTGAGAGATTTTGGAGGCTTTTCTCGGCGTTCCTGGTCCCATTTAGTAGCTCCACTCGTGCTTGATGTTGTCCTAAAATTTGAGCCAGAACGCTCGGTGGAGACTAGGAAACGCCTTTGTTGTTTGTAGGAGCGTCGGACACCGATTGGCGCGCCGCTGCCTTGGCCGCCGATTCAGCCTCTTCTTTTTCTTCCTTGGCACGCCTAAGTGCCCTATCTTGGTCTCGTCCTACGTGGTCCTGTAAAACTTGTTGGGGTGATAATGGTAGAAGAGACACTCTCCTCCCGTCATAGTTAAACGAATAGGTATTAAGCATGCCATCATATATAACTCTCCTATCGAATATCATGGTCTACCTAACAAGATATGAGTGCAGTCCATGTTTACCACATCACACATGATAACATCAACATAGTTGCCTATGGAAACACGGACTAAACACTGATGAGTAACAAGATTAGGACCATCTGAATCATTTATACCATTGAGAACATAACTAGTAGCCCTAGGTTGAGTTTTTAATTGCAAGTGATCAACTACCTTAGCATTAATAATGTTACAGCAGCTACCACTATCAATTATCATGCATAACACTTGATTCTTCACAGTACACCTAGTATGAAAAATATTTTCCCTTTGATCTAGCCTAGGTGTTTCTTGTAAAGTAAAAGTACGCATTGTTACCAAGGTTAAAGGATGTTCGGTGCAATCCGGTTCAATGGCCTCCACGTCCTCTTCTTCTTGTCCATTGCTCTCCTCCTCCACTTGATTTGGAGGTATTTTCTTCATCACTCACATATCCTCCATTGGTGGTAAGGAGCACTTGTTTCCGATTTGGACAATCTTTAGCAAAATGACCTCTTCCTTGACATTTATAGCACACTATATCTCGTGCTCTTTGCTGATTTGGAGGTGCATTGGTTGGACGCCTTTGGCCTTGAGAACCTGTTGGTTTAGGTGAGCTAAAAGCTCTCTTTTGCTGCAAAGAAGGGTTAGAAGCATAAGAAGTGGAATTTGAACTAGGATTAGAATTATACATTTTTGGAGCACTCCAAGCTTCCTTTCTTCTTCCTTTGTTGTTGCTCATATAGTAGTTGGGCTTAATGCACTAATGCATTGAGATCCTTGAGTTGTTGAATCTCAAGTGTGTCTTTAATTGATTGATTCTATCCCGCCATGAATTGGGTCCTTAGAGACCGTTGGGAATGATGAATTCCCACTTTGAAACTCAAATCCTCTAGCTCATTGAAGTACTCAGTCGGAGACTTGGTACCTTGTTTGCATGTGAAAACTTTAAGCCTCATGTGCTCAGTGTGTTCTTCTGGCACATACTTCTTTCTCATGACAAACTTCAGCTAGCCCCAAGTTTCAATAGGTGGTAAGGCCTTTCTAATTCTATCCTCCTTCATTCGGAACCACCAATTTCTAGCGGTCCCAACAAAGTGGATAACAACAACAACAACAACTTTCTCCCATTCTTCATAACCCATGTGATCTAGAATAAAGTTTTTAGCTTGTTCCCACTCTAGATACTTCTCCGGATTAAGCTCTCCGCTGAATGGTTCTATCTTGATCTTAATATCACGCTTATCAATCTGATTGATGTTTTGGTTAGCGTTGTTGTTGTTGACTGGCCAATGTATTCCTTAAGCTGGTGGGATATCTTCTACAACCTCAGCTTGGTTGTAAAAATCATCAAGGGGAGGATGCCATGGGCGCCTTTCTTCCCCGGGATAGCCATACGTCACATCATCAAAAGGATTGTTGTATTGTTGTTGTTGATGATGAGTGACTTGAGGAAACCGGTTTGCTGGCTGATTATAGAATTGTTGATGAGTAACCGGTGGTGCCCTTGTCGCAATGCCTCTTCCTCTACCTTGGCCTGCCGTGGGGGAGTAATGAGCCGGGAGATCTTGTTCTTTGTTGTAGCTAGCAAGCGCATCACGCTCTTCATCAACTACTTGTTGCTTGCCTTTGTCGCTAGTTGAGGCATTATTCGGGTCACTAGTAAGCTCTATTGCAGGGGCACTTTTATGACTTGCTTGAGATGATTCAATCAATGTTGCAAGTTGCTCCTCAATACGCTGCAGTCTTGGATTCATGGCTGCAGTAGCAACCTCGGCAGCTCGTTGGTGCCCTTCCCTTATGCTCTTACTTATAGACAACCTAATGAAGTCAATTGCCTCCTTAGTAAGATTCAATTCAGCAGGGTTAGGCTCAGATGGGATCACCATTGTTCGTGAAACAAGCAAGAAACGAGAGAGAGTAGTGTGTTCTAAAGCAAAATCACAACAAGCAATACCACACCTTACTCAAGCCAAAACTTGCCTCAAAGCAATCCAATCAACTTAATTCAGTTTTTGGGTTGAATTGTGGGAGTAAAGGGTTAGATATGGAGTAGATATGGTATACTAATGATAAATAAAGGAAATATGCAGTTCAAGCAAATGGCAAGTATGCAATAAGACAAGCAATGCAAATTATCCCTTTATGAGCTTCTAAACACATGCAATCTCTCAATTGATTCTATGCAAGTTAATAAAGCCAAATTTAAGCATGCAAGGACAGAAATATGGTGGGCTAAAGTGACTTTTATTTCGTCACTACTTTTTTTCAAAGTGATTTTTACTTAGCTACTTTTCTAGCAAGCAATCACTAGGAGTGAAAGTGGCTTAAAACTAGCTGGGGTAGATCACTTTTCTTTTCTATTTTTTTTTTTACTTTATGCACAATCTACTCTTGTGATAGAATGAAGAAACAAGCAAAACAATGCAACAATTGAATGCAAAGGACGAAAATAAATAGGGCAAACGAACTGTTTTTTTTATCTAAGTGACTTTAAACTACCAATAAAACCAACTAGAAGACAAATTAACAAAAGAAGATAGGGCTGGTCGAATTTGATAGGATGCAATAGCAAAAATCAGCAAATATCAACAAGCAATATGAATCTCTATTGATCATGCAATCATGCAATAAAAACTCATAAAAATTGTAGGAAGGCAATTGCTAATCTCTATTGCAACTAAACTCAACCAATTCAGCCAATAAACATGCAACAATCCCTTAAAATCTCCTAGGTGGTTAATTACTTGAGGGGCAAGCAACACAAAAGAGATTAGGGTTTGGGGTATTCTCGGCTGAACTAGGGTTAGGATTTTCGAATTTGGTTCTAGGGTTTGGAAGAAGGGTAGGTAGGGTTTCGGTTCTAGGGTTTGGCCGCCAATTTAGGGTTAGGGTAGGATTTGGTCGCCAGTTAGGGTTAGGCTTACGAGAAGAGTGTGGGGTGCGATCTAGGGTTTGGTTGGTCCGAACTGGTTGGGGTTTGTGGGGGTGGGTTCGGACGTGGCTGAGGGGTGGTGCAACTCACAAGAGCGACACTGTTGAGAGGGTTTCTAGACAACAAACAAATTTATATTCAAAACCCCGCTGAGTACAGCGAAGTCAGGATCGTTCCACAGGAAGCAAGGTTGTTCGTTTATCAATCTATTAAAAAGCAAACAAAAACAAACAAAAACAATCGCAAGTAGCCTCGTTAACGACGTTGTCAGGGTCGTTGAACCACCGAAAACAAAAATACTCAAATAGTGAGCTAAATAAATTCGGTACCGAGGCAAGTAACTCAGCAACGAAAATTCACTTAAAATAATTCAAATAAAACAAAGATCTAGGACTAGGGACACCACAACATAGCCAAGCATATAAACTTGTAAGAAGATAAGATCATGCCTTTAAACAGATAGAGTCATCAACTTCCGTTGACTATCAAGTAAATTAACCAACTTTCGCATCCTAATTCACTTAATTGCTTGTTTTGAATCTAAAGCTTGAAACTTTTGTATTCAAACAATATCAACCTTGGAGTTACTAACTTTCTCTTTCAATCAAGTTAAAAACTCAAATTACCTCAACTTTCGTTTCGGTATAAGCACAACAAACAATCTCAATAAAAGATAAAAGGCATTCAACACTCAATCTTACTTATCAAACATGCTCAACTATGTCGGGCTTAACCCCGATCCTAGAAAAGAAGACTACTCACTAATCATAATTACTAAACAAATAAACTCAATATGAGAAAACACTGAAAAACAAATCACTACTAAATTAAAATAAAAAAATCTGTCTTACAGAAGTTAAGAAGAAAATCGAAAAAGAACAAAACACCGAACCAAAACCTCGATCAACGAACTCGGTAACTTTCGTCCACCGACCCACGTACTCGACTCGCCCTCGGTTCTTCCTCTTCTTCTGCTCTCTAATTCGAGTTCTAAAAGAACCCCCCCCCCCCCGCTTCTATGCTAGATAGAAGGGTATTTATACTAAAAAGCTAAAAACTAAAAAGGCTAAAAGATATAAACTTTCCTAAGAAGGTAGAAATAAAACTCTAAAAGATAGAAACAAAATCTAAAAAGATAATAAGACCTAAAATACATACTCTAATAACCCTAAAAGATTCTAAACAGATACTCAACCAACACGGAAATAAATTCCCGCTCAGGATCGGTGAATCATAAAATCAACCTTTAAATCTTCTCTTTCATGGCCTCGTTAACGAGCCCTCACAGCCTCGTTAACGAGCCTGGGCTTTGTTTTCTTCCACACTTCCTCTCGTAATCTTGAGCTTTGACTTCTTAAATCTTGTATTCCTCCGTCTTTCACTGTAATGCTCCAAATTCTACTCCATATAGCTCTTTTCCTTGCTAAAACCTACAAAATACACAAAATAGCGTAGCTTCCACTCTTTTCATAGAAATATGCAAAAACTATCTAAAAACACTCAAAACTAAACCTAAACTTAACAAAACTAAACCTAATAAGCAATGAAAACCTACTAAAAACTATACTATAAATGCGAACATCAAAATACCCCATACTTAAACTTGCTTGTCCTCAAGCAATCAACAGACACTTACCAAAACCAAAACAAACATACTCATCAAGACATAGCCATCTTCTAAAAAGCAACATCTACACATGAGAAAAATATAGCAAAAGACTATTAACGTCCTCACACATATATGTACTTAAATAGACATAAGATAATACAATCCAACCTTACACGGGATATTGTGTTTCTCTCAACTATCAAGTGTTTAGACTTATAAATTCAATCTCTCAACTCATCTTATATACAAAAACTCATAGAAATTGGAACTTATATCACCAATACTCTCCACCCAAGATTTGTCAAAACAAGCAAAAATCATCAAGAGAACTTAGGCTCAATGAAAAACTTCATAGAAGCTTGCATTCGACCGGGTTGTAATGGGGCTTGGTAAAGACAATAAGGTGTGGAAAATTTTGGTCATGTGGTGCTAATAATATTCAGGAATCAAAGACTCCTAAAAACTCACATATCAAAAACTCTCATAAAAGATTACCAAACTCACTCTTCTTTATGCACTTATTCTCACTCACCCTTTATCATCCTAGAAAGTCTCATAACAAATAAAAGAATCTTTAATATTATCTATAAATACAAATGCACTTCAACTCTTCACTCCTCTTTTTTTTGTTTTTTTTTATTCGCTGCCTCGTTAACGAACCCACCTCAGGGTCGTCAACGAGCTTCCGTGTACATTCTTTCTTTTCTTTTCCACCTCCATCAAATACTTTATTTCGTGCAATCTTTTGCTTATCAAGAGATCTTTCTTATTACATGTAAAAACAAGAGACTTCCAATCTACCCTTCTTGAATATCCTTCAATTGAAGCAAAATATAAGCGACTTCTCTCTTTTTAACACACAACAAAACTTACCTCTCCAATGTAAATCCTAATTCCCGGATAGGGTCAAGCTTATCTCGGCTAGGGTATACTTTTGTGGAGCTAAGAATAAAAGGCTTCAGGCTAGAATTGGTTATCAAAAGAAGGATCATGTAAAGGTGGATAGGGAATAATAGGGCTTATAAAAATAAGTTCTCCATCATATGATTTTCACAAGTAATGAACTAAAAATCTCATACGGGTCTCAAGAAATAGATAACCATCACAATTCCAAGAGATAATATGCATATAGAGAGTAAATTACACAGGAAAAGAAGAGGGATTTATAATGTTCTCCCTATAAGGCCAAAAATAACTCACAAGGTAGATTTTGTTGGATTGCATCATTTATACTATAAAGTATATGTGCTCAATTTCATCAAATGTTATCTTCTTCTAAAACAAATAATTTCAAGTTGAGAATCCGGCTATACTATTAAAGACATGCTTGCAAGGAATTATATGATTAAGTTAGCGACTGCTATCATAGAACCTAAGAAAGGGATATCTATCAATTCTAAAACTCTTTTTTTAGATTTTTCAAAAAATTTCTTCTTTTTTTTATATATTTTTTTTTCAATTTTTTTATATTTTTTTCAATTTGCAACATAAAGAAATAAAAACTACATAAAACACATAAACACCTAGGACACAAGTTTTATATTCTTCTTATTTTTCTTACAGTGTCCCCACTGTAAGAAAAATAAGAAGAAGGAAAAGAAATAGAAAAGAAAACAACAAAAGATTAAAAAGAAAAAGAAAAACATAAAAACTTACTATGTTTCAAAAGTGGGAAACAAGGAAAAACGTCATCTTCAGGCTGAATCAACGGTTTGGTGGAGGAAAGTAATGCTCAAAGTTCCCCATGAAGTCGTACATCGTCCTCCAACGCTCAGCGTCATCCGCCTCTCTCTGACGATGCCTCTCATCCTCCATCGACATGCGAGCAGAATAGACAGATTCCCATCTATCCATCCTCCTATGAATGTGATCCTGTTGGAGGTGAAGCTGCTGCATCTGTGCAGAAAGATCCTCGACCCATGGTGGTGGTATACTCGATCCTGTGTACTCGGGCTGAGGAGGTGGTGGGTAGTGAGCTGGAAATGATCGTGATACATCACCGGGTTGTAAGGCAAGAGTCCATAGGAATGAGGGTCGATAGGGGCTGGTGGTGGGTCGACAGAAGCTCTCGGCACCTCGTTAACGAAGCTGGGTGCCTCGTTACCAATGTTAGGAGGGGGCTGGAAATGGTCGTTAACGAACCTGGTGGGCTCGTCAACGAGGACATTGCTCCCCAAGACTTCCGTGTCAGTGTCGTTGCCTACTACCTCGGTATCCTCTTCTTCATCTTCATCTTCATCTTCATCCATGGATTCTCGCTCAAACCGGGATTCACATGGCCTAAGCGAAAGCTCATCCTCCGGCTTAGGTTCCAATGGGTAAGCATGTCCCGTCCACGCCTTGTACCAATTCGGTACGTAGAGAAGCTCAAACTTGTCGAGGGTCGGTGTAACGATGCGATCTTGTACTTTCACCTTGAATCCTCCCTCGGCTTGAATGAAGACACCAGAGCTATACCAATGAGGAGTTGGGCGTGAGCCGGTGTGTAGCGAGTGAGATCGACTCCAAGATTTTTAGCCAAGAGGCTAACCAAGTTGCCACACCAAACCTCCTTGGACTCGGTTGATTTCCCGATGTAGTAAAGCCACTCGTACCCCAAATTTAAGGGGTTGGGTTCCTCGAAAAGGATGGTGCGGAAACAAGCAACTTCCGTCCTTGTAGGCCTGTTCAACTCTCTC
This sequence comes from Fallopia convolvulus, assembly GCA_964016875.1. Taxonomy (NCBI): domain Eukaryota; kingdom Viridiplantae; phylum Streptophyta; class Magnoliopsida; order Caryophyllales; family Polygonaceae; genus Fallopia; species Fallopia convolvulus. The sequence continues at coordinate 14,767,396 of OZ024725.1, forward strand.
TTCGGCCAAAACGTCGCGGCTAGGACTCTGAGAATAATCCTGAAGATGGGGTTGATGATGTTTGCCCCGAATAATGCCGCGGTGGAGGATTGAACCTCCCCGGTGATGTAGCTCCAAGTGCGAGTCACTCTGTAGTCCTTCAAGCTGTAGTCTCTAGACGGGTTTGGGAGCTCTAAGATTGCGTTGAACTCTGCCATTGTGAACTCACGACTCTCATTACCAAGCCGAAACCGGATTCGTCCCGCGGAGGTTTTCGACGAGAAGTTAGTCTCCAAGGTGGCCAAAAACTCGGATGTGAGGGCCGGATAGTGTGGTAAATTCTCCTGCTTCAGGTGATGAGCGGCACCAAGGATAACAAAGGCCTCCTTGACGTGCGTGTAGATTCCCGTGTTGACAGCATTGGACTTTGAGAACCAGCGGGTGTAGTGGTCCTTCTCCAAAATATCACGATAACGACGTACTTGGCCTTGAGTGCTCAAAATCACGTCATCCACACGAGGTGGAGATGGGGACCTATGGTTCCTCCGCTTCTTTTGAGCTCGGGTAGCGGGTCTGCTTGAACTTGCCATGGGATCCTACAAAATAATCAAAACTTTTCCGAGATAAAATCCACTCAAAATAGATAGGCAAGAGACTCCATACTTGGTTTTTGAATTAACCTCGGAATTATTCGTTAACTACCCAATTGGGTCGTTTACGATTCTGGACTCGGTATTGATCTTTGAAGCATTGCAGGGTCGTTAACGAGGCAGCCTCGTTAACGAGCCTCGTTAACTCAACCTGGGCTTTTGTTGATAGGGTTTCTCGGCCAACAAATAAATTTGTAAGTCAAGACCCCGCTGAGTACAGTGGAGTCAGGATCGTTCCACAGGAAGCAAGGTTGTTTGTCTATCAATCTAACAAAAATAAAAAAAAAACAAATAAAACACTCACGCGCTGCCTCGTTAACGACGTTGTCAGGGTCGTTAACGAACCACCGAACACAAAATACTAAACTAACGACCTAATTAAATTCTAATTAAAATTCGATACCGAGGCAAGTACTCAACAACGAAGATTTACCAGAAATAATTCAAATAAAACAAAAATCTAGGACAAGGGACACCACAACATAGCCAAGCATAAGAATTCGTAAGAAGAAAAGATCATGCCTTTAAACAGATAGAGTCATCAACTTTCGTTGACTTAGCAAGTAAACTAATCCACTTTCGCATCCTAATTCACTTAATTGCTTGTTTTAGATCTAAAGCTTGAAACTTTCGTTTTCAAACAATATACAAGTTAGAAACTTCCTCTTTCAACTCAGTTAAAAACTCAAATTACCTCCACTTTCGTCTCGGTATTAAGCACAACAAACAATTCTCAATCAAAGATAAAAGGCATTCACAACTCAATCTTACTCATCAAACATGCTCAACTATGCCGGGCTTAACCCCGATCCTAGAAAAAGAAACTACTCACTAATCATAACTAAGAAACTAAAAACTTCAATAAAAAGAAACATTGAAAACAAAATTCAGACTCAAATTAATAAGAATAATATCGTCTTACAGAGATTCAGAAGAAGCCAAAAAACATCAAAATACCGAACCACAATCACGACCAACGACCACCCGGCGACTGTCGTCTACCGAGCCTCGACGGTCCGCTTCTGATCCGACTTTCTCTCTCTCGGTCCTTCAAAAATCTCCTCCTAAAAGTTCTCTCCAAAAAGCTTCCCCTTTCTACGCTAGATAGAAGGGTATTTATACTAAAAAGCTAAAAACTAAAAAGGCTAAAAGATATAAACTTTCCTAAAAAGATAGAAACAATCCCTAAAAGATAGAAATAAAATCTAAAAGATATTAAGACCTAAAATACATATTCTAACAACCCCAAAAGATTCTAAAAAGATACTCAACCGATACGGAAATAAATTCTCGCTCAGGATCGGTGAATTATAAAATAATACTCGATATCTTTCTTTTCGTGGCCTCGTTAACGAACCCTCACAGCCTCGTTAACGAGCCTGGGCTTTTATTTCTTCAACACTTCCTCTTGTACTCTCAAGCTCTGACTTCTTCAATCTTGCACTCCTCCGTCTTTCGCTGCAATGCTCCAAATTCAACTCCATTCAGCTCCTTTCCTCGCTAAAACCTGCAAAATTCACAAAATAGTGTAGATTCCACTCTTTTCACAGAAATATGCAAAACTATCTAAAAATACTCAAAACTAAACCTAAACTAAACAAAACTAAACCTAATAAGCAAAGAAAACCTATCAAAAACTATACTAAAAATGCGAATATCAAAATACCCCATACTTAGACTTGCTTGTCCTCAAGCAATAAACAAGACACTAACCAAAACCAAAACAAATCATGCTCATCAAGACATAGCCATTTTCTAAAAAGCAACATCTACATATAAGAAAATTATAGCAAAAGACTATTAACATCCTCACACATATATGCACTTAAATAGACATAAAATAATACAATCCAACCTCTCAAGGGATATAATGTGTTTCACTCAACTCTCAAGTGTTTAGGCTTTATAAATTCAATCTCTCAACTCATCTTATATACAAAAGCTCATAGAAATTGGAATTTATATTACCAATACTCTCCACCCAAGATTTGTCAAAACAAGCAAAGAATCATCAAGAGAACTCAGGCTCAATGAAAAACTTCATAGAAGCTTCCATTTGGCCGGGTTGTAATGGGGCTTGGTAATAACAATAAGGCGTGGAAATATTTTGGTCATGTGGTGCTAATAATATCCGGGAATCAAAAGACTCCTAAAAACTCACATCTCACCAAAACTTTCATAAAACAACATACCAAACTCACTCTTCTTTATGCACACTCATTTTCACTCACCCTTTATCATCCTAGAAAGTCTTATAACAAAATAAAAGAATCTCTGATATTATCTTTAAATACAAATGCACTTCAACTCTTCACCTCTTTATTATTTCCTTCTTTCTCCTCTTTTTTTTTTCTCGTTGCCTCATTAACGAGCCCATATCCGGGTCGTTAACGATCCACCATATACATTCCTCTTCCTTTTTATTCACTACATCCATCAAAAACTTTATTGTGTGCATTTTCCTATCAAGAGACCTTTCTTACATGTAATAACAAGAGACTTCCAATCTACCCTTCCCAAATACCCTTCAATTTAAGCAAATATAAACTCTTTTCTTTTTAACAAAACACAAAACGTTACCTCTCCAAGCTAAGTCCTAATTCCCGGATAGGGTCAAGCTTATCTCGACTAGGGAATAATTTTTGTGGAGCTAAAAACAAAAGGTTTCAGGATAGAATTGGTTATCAAAAGAAGGAATAATGTAAAGGTAGATAGGGAATAATAGGGCTTTTAAAAATAAGTTCTCCATCATATGATCTTCACAAGTAATGAACTAAAAATCTTATAAGGGTCTCAAGAAATAGATAACCATCACAATTCCAAGAGATAATATGCATAAAGAGAGTAAATCACACAAGAAAAGAAGAGAGATTTATGATGTTCTCCCTATAAGGCCAAAAATACTCACAAGGTGAATTTTTGTTGGATTGCATCATCTATGCTATAAAGTATATGTGCTCAATTTCATCAAATGCTATTCTCTTCTAAAAAACAATAATTTCAAATTTTGAGAATCCGGCTATACTTTTAAAGACACGTTTGCAAGGAATTATATGATTAAGCTAGTGATTGCTATCATAGAACTTAAGAAGGGATATCTATCAATTCTAAAACTCTTTTTGGATTTTTCAATTTTTCAATTTTTCGAATTTTTTCAGTTTTAAAGGAATAACAATTACATAGAACACATAAACACCTAGGACATAATTTTTCTACTTTCTCCCCACCCCATACTTAAAAGTACAGTGTCCCCACTGTAAGGAAAATTAGAAGAAGAGGGAAAAGAAATAGAAAACAAAAGAAAACAAAAACAAAAAAAAAATTAAAAAGAAAAAGAAAGGACATAAAACTTACAAAAGTGGAAACAAGGAAAAGAAACTTCATCTTGAGCTGAATCAACGGTTCTGTGGAGGAAAGTAGTGCTCAAAGTTCCCCATGAAGTCGTACATCGTCCTCCAACGCTCAGCATCCTCCGCCTCTCTCTGACGCTGCCTCTCATCCTCCCTCGACATGCGAGCGGAATAGACGGTTTCCCATCTATCCATCCTCCTATGAATGTGATCCGTCTGGAGGTGAAGCTGCTGCATCCGTGCAGAAAGATCCTCGGCCCATGGTGGTGGTATACTCGATCCTGCGTACTCGGGCTGAGGAGGTGGTGGGTAGTGAGGCTGGAAATGGTCTTGATACATCACCGGGTTGTAAGGCATGAGGCCATAAGTATGAGGGTCGACAGGAGCTGGTGGTGGGTCGACAGGGGCTCTCGGTACCTCGTTAACGAAGATGGGTGCCTCGTTAACAGGGTTGGGGTGTGGCTGGAAGTGATCGTTAACGACCCTGGTGGGCTCGTCAACGAAGATGTTGCCTCCTAGCACCTTCGTGTCGATGTCTTCTTCTTCAAAGTTGAGCTCCTCAGTGCCGCCCTCGGTGTCGGCTTCTTCGGTGTCGTTGCCTACTACCTCGGTGTCCTCTTGTTCATCTTCTTCCTCATATTCATCCACGTCGTCCCGCTCAAACCGGGTTTCACATGGCCTAAGCGAGAGCTCGTCCTCCGGTTTTGGCTCCAATGGGTAGGGATGTCCCGTCCACACTTCGTACCAATTCGGTACATAGAGTAGCTCGTACATGTCGAGGGAAGGTATGACTAGTCGATCTTGAACCTTCACCTTGTAGCCTCCCTCGGCTTTCACGAAAATCCCAGAACTATACCAATAGTTTTTGTTGAGGAGTTGGGCGTGAGCCGGTGTGTAGCGGGTGAGATCTACTTCGAGATTCTTAGCCAAGAGGCTAACCAAATTGCCACACCACACCTCCTTGGACTTGGTGGATTTCTCGACGTAGTAGAGCCATTCGTACTCCAAGTTCAAGGGGTCGGGCTCCTCAAAGAGGATGGTACGGAAGCAAGCAACCTCCGTTCTTGTAGGCCGGTTCAACTCTTTCTTGGGCCAAAATGTTACGGCGAGGACTCTCAAGATAATCCGGAAGATGGGGTTGACTATGTTGCCCCGGATAGCGCCGCGGTAGAGGATTGAACCTCCCCGGTGATGTAGCTCCAAGTGCGGGTCACTCGGTAGTCCTTCAAGCTATAATCTCTCGACGGGTTTGGGAGCTCCAAGATTGCATTGAAATCCGCCATGGTGAAGTCACGGTCCTCATTACCGAGCCGGAACCGAATTCGTCCTGCCGAGATCTTCGACGAGAAGTTGGTCTCCAAGGTGGCCAAGAACTCGGATGTGAGGGCCAGGTAATGTGGCAAGCTCTCTTGTTTCAACAGGTGGGCGGCCCCAAGGATGATGAAGGCATCCTTGACATCCGTGTAGATGCCCATAGAGACAGCGCTAGACTTCGAGAACCATCGGGTGTAATGGTCCTTCTCTAGAAAATCTCGGTAGCGCCGTACTTGGCTCTGATTGCTGAAGATCACATCATCCACTCGAGGTGGGGATGGAGACCTATGGTTCCTCCTTTTCTTCTGGGCTCGGGTAGCGGGTCTGCTTGAACTAGCCATGGATCCTACAAAATAATCAAGATTTTTCCAAGATAAAATCCACTCAAAAATAGATAGGTACGAGACCCCATACTTGGTCTCAAAATTAACCTCGGAATCATTCGTAAACTACCCAATTGGGTTGTTCACGATTCTGGGCTCGGATCGATCGATGAAGAAATGCAGGGTCGTTAACGAGCCTGGGTGGGTCGTTAACGAGCCGCCGAGAGCAAAACCAGAATTTTCCGAAATTTAATCTACCTCTAATTCAGCACAAATCAAGCATGTAATCTTCTATTATTTTCCACATCTCCCTTATCGGGTATAAGCACCCCATACTTACTCAATTACCCATCCCGAACATGCTAAAAAAATTACCCGGAATTTTGACATGCAAAGATTGAATTTTTAGATCTAGAACAAGAAAAATTCATGCTTTCCTAACTAAAGGATTAAAAGATTGAATTCTAACATGAATAATCTTTCCTAAAACATAAACAACTAAGCACAATCAAGAATTTTTAGGAACAAAATCAAGCATGCTCATCGACCTTCCTAAGAACATGATTCAAGATATGAAATTTCGACCGTATAGATAGTCAATCATGCAATTTCAAGCAAGGGTTTAGAAATCATACCGGAGAACCGAGAAATTTAAGAACAAGGGTCGAAATCGGGGTGGTTAACGAGCTTGGCCTCGTCGGTGAGCGGTTTCCGAGCTCCAGTAACTACGGCCTCTCGGTGATCGGTAGTGTGGGGGGTTCCGACTCGGTGGGAGAGAAGGGAGAGCGATTGAGAGTGTTTTGGGTTTGAGAGGGAGTGAATTTTGAGAGGATTGTGGTAGAATTTTGGAAGGGGGGTAGAAGGGTTTATATAGGAGGGGTAAGGGTAGAAGGGGGGAGGCTAGGGTAAAATAGATAGATTAGGTTAAAGTACTTACCTGCCCCGTATTGTGACGAGTCGGGTCTTCCGAACCGGGTCGTTAACGAGCCTGGGTGGGTCATTAACGAGCCGTCGTGGCCTTCTTGAGTGATTTTTTTTCGATCCCTTTCTCCTGAAATCTTGTTAGCTCAAAAATTCTAATTTCTATCCTAATTAAAAACTAAAACTAAAAATAAAAGAAAGCTAAGAAATAATCTAAAAAGAAAATAAAATAAAATATAATAAACTAAACTAAACTAGACCTATTCTAAAAAGCGGGTTGCCTCCCGTAAGCGCTATGTTTAACGTCGTTAGCCCGACGAGTGTCCTTGCTAGTCTGATGATGTGAGAGCCATGGTGACTCGTATCTCTTCATCCGGGTCAGTCTGCTCATGGAATTTCTTCAGCCGGTGTCCATTAACTTTGAAAATGACGCCTCGGTTATCGGTCAACTCTACTGCTCCGTGAGGATAAATGTGACGAACCACAAATGGCCCACTCCATCGTGTCCTGAGCTTTCCTGGGAATAATCGGAGTCTAGAGTTGAAGAGAAGTACCTTATCTCCGATGTGGTAAGTTTTGGGCACCAATTTCCGATCATGCCACCTTTTGGTGCGCTCCTTGTAGATTTCAGCATTTTCGTACGCCTTCAGCCTCAATTCTTCTAATGCTTGCAAGTCCATGAATCTTTTTGCTCCAGCCGCGTCGACGTTCATGTTGAGCTCCTTGAGAGCCCATAATGCCTTATGCTCCATCTCGACCGGTAAATGACATGCCTCGCCATACACTAGATTATAGGGTGTGGTGCGGAGAGGCGTCTTGTATGCTGTCCTATATGCCCACAGAGCGTCGTCCAACTTGGAGGACCAATCCTTCCTAGAACGGGAAACTGTCTTTTCCAATCTGCTCTTTATTTGCCTGTTGGAAACTTCAACTTGGCCACTCGTCCGGGGATGATAGGGTGTTGCCACCCGATGAGATACCCCATATTTAGCCAAAAAGGCTTCAAAACTTCGCTCAATGAAATGGGAACCACCATCACTGATAAGGACTCTTGGGACGCCAAACCTGGGGAAAATATTGGTCTTGTTGAATTTAGCCACAGTCTTGGCGTCGTTTTCAAACAATATACAAGTTAGAAACTTCCTCTTTCAACTCAGTTAAAAACTCAAATTACCTCCACTTTCGTCTCGGTATTAAGCACAACAAACAATTCTTAAGCAAAGATAAAAGGCATTCAACAATTCAATCTTACTCATCAAACATGCTCAACTATGTCGGGCTTAATCCCGATCCTAGAAAAAGAAACTACTCACTAATCATAACTAAGAAACTAAAAACTTCAATAAAAAGAAACATTGAAAACAAAATTCAGACTCAAATTAATAAGAATAATATCGTCTTACAGAGATTCAGAAGAAGCTAAAAAACATCAAAATACCGAACCACAATCACGACCAACGACCACCCGGCGACTGTCGTCTACCGAGCCTCGACGGTCCGCTTCCGATCCGAATTTCTCTCTCTCGGCCCTTCAAAAATCTCCTCCTAAAAATTCTCTCCAAAAAGCATCCCCTTTCTATGCTAGATAGAAGGGTATTTATACTAAAAAGCTAAAAACTAAAAAGGCTAAAAGATATAAACTTTCCTAAAAAGATAGAAACAATCCCTAAAAGATAGAAATAAAATCTAAAAAGATATTAAGACCTAAAATACATATTCTAACAACCCCAAAAAATTCTAAAAAGATACTCAACCGATACGGAAATAAATTCCCGCTCAGGATCGGTGAATTATAAAATAATACTCGATATCTTTCTTTTCGTGGCCTCGTTAACGAACCCTCACAGCCTCGTTAACGAGCCTGGGATTTTGTTTTCTTCAACACTTCCTCTTGTACTCTCGAGCTCTGACTTCTTCAATCTTGCACTCCTCCATCTTTCGTTGCAATGCTCCAAATTCAATTCCATTCAGCTCCTTTCCTCGCTAAAACCTGCAAAATTCACAAAATAGCGTAGATTCCACTCTTTTCACAGAAATATGCAAAACTATCTAAAAATACTCAAAACTAAACCTAAACTAAACAAAACTAAACCTAATAAGAAAAGAAAACCTATCAAAAACTATACTAAAAATACGAATATTGATGTCCGCCTTTTTAGTCATGTTTTTAGGGTGTGTTTTTGTGTCTTTTGAGTCTTTTTCTTTAGTTTTGTGTTTTGTTTTGAGTCGTTTGTGTAGGTTTTCGTATTTTCTTAAGATATGGAGTCTACATAAGCTTTGGTGGTGTTTTGTAGGTTTTTAGAAGCTTTTTGGAGCATATTTTGAAGAAAGGAGTAAAGACGGTGAAGATAGCACTCAAGAATGAAGAGAAGATGAAGATTAAGCGCTCAAGTAAAGTTATTGAAAATCAAGTTTGAGCTTGGAAAGAGATAGAGAAATTCGTTACAAGAACATAGGAAAACGAATCGAGTCAAACGGAGTTGTAACGAATCTTCTACGCAAGTTTTACTCAAGGCTGTTTTCGACCCTGTCAAGGTCGTTAACGAGGCAGCGAGAGCAGCAGAGATCCGAGTCGGTGCTATTTATGGGCTTCTATCTTGTTTCCTTTTTTTATGTTATTAGATAGATAGAAGGGGTATATCTTATTAGAAGATATTATTTCCTTATAGTTACATTTAAGATAGATTTATTTCCTTAGAGATAGATTTAAGATAGAATAGTTTCTCTATAAATACTCTTGTCTACCCTTTGTTATTCTACACACAATCAATTGCCTTGGAGGGCAAGTTAGAGGAGGAGGAGAGAAGAGAGAGGGGCGAGAGGACGAGTAGAGAAGATAGCTTGGAGAACAAGTTTTGTTAGGATTCGGTTGTAAGCTTTCTTTTTAATTTAATTTGGATGTTTTCAATTATTATGCTTTGTGAGTAGTCTCTCTCTCTAAGGTTGGGGTTGAACCCAACAATGGTTGTGCATGCTTGTTTATGATCATGTCTTGATTGTTTTTATTGCATGAATCTATTCTCTTGTTCTTAATCCTTGAGACAAAAGTTGAAGGGAATTTCTCATTCATAGTTGAAGCGAAAGCAGAAACCTTGAATCAGAATAGTCAAATTAGGGTTTTGAAGCGAAAGCAGATCTATCCTAGTTGAAGTAGAAGAGATAGATAGTAAGTTTATTGATAGGACGAAAGTTGATTGATTTACTTGCTTAAGTTAACGAAAGTTGACACCGTTATGTTATAAAAGCATGATCTATGTGTTTCATTAGCGTTTGGCATGCATAATTGTTGTTGTGGTGATACCTTTACCTTAGAATTCCCCTTTCTCTTGTTAAAAACCCTACCTTTAGTTGATTGCTTGCGTGAGAAGTAACAAAACTTGATACTGACTTTCTCCTTGCGGACGAAGACTCTGCTATACTCAGCGGGGTCTTGATTATAAATTTATTTGTTGTCAAGAAACCCTCTCAACAGCAGGGTCGTTAACGAACCTGGGTGGGTCGTTAACGAGCCGCCGAGACCAAAAATCACAAAATTTCCGATTTTAATCTACCTTAAATTAAAGCATAAATCAAGCATGCAATCTTCTATATTTCTCCACAAATCCCACGATCGGATATAAGCACCCCATACTTGCTTGATTACCCATCCCGAACATGCTAGAATTACCCGGGATTTTGACATGCAAAGTCTAAAGCTTGAGACTAGGACAAGAAAAATTCATGCTTTTTCACAATCAATCGTAATGGATCGTCTAACATGAATATCCTTCTCTAGATCTAGAAGTATAAAGCAAAATCAAACTTTCAAGGGCAAAATCCAATCATGAACATCGATCCTCTATATGAACTCAATTCTAGACATGAAATTTCTACCCTAAAAATCATAAATCATGCAATTTCGAGTTAGGGTTTAGAAATCATACCGGAAAACCGAGAAATTTGAAGAATAAGGGATCGGAAATTGGGTGGGTGACGAATTCGGTGAAGGTTATCGAAGCTTGGATCCTCGTCGGTGGAGGGTAAGGTTTCCGGGCTTCGATAACGATGGCCTTTCGGTGGTAGTTGGTGTGAGATTCCGAACGATGGGAGGGGGATTTCGAGCTTTTTGGTTGGGTTTTTGAGAAGTTTGGAATTAAGAGAGTGTGGTGGTAGATTTTTGGAAGGGGTAAAAGGGTTTTTATAGGAGAAGGAAGGGATAGGGAGGGATAAAGGGTGGCGGCTAGGGTAGTAAAAGATAGATTAGGTTTAAAAAAAACTTACCTGCCCCGTTTTTGACGAGTCGGTCGTCGAACCGGGTCGTTAACGACCCTGGGTGGGTCGTTAACGAGCTGTTGTAGCCTCTTGGAGTAATTTTTCGATCCCTTCTCCTAAAATCTTGTTAGCTCAAGAATTCTAATTTCTATCCTAACTAGCACTTAAAAAGAAAACAAAAGAAAGCTAAGAAAAATAATCTAAAAAGAAAAAGGAAAAGAGAAACTAAATCTATTCTAAAAGCGGGTTGCCTCCCGTAAGCGCTATTTTTAACGTCGTTAGCCCGACGAGCTTCTTTTGCTCACGGTGGTTCATGTGTAGCCATGTTGGGGTCTTGAGGTACCCCATACTTAGCCTTGCAGCCTCTGTGTGCTTGAGTTGCTAAATTTGGACCCTTTTCTTCTATCAGTACGCCCGATATTCCTACATGATGGTTAGTGAAGTCCGGAAACCAAGGTGGTTTGGAGAACAAGTTTTGTTAGGATTCGGTTGTAAGCTTTCTTTTTAATTTAATTTGAATGTTTTCAATTATTATGCTTTGTGAGTAGTCTCTCTCTCTAAGGTTGGGGTTGAACCCAACAATGGTTGTGCATGCTTGTTTATGATCATGTCTTGATTGTTTTTATTGCATGAATCTATTCTCTTGTTCTTAATCCTTGAGACGAAAGTTGAAGGGAATTTCTCATTCATAGTTGAAGCGAAAGCAGAAACCTTGAATCAGAATAGTCAAATTAGGGTTTTGAAGCGAAAGCAGATCTAACCTAGTTGAAGTAGAAGAGATTGATAGTAAGTTTATTGATAGGACGAAAGTTGATTGATTTACTTGCTTAAGTTAACGAAAGTTGACACCGTTATGTTATAAAAGCATGATCTATGTGTTTCATTAGCGTTTGGCATGCATAATTGTTGTTGTGGTGATACCTTTACCTTAGAATTTCCCTTTCTCTTGTTAAAAACCCTACCTTTAGTTGATTGCTTGCGTGAGAAGTAACAAAACTTGATACTGACTTTCTCCTTGCGGACGAACCTGACTCTGCTATACTCAGCGGGGTCTTGATTATAAATTTATTTGTTGTCAAGAAACCCTCTCAACAAATTGGCGTCGTTGCCGGGGAGATTTCAATAGTGCCAAGTTTTGTTCTTTTTACGTTTTTTGGGACTCCGCCGAGTCGGTAACGACCCCCCCGGGTCGGTACCGACCCTGCTGGGCAACCAAGTTTCTGTGTTTTTTTGTTTAGTTTCTAGGCCACTGTCGTGTCGTTACCGACCCTACCCAGGCTCGGTAACGACCCTGTCGACAGGTAGTTGTTTCTTTCTTTTTAGTTTCGGTTTTCACGGGATCACTCCAGGCTCGGTACCGACCCTCTAGGCCTCGTTACCGACCCTGTCCGAGACCCCGTTTTTGCTTTTTGATTTCGTTTTTGTTTTTGTTTTTGCTTTCAGTATATGAAAACTATGGCCATGACACCGGAAGAGATGGCACGACGGATAGCCTATCTCCATATGCAGATAGAGGCGTTACAAGCTGAAAAAGACGCTGCAGATGCTGAAGCTGAATGTCACCGAGCGGATAGTGCCCGTCTACGAGAGCAATTGGATGCTATTTCAAGAAGCGAAGTGGCTAGTTGTAGTACTGAGGAGCTTACCGACCCATCCAAGGTCGTCACCGATCCTCCCCAGGTCGTGACCGACCCACATGGGCCGGTACCGACCCCTCTCTGAGTATAGAAACGAGCGACTTCAAGGAGGACGTGCATATCACGGAGCCTACCGACGCCCCATGGTCGGTAACGACCCTTTTCCCGATGAAGAAAGACGATCACATATTTGTTACCAAACTAGACATGCACGACATGAAGCTACTTCCAGATCCAGCAAGGTCGTTAACGACCCACACCACCTCGATAACGAGCCCTTATATGCTCAATCAAGGTAAGTCTTCTTATTCTGATTTGATTGATTCTGGCCATGATTCATTTTCCTATCCTTGTCCTATTTCATATCCTACTGTTAGTCCTATGAAGGAGTCAAAACCTCCTTGGTTTTTGTATTTTACTAACCCTGTTGTAGGATTACCAAGTATTCTTGTGGATGATAGAGGGCAAAATATCTTGGAGAATGCTATTTCATCTAAGTATGGGGTCCCTCTTGATCCCAACATATTTGGATGGAAACCGCCCTGATTTGCCAAGGTAAGTTCGTCAAGCTAACGACGTTAAAAGTAGCGCTTACAGGAGGCAACCCGCTTTTAAGTTTTTGTTTTTCTTTTCCTTTCTTAGATCTTTTTGCTAGCTTTCTTTTGACTTATTTTTAGGTTAGATTAGTATAGTAGGATAGAAGTTTTTCTTAAGTGACTCAGGTACAAAGAAGAAGAAGTGCTACAATCAAAGGCAATCGGTGGACAAGCACGCAAGCTCGGTAACGACCCCTCAAGGTCGGTACCGACCCTCTACAGGAATCCGAGAAAAATTCATACTCCTCAAAGGATCATTGGTTTCAAATAGCTTTATTTTTATTTTGTGAGTTCCCTTTTCCTTATTCTCTTTATTTTTTCTGTCTTTGCTTTAAACAGTGAGGATACTGTTTGGTTTAAGTATGGGTATGGGAAAAGGAAACTCAATTTTGTGTCAGTTTTTTTTGCTTTTTTTAGGATTGATGATATTCCACTTAGATGTCCTATGATATGCTTTAACTTGCTTGATCATGTAATTCCATAGCATGTTTGGATAGCTTTGCCTGAATCATGTTGAAAATTGTTTTTATGTGGATATTTAGCTTGTGATGAAATTGAGCACATATGATCTTTGGTAGAAGTGACTGAAATCCAACAAAAATTGCTACCTTGTGAGTTATTTTTGGCCTTATATGAAGAACATCAAGAATCCCTCTTCTTTTTTGTGTGATTTACTCTCCTCATGCATATTATCTCTTGTCATTGCATGGTTATCTATTACTTGAGACCTATATGAGATATTAGTTCATTGCATATAAGTCATATGATGGAGAACTTATTTTCATAAGCCCTATTAATCCTTATCCACCCTTATCATTATCCTCTTTTTGAAGCCAAGTTGAGCCTTAAAGCCTTTTATTTTTAGCTCCACAAAATAATTCCCTAGCCGATATAAGCTTGACCCTATCCAGGGATTAGGACTTAGTGTTGGTTATGGTGATGGTTTTGTTGAGTGAGATGTTTTGGTTCAAGTGTGGGGTAATTTGGGTTGAGTAAAGTAATAGTATCTTGCAGTTTGTTATGTAAAAGGAGTTTGGTTCCCTGAATGCACTTACAAAAGAAATGAAGTGGAAAGTAAAGGGGAAAACAAAGAAAAATAATTCAGATTCGTTACCGACCCTAAAAGGGTTCGGTACCGAGCCCCCGCGGAAAGAAAAAAAAAAGAAAAGAAAAGAAAGGATTTGAGAAATCCAAAGTGAAGAGTTGAAAAGTGAAAATGTGCATGAGCCAAATTTCCTAAGTGTTTGTAAGCAAGATTTGTTGAGATAAAAGGGGTTAATGAGAGAAGTGTGCATAAAGAAAAGTGAGTTTGGTATGTTGTTTTATGAGAGTTTTGGAAATGTGAGTTTTTAGGAGTCTTTGATTCCCGGATATTATTAGCACCACATGACCAAATATTTTTCGCGCCCTATTGTTATTACCAAGCCCCATTACAACCCGGCCGAATGGGAACTTCTTTGAAGTTTTTCATTGAGCCTAAGTTCTCTTGATGATTTTGTATGTGTTTTGACATCTCAGGTGGAGAGTTTGGTGATATAAGTAACAATGGCTATGTTGATATTTGCATATTGGATTGAGTTGAGAGTTGTTATTCAAAGCCTAAACACTTGAGAGTTGAGAGAAACACAATATCCCTTGTGAGGTTGGATTTGTAGTTGCTTTTGCTTGAGGTTGCTTATATATGTGTAATGACATTAGATTCACTTGTCTATTTTCTGCTTGTGCTTATGATGTTGTTTTTTTTATAAGGGCATTGACTTGATATATGTGTTGATGGTTTTGGTTGATGTCTTGTTTATTGCTTGAGGAAAAGCAAGTCTAAGTATGGGGTATTTTGATGTCCGCCTTTTTAGTCATGTTTTTAGGGTGTGTTTTTGTGTCTTTTTCTTTAGTTTTGTGTTTTGTTTTGAGTCGTTTGTGTAGGTTTTCGTATTTTCTTAAGATATGGAGTCTACATAAGCTTTGGTGGTGTTTTGTAGGTTTTTAGAAGCTTTTTGGAGCATATTTTGAAGAAAGGAGTAAAGACGGTGAAGATAGCACTCAAGAATGAAGAGAAGATGAAGATTAAGCGCTCAAGTAAAGTTATTGAAAATCAAGTTTGAGCTTGGAAAGAGATAGAGAAATTCGTTACAAGAACATAGGAAAACGAATCGAGTCAAACGGAGTTGTAACGAATCTTCTACGCAAGTTTTACTCAAGGCTGTTTTCGACCCTGTCAAGGTCGTTAACGAGGCAGCGAGAGCAGCAGAGATCCGAGTCGGTGCTATTTATGGGCTTCTATCTTGTTTCCTTTTTTTATGTTATTAGATAGATAGAAGGGGTATATCTTATTAGAAGATATTATTTCCTTATAGTTACATTTAAGATAGATTTATTTCCTTAGAGATAGATTTAAGATAGAATAGTTTCTCTATAAATACTCTTGTCTACCCTTTGTTATTCTACACACAATCAATTGCCTTGGAGGGCAAGTTAGAGGAGGAGGAGAGAAGAGAGAGGGGCGAGAGGACGAGTAGAGAAGATAGCTTGGAGAACAAGTTTTGTTAGGATTCGGTTGTAAGCTTTCTTTTTAATTTAATTTGGATGTTTTCAATTATTATGCTTTGTGAGTAGTCTCTCTCTCTAAGGTTGGGGTTGAACCCAACAATGGTTGTGCATGCTTGTTTATGATCATGTCTTGATTGTTTTTATTGCATGAATCTATTCTCTTGTTCTTAATCCTTGAGATGAAAGTTGAAGGGAATTTCTCATTCATAGTTGAAGTGAAAGCAGAAACCTTGAATCAGAATAGTCAAATTAGGGTTTTGAAGCGAAAGCAGATCTATCCTAGTTGAAGTAGAAGAGATAGATAGTAAGTTTATTGATAGGACAAAAGTTGATTGATTTACTTGCTTAAGTTAACGAAAGTTGACACCGTTATGTTATAAAAGCATGATCTATGTGTTTCATTAGCGTTTGGCATGCATAATTGTTGTTGTGGTGATACCTTTACCTTAGAATTCCCCTTTCTCTTGTTAAAAACCCTACCTTTAGTTGATTGCTTGCGTGAGAAGTAACAAAACTTGATACTGACTTTCTCCTTGCGGACGAACCTGACTCTGCTATACTCAGCGGGGTCTTGATTATAAATTTATTTGTTGTCAAGAAACCCTCTCAACAGCAGGGTCGTTAACGAACCTGGGTGGGTCGTTAACGAGCCGCCGAGACCAAAAATCACAAAATTTCCGATTTTAATCTACCTTAAATTAAAGCATAAATCAAGCATGCAATCTTCTATATTTCTCCACAAATCCCACGATCGGATATAAGCACCCCATACTTGCTTGATTACCCATCCCGAACATGCTAGAATTACCCGGGATTTTGACATGCAAAGTCTAAAGCTTGAGACTAGGACAAGAAAAATTCATGCTTTTTCACAATCAATCGTAATGGATCGTCTAACATGAATATCCTTCTCTAGATCTAGAAGTATAAAGCAAAATCAAACTTTCAAGGGCAAAATCCAATCATGAACATCGATCCTCTATATGAACTCAATTCTAGACATGAAATTTCTACCCTAAAAATCATAAATCATGCAATTTCGAGTTAGGGTTTAGAAATCATACCGGAAAACCGAGAAATTTGAAGAATAAGGGATCGGAAATTGGGTGGGTGACGAATTCGGTGAAGGTTATCGAAGCTTGGATCCTCGTCGGTGGAGGGTAAGGTTTCCGGGCTTCGATAACGATGGCCTTTCGGTGGTAGTTGGTGTGAGATTCCGAACGATGGGAGGGGGATTTCGAGCTTTTTGGTTGGGTTTTTGAGAAGTTTGGAATTAAGAGAGTGTGGTGGTAGATTTTTGGAAGGGGTAAAAGGGTTTTTATAGGAGAAGGAAGGGATAGGGAGGGATAAAGGGTGGCGGCTAGGGTAGTAAAAGATAGATTA
This sequence comes from Fallopia convolvulus, assembly GCA_964016875.1. Taxonomy (NCBI): domain Eukaryota; kingdom Viridiplantae; phylum Streptophyta; class Magnoliopsida; order Caryophyllales; family Polygonaceae; genus Fallopia; species Fallopia convolvulus. The sequence continues at coordinate 14,784,347 of OZ024725.1, forward strand.
GGTTTAAAAAAAACTTACCTGCCCCGTTTTTGACGAGTCGGTCGTCGAACCGGGTCGTTAACGACCCTGGGTGGGTCGTTAACGAGCTGTTGTAGCCTCTTGGAGTAATTTTTCGATCCCTTCTCCTAAAATCTTGTTAGCTCAAGAATTCTAATTTCTATCCTAACTAGCACTTAAAAAGAAAACAAAAGAAAGCTAAGAAAAATAATCTAAAAAGAAAAAGGAAAAGAGAAACTAAATCTATTCTAAAAGCGGGTTGCCTCCCGTAAGCGCTATTTTTAACGTCGTTAGCCCGACGAGCTTCTTTTGCTCACGGTGGTTCATGTGTAGCCATGTTGGGGTCTTGAGGTACCCCATACTTAGCCTTGCAGCCTCTGTGTGCTTGAGTTGCTAAATTTGGACCCTTTTCTTCTATCAGTACGCCCGATATTCCTACATGATGGTTAGTGAAGTCCGGAAACCAAGGTGGTTTGGACTTTTCTGTAGTGCACATAATAGGGCGTGGTGTAGGAACAAAAGATAAGGAACAATCCTACCCCTTTTTAGCCGATTCATAAATAGAGTACTTACCTTGGTTGTACTCTTGCACGTGGGACTCGGTGATTGGCCAATGAGACTCGGTAGTGACGGTTGTGTCGAGTTCTGGTTGAGTCAACTCGATTTGTGCGACTCCAACTGGGTTGTTGGCTTTTTGATCCAAGTTGAATTCTACTCGTTCCTCTCCGATATCAAAAGTGAGGAGTCCTTTCCGCACATCAACTCTTGCACCTGTTGTGGCTAAAAATGGTCGACCGAGAATTATGGGGACATGAGGGTCTTCAGGCATATCAAGGACGATAAAATCGTTCGGTGTAAAGAATTTCCCGACTTGAATAGGATAGTCGCCCACCACTCCTGTGGCCTTGACACATGACCCATCTGCCATGTACAGATTCATGTCTACCGGCTCTAGTGGTCCCATATTGGCTTTAGACCAGATTGAGAGAGGAACGAGACTAGCACTGGCACCCAGATCGCATAAAGCCTTGAACTTGTGGTTGCCTATGCAGATCGTTATTGCAAATCTTCTTGGATCTCCTAGCTTTTCCGGTAGAGCTATTGATCTGACTTCATCTTGTAGCTCTGTAATGGATCTTTTCCTGCTAAGAATATCTTTCAAAAACTTTGTCTAAGCCGGCATTTCGCTTAGGGACTCAGCAAATGGGATGGAAATATTAATGCCCTGAAGAATTTTTACGAAACGCTTGAACTTACTCTCAGTAGAGTCCATAGATTTCTTAGTTGGAAATGGAAGAGATTTAACCATTCTCGGAACCAAGTTAGGCTCGAGAGGTGAGAGTACCGGGTCGACACTAGGGTCGTTTATTGTCCTCGGCGGGTCGTTATCGACCCTGGTGGGGTCGTTAACTACCCTGGGGTTGAGAGGAAGGCTCGGTTTAGAGAACTTACCTGTGGTGGGGTCGTCAGGAACCCTCAGAGCCTCGTCATCCTCATTTGTGGGCTCATTATTAGCCCTCGCTGGCTCGTCAACGAGCCGTCTTGTGAGGTCTTGTTCCTCCTTGTCTTCAGCTCGAACTCTCTCTGGTAATGTCTTCCCGCTTCTGAGGTGTACCGCTGCTATTTGGCCTCTAGGGTTCTCCTCGGGGCGGCCCGGGAGTTGTCCTTGTGGTCTTTGAATCCGTGCAGCTAGGTCCCCTAGTTGGGAATCAACACTCCTCTTCCAAATATCGAACTCTCCCCATCTTTTATCTTGTCGGTTCAGTTTGGCTTGAACTTCATCAACTTTGTTGTTCACTCCGTTAATGCTTTCCTTTATTTCCTGAACCCATGATGGCGTCTCCTGATGGCCTGGAGGTCGATATAGTGCAGGTCGTCTATCTGGTAGAGGCACTGCATAGTTTTAACTTGTATTTTGATTGCCCCATGATTGATAGTTGTTCGACCTGTCATGGTAACTAGGCTGGTTCCTGTATGGTCCTCTCATATAATTCATCTCAGCTATTGTCTCAGCGGCTCTAACCTGCTCAATGTTAGTGCAAGCAGAAGTACTATGTGCAGAAGAACCACATTCTTGACATGATTGAGAGGGTTTTAGAAAACTTACCTGTTTCTTCAGACGATTGACCTCGTCTTGTAACAATTGATTTTTAACATCTGGGTCAACTTCTTCTCGGTTAGGTATGTAGAGACGTTTTTGAGTTTGTGGAGCTTGCTGGGTTCCGTACATAGCATCATAATTAGCCAGCTTATCCAACAGTTCCCACGCCTCCGTCGGGTTCATCTCTATAAAACCGCACACAGTATGCGTGTTGATGCGGTTCTTGGTCTCTGCGTTAATACCCTGGAAAAAGATTTCTTGCAAAACATATAAAGGTTGCCCATGAGTAGGGCACTGTCTAAGCATCTCCTTGAATATTTCCCATGTTTCAACGAATGTTTCATTAGGCAACTGGTGATAGGAGGTGATGCGTTTCCTCAACTCCGTCGTCTTAGCAGGAGGGAAGAACTTTATAAGAAATTGATCGTACAAAGCTTTCCAAGTCCTGATAGACTTAGAAGGTAGGCTCTCCAACCAGTTCAGGGCCTTTCCAGTAAGAGACCATCTAAAAGCTTTTAACAGAACATATTCTAGTGAGACACCTTCAGCAACTATGATGTCACATAAATCAAGAAAGTTTATAATATGCTCCATAGGGCACTCAGCAGGTTTCCCTTCAAACTGAGCCCGTTTGATTAAGGATATAAATTGAGATTTGATCTCAAAAGGTTTCTCTATCGCTGGAAGCACAATAGGAGATTCTGGCACCCTCAGTTCTGATTGCATGTATTGTTTGGCATTCCTTGGATAGGTATCAAGCTCTTCTTGTAAACGAGCCTTGTCAGCTCGTTGACGCTCAGCTTCGGCGTCTGCGCCGTCCTTCTCGGCTTTAAGTGCCTCCATCTGAGTCCGGAAGATCTCCAACAGTTGAGCCATCTCTTTAGTCGTGGCCATTGCTCGGTTTTCTCGGAGTCGACGGTGCAGGGAACGTTCGGGTTCTGAGTAATAACCAGTGTTATCAAACTGAAGCCTTCATCGTCCTACCGGCATACACTGAGAAAAACAGACAAAGAAAACAAAAATTAAAAACAAAAACGGGGTCGGGCTATTCCCGAACCCAAAGATAAACTAACAAACTCGTTGCTTCCTCGGCAACGGCGCCAACTTGTTGAGAGGATTTCTTGACAACAAATAAATTTATAGTCAAAACCCCGCTGAGTACAGCGAAGTCAGGATCGTTCCACAGGAAGCAAGGTTGTTCGTTTATCAATCTATTAAAAAGAAAACAAAAACAAACAAAAACACTCGCAAGTAGCCTCGTTAACGACGTTGTCAGGGTCGTTAACGAACCACCGAAAACAAAAATACTCAAATAACTACCTAAATAAATTCGGTACTGAGGCAAGTAACTCAGCAACGAAAATTCACTTAAAATAATTCAAATAAAACAAAGATCTAGGACTAGGGACACCACAACATAGCCAAGCACATAAACTTGTAAGAAGATAAGATCATGCCTTCAAACAGATAGAGTCATCAACTTCCGTTGACTATCAAGTAAATTAACCAACTTTCGCATCCTCATTCACTTAATTGCTTGTTTTGAATCTAAAGCTTGAAACTTTTGTATTCAAACAATATCAACCTTCAAGTTACTAACTTTCTCTTTCAATCAAGTTAAAAACTCAAATTACCTCAACTTTCGTTTCGGTATAAGCACAACAAACAATCTCAATAAAAGATAAAAGGCATTCAACACTCAATCTTACTTATCAAACATGCTCAACTATGTCGGGCTTAACCCCGATCCTAGAAAAGAAGACTACTCACTAATCATAATTACTAAACAAATAAACTCAATATGAGAAAACATTGAAAAACAAATCACTACTAAATTAAAATAAAAAAATTTGTCTTACAGAAGTTAAGAAGAAAATCGAAAAAGAACAAAACACCGAACCAAAACCTCGATCAACGAACTCGGTAACTTTCGTCCACCGACCCACGTACTCGACTCGCCCTCGGTTCTTCCTCTTCTTCTCCTCTCTAATTCGACTTCTAAAAGAAATCCCCCCCCCCCTTCTATGCTAGATAGAAGGGTATTTATACTAAAAAGCTAAAAACTAAAAAGGCTAAAAGATATAAACTTTCCTAAAAAGATAGAAATAAAACTCTAAAAGATAGAAACAAAATCTAAAAAGATAATAAGACCTAAAATACATACTCTAATAACCCTAAAAGATTCTAAAAAGATACTCAACCGACACGGAAATAAATTCCCGCTCAGGATCAGTGAATCATAAAATCAACCTTTAAATCTTCTCTTTCATGGCCTCGTTAACGAGCCCTCACAGCCTCGTTAACGAGCCTGGGCTTTGTTTTCTTCCACACTTCCTCTCTTAATCTTGAGCTCTGACTTCTTAAATCTTGTATTCCTCCATCTTTCACTGTAATGCTCCAATTTCAACTCCATATAGCTCTTTTCCTTGCTAAAACCTACAAAATACACAAAATAGCGTAGCTTCCACTCTTTTCATAGAAATATGCAAAAACTATCTAAAAACACTCAAAACTAAACCTAAACTTAACAAAACTAAACCTAATAAGCAAAGAAAACCTACAAAAAACTATACTAAAAATTCTTTCGACTCCAATCCTACAAAAGCTTTCGAATTTAGATTGCTTGTGACACAAGTAGTACGAAACTGAATTTGAATGATTACGAAGAAAATCGATCTGATTATTGATATTCAACTTTGATAGTTCAAACGGATTGGATCTATCGCTAAATCTGAATGATTAACTAGTTTGATCTTTAACAATCACAACTAGAACAATCTAATTGAATGAACTACAACTGAGATTCGAACAAGGAGAGAAGAGATCTCGAATTGATTGAATGATGAACGAATGATGATGAAGATCAGCGATGATGATGATGATTCACACGCACACACAATTGTATTTTTGGCCCAAGAGATAGATTAAACCAATTTGGGTTTAATCTCTCTCAAGCTGATTTTTATTAATGAAACTGAAAAGTATTTATAGTAGAATACAAACCTAATCCTTGGAGAGCAAGCAATCTAAGGAGGCCGGCCCTATGAGAGAGAAAATCCTCTTATCTTGCTTCCAAAGATATAATAATATATCTATAACTAACTCTATCTAGATCCCCTTAAATAAAATAAATCATGGCTGATTTATTTATTTAAGAAAATATCCTAACAAACTCAAAATATCTATAACAAACTAATAATATCTCTAACAACCAGGAGAGAGAATACGGCGTTTTTATACGATATCCGCTATTCCTCTCGAGTTGTAATCCAATACACAAATCTTCAACCAACTAACATAAGCCTATTGATTGAATTCTCTTCATTATTAAAATAAAATAACACGCCTATATTAAAAATAGTAAAGATATTTTCTCTACTTAGAATGGTCATGTCAAAGGGTTGACTTTGACCCATATACCAATTTATCTCACCCGGTCACTTACTAAATTCAGCCCTAAAGTGAGACAAATTAATACATGTTTCTAAATAAAGAAATAGTGAATTTTCGGCCCCTATGATTAATCCATGGAATCCGGGCTCAATTGATGTCAAATGCACGAGACCCACTCCGGCTTGCGTGGCTCTTCAAAAATAGCTGCCAATCAAACCAAGATTGTTGTTGTGCCTTGAGCAATCTTCTTAGCTCGACTTCTTATATTTGGTCCGTCAGAAGGCACTCGAATCAACTCATCGACGTCGCTTTTCGTTGGCGAAAGTTGGGCCTGTTAGAAAACCTACCAAGTGGGTAAAACCCAAAAGGGAGTTTATTAAATTGAATTTTGATGGTGTAGTGACAGCAGATGACATGATGTCTTTTGGGTTCATCCTCAGGACTCAAGCGGCACCCCATCCATTTTGACGGAGGACCGATTGGTCGACAGTCTGTTATTACTTCCGAGACCATTGCCTTGCACCATGGACTTCTTGAGGCCATCCGTCGTGGCATTCTCTGGATCCAGATTGAAGGTGATAATTTGCAGCTGGTCAAGGTCGTTCTTGGTGACTGGCGCTACCCGTGGGAGATTGGGCTTTTACGTGCGGACATCCACTTCTTGCTTGCCCGGTTCTAGGATTGGAGGATCACTCATATCCAGTGTTCTAAAAAACGCTAGGCCTAGCGCCTAGACGGCTAGGCGGGGGCCTAGGCGGAATCTGGGCGGATTAGGCGGATTGGTATAATTTATTTATATAAGATTATTATTTGTGATTGGTAAGAATATATAAATAAAGAATAATCCTATTATAATGTCTATGTATAAATTCAAGCCTACCAAGCTACCAAGAAGGCCGCCTAGTCCGCCTAGAAGGCCGCCTAGTCCGCCTAGAAGGTCGCCCAGCCCGCCTAGAAGGCCGCCCAGCCCGCCTAGAAGGCCGCCCAGCCCGCCTAGAAGGCCACCTAGTCCGCCTGACCCGCCCAGCCCGCCTAGCTCGCACAATTTGCCTAGCCCGCCCAACCCGCCTAGGCGCCCGCCCAGCCCGCCTAGGCGCCCAGCCCACCGCCCAGGGCAAAATCGGGACGGTGGACCACCGCCTAGCGCCTAGGCGGCCGCCCAGGCCGTTTTTTAGAACAGTGCTCATATCCCTCGTGAGTGCAATTTTGTGGCGGGCTTCATTGTTGAATTCTTCAGGCGTGCTTCCTCTATCCTACTTGCAGTTGACTTGAGCTTTCTTACCCTCATCCGTCAGGATGCTCTAGGGCGACCACTAGCCTGTTAGTGACCATCCTAATCTCTTTCCTTATAAAAAAAGGCCAATCCAAGAACAAATTTTTCAATACCTAGAAAAGGGATTATATGTTAAGCGAACGCATTCAAGAGCAATGAATTAATTTTTTGGGTTGCCTAGCAATGGCCGACAGCAAGCATCAACGACATCACTCGCCCAAGACGAAGCACTGTCGCTGACAACCCAACTAGGCTAAGAACCTAACCCACAAAAACCTATGATGCAACTAATAAAAAAATCAATATCTTCAGTAAGATGAGATGAAAAACTTACATCAGTAGAATGAACACTAATGTTTTCTTCTGGATCACCATTACTAAATTGTCTCTTCAAATTCCAATCATCCTCGAGTTTAACTTTCACACCATAAAATTCTTCAATCTCTCTATAGTTGACAACACAACTAGAAGAAGTGATCATTTTGGTCGGAAAGGTCAGTGGAAGAAAAACGAGGGCTATCGGTCCCGAGACCCGCATCGACTTGAGGGCTACTTGAAAACCAAAATTTCAAGATAAAGCTTCAAAAAACTCAAAATTAGTCAACACATTTCAAAATACGTTCAAATTAGCAAGGGATTGAAGGTCCTAAGCTTTCAATTGAGCAGTTTATGGACAAGTTCGTATGTTTTACTCTTCACTAAGTTCCTCTAGATTTTACAAATCTCTGTGTACAAAAATTGCTCCTTATCAGCAGTGACTGAAGCCTTCTCGACAAAAAATTTCAAGAAAGAGCCTTCTCGGTCGATTTGCTCTTTATCTCTCTAGAAATCTAGAAAGAAGGAAGAGTTAATATTTCTCTTTACAAAATCACCAATCAAATAGGAGTTTGTGCACTAAACCAAAACCACCCATAAACTTATGTTGTTATCAATCAACTATCTTTGAACTAAGCCGTTTGTTTTTTCTGTTAAATCAAAAATCTTTTGAATTAAAAAATCCCAAAATTTCCGAAATAAACCATGAGCTCCAAATTAACCCCCAAATAAATATTGTTATCAATCCACTCATTTCTTCGAGATCTGATTTCTGAAATTTCAATTTGCAACAAGCCTTAGTCATCTTCCTCGTTCATCTTTTCACTACCTTTGTTTGTTGAGGATGGATGATTAGACTTCTCCACAATTCAATAATCATTAATAAACATCAAATTTTGTTTTCAATCAAAAAAAATAAACATCATATTTTAAAACTTCCATTTGCTCGTCCCTAAATCCCAAATAAACAATGTTGTCAACTTTCCCATTCGTTGCCTTTCCCTTTTATCAGGAATTAAAATAGGGTCGCCGGTGACGTATACGTGAAGGCCATCGGAGATGGAGGTGATGTTGGTGATTGCAAGGTGGTAGGGGAGGCCTGAAACCGAATTAGGATTAGGGATTTGTATTCCACATGTAAATTGAAGTTTAAGACGAGGAAAAAGGTGACATGTCTAAATTATGAAGTGTCTCCTAAAATTGGGGTTTTCATATCTGAGAAAACTAATCGCGGTTTGGCTAATGTGTGCCCATGGGTACACAATAAAAGTGATAATTTGGGAAAGTATTTTAAAACTATTTCCTAAATTGGAATTAATGAACCCTTTTAAAAAAATCAAAACTAACAAACAATATTCAGATTTACCAAAATTAACATTCTTATTGTGTGTCCATGGGCACACATTAGAAAAATCCAACTAGTCGAAGTCCCGTAAAATTCACGCGATAATTTTACTAAAAAAAATACAATTCTACAATATTAATTTAAAATACTAAATATATTTATATAATATCATAATAAATTATGCAATAGACAATTTTTTTTTAGATATTTAAAATTATATCATTATATAGATATAAGGTTTATACTTGGAGCTCAAGCCTTGTTAAAAAATAAAAAAAGATATATTAAGGCCCTAAATCTTGTTAAGAGATAAAAATATTAAATTAATATGTAAAATATCATCTCATAGGAATTTATGTATATAAAAATTATATAAATATGTTATCTATTATAGTACACTAATACATAATCATAGATAGAAAATTATATATATAAAAAATTATATAAACATGTTATCTATTTAATTAGTATATATAGCAAGAATAGTATAAGCTGTTACAAAATTTATTAAAATATAATTTCATATTAATTTATTTAAAAATGACACGTGGCGAAAATTTTATAACAGATTTGAGTTCTGCATTATAATGTATTAGGGTAGATAAGGAAGGAAAAAAGTTCACTAATTTAGGAATTTGGGCTTTATTTGAGATTTTGGTAAATTTGGAAATTTTATACTAAATATTATAGGGAAATTTGCGTGATTTTGTTTGATTTAACAGAAAATAGATGACTGGGTGGTCAATTGATAACTGTGTAGATTTTTGGCTGGTTTTGAACAATATCTGTTTTTAAGGGTGGTTTGGTACACAAACTCCTATTTAGGGAGTGGTTTTGTGAAATTTAACTATAGTTAAATTCGAATATAAAAATTTTGAGAAATCAAATTTCCAATCGCAGGCAGACGCCCAATACAAGAAGGTCAACCTTCACTACAAGTCTACAATCCATCCATCTGTCCTTGCAAACCTCACTCACAAATCTCTGCACTTGACACAAATTCCTTTCTGGGTTTTGTTCATCGCATTCCGATCTCAAATGGGTCGCAAAACAATCGACCCTTCGGACCCTAGCCGCTGGGCTTCTCTCAGCCTCCTCGTTCTTGGCTTGGCCTCTTGTACTCTGGCGTACATGGTCATGTCAATTGCGTTCAGATCCAGCTCTTCAGCTTCAGTGTCACCGGAGGATAGAGAAGGCGGTGGGTCGAATTCAGAGGGCGAGTGTTGTAGCGGGATTCTCAATTTGGAGCTTTGGGGCTCCGCTGTGAAGTGGGGCACTGAGTTCAAGTTCAATTCTTCAAAAGAGTGTTGTCAGGCTTGTAAGGCTATGTGTAGTGGCAACGCTGGGCCTTGCTTGTGTGATAGTTGGGTGTTTTGTGGTGATAAAGAAGCTTGCGGATCAAAATTTGGTGAGGTAAGCTGAAGCCCCAATCAATTAATTATTATTCCTTTTGTTTCCACTTTTTGGTTTGTCATATTGTTCGATTCAATGGTTGCTTTCTTCTCAATTTATTGTTTTATTCCCCTAAGCAATGTGAGATGACTGCCATTTTCTGTTTTGGAAGGTTTCTAATGTTTGCTACAATGTAAGTTGATGCTTAGATTAGGGTTGAAAATCAGATGATCAAAGTTCAGAAAATCGTTACGAGTTTCAAAAAAGTATCCATTTTGTTCATTGCCATTGTGCTCTTCTATGCGCTTTTGGATTTTCGGATCAGATTTCTGATCCATGAGAGAGAAGTAGATGTGATGTTTGGAGGAATGTGATATTTGAGCTGATGTTTATATTTTGGATTTGCAGTGCTGGTTGAAGAAGCAGAAGGATACATTGGCACCGCAAAAACAAGATGTAGGAAGCAAAGTCATGTGGACATCTGGACTAGTGTTTGGTAGAGGAGAGGTACTTATTCAATGATGACCAAGAAATTCAGTTAAAATATGGAATTGCAAATTGAAAAAATTCCGAGTAATCATATGTTTGTTAAATAAACATGTATGCAAGGATTATAACTGATGCCTTTTGTGTGTGTGTGTGCTACTACTTACTGTGGACTGTACCCTTTTGATGGTGTAAATTAACTGATGGCTTATTATATGAGATAAACTACCAAATTAATGTGATGTCCTTATGTATTACAAAGATGTCGAATTACTGATGCAGTCTCATTCTGGTATTGCTTTTAATGTAGGCTTCCAAATTGTCTTCTATCTTTGGCTTTGTCTAAGTTAGCTTTGTCAACTACAATCTTGTAGGGAATCATTGGCTTGGAAACCAAATATGGCACTCTTCACATAAAAGTAAGCATTGAGTTCTTTTATTAATGTACTTATACCTTAAACCCAGATGCTAGTTTCTCCCTAACTTGCCCTTCACAGTTTAGATGCTATTTTCTGCCTTTATCTCCCTAATAAGGCTCAGTTCTTTTCAGCTTTACCCTGACTGTGCTCCATATTCAGTGGCCTACATTCTTGATATCTTGCAACAACGCCACTGTGCAGGCTGCCAGTTTTACCGTGCAGAAGGCCGGGGCAACTCTTGGGATTCCAACGGGAACCACCTAAAAGACGTATGTTACCTTATACTGTATATAGTACCACCTCTGTTCATAAAAGATTATCTTTTAGTCCTTAGGAAATGTTTGACATTTTAGAGTTTTAGGCAATTTTTAGAAAAAAAATTGCAGTGCTCTAAAATTCCTTAATAATTTTGCCAAAATCTAAAATGGCAATCTTTAGTGAACTTATATTGCATTAAATCTTACATTGTTTTGCAAGATGATGCATTACCGAGTGTAATCCAAACGGACCCTCAATTATTTCCCCAAATTCCATTTCCTTTAATCTGAAACCAAGTTCTTGTTGTTTGATCCACTTTAGGCTTCGTTTGGCCCTCCCTTTGCATTGCTCCAAGGAACGCTGGAAGCTCAAGGCGTGGAATTCAAGAAGATTCCAACAGAAGTTTGCCCTACAATTAGAAGAGGCTCGGTTGCATGGGTTGGTGCGGGACCAGAGTTTTTTGTGAGCTTAGCTAACCATGAAGAGTGGAAGAGAGCTTACACAGTTTTCGGTTCCATTCTTCCAGAGGACATGAAGATTGCTGAGAAAATTGCTCAGCTTCCCACTCAGTCAGATGTTTGGAACAACATCAATGTTTCGGTTTTACAAGAGCCCGTCACGCTGTCGCTTAAGAGAATGAAAACAGGTGATGGAGATGTTACACAGAAGATATCATAGGAATTAGTTTGAAACATGTCATTTAACTCTCTCACGAGTCACAGCACACTATCTACACGAGTATTTTTTTTATGGTTTTTGCTGTTTGAGTCCATTGCAATCGCAGTTAGTTACACACATGTAATAGTTGATAAAGCTCCTTTTTGGCTCTTCCCTTCACCACAATAATGTTGGCCAAAAAATGCCATTGATAGTTTTCTCATTTTGAGTGGTTATAATTTACTTATTGAAAGATACAAGATTATGTTTGAGGAATCAGTGAAATGAAAACTGCAGTGACAAGTTTGCACACTAAGATAACAAGGCCTGTAAATCTTGAATTATAAACAAGTTGCTTTCTCGTCTTTGAAATTTTTTTTAATTTTTGTGTTGTTATCATTTCTACATTTAGTGGTGAAATACTCGAGTTTTATTTCAAGCAAAAATTTATTGGAAGTCCTGAAAATTGGCGAGGAACAAGAAACCGAACTCAATCTGATTAATTTTAGATGGAATATCACCACCACAATGAAGCAATCTAACATTCAAAACCAGTTTTACTTGTTTATGCATGTTTTTTTTTAAAAAGGTAAAAATTAGGAAACCCCTAGGGGGCGTCCTCGGTTATCCAAGAGGAGGTTAGTAGGGATATTGTGGCCCAACTTAGCGATTTTATTAGCCACAACATTACCGGACTGATACAAAGTTAAATTGTTGGAAGGATAACATAATATTCGAAATTAATATTTCAATCTCCCAGAGGCATTGACCTGTTTTGTTAACCGCATTAATAACTATCATGTTATCTCCTTCAATCTCTAGTTTTGTAATTCCTCTTCTTTGAGCTTCTCTTATTCCTTCTTTAAGTGCAAGAGGTTCTGTCTTCACGATTCAAATAGGTCCTTGTTTTCTAGCTCCTAGGCCGATTATTTTTGCCTCGTGATCTCTTAGAACATATCCCGAGGTGGCGTGGTTGGAATCAAATTTAGACCCGTCGAAGTTCAGTTTGGTTACATTTTCAGGGGGCTTTTTCCATTTCTATAATCGTTTATTTCTTTTTTGTCCACTTTGGGGTCAAAGTTGTGTACTTTCTTCATCCTCTTCCCACCTCTTTGCTTTTTTCCATTGTTCAATTTAGTTTTTGGTATACCGTCGATAAGATTGTTTATGCATATTTTTATTAACAATATAAAACATTCGAATCCATTTTATAACATTAAATATTAAGGAAATACATATAATGTAACTTATGGATTAGTGTGGATTCAGATGGTCTTATCGAAATGGGCCAAAGAAGTGCAATAACTATTTTTGAGTTAAATGGTCTAAATTTCTGGATGGCTCCTCCTAGTCCAAATTAGTTGAAGGCCCCTGCGTATAAATGAATATTGCATTTTGTCTATTCTCTAAGAGGTAGGTTTAAGGTAATATATAACCTCTTTTTTCTTTTTTTTTTCTCTCGCGCCTGGTTCACCCGTACGGGTTACGTCCAGACCGGGGTACTGAATGGGATTACGGCAGACCCCTCCCAACGACATTGCGGGGAATCGAACACACGGTTCGTCCTACCAAGTGTAGCCCCAACGCCACTACACCAATGCACCGTTGGTATATATAACCTCTTTTTAGAAGCATCTTTACACTCGACTTTTTTTAAGTTCCTGTATTTTGAATGATCCTTTAAGGCACACCATAGCCCATGCTCTAGCAAAACCCTATAAGACCATGGGATTTTTTTTATTACTTGCCATGACGGTTGTTTATGATTATGAAATTGATTAAATGAATGTTAAAATTACTTTTCTTCATGGTAACTTAGATGAGTTATCTATATGAGACAACTCAAGGGTTTTATGGACAAAACCAAACCTAATCATGTATGTATTTTGAAAAAAAATCTATATATGGTTTAAAATAGCCTCTAAGATAATGTAACTTTATAATTTGATAATTGTATGAAAAACCATGACTTTAAGATGAACAGTGATGATCATTGCTTATATTTCAAGACTGTCAATTGTGATCTTCTTTTTTTATGTCTTGATGCATGCTAATGATATTCACATTATTTGCAAGTTAAAGAAAAGTATACTCAATGAAAGTATCACTCAAAAAGTCCTTTGACATGAAGGATTTGGGTCCTACTAAAAAGATTGGCATAAGAATATTTAGAGACAAATCTAAGCATCAATACTTGTCTCAAAAGGACTAGTTGTTGAAAGTCCTATAAAGGTTTAAGGTCTCAAATGTTAAGCCCTATCCTACATCTTTAAGAGGGCACCATGACCTAACCAAAGCCAAGGAGCCCTTGACTAGAAAAATATGGAAAAATGACATTATACCTTATGATCGATGTTATTGTGGAATCTATTATGTATGTTATGATTTGTGATGTTCGTGTTTTTGATATAGTTTTTAGTAGATTTTCTTAGTTTATTAGGACTAGTTTTAGTAAGTTTAGGGTTAGTTTTATGTGTTTTTGGATAGTTTTGCATATTTTGTGAAAAGTATGGAAGCTACTCCGTTTTGTGTATTTTTGTAGGTTTTAGCAAGAAAAAGTGTTATTTGGAGCTGAATTTGAAGTGCTATGGTGAAGGACGGAGGAATACAAGATAAAGGAGTCGAAGTCTAAGTTTTTGAAGAAGAAGTGTTGAAGAAGTCAAACCCAGGCTCGTTAACGAGGCTGTGAGGGCTCGTTAACAAGGTTACGAGATAGGTTTTTCGGGAAATCTCAGTGATGTCCTACCGATCCCGTGCGGGAATTTATTCCGTTTCGGTAGAGTGTTTTTAATGAGTTTTAGGGTTATTATATTATTTATTTTAGGTCTTGTTATCTTTCTAGATTTTATTTCTATCTTTTAGGAAAGTTTTTTTTTATCTTTTAGCCTTTTTATTTTATAGCCTTATTAGTATAAATACCCTTCTATCTAGCCTAGCAAAAGGGGAGAGCAAGTAGGAAGCAAGTGGAATAGAGATGAGGAGGAGCCGAGGGAGAGAGAAACGAGTCGGAAGTCGAGATCGAGCCACGATGGACGAGAGTTACCGGGGTCGTCAAATACGGGTTTTGATTCGGTGTTTTGTATTTTTCGGTTTCTTCTGAATTTCTGTAAGACGATATTTTCTTAATAATTTGAAGTAGTGTTTTTTTTTTCTCTTGTTGAATTTATTTGTTTCTTAGTTATGAGTAGTGAGTAGTTTTCTTTTCTAGGGTCGGGGTTGAAACCCGGCATAGTTGTGCATGGTTTGATGAGTAAGATAATGTGTTGAAAAGCCTTTTATCTATTTTTGAGATTGCTTGTGGTGTTTATACCTAGATGAAATTCAAGGTAAATTTGAGTTTTTGACTTGATTGAAAAAGAAAGTTATAAACTTGAAGGTCGATATTGTTTGAATACGAAAGTTTCAAGCTTTAGATCCAAAACAAGTAATTGAGTGAATTAGTTTATGAAAGTAGATTAATTTACTTGCTAGTCAATGAAAGTTTATGAATTTATCTATTTAAAGGCATGATATTTATCTTCTTACGAGTTTATATGCATACTATGTTGTGGTAACCCTTGTCCTAGATCTTGTTTTTATTTGAACTCTCTTAGGTTATATTCGTTACTGAGTTCGTATCTTCGCTACCGAACTTGTTTGACTCGTTAGTGTTGGTCAGTTGTTTGCGGTGGTTCGTTAACGATCCTGACAAGGTCGTTAACGAGGCTGCTTGTGAGTGATTTGCTTGTTTTTGTTTGATTTTTTTTATTTAATAGTAGCCGATAGATAAACAAACCTTGCTTATCGTGGAACGATCCTGACTCCCCTATACTTAGCGGGGTCTTGACTTATAAATTTATTTGTTGTCCAGAGTAAAGGCCCGTCAACAAATTGGCGCCGTTGTCGGGGAAGCAACGAGTTTGTTTGTTTATCTGTGGGTCTGGGAAAAGCCCGACCCCATTTTTGTTTTTAATTTTTGCTTTCTTTGTCTGTTTTCTCAGCGTATGCCGGTAGGACTTCCAAGGATTGAATTTGACAACGCTGGTTTTTATTCAAAACCTGAACGTTCCCTACACCGAAGACGCCGAGAGAACCGAGCCATGGCCACACCTGAAGAGTTGGCTCGTCAGTTAGAAGTCCTCCAAAACCAGATGGAGGCGTTGAAAACCGAGAAGGAAGACGCCTCTAACGAGGCTGAGCGTCAACGAGCTAACAATGCTCGTCTCCAGGAAGAGCTGAATGCCTATCCGAGGAACGCCAAGCAATACATGCATCCAGAACTGAGGGTGCCAGAATCACCAATTGTGCTTCCAGAGATAGAGAAACCATTTGAGATTAAGTCTCAATTTATATCCTTGATAAAGTGGGCTCAGTTTGAAGGGAAACCTACTAAGTGCCCTATGGAACATATTATAAATTTTCTTGATTTATGTGACACCATAGCTGCTGAAGGTGTCTCACTTGAATATGTTCTGTAAAAGCTTTCAGGTGGTCTCTTGTTGGAAAGGCCCTGAGCTGGTTGGAGAGCTTACCTTCTAAGTCTATCAGGACTTGGAAGAACTTGTATGATCAATTTCTTACAAAATTCTTCCCGCCTGCCAAGACAACGGAGCTGAGGAAGCGCATCACCTCCTATCACCAGCTGCCTAATGAGACTTTTGTTGAAACAAGGGAAAGATTTAAAGAAATGCTTAGATAGTGCCCCACTCATGGGCAACCTTTATATGTTCTTTAAGAAATCTTTTTCCAAGGTATCAACGCAGAGACCAAGAATCGCATCAACACGCATACAGCGTGCGGTTTTATAGAGATGGACCCTATGGCCGCATGGGAATTGCTGGATAAGTTGTCCAATTATGATGCCATGTATGGAACCTGATGATGTCCAAAACAGTAAAAAAGAAGTGGGCCCGGGGTACCAAGAGCAAGTGGGCCCGGAGGGATTCCCAAAGGCAATTTAGGGACCCACATCCATACCCTTCGTTTATTTAAAACAAAACTCATACCCTCGCGAGGTCTCCCAACTACCCGAGACGAGGTCTCGACCTCGTCACCGACTCTACTAACGCACCCGCCCACTCAGACCAATCACAAGCGACCTCATTCCCGAACCAATCACAAGCGGCCTCGTCCCCGGACCAATCAAAAACCCCTATTCCGAGCGTCCCACATCGGACCTTGGCCTAAACTCGGCTCCCGAATTCTCTATAAATAGAGGAGGACCTCGTTGGAAGAGGGGGTCGAAAAACCACTTGAACTCAAGAACTCTCTTGCTTGTTGAAAATCGACGTGATAGGAACATCGTCAAAAGACCTCGCTACAGACAGGAGAAGTCCACAAAAAGACCCCAAGTCATACAGGGACCTCACCCACACCAAAGACCTCGCTACAAAACCTCACAAAGCTCTCTACACCACGTGCCCAAATCTACCTCGCCCTAGAGTCAACCTCGCAACATTTAGGTTTGATCTCGGAACCTCGTAGGAGGTCTAGGTGTAATTCTCAAAGTCGTTCCCCAACCTCGTAGGTTTGTAACCTCGTTATTTGGGAGAAAATCATAAATAAAGGAGCAAGTGTTTGCACTCAAATATAATAATCTTGTTCCTTGTCTCGTAGCGTAGCCGTTATTTCGGGTTTCATCATTGGCGCCGTCTGTGGGAACCTCTTCATCCTAAGCAGCCTCCCGTTTAGTGCGAACCTTGACTCCTTAAAAACCCCTCAAAATGGCTTGCCCAAACAATTTCTTCCCCTAACATCCCGACAACATGGCCAAGACCCCTCCGTGGATGACGACAGGTCCCCCGGGGTACCCTTTTGTGGTTCCGCCGGGTTGGACATACAACGTTCCACAAAACCCATACCCGTTCCAAGGGTATGAACAGGGTGGCGCGCCTCCTAACCCGTATCCCTACCCGTGTTACGGACAGTACCAATAGGGCCAGGCTCCCCCATATGTCCCGATTCCCTCCCAGGGGCAACCTCACTCCGAGTACGTGCTCGCGTATGTCCCGGGATATATGTCGGGGCAGGAGGCGTGATGTTCGCATTTTTAGTATAGGTTTTGATAGGTTTTATTTGCTTATTAGGTTTAGTTTAGGTTTAGTTTTGAGTATTTTTAGTTAGTTTTGCATAATTCTGTGAAAAGAGTGGAATCTACGCTATTTTGTGAATTTTGCAGGTTTTAGCGAGAAAAGGAGCTGAATGGAGTTGATTTTGGAGCATTGCAGCGAGAGACGGAGGAGTGCAAGATTGAAGAAGTCAAAGCTCGAGAGTACAAGAGGAGGTGTTAAAGAAAACAAACCCCAGGCTCGTTAACGAGGCTGTGAAGGGTCGTTAACGAGGCCACGAAGAGAAAGATTTCGAGTATTATTTTTATTATTCACCGATCCTGAGCAGGAATTTATTTCCGTATCGGTTGAGTATCTTTTTAGAATCTTTTTGGGTTGTTAGAATATGTATTTTAGGGTTTAATATATTTTTAGATTTTATTTCTATCTTTTAGAGATTGTTTCTATCTTTTTAGGAAAGTTTATATCTTTTAGCCTTTTTAGTTTTTTAGCTTTTTATATAAATACCCTTCTATCTAGCATAGAAAAGGGGGGCTGAATTTGGAGAAGTTTTTAGAGAGTTATTTTAGAAGAGATTTTGGGAAGGCCGAAGGAGAGAGAGATCGGATCGGAAGAGGATCACGAGGCTCGGTAGACGACGGTTGCCGAGTGTTCGTTGGTGGTGATTGTGGTTCGGTGTTTTTTTTTTTTTGTTTCTTCTGAATCTCTGTAAGACAATATATTTTTCTTATTAATTTGAGTTTTGAGTTTTGTTTCAATCTTTCTTCTTATTGAAGTTTTTAGTTTCTTAATTATGATTAGTGAGTAGTTTATTTTTCTAGGGTCGGGGTTAAGCCCGGCATAGTCGAGCATGTTTGATGAGTAAGATTGAGTGTTGAATGCCTTTTATCTTTTATTGAGATTGTTTGTTGTGCTTAATACCAAAACAAAAGTTGAGGTAATTTGAGTTTTAACTTGATTGAAAGAGAAAGTTAGTAACTTGAAGGTTGATATTGTTTGAAAACGAAAGTTTCAAGCTTTAGATCCAAAATAAGCAATTGAGTGAATTAGGATGTGAAAGTAGATTAATTTACTTGTTAAGTCAACGAAAGTTGATAACTCTATCTGTTTAAAGGCATGATCTTATCTTCTTACGAATTTTTATGCTTGGCTATGTTGTGGTGTCCCTTGTCCTAGATTTTTGTTTTATTTGAATTATTTCTGGTGAATCTTCGTTGCTGAGTACTTGCCTCGGTACCGAATTTTAATTGGAATTTAATTAGGTCGTTAGTTAATATTTTTGTGTTCGGTGGCTCGGTAACGATCCTGACAACATCGTTAACGAGGCATCTCGTGAGTATTTTGTTTGATTTTGTTTGATTTTTGTTAGATTGATAGACAAACAACCTTGCTTCTTGTGGAACGATCCTGACTCCACTGTACTCAGCGGGGTCTTGACTTACAAATTTATTTGTTGGCCAATAAACCCTTTCAATGCAATCTTGGAGCTCACAAACCCGTCAAGAGATTATAGTTTGAAGGACTACCGAGTGACCCGCACTTGGAGTTACATCACCGGAGAGGTTCAATCCTCTATCGCGGCGCTATCCGGGGCAAACATAGTCAACCCCATCTTCCGGATTATCTTGAGAGTCCTCGCCGCAACATTTTGGCCGAAGAAAGAGTTGAACCGGCCTACAAGAACGGAGGTCGCTTGCTTCCGCACCATTCTCTTTGAGGAGCCCGGCCCCTTGAATTTGGGGTACGAATGGCTCTACTATGTCGAGAAGTCCACCAAGTCTAAGGAGGTGTGGTGTGGCAATTTGGTTAGCCTCTTGGCTAAGAATCTCGGAGTTGATCTCACCCGCTACACACCGGCCCACGCTCAACTCCTCAACAAAAACTATTGGTATAGTTCCGGGATTTTCGTGCAAGCCGAGGGAGGCTACAAGGTGAAGGTGCAAGATCGACTAGTCATACCTTCCCTCGACATGTACGAGCTACTCTATGTACCAAATTGGTACGAGGTGTGGACGGGACATCCTTATCCATTGGAGCCAAAACCGGAGGACAAGCTTTCGCTTAGGCCTTGTGAAACCCGGTTTGAGTGGGACGATGTGGATGAATATGAAGAAGAAGATGAGCAAGAAGATACCGAGGTAGTAGGCAATGACACTGAGGAAGCCGACACCGAGGGCGGCACTGAGGAGCTTAACTTTGAAGAAGAAGACATGGACACAGAGGTGTTAGGAGGCCACATCTTCGTTGACGAGCCCACCAGGGTCGTTAACGACCACTTCCAACCACCACCCAACACTGTTAACGAGGCACCCAACTTCGTTAACGAGGTGCCGAGAGCTCCTGTCGACCCACCACCAGCTCCTGTCGACCCTCATGCTTATGGACTCATGCCTTACAACCCGGTAATGTATCAAGATCATTTCCAGCCTCACTACCCACCACCTCCTCAGCCCGAGTACGCAGGATCGAGTATACCACCACCATGGGACGAGGATCTTTCTGCACGGATGCAGCAACTTCACCTCCAGACGGATCACATACATAGGAGGATGGATAGATGGGAAACCGTCTATTCCGCTCACATGTCGATGGAGGATGAGAGGCAGCGTCAGAGAGAGGCGGATGATGTTGAGCGTTGGAGGACGATGTACGACTTCATGGGGAACTTTGAGCACTATTTTCCTCCACCGAACCGTTGATTCAAGCTCAAGATGAAGTTTCCTTTCCTTGTTTCCACTTTTGTAAGTTTTATGTCTTTCTTTTTCTTTTTAATTTTTTTTGTTTTCTTTTCTATTTCTTTTCCTTCTTCTTCTTATTTTCCTTACAGTGGGGACACTATAATTTTAAGTATGGGGTGGGAAGAAAGTAGAAAATTTATGTCTTAGGTGTTTTGTGTTCTATGTAGTTGTTATTTCTTTTAAACCGAAAAAATCCAAAAATCCAAAAAAATTGAAAAAATTGAAAAAATCCAAAAAGAGTTTTAGAATTGATAGATATCCCTTCTTAAGTTCTATGATAGCAATCACTAGCTTAATCATATAATTCCTTGCAAACATGTCTTTGAAAGTATAGCCGGATTCTCAAAATTGAAATTATTGTTTTTTAGAAGAGAATAGCACTTGATGAAATTGAGCACATATACTTTATAGCATAGATGATGCAATCCAACAAAAGCTACCTTGTGAGTTATTTTTGGCCTTATAGGGAGAACATTTATAAATCCCTCTTCTTTTCTCGTGTGATTTACTCTCTTTATGCATATTATCTCTTGGAATTGTGATAGTTATCTATTTCTTGAGACCCTTATAAGATTTTTAGTTCATTACTTGTGAAGATCATATGATGGAGAACTTATTTTTATAAGCCCTATTATTCCCTATCTACCTTTACATTATTCCTTCTTTTGATAACCAATTCTGGCCTGAAACCTTTTATTTTTAGCTCCACAAAAATTATTCCCTAGCCGAGATAAGCTTGACCCTATCCGGGAATTAGGACTTAGATTGGAGAGGTAAAGTTTTGTGTTTTGTTAAAAAGAAAAGAGTTTATATTTGCTTGAATTGAAGGGTATTTGGGAAAGGTAGATTGGAAGTCTCTTGTTATTGCATGTAAGAAAGGTCTCTTGATAGAAAAAATGTACGCAATAAAGTTTTTGATGGATGTAGTGAATAAAAAGAAAGAGGAATGTATCCGGTGGATCGTTAACGACCCTGATGTAGGCTCGTTAACGAGGCAGCGAATGAAACAAAAAAAAAGTAAAAAAAAGAGAAGAAATATAAAAAAGGAAAGAAATCAAAAAGAGGTGAAAAGTTGAAGTGCATTTGTGTTTATAGATAATATCAAGAGATTCTTTTATTTTTGTTATGAGACTTTCTAGGATGATAAAGGGTGAGTGAAAATGAGTGTGCATAATGAAAAGTAAGTTTGGTATGTTCTATGAAAGTTTTTGGTGATAAATGTGAGTTTTTAGGAGTCTTTGATTCCCGGATATTATTAGCACCACATAGCCAAATATTTCCACGCCCTATTGTTTATTACCAAGCCCCATTACAACCCGACCGAATGGAAATTTCTATGAAGTTTTTCATTGAGCCTAAGTTCTCTTGATGATTCTTTGCTTGTTTTGACAAATCTTGTGTGGAATGTATTGGTGATATAAGTTCCAATTTCTATGAGTTTTTGTATATAAGATGAGTTGAGAGATTGAATTTATAAGCCCAAACACTTGAGAGTTGAGTGAAACACATTATATCCCTTGAGAGGTTGGATTGTATTATTTTATGTCTTTAAGTGCATATATGTGTGAGGATGTTAATAGTCTTTTGCTATAATTTTCTTATGTGTGGATATTGCTTTTTAGAAGATGGCTGTGTCTTGATGAGCATGATTTGTTTTGGTTTTGGTTAGTGTCTTGTTTATTGCTTGAGGACAAGCAAGTCTAAGTATGGGGTATTTTGATGTTCGCATTTTTAGTATAGTTTTTGATAGGTTTTCTTTGCTTATTAGGTTTAGTTTTGTTAAGTTTAGGTTTAGTTTTGAGTATTTTTATTTAGTTTTGCATAATTCTGTGAAAAGAGTGGAATCTACGCTATTTTATGAATTTTGCAGGTTTTAGCGAGGAAAGGAGCTGAATGGAGTTGATTTTGGAGCATTGCAGTGATAGACGGAGGAGTGCAAGATTGAAGAAGTCAAAGCTCGAGAGTACAAGAGGAGGTGTTGAAGAAAACAAACCCCAGGCTCGTTAACGAGGCTGTGAAGGGTCGTTAACGAGGCCACGAAGAGAAAGATTTCGAGTATTATTTTTATTATTCACCGATCCTGAGCGGGAATTTATTTCCGTATCGGTTGAGTATCTTTTTAGAATCTTTTTGGGTTGTTAGAATATGTATTTTAGGGTTTAATATCTTTTTAGATTTTATTTCTATCTTGTAGAGATTGTTTCTATCTTTTTAGAAAAGTTTATATCTTTTAGCCTTTTTATTTTTTTAGCTTTTTATATAAATACCCTTCTATCTAGCATGGAAAAGGGGGGGCTGAATTTGGAGAAGTTTTTAGAGAGTTATTTTAGAAGAGATTTTGGGAAGGCCGAAAGAGAGAGAGAGATCGGATCGGAAGAGGATCACGAGGCTCGGTAGACGACGGTTGCCGAGTGTTTGTTGGTCGTGATTGTGGTTCGGTGTTTTTTTTTTTGTTTCTTCTGAATCTCTGTAAGACAATATATTTTTCTTATTAATTTGAGTTTTGAGTTTTGTTTCAATGTTTCTTTTTATTGAAGTTTTTTGTTTCTTAATTATAATTAGTGAGTAGTTTATTTTTCTAGGGTCGGGGTTAAGCCCGGCATAGTCGAGCATGTTTGATGAGTAAGATTGAGTGTTGAATGCCTTTTATCTTTTATGGAGATTGTTTGTTGTGCTTAATACCAAAACGAAAGTTGAGGTAATTTAGGTTTTTAACTTGATTGAAAGAGAAAGTTAGTAACTTGAAGGTTGATATTGTTTGAAAACGAAAGTTTCAAGCTTTAGATCCAAAACAAGCAATTGAGTGAATTAGGATGTGAAAGTAGATTAATTTACTTGTTAAGTCAACGAAAGTTGATAACTCTATCTGTTTAAAGGCATGATCTTATCTTCTTACGAATTTTTATGCTTGGCTATGTTGTGGTGTCCCTTGTCCTAGATTTTTGCTTTATTTGAATTATTTCTGGTGAATCTTCATTGCTGAGTACTTGCCTCGGTACCGAATTTTAATTGGAATTTAATTAGGTCGTTAGTTAATATTTTTTTGTTCGGTGGCTCGGTAACGATCCTGACAACATCGTTAACGAGGCATCTCGTGAGTATTTTGTTTGATTTTTGTTAGATTGATAGACAAACAACCTTGCTTCCTGTGGAACGATCCTGACTCCACTATACTCAGCGGTGTCTTGACTTACAAATTTATTTGTTGGCCGAGAAACCCTTTCAACAAGGCGCCCACCAACGGATCTACCACGGAGAGACCCTCCCGAGATCCAATGCAGATCTCGCGATCCCGTTCGCGACGTGCGGAGAGGCGTGACACGGAGTTGTCCGAAACAGCGGCAAGCGCGGCACGCCCTCTGGCAAAATCAAAATCAAAATCTGCTCGCCCATCCGTCGAGAGTGGATACAAGAATCCCTTTGTGCCTGAGATCCAGGAGGCACACATGCCCAAGGGTTTCCATTGGCCGCAAATGGGACTTTACGACGGCACGGCTGACCCCGAGAACCACATAAAACACTACGGCGTCCAGATGAACGTCAACTCCTACAATGACGCCATTTTCTGCCGCATCTTTCCGACCACTCTGGACAAGGCGGCAATGACGTGGTTCACCAGCCTTAAGGTCGAGTCAATAGCCTCGTTTTCCCAGTTGTGCGAGTCCTTCGTCGGGCACTTCAACGGCTCAAGGAAGCGCAAGAAGAACATGCGCGATCTCCGCGGCATTGAGCAGGGGGAAAACGAGAAGCTGGGTACCTTTTTTACAAGGTTCACCACCACGGTCGCAGAGATCACACAGATCGACGAGACGTAGATACACGATATCCTTATGGGCAACCTTCGCCAGGGGGATTTCAAGTGTCGCATTTTTCTTAAGAATCCGACGACGTATGAGAGTCTGTGTGCTCGGATCACGGCGCAGGTCTACGCCCAGGACGCTGCCAGCTAGAGCTCGCGACCAAGGACCGACAAGGAAATCGTGACCAAGGCTAAGGGGAAGGCTAAAGTGGCTGCACCGGCCGCGAGGGACGCGTACATGACGCAAACTCATGACCGGCGCGCCGATTACAAAAGCAACAACAACAACAACAACAACAGAAACAACAACAACAACAACAACAGAGGCAACAACAACAACGACAATAGGAACAACAACTGCTACGACAACCGCGGGAGTGGCGGTGGGGGTTGGAGCTGCTTTGGCGGGAAGCCACGAGGTTACAAGGGCAAAGGTGGCCCCGCCTACAACCCAAATGAAAAAAAACGCGCCAACCCCGCGTCGGGAGCCAACCTCGCACAGCAGGGACCAACCCAGTCTCGACCAAGCGACCCAGAGCAACACGCTCCGGCGAGGCAGTCGCGCTCCAAACAAGCCGCGGCGTCCGATGGTTACATCAACGCCATCTCGGGTGGACCCTCGCTGGCATGTTTGAGCCAGGCGGAAAGAAAGAGATACGCGAGGGCAAGTCACCATGAGCCCTCGGTATACAGCGTGACGTAGACCTCACAGTCCCACGTAGGCATGGCTTTCACCTCCGAGGACGCCGAAGGACTCCATATGCCCCACTCCGACCCCCTGGTGATACACGCTCAATTGGGCTCGAAAATAGTAAAGCGGATACTGGTGGACACGGGTTCTTCCGTGGACATCATGTATTTTGGCGCTTTCAAGCAATTGGGGATCTCCGCGACATCTTTGAAGCCCTACGCTGGGAAGCTCACCTCCTTCTCGGGAAACGAGGTCGATGTCGCTGGTCTCATAGACCTATGGATGACCCTCGGTACTGGCTCGACAACGAGAACCGAGGTGATAGAATTTACGGTGGTGCACCTACCCTCGGCCTACAATGAAATCATCGGGAGAGTCTCCTTGATGAAGTTCCAGGCGGTGGTCTCCATCTACCACCTTAAAATGAAGTTCCCCACCAACGGTGGTGTCGGAGAGGTGAAGAGCAACCAAGAAGAGGGCCGCGTCTACTAGTTGACCTCGGCAAAACAAAAATGCTCCGTGTTCATGGTAGAGGCTTCAGGCGAAGCAGATCTCGAGGTTCGGGATTTCACGATACCCTCCCCCGAGGCAGAAAGAAGGGTGATTACCCCCTTCTAAAACAATTCCGAGAAGATCTACCTCGGGGGTTGCCTCACCGGAGATGCAGCGACGTCACTAGAAGCCCTGCTTGTTGGATCCCGCGACGTGTTCGCCTGGACTGCAAAAGATCTCCAAGGTGTGCCTCGGACATTGGCCCAGCACTCCCTGAACATCGACGTCGCCATTCATCCCGTGGTGCAGCGTCGAAGAAAAATGAACGAAGAAAGAGCAACCGCCGCGAACGAAGAGGTGGCCAAGCTGTTGGCCGCAGATTTCATCCGTGGGGTCCAATATCCGAAATGGTTGTCCAATGTCGTATTGGTCAAAAAGGCC
The DNA here is from genome assembly GCA_964016875.1 of Fallopia convolvulus. Classification (NCBI taxonomy): domain Eukaryota; kingdom Viridiplantae; phylum Streptophyta; class Magnoliopsida; order Caryophyllales; family Polygonaceae; genus Fallopia; species Fallopia convolvulus. Next base: position 14,810,191 of record OZ024725.1, read on the forward strand.
AGCGGCAAATGGCGGATGTGTGTAGATTTCAAGGACCTCAACAAAGCATGTCCCAAAGACAGCTACCCTCTGCCCTCGATTGATGCACTCGTAGATTCAACCGCGGGGCACGAGGTCTTGAGTTTCCTCGACGCTTATTCGGGGTACAACCAGATCTCGATGAATCCTCGTGACGAGGAGGAGACGTCCTTTATCACCCAACGGGGAACATACTGTTACAAGGTCATGCCATTTGGCCTCGAAAACGCCGGGGCCACATTCCAACGCCTCATTGATCGGGTCTTCAAAGACCACCTGGACAGGAATGTATCCGCTTACGTCGATGACATCGTGGTACGAAGCAAGAGCCCCGAGGAGCACCTGGCTGATCTCGCCGAGGTCTTCACTACCCTCGGACACCACCGGCTCAGCCTGAACCCCGAGAAATGCGTTTTCGGCGTATCATCGGGGAAGTTTTTGGGATTCATGATCAGCGAGCGCGGGATCGACGTCAACCCCGCCAAAATAGAATCTATCCTCGTAATGAGGTCTCCCAAATCTCCAACCGAGGTGCAACGACTCAATGGCGTTGTAAATTACTTGGGGCGATTTTGCTCCCGTTTAGCGGACAAATCTCTCCCATTCTTTGCCGCCCTCAAAAAGAAATGACAAGTTCGGCTGGAACGAGAGACTCGAGACTGCCTTCTCCGAGTTAAAGATCTTCCTCACCAAGCTCCCCACTTTGTCACCTCCGCATGCGGGCGAAGACCTGCAACTGTATGTAGCGGTGAGCCCCGAGACAGTCAGCGCGGTGCTCACAAGAGAAGCCATGCACCCGGTGTACTTTGTGAGCCGCGTGCTCCAGCCTGCGGAGCAGTGATACTCCCCAGCAGAAAAAATGGCACTGGCCGTAGTGACCGCCGCAAGGCGTCTACGCCCGTACTTCCACGCACATCCCATCCAGGTCCTCTCGGACCTCCCACTCCGTCAAATCCTGCATCAACCCGCCCTCTCCGGGCGTATGACAAAGTGGGCCGTCGAGCTCTCCGAGTTCGACATCAGTTATCTCCCGAGGACCGCAATGAAGGGACAGGCCCTCGCCGACTTTATGGTAGAGGTCACCTTCCCCGAAACCGACACTAGCTCAAACGAATGGAAGGTGTTCGTTGATGGCTCGCGATGTGACGCCGGTGGGGGGCCGGAGTGTTCCTCGCTGGCCCCTCAATCGAGACGAAGTATGCTCTCAACTTCGCCTTTGATGCCACCAACAACGACGCCGAGTACGAAGCCATGATCGCCGGGATCGAGATGGCGCTACTTAGCGGAGCCCGCAAGATCAGGGTCTACACAGATTCCGAATTGGTGGCACGACAACTCAACGGCCAATACGACACCAGGACAGGTTTTCTGCCCGCCTACCGAGCAAAAGTGAAGGCCTTGGTCTCATGCCTGGAGACCTTCGCGGTAGAATCAATCCCACGAGCCTCTAACACAAAGGCAGATGCCCTCACCAGGTTAGGCTCTGCACTTCCCTTGGATGTGGGGAACCGCGTGATGGTAGAGAAAAAGCTCTCACGAAGTGTTGATAGTGAGGTCCTGTCCATAAGGACCGAGGACTGGAGGTTTCCGGTGATGAGGTATATACAAAGCGGCATCCTCCCAGAGGACCCCGCGCTGGCCAGGAAACTAAAGATACAAGCTGCCAGCTAATGCGTCATCGGGGACCAGCTTTACCGCCGAGGCTACGCTGAACCCAACTTGCTATGCATACCGCCCGAGACCACGGATCACGTCCTCTACGAGGCCCACGAGGGAGTTTGTGGAGGACACCCGTGGTGGAGGTCTTTGGCACACAAGATCATCCACTTGGGGTACTTCTGGCCCACTCTTCGACGAGACGCAAAGGCTTACGTCCAAAGATGCGTCGGGTGCTAGAAACACGGGAACCTCCAACACACCCCGACGGCCCCCCTCCGCAGCATCCACGCACCGTGCCCATTCGCGATGTGGGGAATGGACATTTTGGGTCCCTTCCCCAAAGCAGCTGGCCAGATGCAGTACATTTTGGTCATTGTTGACTACTTCACAAAGTCGATTGAAGCACATGCAATGGCAAAAATCACCGGGGCGAAGGTCTGCGAATTCCTGTGGAAGAACCTCGTCTGCCGTTTTGGTGTCCCCATGACAATCATGACCGATCATGGCCCCCAATTCGATTGCGAAGAGACTCGGGCTTTCTGCTCTGAGCTGGGCATCAACCTCAAATTTTCCTCCGTGGCCCATCCACAGTCCAATGGCCAGGTAGAAAACGTCAATGCCCGCATCTTGACAGACCTAAAGAAGCGCCTGGGCGTGGCACAAGGTCGATGGGCCGAGTTACTCCCACTCGTCCTCTGGACGTATCGCACGACCTCGCGCCGCGCAACGGGCGAAACACCCTTCGCTCTAACTTACGGGGCGGAGGCCCTCGTTCCCGTAGAAACCCTGATCCCATCGGCAAGGGTGTACAACTTCGACGAAAAAGAAAACGAGGCCAACCTCAGGGTTGAACTGCAATTCCGGGACGAAGTCCGCGAGGTGGCAGACCTACGCTCTAGAGAATACAAGCGACGTGTCGTCGTATATCACGACAAGAAGGTCAGACCTCGCCTCTTGACCACAGGAAACCTCGTTCTGAGACGCACCTGATGATGTCCAAAACAGTAAAAGCAAAAAGTGGGCCCAGAGGGACCCCCATAGGCAATTTAGGGACCCACGTCCATGCCCGATTATTTAAAAACAAAACTCCCGACGGATGCGAGGTCTCTCAACATTCCGGGACGAGGTCTTGACCTCGTCACCGACTCTACTAATACACCCGCCCGCTCGAACCAATCACAAGCGACCTCACTCCCGAACCAATCATCAGCAACCTCACTCCCAAACCAATCACAAGTGACCTCACTCGTGGACCAATCAAAAACCCTTATTTCGGGCATCCCACATCGAACATTGGCCTAAACTCGGCCGCCCAATTCTCTATAAATAGAAAAGAACCTCATAGGAAGAAGGGGTCGAAAAACCACTTGAACTCAAGAACTCTCTTGCTTGTTAAAGATCGACGTGATAGGAACATCATCAAAATACCTCGCTACAGATAGGAGAAACCCACAGAAAGATCCCAAAGTCGCCTAGGGACCTCGTTCACGCCTAAAACCTCACTACAGAAACTCACAAAACTCTCTACATCATACCCTCAAATCTACCTCGCCCTAGAATCGACCTCGCAACATTTAGGTGCGATCTCGGAACCTTGTAGGAGGTCTAGGTGTGATTCTCAAAGTTGTACGTCAACCTCGTAGGTTTGTAACCTCGCTACCACGGAAAAATCATAAATAAAGGAGCAAGTGTTTGCACTCAAATATAATAATCTTGTTTCTTGTCTCGTAGCGTAGCTGTTATTTCGGGTTTCATCACTGGCACCGTCTGTGGGAACCTCTTCATCCTAAGCAGCTTCCCATTTTAGTGCAAACCTTGATTCCTAAAACCCCCTCAAAATGGCTTGTCCAAACAATTTCTTCCCCCAACATCCCGACAATATGGCTGAGACCCCTCCATGGACGACGGCAGGTCCGTCAGGATACCCTTTTGTGGTCCCGCCAGGCTGGACATACAACGTTCCACAAAACCCATACCCGTTCCAGGGGTATGAACAGGGTGGCGCTCCTTTCAACCAATATCCCTACCCGGGGTACGGGCAGTACCAACAGGGCCAAGCTCCCCCATATGTCCCGATCCCCTCCCAGGGGCAACCTCACTCCGAGTACGTGCCCGCATATGTCCCGGGCTATATGCCGGGGCAGGAGGCGCACACAAACGGATCTACCACGGAGAGACCCTCCCGAGATCCGATGCAGATCTCACGATCCCGTTCGCGACGTGCAGAGAGGCGTGACATAGAGTTGTCCGAAACGGCGGCAAGCGCGCCACGCCCTCTGGCGAGGTCAAAGTCGAAGTCTGCTCGCCCATCCGTCGAGAGTGGGTACAAGAATCCCTTCATACCCGAGATCCAAGAGGCACACATGCCCAAAGGTTTCCATTGGCCGCAAATGGGACTTTACGACGGCACGGCCGACCCCGAGGACCACATAAAACACTACGCCGTCCAGATGAACGTCAACTCTTACAATGACGCCATTTTCTGTCGAATCTTTCCGACCACTCTGGACAAGGCGGCAATGACGTGGTTCACCAGCCTTAAGGTCGAGTCGATAGCCTCGTTTTCCCAGCTATGCGAGTCCTTCGTCGGGCACTTCAACGGCTCGAGAAAGCGCAATAAGAACATGCGCGATCTCCGTGGCATCGAGCAGGGGGAAAACGAGAAGTTGGGTACCTTTTTTACGAGGTTCACCACCGCGGTCGCTGAGATCGCGAAAATCGACGAGGCTTCGGTACGCGACATCCTCATGGGCAACCTTCGCCAGGGGGATTTCAAATGTCGCATTTTTCTCAAAAATCCGACCACATATAAGAGCCTGTGTGCTCGGATCACTGCACAGGTCTCCGCCGATGACGCTGCCAGCTAGAGCTCGCGACCGAGGACCGACAAGGAAATCGTGACCGAGGCTAAGGGAAAAGCTAAAGTGGCTGCGCCGGCCGTGAGGGACGTGTACATGACGCAAACTCACGATCGGCGTGCCGATTACAAAAGCAACAACAACAACAAAAGCAACAACAATAACAGAGGCAACAACGACAACAGAAACAACAACCGCTACGACAACCGTGGCGGTGGGGGTTGGAGCTGCTTCGGCGGGAAGCCACGAGGTTATAGAGGCAAAGGTGGCCCCACCTACAACCCAAACGAGAAAAAATGCGCCAACCCCGCGTCGGGGGCCAACCTCGTGCAGCAGGAACCAACCCGGTCCCGACCAAGCAACGCAGAGCAGCAAGCTCCGCCGAGACCGTCGCGCTCCGGACAAGCCGCGGCGCCCGATGGGTACATCAACACCATCTCGGGTGGACCCTCGTTGGCGGGTTCAAGCCATGCGGAAAGAAAAAGATACGCGAGGGCAAGTCACCATGAGCCCTCGGTATACAGCGTGACACAAACCTCACGGTCCCACGCGGGTATGGCCTTCACCTCCGAGGACGCCGAGGGACTCCATATGCCCCACTCCGACCCCCTGGTGATACACGCTCAATTGGGCTCGAAGATAGTGAAGCGGATACTGGTGGACACGGGTTCCTCCGTGGACATCATGTATTTTGGCGCCTTCGAGCAGCTGGGGATCTCCGCGACATCCTTGAGGCCCTACGCTGGGAAGCTCACCTCCTTCTCGGGAAACGAGGTCGATGTCGCTGGTCTCATAGACTTGTGGATGACCCTCGGAACTGGCTCGACAACGAGAACCGAGGTGATAGAGTTTACGGTGGTGCACCTGCCCTCGGCCTACAATGCAATCATCGGGAGAGTCTCCTTGATAAAATTCCAGGCGGTGGTCTCTATCTACCATCTTAAAATGAAATTCCCCACCAGCGGAGGTGTCGGAGAGGTGAAGGGCAACCAAGAAGAGGGTCGCGTCTGCTACATGACCTCGGCTAAACAAAAATGCTCTGTGTTCATGGTAGAGACTTCAGGCGAAGCAGACCTCGAGGTCCGGGATTTCACAATACCCACTCCCGAGATAGAAAGAAGGGTGATTACCCCCTTCGAAAACAAATCAGAGAAGATCTACCTCGGGGGTTGCCTCACTGGGGATGCAGCAGCGTCACTAGAGGCCCTGCTTGCTGGGTCCCGCAACGTGTTCGCCTGGACTGCGAAAGATCTCTGAGGTGTGCCTCGGACACTGGCCCAGCACTCCCTAAACATCGACGTCGTCATTCGCCCTGTGGTGCAGCGTCGAAGAAAAATGAACGAAGAAAGGGCAACCGCCGCAAATGAAGAGGTGGCCAAGCTGCTGGCCGCAGATTTCATACGCGAAGTCCAGTATCCGAAATGGCTGTCCAATGTCGTGTTGGTCAAAAAGGCCAGCGGTAAGTGGCGGATATGTGTAGACTTCAAGGACCTCAACAAGGCATGCCCCAAAGACAGCTACCCTCTGCCCTCGATCGATGCACTTGTAGATTCGACTGCTGGGCACGAGGTCTTGAGTTTCCTCGACGCCTACTCGGGGTACAACCAGATCTCGATGAATCCTCGTGACGAGGAGGAGACATCCTTTATCACCCAGCGGGGGACATACTGTTATAAGGTCATGCCGTTTGGCCTCAAGAACGCCGGGGCCACAAGTCCCTCCCATTCTTTGTCGCCCTCAAAAAGAATGACAAGTTCGTCTGGGACGAGAGACTCGAGACAGCCTTCTCCGAGTTAAAAATCTTCCTCACCAAGCTCCCCACCTTGTCACCTCCACATGCGGGCGAAGACTTGCAACTATATGTGGCGGTGAGTCCCGAGACCGTCAGCGCAGTGCTCACAAGAGAGGCCATGCACCCGGTATACTTTGTGAGTCGCGTGCTCCAGCCTGCGGAGCAGAGATACTCCACGGAAGAGAAGATGGCGCTGGCTGTAGTAACCGCCGCAAGGCGCCTACGCCCATACTTCCACGCACATCCCATCCAGGTTCTCTCGGACCTCCCACTTCGTCAAATTCTGCATCAGCCCACTCTCTCCGGACGTATGACCTAGTGGGCCGTCGAACTCTTCGAGTTCGACATCAATTATCTTCCAAGAACCGCGATGAAGGGACAAGCCCGCGCCGACTTTATGGTGGAGGTCACCTTCCCCAAGACAGACACAAGCTCGGACGAATGGAAAGTGTTCGTTGATGGCTCACGATGTGACGCCGGTGGCGGGGCCGAGGTGTTCCTCGCTGGCCCCTCAATCGAGATGGAGTATGCTCTCAACTTCGCCTTTGATGCCACCAACAACGACGCCGAGTATGAGGCCATGATCGTCGGGATCGAGATGGCGCTACTTAACGGAGCCCGCAAAATCAGGGTCTACACAGATTTCGAATTGGTGGCACGACAACTCAACGGCCAATACGACACTAGGACAGGTTTTCTGCCCGCCTACCGAGCAAAACTCAAGGCCTTGGTTTCATGCCTAGAGACCTTCGCGGTGGAGTCAATCCCGCGGACCTCAAACACAAAGGCGGATGCCCTCGCCAGGTTAGGCTCCGCGCTTCCCTTGGATGTGGGGAACCGCGTAATGGTGGAGAGAAAGCTCTCACGACCATAAGGACTGAGGACTGGAGGTTCCCGGTAACAAGGTACATACAAAGCGGCATCCTCCCAAAGGACCCCGCGCTGGCTAGAAAACTAAAAATGCAAGCTGCCCGCTACTGCGTCGTCGGCGACCAGCTTTATCGTCGGGGCTACGCTGAACCCAACCTGCTGTGCATACCGCCCGAGACCACGGACCACGTCCTCTACGAGGCCCACGAGGGAGTTTGTGGAGGACACCCGGGGTGGAGGTCTTTGGCACACAAAATCGTCCATTTGGGGTACTTCTGGCCCACTCTCCCACAAGACGCAAGAGCTTACGTCCAAAAATGCGTCGGATGCCAGAAACACGGGAACGTCCAGCACACCCCGACGGCTCCCCTCCGCAGCATTCACGCACCATGCCCATTCGCAATGTAGGGAATGGACATTTTAGGCCCTTTTCCTAAAGTTCCTGGCCAAGTGCAATACATTTTGGTCATCGTGGACTACTTCACGAAGTGGATCGAAGCACAGGCAATGGCAAAAATCACCGGGGCAAAGGTCTGCGAATTCCTATGGAAGAACCTCGTCTGCCGCTTCGGTGTCCCCATGACAATCATGACCGACCATGGCCCCCAATTCGACTGCGAAGAAACTCGGACTTTCTGCTCTGAGCTGGGCATCGACCTCAAATTTTCCTCCGTGGCTCATCCCCAGTCCAATGGCCAGGTAGAAAACGTTAATGCCCGCATCTTGACAGACCTCAAAAAGCACCTGGGCGTGGCACAGGGCCGCTGGGCCGAATTACTCCCACTCGTCCTCTGGACGTATCGCACGACCTCGCGCCGCGCAACGGACGAGACCCCCTTCGCTCTTACCTACGGGGCGGAAGCCCTCGTTCCCGTAGAAACCCTAATTCCATCAGCAAGGGTGTACAACTTCGACGAAAAAGAAAACGAGGCCAACCTCAAGGTCGAACTGCAGTTCCGAGATGAAATCCGCGAGGTAGCGGACCTGCGCTCTAGAGAATACAAGCGACGTGTCGCCGTGTATCACGACAAGAGGGTCAGACCTCGCATCTTGGCCACGGGAAACCTCGTTCTAAGACGCACCAAAGGAGGAAAATTGGACCCTAACTGGGAAGAACCCTACATCCCCGGAGAAGAAGTCGCGCCCGAGGCTTTCAAACTCACGGACGACGAGGGGCGCACACTGAGCAAAACGTGGAACGTCGCGCGACTCAAAAAATATTACATGTAGAAACTCGAAACCCGTTGTTCCTTACAGTTGGTAAATAAAGGATTGCATGCTTTTCTAAAAAACGCTCCCTCCCTGAAAAGTTCCACCCCTCGCTTCCCGCTTGGGGTTGGAGAATCTCGTTGAAAAGGTCCACCCCTCGCTTCCCGCTTGGGGTTGGAGAATCTCGTTGAAAAGGTCCACCCCTCGCTTCCCGCTTGGGGTTGGAGAATCTCGTTTGGAAGAAGTTCCACCCCTCGCTTCCCGCTTGGGGTTGGAGAATCTCGTTTGGAAGAAGTTCCACCCCTCGCTTCCCGCTTGGGGTTGGAGAATTTCGTTGAAAAAAAAAATTCCACCCCTCGCTTCACGCTTGGGGTTGGAGAATCTCGTTTGAAAAAAAAATTCCACCCCTCGCTTCCCGCTTGGGGTTGGAGAATCTCGTTTGGAAAAAGGTCCACCCCTCGCTTCCCGCTTGGGGTTGGAGAATCTCGTTTGGAAGGAGTTCCACCCCTCGCTTCCCGCTTGGGGTTGGAGAATCTCGTTGAAAAGATCCACCCCTCGCTTCCCGCTTGGGGTTGGAGAATCTCGTTTGGAAGGAGTTCCACCCCTCGCTTCCCGCTTGGGGTTGGAGAATCTCGTTGAAAAGGTCCACCCCTCGCTTCCCGCTTGGGGTTGGAGAATCTCGTTTGGAAGGAGTTCCACCCCTCGCTTCCCGCTTGGGGTTGGAGAATCTCGTTGAAAAGGTCCACCCCTCGCTTCCCGCTTGGGGTTGGAGAATCTCGTTTGGAAGAAGTTCCACCCCTCGCTTCCCGCTTGGGGTTGGAGAATCTCGTTTGAAACAAAATAAAAATTCCACCCCTCGCTTCACGCTTGGGGTTGGAGAATCTCGTTTGGAAAAAGGTCCACCCCTCGCTTCACGCTTGGGGTTGGAAAATCTCGTTGAAAAGTTCCACCCCTCGCTTCCCGTTTGGGATACGAACGAGGTTCGTGAACCCCCTAAGACGCCAGGATTCGCGGACGGCTATCTTTAGGTTGGAACGAACTTCCAGAACAACGAGGTCCGAACAGAGGCTCAAGACCTCGTCGCAGGACTACAACGCCCGGTGTGGTCCGAGCCCCACAAAAGATGTGACACTCGAACCATGGGGTTGGATGGATAAGGACTGACGTATGCGAGAAAGTCTAAATCAAACAAGCATAGGAAAAGAAAGTGACGAAGGGCATAAATATAAAAAGAGGTGTTTCGATTACAGACCCCGTAGGGTCACCCAAACAAAAAAAAAGAGATGTTTTAATTACAAACTCCGTAGGGCCACCAAAGAAAAGTTATCATCATTTCTTCGAGGTTTCAGCCTCGGGACCGGTAAGATCGATGGTTTCAGGAGTTTCGGTAGAGGCAGCCGAGGCTTCAGCAGGAGCAGGGGCAGCGGAGGCAAGAGGCGCGGGCGCATCGGTCGCGGGCTGAGGTCCCGTGGAGGTTAACTCCGGGTTCCCTCCAATACGCTCTACCTCGGGGGTGCAGTGCTGGACACAGTCCCGTCCTCGTTGAGGAAGAACTCGCATTCCCCCTCGGGATCCTCCGACCCCAGCTCCCCCATGGTTTCATTGTAGTTGGGGTTGAAAAAGACGATCTGGGGGTCGAGGTGCCCATACTTGGCCACCGCCTGCTTTACGCCCATGCGGACTGCCTGGTGGAACATTTTCCTCACGCTCTCCACCAGCTCCGCCTTGTACTCTTCCGAGTCCACATACTTGGGACCCGCAGCCACGACCTCCTCGTTAAGCTCAACAATGCGCCCCTCGAGGCGCCTGATCTCCTCCTCGGCCCTCAGAAACTCCGCTTCCTTCGCCTTGAAAAACTCGTGTTCGGCGGAGAGCTTGCCCCGAAGCCCTTCAACCTCGCCCCGCAGAACCTCGGCCTCATCCTTCGCCCTCTTCTCCCCCTCCCTCGTCGCCTTTACCTCCTCCCTCGCCGCGGCCTCGACCCGCTTCTTGGCCGCAGCCTCCGCGGCTTTGGACGATTTCGCGACCTCGGCCAGCTCCTTGGCCTGTCGCTCGCACACCTCGATGCGGGCTTGAAGCGCCGCCTCCATCTTGTCCATCCTCGAGTGAGCGAGGGCGATGCGACTCCGGTTGTAATTATCAAAAAAGGTGTGCTGCAAGTTCACAGGAGGGTGAGAAAAGAAACAAGAAAGAGACAGGAATTAAACACACAAAAACGAAAAAGCTTACCACGGCTGAGTACCGAGCGGCCTCGTCGTCGAGCGCCGCCTCGGTGAGGTTGTTGGCCCACGCGACCTCCTCCTTGTAATCCCCCCGGGACCACTCCAACGGGGCCCCTCTAATAGGTCCAGGGCAGTGAAACCTGGCGAGATGGGGGCCTGCGTCCCCGCGACTTCGCCGCTCGAAGTTAAATGCAGGGATAAGTTCTAGATCCCGCGAGCCTCGTTGATGGTCGCCCGACCGGGGTTTCTTCTTCTTCTCCACGGGGGAAGACCCCGCTTCCTTCCTTTTCTACTCGGCCTTGTCGTCAGACGCCCGGGGTGGATGGGTGGTCCCCTTCGTGGTGGCCCCTTTCGACGGAACCACCTCAGGCCTTTTCTCCCCTTGGGGCGGCCCCGCGACGTCCCACTGCGACGCCCTCGCGACGTTTCCCGGCTGCGTTGTGCCTGTCCTCGCCTGCGAGCTCGGCTCGTTAATTGAAATCCCCTTGAGAACCCAGGGAGCAGGGGTTTTGGAACTCGAGGTCAAAGGTTGTTTCCCCTTCGACGTCGCGGTAAGAGCGTGCAGAAAATCCATTGTCAAGAAAGAAGGGGAAAAAAAGAAAAAGCAGGTTAAGACGAGGTCAGAAACAAATGTAACGAGGTTTATAACCTCGTAACCTTACGAGGAAAAAGAAAACAATCAGAGAAATAATGATAACAAAATACCCTCTCCACCCTCGCGAGGAGGGAAACTGAGGCTCAGCCCCGCCCGCTCAAGCCGGTCCTGAGAAAGGTAGCGCTCGAATGGCGCCTGGTACGCTGTGGCGTACCGAGCCTTGAGTGCCTGGAACTCAGCGACCTTGTACAGACACACGCATCTCTCGTAGTTACCCGGTGCCACAGTGAAATTAAGGTATCTCCCGCTGAGGTCTCGGACCAAAAACCATTTAGGTTTCCACGTCCCAACGTTCGACTGGGTCGTGATGATTTTGACATTCGGCGTGCTGAGGTTAACCAGGGAACATCGAGGTTCTCTCCTCGCCAAGACTAACGCTGACAAATCGTTGAGGTTTGGCTCGTCCAGAAGCTCACGGCTTCGAATTGTGTAGGCACACAATAACCGCCAGGCGTTCGGGAACAACTGGGTGGGGCAGACGCCCATGGTCCACAAGAAATCAACGATGTGCTGGGCCAAGGGCAGCCTAAAGCCCGCTTGGAGACTCACGAGGTGCACGACCGCACACCCCTCGTAGGATGCCAGGGGTCGCCCCTCCTCCTCTAGCAGTGCCAGCTCGACTCCCTCGGGCCAGGGGAAGTCTTTAGCTATGTCCGCGAGGTCGTCCAGCTTCAGATCGGTGGCCACCCCCACGGACAGATAGGCCTCGGGAGTGCTCGGGCTCATGGGAATCCGTTCTTTGAGGACGACAGGAGTGCCGGACACGGCGTCGGTAATATAGGCCTCGGGGAAGCTCGATGGCACATACGCGGCCGAGGCTGAGGCAATTGCCGCGTCCAACCTCGCCTCGACCTCGGCGGCGATCACATCAGGAGAAGAAGAGGAAGACATTTCAACACCAAAATATATGCGCAGACAAGGGAAGTACAAATTGACCGAAACAGCGGAGTCGCTGGATGAGGGCTCGCAGAAGACCAACGAAGGGGAACTTGGGTTCTGAGAGTCACTAGGCTCTACACTTCCTACAGATTCGGAGACCTCCTGATAGAAATTCTCTTGAAAATTAAAGACAAAGTCGGGCGGTGGGCTCGCAGAGGCTCTCCTAGGCATGAAAAGACAACGTCCAGGCCGCGAAAAGCTAGCACCTGGAAAAGAAAAGGTCAGTAACGCTAAAGGCAAGGCAACCAAAGAGAAAAACACGAGATCATGACCCCATGAAAGAAGGAAGAACAAGGTCAAGCCCGAGATCGAAGAACGAGATCATGACCCCGGGAAAGAAAGAAGGACGAGGTCGAGCCCGAGATCAAAGCACAAAGATCATAACCTCGAAAAGAAAAGAGCACGAGGTCATAACCTCGAAAAGGAAAAAGCACGAGATCATAACCTCGGGAGAAAATGGGCACGAGGTCGCAACCTCGGGGGACAAAGCAATGCGAGGTCGTAGAGGAAAAGGCCACGTGGCATCCTACAAGCTACTCTGACAGGATAGGACGGCAAAGAAGAATTTGAAGCGCCAAAAGAAAGGAAAGAGAAAGAAGGCCAACCAACGGTGGAAGCCAGCGGTGGAAGCCCAAACGTCCCGTCAATCAGACATCATGACGTTTGGGCTCCCGAGGGTTTTCGAAATTCGAAAAGTGGTGGGCGGAGAAACGGAAGTTTAACCGCCACCCAAAAAAAAAGAAGAGAGAAAAGTAATAAAACCAAAAACCCAACGGTACCCTCACGGCGGCGACCACCACTCACCACCGTCTCACCGCCACCTCACCGCTACAACACCGCCCCCCAAAGCGTAACACGAAAAAGAAAAGCAGAACGAAAAAAAAGGGGAGGAGAAGAAAAACCAAGAGGAAACAAGGGCACTACAGAGCAAGAACCACCCCCAACACCGCCGCGCCGCCAACAAAGAAGCACCCAGGAATCACCAACACCCACCCAGATGCAAAACGAAACAAGGAAAGAGCAAAGAAAAATGACAAGGGCAAACGCCAAAACACACACACAACCCTGCCACCGTCGCTTCGCCACCATGACATCGGCACGAAACACCGGGTGACACACCGTCGCCTTTACAAAACACGGGGCAAAAAGAGAACAAAGGAAGAATCAAAGGCAAAAAATACCAAAAGACAGGAGGAAGAAGATCAAGAACTTACTTGTTTAAAGGTCAGCGAACGAGAGGCGGTGGCGCAACTGGCGAACGGCAAAAAGCTCGTCGGAAACCGTCTGGAGAAACCGCTCAGAAGAAACCGAAGAGATAAAGAGAGAGAAGGAGCGAAAATGCTGGAAAGAGAAGATGAGGGGGAGGCGTGTGAGATACTCCCTTATAAAGAGCAGATTTGAGCCTCCCCCACTCCCGAAAGGCTTTTTGAGCCTGTCTCACCTGGACGGCCCACTAAGCAAAGTATGGCGAAAAGGCCCAAGAATCTTCATCCGCGCAGAACAAGGAGAACACCTAAGTACAGAGCCTCACACCTCGCAAAGCGCCCTCCCAACCTCGAGAACTTCATAACCTCTAAAAACACACCGCATCTCGCGGATCCAGGGAACTTATGCCCTGCGGCCCTCGGGACGAGTGAGGTCACTTGTGATTGGTTTGGGAGTGAGGTTGCTGGTGATTGGTTCGGGAGTGAGGTCGCTTGTGATTGGTTCGAGCGGGCAGGTGTATTAGTAGAGTCGGTGATGAGGTCGAGACCTCGTCCCGGAATGTTGAGAGACCTCGCATCCGTCGGGAGTTTTGTTTTTAAATAATCGGGCATGGACGTGGGTCCCTAAATTGCCTATGGGGGTCCCTCTGGGCCCACTTTTTGCTTTTACTATTTTGGACATCATCACAACCCCATGGCCTGGGGGCCTCGCCCCGAAAGCCATGGGGTTGTGATGATGTCCAAAACAGTAAAAGCAAAAAGTGGGCCCAGAGGGACCCCCATAGGCAATTTAGGGACCCACGTCCATGCCCGATTATTTAAAAACAAAACTCCCGACGGATGCGAGGTCTCTCAACATTCCGGGATGAGGTCTCGACCTCGTCACCGACTCTACTAATGCACCTGCCCGCTCGAACCAATCACAAGCGACCTCACTCCCGAACCAATCACCAACAACCTCACTCCCAAACCAATCACAAGTGACCTCACTCGTGGACCAATCAAAAACCCTTATTTCGGGAATCCCACATCGAACATTGGCCTAAACTCGGCCCCCCAATTCTCTATAAATAGAGAAGAACCTCGTAGGAAGAAGGGGTCGAAAAACCACTTGAACTCAAGAACTCTCTTGCTTGTTAAAGATCGACGTGATAGGAACATCGTCAAAAGACCTCGCTACAGATAGGAGAAACCCACAGAAAGATCCCAAAGTCGCACAGGGACCTCGTTCACGCCTAAAACCTCACTACAGAAACTCACAAAACTCTCTACATCATACCCTCAAATCTACCTCGCCCTAGAATTGACCTCGTAACATTTAGGTGTGATCTTGGAACCTTGTAGGAGGTCTAGGTGTGATTCTCAAAGTTGTACGTCAACCTCGTAGGTTTGTAACCTCGCTACCACGGAAAAATCATAAATAAAGGAGCAAGTGTTTGCACTCAAATATAATAATCTTGTTTCTTGTCTCGTAGCGTAGCTGTTATTTCGGGTTTCATCAGCACTGAAGGGGGCAAATTGAACCCTAACTGGGAAGGACCCTACCTCCTCGGAGAAGAAGTCGCGCCGGGGCTTTTAAGCTCAGGGACGGCGAGGGGCGCACACTGAGCAAGACATGGAACGTCGCGCGACTCAAAAAATATTACATGTAAAATCTCGAAACCTCGTTGTTCTTCACAGTTTTTGATGAATAAAGGATTGCAGGCTTCTCAAAAAAATCTCCCTCGAAACTCCACCCCTCGCTTCCCACTTGGGGTTGGAGAATCTCGTTCGAAAATACAGTCCACCCCTCGCTTCCCGCTTGGGGTTGGAGAACCTCGTTTTGTCCACCCCTCGCTTCCCGCTTGGGGTTGGAGAATCTCGTTTGAAAATATGGTCCACCCCTCGCTTCCCGCTTGGGGTTGGAGAACCTCGTTTTGTCCACCTCTCGCTTCCCCCTTGGGGTTGGAGAATCTCGTTTGAAAATATGGTCCACCCCTCGCTTCCCGCTTAGGGTTGGAGAACCTCACCCCTCGCTTCCCGCTTGGGGTTGGAGAATCTCTTTCGAAAATACAGTCCACCCCTCGCTTCCCGCTTGGGGTTGGAGAACCTCGATTTGTCCACCCCTCGCTTCCAGCTTGGGGTTGATGTTGAGCCCAAAACTTTCAGTTAGGTTACACCGGATGGTCAGCGTCTATCGGATCCTGACTGGTCACCGGATGCCCTGCAGCACCAACGAGATCCCTAGATTTTCGGGATTTCTTGTAACCTCTTTGACCAGTTCGTGTTCAGCATTTCAAAAGCCTATTTTTCAGGGGTTGTTACCTGATAACCTCCCATCGTGGAAGACACATTCAAAGCGTACTTTTTAGGGGGAAGTTACACATTATCTCCCATATTCTCTTAGCTATATAAAAGGGTTATTTTAGCCATGTAAAGGGACCACGACTCTCTCATTCACATTGTAATTCTCTCTCAATCTCATGTGTAATCATCCATAACAACAGATATTACTCAAAAGTCTCTTCGCGTTCGAACGGTTTTCTGCTGGATCCTAGATCCTAGACGCCAGACACCGGCCAGTTTGTAATCTCAAGTTTACCATTAATTAAAGGAGAGATGAGCAATTCTTCTTTATTTTTATTGTGTTTACATCTAGTTTGACTTACATATTTGTTACTTTCGTTCTTATTTACATTCGTTTATCTTCTGACCGGCGATGATCATACATCTTTGGTTATCTATCCCCCACACCCTCTACCAAGCATCCGTGATTGTCACTGGTCGAAATTTGACCAAAACAGTTGGAGAATCGCGTTTGAAAATATGGTCCACCCCTCGCTTCCCGCTTGGGGTTGGAGAACCTCGTTTTGTCCACCCCTCGCTTCCCGCTTGGGGTTGGAGAATCTCGTTTGAAAATATGGTCCACCCCTCGCTTCCCGCTTGGGATTGGAGAACCTCGTTTGGTCCACCCCTCGCTTCCCGCTTTGGGTTGGAGAACCTCGTTCAGTCCACCCCTCGCTTCCCGCTTGGGGTTGGAGAATCTCGTTTGAAAATACAGTCCACCCCTCGTTTCCCGCTTGGGGTTGGAGAACCTCGTTCAGTCCACCCCTCGCTTCCCGCTTGGGGTTAGAGAACCTCGTTTGGTCCACCCCTCGCTTCCCGCTTGGGGTTGGAGAACCTCGTTTGGTCCACCCCTCGCTTCTCGCTTGGGGTTGGAGAATCTCGTTTGAAAATACAGTCCACCCCTCGCTTCCCGCTTGGGGTTGGAGAACCTCGTTTGGTCCACCCCTCGCTTCCCGCTTGGGGTTGGAGAACCTCGTTTGGTCCACCCCTCGCTTCCCGCTTGGGGTTGGAGAACCTCGTTAGGTCCACCCCTCGCTTCCCGCTTGGGGTTGGAGAATCTCTTTTGAAAATACAGTCCACCCCTCGCTTCCCGCTTGAGGTTGGAGAACCTTGTTTGGTCCACCCCTCGCTTCCCGCTTGGGGTTGGAGAATCTCGTTTGAAAATATGGTCCGCCCCTCACTTCCTGCTTGGGGTTGGAGAATCTCGTTAAATCCACCCCTCGCTTCATGCTTGGGGTTGGAGAATCTCGTTAAGTCCACCCCTCGCTTCACGATTGGGGTACGAACGAGGTTCGTGGACCCCCTAAGAAGGCAGGATTCGCTGACAGTTATTTTAGGTTGATACGAATTTCCGGAATCTTGGCATTACAATTCTTTTAGGTTGGAACGAACTTCCGGAACGGGGAAGCCGAATTTAGTGAAAGGCGAGATCCGAACAGAAGCTCGTGACCTCGATGCGGAACTACAACGCCCGATGTGGCCCGAGTTCTACAAAAGATGTGGCACTTGAACCATGGGGTTGGATGGATAAAGATAGACGTATGCAAGAAAGACAAAGGCAAACAAACAAACAAGCATAGGAAAAGAAAGTGACATAAGGCATAAAGATAAAAAGCCACAAGGACCGCGATGTTCGATTACAGACCCCGTAGGGCCACCCATATAAAAAAAGAGATGTTTTAATTACAGACCTCGTAGGGCCACAAAGAAAAAAAATGGTTCACTTCTTCAGGGTTTCAGCGTCGGGACCGGTGAGGTCGACAGTTTCACTCTTGGAAGCTTTAGCGGGGGCAGCGGAGGGAAGAGGCGCAGGCGCATCGGTCGCGGGCTGAGGTCCCGTGGAGATCAACTCCGGGTTCCCTCCAATGAGATCTACCTCGGGGGGCGCGGTGTTAGACACAGTCCCATCCTCGTTGAGGAAGAACTCGCATTCCCCCTCGGGGTCCTCCGATCCCAACTCCCCCATAGTTTCATTGTAGTTGGGGTTGAAGAAGACAATCTGGGGATCGAGGTGCCCGTACTTGGCCACCGCCTGTTTGACGCCCATGCGGACGGCCTGGTGGAACATCTTCCTCATGCTCTCCACCAGCTCCGCCTTGTACTCTTCCGAGTCCACGTACTTAGGACCCGCGGCCTCGACCTCCTTGTTGAGCTCAACAATACGCCCTTCAAGACGCCTGATTTCCTCCTCGGACCTCAAAACCTCCGCCTCCTTCTCCTTAAAAAACTTGTGTTCAACGGAGAGCTTACCCCGAAGCTCCTCGTTCTCACTCCTCAAGACCTCGACCTCATCTCTCGCCTTTTTCTCCCCCTCTTTCGCCTCC
Source organism: Fallopia convolvulus (assembly GCA_964016875.1). NCBI lineage: Eukaryota > Viridiplantae > Streptophyta > Magnoliopsida > Caryophyllales > Polygonaceae > Fallopia > Fallopia convolvulus. The sequence goes on from OZ024725.1 coordinate 14,828,267, forward strand.
AGCGCCGCCTTTGCCTCCTCCCTCGCCGAGGTCTCCGCGGCCTCGACCTGCTTCTTAGCCGCAGCCTCCGCGGCCTTGGACCTCTCCGCAACCTCGGCCAGTTCCTTGGCCTGTCGCTCACATACCTCGTTGCGAGCTTGAAGCGCCGCCCCCATCTTGTCTATCCGTGCATGAGCAAGGACGATGCGGCTCCGGTTATAATTGTCAAAAAAGGTGTGCTGCAAATGTGCAGGAGGGTGAGAAAAGAAACAAAAAGGAGACGGAAATTAAACACACAAAAGCGGAAGCTTACCATGGCCGAGTACCGAGCGGCCTCATCGTCGAGTGTCGCGTCGGTGAGGTTATTGGCCCACGAGATCTCCTCCTTATAATCCCCCCAGGTCCACTCCAACGGGGCCCCCCTAATCAGTCCAGGACAGTGAAACCTGGCGGGATGGGGGCCTGTGACCTCGCGACCTCGCCCCTCGAAGTCGAAAGCGGAAATGATGTCCAAACCCCGCGAGCTTCGTTGGTGGTCGCCCGTCTGGGATTTCTTCTTTTTTTCCCCAGGAGGAGACTCCGCTTCCTTCCTCTTCCGCCCGCCTTGTCGTCGGACCCCCGAGGAGGATGGGAGGGCACCTTCGGGTTGACCCCTTTCAGCGGGACCGCCTCAAACCTTTATTCCCCTTGGGGTGGCCCCGCGATGTCCCATTGAGACGCCCTCGCGAGATTCCCCTTCGGCGGGACCCCCCCGGCCGCGATCGTCGGCGGAATAGGTTTAGGCTGCGTTGTGCCCGTCCTCGCCTGCGAGCTCGGCTCGTTGATGATTATCCCCTTGAGAGCCCGGGGAGCCGGGACTTTAGAACTAGAAGTCAGGGGTTGTTTCCCCTTCGACTTCGTGGTAAAAGCGTGCAAAAAATCCACTGTCAAGAGAAAAAGCATAAAAAAGAAAAAGCAAGTTAAGAAGAAGTCAAAAACAAATATAACGAGGTTTATAACCTCGTAACCTTACAAAATAAAGAAGAGCAATCAGAAAGAGAATAAAATACCCTCTCCACCCTCGCGGGGAGGGAAACTAAGGCTCAGCCCGGCCCGCTCAAGCCGGTCTTGAGAAAGGTATATCTCATAAGGCGCCTGGTATGCTGTAGCGTATCGAGCCTTGAGTGCCTGGAACTCGGCGACTTTGTACGGGCACACGCACCTATCAAAGGTACCCGGCGCCACAGGGAAGTTGAGATATCTCCCGCTGAGATCTCGTACCAAAAACCACTTAGGTTTCCACATCCCGACGTTCGACTGGGTCGTGGTGATCTTGACGTTCGGCGTGCTGAGATTAACAAGGGAACACCGAGGTTCCCTCCTCGCTAAAACTAACGCCGACAAATCATCCACGATGTGTTGGGCCAAAGGCAGCCTGAAGCCCGCTTGAAGACTGAAGAGGTGCACGACCGCCCACCCCTCGTAGGACGCCAAGGGCCGTCCCTCCTCCTCTGGGAGTGCCAGCTCGACTCCCTCGGGCCAGGGGAAGTCCACAACTATCTTCGCGAGGTCGTCCAGCTTAAGATCGGTGGCCATCCCCTCGGACAGATAAGCCTCGGGGGTGCTCAAGCTCATGGGAATCCGTTCTTCGAGGACGGCAGGAACGCCAGACACGGCGTCAGTAATATAGGCCTTGGGAAAGCTCGGAGGCACGTACGCATCCGAAGCTGAAGCAATTGCTGCGTCCAACCTCGCCTCAACCTCGGCGGCGATCACATCAGGAGAAGAAGAGGAGGCCATTTCAACACCAGAATAAACGCGAAGACGGGGAAAGAGTGAATTGATCGAAGCAGCGGAGTCGCTAGACGAAGGCTCGCTGAAGACCAACGAAGGGGAACTTGGATTCTGAGAATCACTAGGCTCTACACTCCCTACAGATTCGGAGACCTCCTGGTAAAAATTCTCTTGAACGTTGAAAACAAAACCGGGCGGTGGGCTCGCAGAAACTCTCCTAGGCATGAAAAGGCAACGTCCAGGCCGCAAAAAGCTAGCACCTGGAAAAGAAACGGTCAGTAAGACACTAGGGGCAAGGTAACCAAAGAAAAAAGCGCGAGATCATAACCTCGGAAGGAAAGAAGCGCGAGATCATAACCTCGGAAAGAAAAAAGCGCGAGATCATAACCTCGGAAAGAAAAAAGCACGAGGTCATAACCTCGGAAGGAAAGAAGCACGAGATCATGACCTCGGAGAGAGAGGTTGCGCGGGGTCATAAGGGGGAAAGCCACGTGGCATCCTAGAAGCTACTCTGACAAGATAGGACGGCAAAGAAGAATTTGAAGCACCAAAAGAAAGGAAAGAGAAAGAAGGCCAACCAACGGTGGAAGCCAGCGGTGGAAGCCTAAACGTCCCGTAAATCAGACATCATGACGTTTGGGCTCCCGAGGGTTTCGAAATTCAAAAAGTGGTGGGTGGAGAAGCAGAAGTTTAACCGCCACCCCAAACGAGCAATGAACCCAAGAAAACACAACGGTAACCTCACGGCGGTGACTGCCCCTCACCACCGTCCCACCGCCACAGCGCCGGCGAGGGACACCCATCAAAACACCATCACCCAAAAAAGGAAAGAAAAGGAAGGAAAAACACAACAAACAAGTGAAGAGCAAAACGGAAAAAACGCCAGACGACACACAGAAACACCCGCCCTCTCACCACCGCCGCTCCGCCACCGTGACACCGGCGCGAAACGTCGGGCGACACACCGTCGCCCAACCGAAGCACGAAACAAAAAATAGGCAGAGAAGAATTTGAAGCAAAAAATACCAGAAAATAAGAGAAAGAGAGTCGGGGACTTACTTGTTTAGAATCGGCGTGGAAGGAGCGTTGGCACGGCTGGGAAGCGGTGGAGGTTCGTCAGAAACCGTCTCGGGAACCGTTCGTAGAAAACTGAGAAGACGAAGAGAAAGAAAGCGAAAAGGTTGAAGGAGAAGATAAAGGGGAAGCGTGTGAGATACACCCTTATAAAGAGCAGGTTGGGGCCTCACCTCACCCGCAAAAGGCTTATTGGGCCTGCCCTACCAAAATGGCCCATTAGTCTAAAGCACGAAGAACAGGCCCGAGAAGATCCGCCCGTGCGAAGCGGAAGAGAATCCTAAGTGCAAAACCTCGCAAAGAAAGAAACCTCGCAAAGGAAGAAACCTCGCGCGATCCCCTCCTCGTACCCCGTGGCCCCAAGGAACTTATGGCCTGCGAACCTCGGAGCGAGGTCCCCAGACCATGGGGTTGTGATGATGTCCAAAACAGTAAAAAAATAAGTGGGCCCGGGGTACCAAGAGCAAGTGGGCCCGGAGGGATTCCCAAAGGCAATTTAGGGACCCACATCCATACCCTTCGTTTATTTAAAACAAAACTCATACCCTCGTGAGGTCTCCCAACTACCCGGGATGAGGTATCGACCTCGTCACCGACTCTACTAACGCACCCTCCCACTCAGACCAATCACAAGCGACCGTATTCCCGAACCAATCACAAGCGACCTCATTCCCGAACCAATCACAAGCGGCCTCGTCCCCGGACCAATAAAAAAACCCTATTCCGAGCGTCCCACATCGGACCTTGGCCTAAACTTGGCTCCCCAATTCTCTATAAATAGAGGAGGACCTCGTAGGAAGAGGGGGTCGAAAAACCACTTGAACTCAAGAACTCTCTTGCTTGTTAAAGATCGACGTGATAGGAACATCGTCAAAAGACCTCGCTACAGACATGAGAAGTCCACAAAAAGACCCCAAGTCATACAGGGACCTCGCCCACACCAAAGACCTCGCTACAAAACCTCACAAAGCTCTCTACACCACGTGCCCAAATCTACCTCGCTCTAGAGTCAACCTCGCAACATTTAGGTTTGATCTCGGAACCTCGTAGGAGGTCTAGGTGTAATTCTCAAAGTCGTTCGCCAACCTCGTAGGTTTGTAACCTCTTTATTTGGGAGAAAATCATAAATAAAGGAGCAAGTGTTTGCACTCAAATATAATAATATCGTTCCTTGTCTCGTAGCGTAGCCGTTATTTCGGGTTTCATCAAAACCCAGCAAACTCCACAGCCCCAGAAACGTCTCTACGTGCCTAACCGAGAAGAAGTTGACCCGGATGTTAAAAATCAATTTCTACAAGACGAGGTCAACCGCCTGAAGAAGCAGGTAAATTTTCTGAAATCCTCTCAATCCTGTCAAGAGTGTGGTTCTTCTACCCATAGTACTTCTGCTTGCACTAACATAGAGCAGGTAAGAGCCGTTGAGACAATTACTGAAATGAATTACATGAGAGGCCCGTACAGGAACCAGCCTGGCAATTTTGACATGTCAAACAATTATCAGACGTGGGGCAATCAAAATCCAAATCCAAACTATGTCGCGCCTCCACCGAATAGACGACCTGCGCCTTATCGACCTCCAAGCCATCAGGAGCCATCATCATGGGTACCAGGGTTACAGGAAAGCATTAATGGAGTCCACAACAAAGTTAATGAAGTTCAAGCCAACCTTAACCACCAAAACAAAAGATGGGGAGAGTTCGATGTATGGAAGAAGAATGTTGATTCCCAACTAGGGAACCTTGTTGCACAGATTTTGAGGCCACAAGGGCAACTTTTGAGCCGTCCTAAAGTGAACCCTAAACGACAGTTTGCAGCAGTACACCTTAGGAGCGGAAAGACATTACCGGAGCGTGTCCATGCTAAGGACAAGACGGAAGAGGACGCCACGGTTCAGCTCGGTAACGAGCTAGCGAGGGCAAGTACCGAACCAGCACACCATGGTGACGAGGCTCCGAGGGTATCTAACGACCCTAATCGAGGTAAGTTTTCTAACTCGAGCCCCCCTCTCCTTCCCAAGGTAGTCAACGACCCCATCAGGGTCGGTAACGACCCGCCGAGCGTACCTAACGACCCTAGTGTCGACCTGGTAACTCCACCTCTCTAGCCTAACTTGGTTCCGAGAATGGTGAAATCTCTTCCATTTCCCACTAAGAAATCTATGGACTCTACTGAGAGTAAGTTCAAGCGTTTCGTAAAGATTCTTCAAGGCATTAATATTTCCATCCCATTCGCTGAAGCCCTAAGCGAAATGTCGGCTTACACAAAAATTTTGAAAGATATTCTTAGCAGGAAAAGATTCATTACAGAGTTACAGGATGAAGTCCGATTTATAGCTCTACCAGAAAAGTTGGGAGATCCAGGGAGATTTGCTATAACGATCGGCATAGGCGACCACAAGTTCAAAGCTTTATGTGATTTGGGAGCCAGTGCTAGTTTGCTTCCTCTCTCAATCTGGTCTAAAGTCAACATGGGACCACTAGAGCCTGTAGATATGAACCTCTTCATGGAGGACGGATCATGTGTCAAAGCCACAGGAGTCGCGGACGACTATCCTATTCAAGTCGGGAAATTCTTTAATACCGAATGATTTCATCGTCCTCGATATGCCTGAAGACTCTCACGTCCCTATTATTCTAGGCAGACCATTCCTAGCTACAGCAGGTGCAAGGGTCGATGTGAGGAAAGGACTACTCACTTTTTATATCGGAGAAGAACGCGTGGAATTCAGCTTAGATCAAAATGCCAATGACCCAACTGCGGTTACACAAATCGAGTTGACCCATCCAGAACTCGACATAGCTGTTCCCACCGAGCCTCCTCCAACTACCAAAATAGATGAGAATTTTACACAAGTCCCTGCCGAACCTCATGAGTCCATTACCGAGTCTCACATACAAGGGTACAATCAAGAAGAGTACGGACCACCCTGGTTTTCGGATTTCACTAACCTGTATGTAGGAATACCGGGCATACTGATAGAAGACAAAGGATCAAGTGTAGTGACTCAAGTGAATAATGCCTACAAAGCTAAGCATGGGGCACCTCAAGACCCCAACATCGCCGCAAAAGATCCACCTTGAGCCAAGGGGAGTACGTCGGGCTGACGACGTTAAAAATAGCACTTACGGGAGGCAACCCGCTTTTAGTATAGAGTAGATTTTTCTTTTCTTTTTAGATTCTTTTTTCCTAGCTTTCTTTTGAGTTTCTTTAGTAGTTTTAGGATAGAAAAGAAAAAAAATATAGGATAAAATTTTGAGCTAACAAGATGCAGGAGAAGGGCTCGAAAATCACTCAAGGAGGCTACGGTAGCTCGTTAACGACCCACCCAGGATTGTTAACGACCCGGTCTAGCGAACCGACTCGGGAAGGTAAGTTTTATTTTACCCTAGTCTATCTTCTATCTTCTACCCTATTTCTTACCCCCCCCCCCCAGCCGCCGCTACCTACCCACCCCCTCCTATTTCTACCCTCTCCTATTTAACCCTTCTAAAACTCTCCAAATCCTACTCTCAAATCCTCAAATCCCAAACTCCAAATCCTTCAAAATTCTACTGAAGACCTTCATCACCGATCGGAATTTGCTGCTCCACCGACCTTCGGAAAACGCCATCGTTACCGAAGCCCTGAACCCCAGTTTTCCCACCGACGAGATCCAAGCTCGTTAATCACCCAAACTCAATCTTTGTTCTTCAATTTCTCAATCTTTCGGTATGATTCCTAAACCCTAACTCTTTATTGCATGATTCAGGGTTTTTAGGATAGAAATTTCATATCAAGATTGTGTTTATAGAGGTGATTTTTAGGGTCGAAACTGCATGTCTATTCTTGTCCATGAGTTTAATTGCATACATTAGTAGTGATTCTCTATCTAGGGAAGGTTATTCATGCTAGATTCACCATTGCAAAAATTTTATTTAAAAAGCATGAATTTTTCTTGTCTAGACATTGAGTTTGATCTTCGCCATGATAATTTTGGGTAAATTTAGCATGTTCGGGATGGGTAATTGAGCAAGTATGGGGTGCGTATACCCGATGGTGTGTCTAGTGAAGGATTATAGAGGATGCATGCTTGATTCATGGCTTGATTTTTGAGTTGATAACATTCGGATTCTGTGAACTGGCTCTCGGCAGGTCGTTAACGACCCACCCAGGCTCGTTAACCACCCTGCGTAACTTCAAAGTTTATAAACCAGTCCAGTTTCGTTAACAATCCAATTGGGTAGTTAATGAATAATTCTGAGGGTTATTTCGAGACCAAGTATGGGTCTCTTGTCTAATCTACTTGAGTGGATCTTATCTTGGAAAAAAAATTTATTGTTTTGTAGATCACATGGCAAGTTTAATCCGACCCGCTACCCGAGCCCAGAAGAAGAGGAGGAATCAGAGGTCCCCATCTCCACCTCGCATGGCTAATGTGATCTTGCGTAGTCAAGGGCAAGCGGACCGATACAACGCCGTCCTAGACAAGGACCACAACACTCGGTGGTTCTCGAGGTCAAGTGCTAAAGCCATGGGGATTTACGAGGATGTTAAGGAGGCTTTTGTTATTCTCGGTGTGCCTCATTTGCTGAAGAAGGAGAACCTACCACATTTTTCGGCCCTATGTGCAGGCAAAAGCAACACCAACTCTATGAAGTCAGAATCGAATCTTTCTATTGTCTTTCCCAATTCATTCGTGAATAAGAATTCAAGATCACTCCGCCTATTTTTTTCTATTGATGAGACAACTATCTATTCATAATCCATCAAATACAAGAAGCCTTATTTTTGTAGGCAGTGTTGTGAGAGAGTGGTTACATCTAGCCCCCGACAAAGACGGCCAATAAAGATCTTGATTACTTTGAGCCTTTTTTTAGTCTATATAAAAAAATTCCTATGATATGAAAGGCAAAACACTCTCTTTTAACAAACCTTTTTATTAGTTGATAATTTTATGAAAGATTCCTGTAAAAGTTTTAATTAACGCATAATTCATGTCGAGTGGACCTTGTTGTTGTAAGAATTTAGTAATTGATGAGTTATAGGGAGGGACTTATGTCACCACAAACAAAGACTAAAGCAAGTGTTGGATTCAAGGCCGGTGTTAAAGAATACAAATTGAATTATTATACTCTTGAGTATGAACCCCATGATCATGATATCTTGGTAGCATTTCGAGTAACTCCTCAACTTGGAGTTCTTCCAGAAGAAGTAGGGGTCGCAGTAGCTGCCGAATCTTCTACTGGTACATGGACAACCGTGTGGACCGATGTACTTGCCAGCCTTGATCGTTACAAAGGACGATGCTACGACATCGAGCCTATTCCTGGAGAAGAAAATCAATTTATTGCTTATGTAGTTTACCCATTAGACCTTTTTGAAGAAGGTTCTTTTACTAACATGTTTACTTCTATTGTGGGTAATGTATTTGGGTTCAAAGAAAGCCCTGCGTGCTCTTCATTTGGAAGATTTGCGAATCCCTCCTTCTTATACGAAAACTTTCCAAGGCCCGCCTCATGGTATCCAAGTTGAGAGAGATAAATTGAACAAATATGGATGTCCCCTATTGGGATGTACTATTAAACCGAAATTGGGGTTACGATCGGGCAGTTTATGAATGTCTTCGTGGCGGACTTGATTTTACCAAAGATGATGAAAACATGAACTCCCAACCATTTATGCGTTGGAGAGACCGTTTTTTATTCTGTGCCGAAGCTATTTTTAAATCACAATGTGAAATAGGTGAAATCAAAGGATATTACTTGAATGCTATTGCAGGTACATGCGAAGAAATGATAAAAAAGGGCTGTATTTGCCAGAGAATTGGGAGTTCCTATTGTAATAAACGACTACTTAACCGGGGGATCCACTGCAAATACTAGTTTAGCTCATTATTGCAGAGATAATGGCCTACTTCTTCACATTCATCGTGTAATGCATGCAGTTATTGATAGACAGAAAAATCATGGTATGCACTTCTGTGTACTAACTAAAGCCTTACTTATGTCTGGTGGAGATCATGTTCATTCCGGTAGTAGGTAAACTTGAAGAGGAAAGGGACATTACTTTAGGGTTTGTTGATTTACTATGTGATGACTTTGTTGAAAAAGACCGAAGTCATGGTATTTATTTCACCCAACCTTGAAAAATAGAATGCATCTAGTTCCATCTTTCTTTCGTTATTTAAACCCCCCTTTTTTAAATTGGATTGTAATAATTATGGTTTTACACTATTTGGAATGGTTTCTCATATTAAGAAATTTTGTCTAATGGCATTCGATCACAAAATCCATTGACAGTTGCATAAATGACGAGAATTTTTTTTTAACTGGAAGTGGTGCATATTGTGGTTGTTTCGGTACTTATGTAATCCTTGCGCCTCTATTGAGTAATGCCTGAGTTGCGGCATCAAGGTCTGAGCAAAATTGAGCAAGGGCGACCACTTCGCAATATTGTGCCAATTCAAGTTTTGAACTACCACAAACTTGTTTCATAGCTTTCACCTGAGCGGCAGACCTGACGCAACTGACAGATAAGTCGACGTTAATAGCAAGTCTAATTCCTCGATAAAAGAGCTCCGTTGTTGCGAATGCAACGGTTGTGAATCCTATCCGTGAGAGAGCGGATCTTCTTACGCCAGGCAATGCGTTTGATAGTTCCCTCTTAGGCATAAAAAAGCTTTATCCAATAATATGAATGTAGAAAGATCAAGATGTCAGAATCATGTCGATCCACTAGCTACTTCTTTTGGTCCGGGATAGGAGGATCTACTTGTTGAATCGGATGAAATAGGACATCCGCGGGTGGTCGATGCTCTAGTACTTTCGGAATCAAACAATTTAAAACCAACTCAGTGATGGACCGACAAAAATATAGAAAATTCGTACGAAGTACAATTGAACGGAGAAAGAAACCAAAGAAATGGTTCAAACCACAAAAAGATTATGGTAAGATAAATTTTGATGGATCAAAATGAGAGATAATGGGAATGCGACAACATAGCCTTCAGTAAACATTGGAATGTAATTCAAGTCGAGGCAAGAGTATGTATAACGCCAATTGTAACGCCAAAAATAGGAATGTTAAGAAACTTGAAATTGAAGGAGATAGCCTCACTCTAAAAGGAACTAAATCGCGTCCCTAACAAATTGAGATGTTAATTGCTGATACCATTATACTTTTACACTTCCTTGAAGCAGTTCAAATTCAGCATGTGTCTCATGATTGTAATTAGATGGCTGATTTGATTAATTCTTTACAATATTTTATGTAACATCAATTAATTCAAACCCATATCCTACTACGAGTCTCTAGTCTCTCATCTATAAGGATATACACTAGGTTGAATTTGTTTCGACTCTTTATAATGTATGGTGAGGGCGGGTTATCGGGTCGGGTCAACGTTTTTTCTTGCTTTCAAGTTCCCATTTAGGGATGTTCAACGGGTCGGGTCGCGACCAGCAATTTGCGGGTTGCGGGTCGAATTTTTTTATTTTGCGGGTCGTGGGTCGGGTTGGGTCTATTTTTAAAAATATATTTTTTTTATAATTTTATTAATGTATAAATTATTTTTTAATAACAAAATCGATGGATTTACGGGTCGATCCGCAAACTCGACGGTTTTTTTAAAAAAAATACATGTTTTTAGGTTAAAAATTAATTATTTTAGGATAAAAATTAATTTTTTTAGGTAAAAAAAATTAGTTGTGACCCGATTGACTTAGTCAAACGGGTCAAACGGGTCAAACGAATCGACCCGCGACCCGATCCGTTAGACCCGCGACCCGCAGGATCGGGTCACGAGTCAAAGGCAAACAAATTTACGGATCACGGGTCGACCCACAACCCGCAATTTTAGGTAGCAGGTTGACCCGACCCGACCCGTGAACACCCCTATTCCCATTCTGATTCCCTTCATCGATTCATAGCTTTCCCTCGTCTCTTCCTCTTCTCAAGAAGAGCGCGAAAAGAACTCAGAAATCCTAGAAAACCCCGGCAAACAATTAACAAACTCAAATCTATTTTGAAACCCTTACGAAATTTCAATTCACATGGTACACTTTCACGAACACATAATCTCCGAGCTCTTGGAGGACTCCAATGGCGGCCTCGTCGTTCTCGCCTCCGGCCTCTCTCTCTCCAAGCTCATTGTCTCTCTTTTCTCTATCCACACTCCTGAGCAGGGCACCCTCCTTGTCCTCTCCGCCTATCCATCCCAGAAGAATTCCATCCTCCTGCATTCTCAATCGCAAAACCCTAACTCTAATTCCCCCTCCGAGATCACCTCCGATCTCCCCGCTCAACAACGTTACTCCCTTTACACATCTGGAGGCATCTTTTTCATCACTTCTCGGATCCTCATCGTTGACCTGCTTACTTCTCGGATTTCTACTTCGAAGATCGCCGGAATAATCATCCTCAACGCGCATTCTCTGACCGAGACTTGTACCGAGGCGTTCATTGTTCGGATTCTCCGGTCGCTGAACAGGGAGGCGTTTGTGAGGGCGTTTTCCGATAAGCCTCATGCTATGGTGACAGGGTTCTCAAGAGCAGAGCGAATAATGAAGTGCCTGTTTGTGAGGAAGCTGCACTTGTGGCCGAGGTTTCAAGTGTACGTTGCGCAAGAGCTGGAGCGGGGTCCCCCTGAGGTGGTGGATGTTAGGGTGCCTATGACTTCATCGATGAAGGTGATTCAAAAAGCTATCGTTGAGGTTATGGATGCTTGTTTGAAGGAGATGAAGAGGACTAACAAGGTGGATGTGGAGGACTTGACGGTTGAGAATAGCTTGTTCAAATCATTTGATGAGATTGTCAGGAGACAATTGGACCCAATTTGGCATAATTTGGGGAAGAAGACTAAGCAGCTCGTTTCGGATTTGAAGACCTTGAGAAAGCTATTGGATTATCTTGTGAGGTATTCTAGTTAAACTAAAGCGAATGATTAATTTAATCTCTAATGCATGTTGATGGATGTGGAAATTGCTAAGGGTTGCAGTGGATTTCTTGTAAATAAGGGTGATCTCTTTTGTGTGAAAATCTTCTTTCTGTAATTTAAAACTCAATCTGCAACAATATTCACCTTATGCCTTATATTCTATCGGTAGGTATGATGCTGTCACATATTTGAAGTATTTGGATTCCCTAAGAGCTTCAGAGAGCTTTAGATCTGTGTGGATTTTTGCGGAATCAAGTCATAAGATATTTGAGTTTGCAAAGAAGCGGGTTTTCCTTACTGTAAAATCAGACGATGGAAAAGTTGTTGCACAAAGTAACAGCTTGACTAATAAAAGGAGGAAATTGAAGGACACTATTGGAGATAAACAAGGTGACTCATTAATTTTTACTTTGTGTAAATTAACACAAGTTCTTTTGACCAAAAATAAATAAATTAACACAAGGTCGTTCCTTGTGGTCTTGTGGATTATCCACTGTTCAGAATTTTGGCTGTTTAAGTATATGTCAATCTATGGCATCCTTCTTCTATGTTGTATAATGAACTGACGATATAAGGAGAAATATCCGAGGATTATTAATGAGGTTGAGGAACAAAGAAGAGAAGAGAGGATTTTTATCTGACATTTTCTTCTTTTGTATGTTAGGAGGAGGTTCACTACCTTCAAGTTCAAGCAGTGGGCTGATGCTAGAGGAAGTTTTGGAGGAAGCACCAAAATGGAAGGTGTTACGTGTGAGTGAGTGAGTTCCATTTTTCTATGTATTCTTTCGAGATTGCTTGCAAGGCTAGAACAAGTACACCTTGCCTACAATTATGGACCTCAATGGCAGTTTTATTCAATATGATTAAAGATAAGTTTAGGACTATTTAAAGAGTAGAGGATGATGAGTGGAAGTAAAATACACCGATTAAGTGTGGATGTACATGTGTGTCTCATCCTTAATTCGCTTGTATTTTTTCTGCCAGGATATTCTTGAAGAGATTGGAGAGGAAAGGCAGAAGAAACAGGCCTCTTCAGTTGAATGTGACTTTGGAAATCTAGAAGAAAACAATGGGATTGTTTTAGTAGCATGTAAGGATGAACACTCTTGCATGCAGCTTGAAGATTGTATTTTGAATGGTCCCAAGAAGGTATTTCTTATATAGCTTAATGTTTAGATCTCATAGGAAACATAATGTTATAGTATTTTTACTTTACACAAAAAATAAATATATTTGGTTTACATGATAGATTGTTGTTTTTAGTTTGAGCACCAGTTTGGGTTGACAAGTTTTTATCTGGATTCTTCTTTCTCTCTCATCACTAGTGTTTCCTATTCTAATTGCAACTGAATGTTGTATTTAACTATATTAGTCATGCTTTTACTCACGCTGATAATATTTGAAAGTAGGTTATGCATGACGAGTGGGAGAAGTACTTGCTGAGTAAAGTTCAGCTTAAAGATTTACAGAAACGTAGTAAAAATGCCAAAAAGAAGAAGCAAGAACTAAAAGGTATGGGTATACTTGATGGAGTTATCCGTGTAAGATCTACAGAGAATGGTGATGCTAGCAGCGTAAACAAACTAGAGAATGATGCACTTTTGGCTGCTGCATCAAAGGTAAGATCTTTATCCCAGAAAGATGGTGTTGATGAGGATCCCTTGCCTGCTCATGTTGCACGTGGAGAATCAAGAGGAAAGGAGAAAAATAAAAAATCCTTAAAGAAAATTGACAAAGTCAGTAAGAATGATACTGGGTCAACTGATGAAGTCGAGAAAAACAACAATGATGCAGTTGTTGCAGATGGGTTGCATGAGGAGACAGAGAGGGGTTCAGTAACTGATCAGCAGGTTCTTAGAAAACATAGAGGTCTTGTAAGAAATGATAAGCAACTTCCACCAGTTCATTTTCATGCCCTTGAAAGCGGTGAAGATATACTCGACATTGTGAAGCCATCTATAGTTATTGTATACCATCCTGATGTCAGTTTTGTGAGGGCAATAGAAGTCTATAATTCTGAAAATCCCACCAAGAAGCTGAAAGTTTATTTTCTCTTTTATGAAGATTCTACCGAAGTTCAGAAATTCGAGGCTGGCATTCGTAGAGAGAATGGAGCTTTTGAGTCATTGATACGACAGAAATCTATGATGATGTTTCCAGTTAATATGGTATAGTGCATGACTCTTTTTATCACTTGCATTTTTTGCCACTTTTCATGCTACTATAAATTACACAAGTAGGTAAACTTATTTTTGGCCCACCTCTAGTTTCAGTATCATCTGTCCACCAAAGGTAATAACTTATTATTGATAGAATGAAAAGTATGCTATTAGATTATAAGATTTGTCTTAGAATAACAGCAAAGAAAAGAATGACAAACTACACATATAGGTTGATGATTATGCATTCATTCATATTGAAGCTTTCACTCTTCTCTTTTCCTTTGCCAGTCTTCTTCATAAGTTTCCTAACTCTGAATACCAAATGCCCCATCACCATCATCAGTTAATCAGAACCACTGTTATTTCTCTGGTCCCTTTCTTTAAAGAGCAAATGATCTTCTGAGGTAGCATGTGTATGACTTGTTGCTAAAATATATGCCAGGAAGAGCATCTTTTGGGCGTAAGTTCCATTGACTCTCATGATTCAGCTTCTCAGAACTCTGTAACTAGAAAAGCAGGTGGAAGAAAAGAAGCTCAAAAACAAATGCAAGTAGGTGATTCTCCTGTTATATCTCTTGCAATTACTCATAGCTGAAAGAATTAGTAACATTAATTCGTGATTATTTTTGTAGGTTATAGTAGACATGAGGGAATTTATGAGTAGTCTTCCTAATGTACTCCACCAAAAGGGTATGCGCATTATACCTATAACCCTAGAAGTTGGTGATTATATACTTTCACCTTTAATTTGTGTGGAGAGAAAAAGTATCCAGGATCTGTTCATGAGCTTTACATCTGGACGCCTTTATAACCAAGTTGAAACAATGGCACGATATTACAAAATTCCGGTCCTTCTAATTGAGTTTTCGCAGGATAAGAGTTTTTCATTTCAGGTATATGCATTCTTAACTATGCAAACTTGTTATAATGCTGGAGTATAATTTTCCATCAAACTGCTGATTGTTTGAATTTCTTAATGTTGTAGTCAGCAAGTGATATTGGTGATGATGTGACACCATATAGCATTATATCCAAACTGTCTTTGCTAGCCATGCATTTCCCTCGCTTGCGTATTGTGTGGTCTCGCAGTCTGCGTGCTACTGCAGAAATCTTTGCCTCATTAAAAGCTAATCAAGATGAACCTGACGAGGGAAAGGCGATGAGAGTTGGTGTTCCGTCAGAGGATGGCGTAGTAGAAAATGATGTGAGGTATGTTCCTGCTGCCATTGGCTGATTATAGTTTGACAACTTTTAGGTTGCATATTACTAACCCCATTCAAAAGAGTCTTTTTCAGGCCTAAAATTTTGTCAAGAAATGTGTGTCTTATTAGAGTTTTGGATAATGATTTATTGATGAGGTTTAAGGTATGTTATTGGAAAATGTACACTTTCACTTGCAAATTCTCTTTATTTATTGGATAGAAATGACGTAGTTCGTAGCATTTTAGAATTCCTTAATAGTTGTGCGAAAACCTAAAATGACAATCTTTAGTGAGCTTAGGTAGCATTAAGCTGTATCCTCTTTCGTATTTGACATTCTATGGATTAAATTCATATGGTTGCAGAGCGGAGAATTACAACACATCTGCAATAGAGTTCCTGAGACGTCTTCCCGGTGTGACAGACTCTAATTACAGGGCAATAATAGATAAATGCACTAGTCTGTCGGAATTAGCATTGCTCCCTTTAGAGAGGCTAGCTGAGCTGATGGGTGGCCAAAAAGCTGCTCGGACGCTCCGTGAATTCCTGGATGCAAAGTATCCAACCTTGCTTTAAAGGTTGTATCAAAGTAATTAATTTGTTCTACTTTTTCAATGCCATTTGTTGTAAAGAGTTTCCTGAAAAATTCATTTATGTAATGGGAATATGTATTCATTTTTCATCAAAAAAATTTGATGCAAGGACGTGTAATAACCTTGTCATGAGCCCAATATGTACTGGGAAGCCTAATATTATTGGGATTTAACTTTTAAGTATGAGCTTTCTCAATAAGCCACCTAGTTAAAAACCGGATTTAGAGAAAGTTTAGATTATTTTAGTTTAATGTCGTGTCAAATGTTAAAATGAAATTTTTGCATCCAGATTTTTTTGCATAATGCACACAGCTGAGAAGTAGTTGTCTGTGTTTTTTTTGCTTCTGCACGTTGCAGGAGCTTGTTCAGTTGGCACGGGAGAGACTGGTAAGGATCTAATTTACATCCGGATTTTTTCATGACAAAGACAAAACGTTATGGGTTAAAGGGAACACGAAGCAGGAGAATTTTTCGAAGTTTCAAGTTTGGGTAAATATGATTTGGCTAGTAATCGTACTGCCTGAGGTCACAATAGCCAAAATACAAACGACAACACTACGAATACTAAATACAACTCATACTCGTAGAAGCCAGAATTACCCAAATATTTTCCATTGTGAAAAACACCAACAGTGCCCTATATCTTAGTCCGTCACATTAAATATAAAATTAAAAAAAAAAAACTGTTGATCAAGAAAAAGAAAAGGCTGGCAGAATAAAATTTCTCTACTAGGACCGACCCCTCTCATTCTTTGCGCACAAAGTAGAGCTTACCCATGACATGCAAAACAGCAACGAAAGCAATGAAACCAATGCTCATAATAAGAACAACATTCGGAGATATCTTCAAGCCAGGAGCATCATCGGTGTAGAATTGGAGCATGGACCCACTTGCACCACCAGCGGCGGCACCACTTGAAGTCCTCCTACGGCGAAGGCTAGCAGCTGCTGCTGCACTTCCTCTTGGGGCTGCTGGTCCACTTGGTGCCATTCCTGCAATGATAAAAGAAAATTCAGAGAAAGCCAGAAGACAAGATAGAGGAGGCCGTTTGATTACAAACTATGAAATCGGTAAGAAAATGAATCTAGGCAACCAAAATAGACTAGATTTGTATCCTTTCCGTTTTCATTTTTCCATAGTTCATAACCAAACGGGCACTAAAACTGTTCCAAGCATAGATACATGGGCTTTGTCTCCAAAATTAACCACAAAAGAGTGCTCAAAGTTGGGATTACAAGAACTGCAGCAGCAAGAAGACACGGCAAGTATTCAATTTGAAATAAGAAAGAAATCATTCTCTAGCAAAATCCACCACAAAGAAAGTATTGATACAAAACTGAAGGAAGAAGCCACAACAGTATTCAATTTGGAATAAGAGGAATCCATATATCTCACTTATGGATGCAATTCCTACGGAAAAAGCTAATGGTTCTAGTGCAGCTAATGCATACAGTAAGGTAAGAAAACCAATTAATCAATCTAATGGTTTTAGTGCCCAATGTAACATTGCAATGTCTATACTGCATAGAAGCATTGGTGCATGTATTATTGCATTATTCCTGAATCACGGTGATCAACGAAAACTGATCTCTCACTTTTCCTCTCAACGTAGGTTGTTTTCTCCTTATCTCTTATCCTTCTCTTGACAATTTGAGCAGAAACCTGATTATCCTATATCAGATCCAAAGCATGCAAACAAGAATAAAAGCAATAGGCGAACTCGCAATATCTCAAATGATAGACACGATGAAACGGATATCCTTCCGAATCAGAAGTACGTGTACGAGATAGAACCTATGGAACAAGGATTGTGATTTAATAGATCTGATCGAATTGTATGAATGTAAATTCAGATCTCAGATCAGATTACATAAATTTCTGGAAAAAATTAAGCAATGACAACACAAAACTAGATCTCGTACTCTAAATCAGAATAAATCGACGAAACCTGAGAGAAAGATCTCACCTTTGTTCTTCTTTCCTTGGTCAACAACGTGTTGGCTTCGGGTCTTCGATGGAGGAGAGATTATGCAAAATTGGGAGTCTGAACTTGTGAGCAAAACCCTCTTTATGCAGAGTACAAGGCCATTTTTGTCTTTTTAAACTTTCCACATCGGTCTACCCAATCAGATCAAAACACATCATCCACATATGGCAATGTATTTTTTGGTAACTATTTTAAGGGCGCAGGTTAATAACTTTTATATAGAAATTATTAAGTGTATTAGAAGGCTTAACTCGTTTGATGGACGATGTGAATTTTATTTCTATGCTTATTAATTTTTAAATGTACATGGATTTATAAGTATGGAGCAATTAGAATTAGAATATAAAATATGTATAAAAATATTATTAAGAATGGTTATTTAGAGGTAATTAAACTTTATTATAATCCTTAATTAACCATTTATGAAAAATATAATAGTGAATATATAAACTATTTCATCATATATGTATAGTTGTTAAAAATAATTTATTTGCATTTTAATTTAGTAGATGGAGTATATTGGTTTAAATTTGGTCACTTAATTTAGAAGAAAAAAATTAAAACCTAGAATTTGAAACGTGCGTGATTTGATAGGATGTAGAATTTATACATTAAGAATTGCATAAAAATTTTGATATATATTATATGGCCCAATAACTAAATTGAGTTGTAGGCGTAATAGAAATAATAACCAAATTAGTTTGTAGGTCTAATAAAAAAACTTAAAAAATAATATAAATAAATAGCATTTATTGACAATAGAGAGGGAGAACTTTATATGTTGTAAGGATTTTGATTGTTTAATATTTTTAACATTACTTCATCCGTTCAAAAATACATAATGTTTTAGGATTTGGCTCTGAAATTAAGAAAGTATGTGATTTGACTTAAATACTCATAAATCTTTGAAGATCTTTCCTTTTCTATTTTCTATTTTTATTATTCTTTTTAATTAATGAGGGTAATATTGGAAAAAAATATAGTAAATTATGTAAAATATCAAGTATTATTGAACAAGAAAATCAAACTAAAACATCATGTATTTTTGAACGGAGGGAGTATTTTTCTAAGGGTTTATGTTTTCCTTCTTAGGGTTTAGTTTCCACATTCACTATTCTTATCATATGCCCTAAGGGCATACATTAGAAAAATAGTTTTGGTAAAAGGAAAAAAAACAAGATAATGAGGAATGGTGCTTTCTAAAACAGAGTGGATTTTTTTGGCCCTTTTTTTTAGAGCACCCACATTTTTCATAATAGAGCACCTATATAAAAAAAATTCTAAAATTTATGACATTGTCCTAGACACAATCTCCACTCCTCTCCTTCACTCTTCTCCCTTCCTTCTTCAAACTTCAATTTCATCCATAAACAAGCTAAAATTTTACAAATTGCAATCAATTTCATCCATAGACAAGGTAAATATCTTCTTTCACATTGATTTTTATGCAAACAATTCATGTTTTTTAGAGATTTGAGAACCAACTGTTTAGATTTAGGCTTTAGGTTTTAATAAGTGTGTAGATCTAAAAATAGGGTTTTACATTGTAGATTTAGACGTTTTAGTTGAATGGGTGTTGGTCGTAGTCGTTTGCTTGAGGTAGTCGACAGTCGCTGGTTTGGGTCGTCTCATCCTGTCTGCGCGAGAGCTCGAGGTTGAAGACGATGTCTTCCCGTTATGCCGAAGCTCTTTTGGCCGTTACGGCAGATCTGTATTTTGTTTACTTAGAAATTTGTATTCTGTTTAAAAATCTATTTTCCATTTAGAAATATGTATCGACCCCTTTTGCTTAGAAATTTGTATTGACCCTTTTAATTAACTATTTTAATTTCAGATGGGAGATAGGTTGATTCGTCATCGTCATAGAGATGCACGGAGAGATCAGGTTGCGTCGCATTCAGATCCTCAAATAGAGAGACTATACGACATTCAAGCTGAGCTTGTGGAGCAGGAGTAGACTCGTTCGTCTAGTCAGGTGTATAGACGGGTACAGAGACATCTTCTACCTCGGTGGTCTTCACAACCTGCTAGGATTCCTACTGTTGCGCCGGAGGATGTGGCTGTAGAGGCTTCGATTTTGACGCCCGTGAGTCAGGCTCGACTATAACATCCCCGACCAAAGTGCATACGTCATTTTGCATGCATATAATATTAGTAGCATATGCATAACATGCTGGCATGATATATAGTGCATTTTTAAAAGTAATATTATTTTCTAATTAAGTGTTTATATTTTAAAAAGTTTTTTACTCAAAGTTAATTAATAATTCTTTCCTGATAAAGTTTGCAATAAAATAAATTTGAGGGTGAAAATTTCAATCTTGACAAAAATCTTGCCCATTTCGTTTTGAAATCAACTTTGTGTTTGCGTGAAATCGAGTTTGTCTTCTTATGTCTTTATGGGTTGGAAATTGAATTTGTCTTCTCATGCCTTTATATTGCTCTCTCTTGAATATGAAGATACGTAAGAACAAACCAGAAAAAATATAGAGAGTGTTGGTGCAGGAAAACCAAACGAGAGAAAGAGAAAAGTTTAGAATTTTGGTAGTTTGGTTGGTTTTGATACAAGATCTCTTCTATCGGGTTTTAATCTCGGAGTATAAGCGTGATTTGATAAGTTTTTAATTAGTTAATGGTTTATTTAGATTTTTCTAATTTTTCAGATCTAGATCTACAGTTGATTTTGATTTTAAAATCAGTCAATTTATATTTCTCATAGGATGTTTTCGATATTGGATTTATATTCGGTAAAAGATTTAAGAGTAATTTTAGGATTTTGTCTTTTAATCATATTATAGAGTCCTTTGATCAAGTTTTTCATAAAGGTTTGAACTAGAAAAATGTTCTTCTATATATATATATAATTTATAGATGTCAAGTTTTAAAGTATTTGGAATTATGAACAAGAAGTTATAATGCATATTGACATTTTGTTGCATTTAGGGTTAGAATTTATAAGAGTAAATAGCCTAATTTGCATTGAGTTACACATAGGAGCACAAGTCATAAATCGTGGTTAGAGTCAAGGGGGAGAAATATAGTATCTATCCTAAACAGGTGATTATAGACCGGAGAATAAACCATATGTGCTTATATGTGTTATATGAGCTATATGGATATATGTGTTATATGAGATATATGGATATATGTTTTATATGAGCTATATGGATATGTGTTATATGAGCTATATGGATATATGTGTTATATGAGATATATGGATATATGTTTTATATGAGCTATATGGATATGTGTTATATGAGCTATATGGATATATGTGTTATATGACCATTATGGATATATATTCTATATGGGTTATATGGATATATGTGTTATATGTGATAGCTCTGAAATTTCCAAAGTTGCTTGCATAGAAAGTATGTTAGCAAATGACATATGATATATGATTACATGATGCATTTGATTACATAGCATATTGCAATGAGATTAAAAAGACCTGTGACTATCTTGCCTTGAACCTATAATTCAGAAAATCTTCGTATTTCTTTATTAAAGCGACCTACGGGTCATACAGGATCTTCGAATCATACATGATTTAAGGATGATACAGGACCTACGGGTCATACAGGAGATCTATAGATTTTTTTTGCTAAAGCGACCATAAGAGTCAATATTCAGGAGATCTTCGGATTTGTTTGTACAAAATAACGACATAAAACTCTGTGTGTGTGCAACCTTATATGGTTGTTAGTTTTATTATATATTTACGTGGATAGTTGTTATATGTAAAGTATATGCTTATATAAGAAATAAGTTATTACAAAGTATACATCATAGGGTATAAGGGTGTCACATCGACAGTCCGCGCCTGCAAGTCAGCCTTCACGGTCTCGCGCTAGAGGCTAAGGTCGGACTATTAGTAGTCTGGTCGAGGCTACAAGCGGTGGAGTTGCTGGGACTCCAACGAGTCCTTCATCTAGCCAGAGACGTAGGAGACGTGCCGGCGGGCTTGACATTCATCCATTCTTGACCGGTACTATACCCGTGGCCCGCAAAAACAAGAGTTACTTTTGGGCTTGGAGGACCATGTAGACCACCACATGTATGCTGGTTGGGTACATTATTTATCTATACACTTTTCTTAACCTCCTTTTATACATTTAATCTTATTAGGATTATTATTGTATAGGAGCATGTTGGGTTTAGGGTTCAGGGACATACTTCCCAATTGTTTATTTGGTTGTTAGCTGGGAAAGGCGAGTGGATTGACATATTTAGGTATAGTGGACTTGCTCATCTACATCCCCTCATATATAGCCACGTTCATACTTCATTTATTGAGTCATTTATCGAGCGATGGCAGTCAGAGACGAGCTCGTTCCATATTCCTTGGGGAGAGATGACGATTATGGTGCATGATGTGGCACTTATCCTCGGTCTCAGGATTGATGGAGATGATGTTACCCTTCCGCTTGATGAGCGGATACTAAAACAGGGTGAGTTGAGGGATCTGCAGATTTCACAATTTCTTGATCATTTTGGGTTAGATGATGAGTGGTTTCAGAGTAACTATGAGAAGGGAGGGGTAACAAACGCAGAGGTGAGGAGAGTATGCGAGGAGATACACGGTGAAGAGGTTGATCCGGCGATTCCAACGGCGAGTTTTCTGTTGTTTCTGCTGGCGTCTGTAGTCAAGACCCCGCTAAGTATAGGGAGGTCAGGATCGTCCACGAGAAGCAAGGTTGTTTGATTACCGAACTACGAAAACAAGAAAACAAAGCAAAACAAGGCTACGACAACCCTCGGTACCAACATTGTCAGGGTCGGTAATGAAATTGGGTTTCTACTAAAACTACGCAAACAAGACGAATCAAATGCAGGCTCGATACCGACCTGTGTGCCTTTGTAACGAGTCTGTTCGTGAGTAAAAACGAAGGTAATTCAAATATGAGAACAACTAGGACAAGGGTTAACTAGTGTGAAGGATAATTATCATGCTTTTAAGATAAATCTATCAACTTTCGTTGACCTAAACAAGCAAATCAATCAACTTTCATAAATCAATTCACTTTCTACTTAGTTTGAATCCAAAGCTCGAAACTTTCATTACCGAACAATATCAACATTCAAGTTTACTACTTTCTCTTTCAATCAAGCGATAAACTCAAATTACTTTGACTTTTGTCTAAGTATACGCACAAACAAGCAGTAAAAGGATAGAAGGCAATCAAACATACAACACATTCATTCAATCATGCACAATTATGTCGGGTTTCAACCCCGATCCTAGAAAAGTAAACTACTCACTCATGATTGATATAGAACAAACAACTATATTGAATGAAAACATTGAAATAAAACTTACTTGAAATATAAAAATCTTGTCTTACAATCACAACCACGTTCGAACTCAAAGAAAACAACGAAAAAACAAGGAACTCGATCACTCGATCCTACTCACTCTCTCGATCGTGTTCTCTTCAAAAAACGAACTAGCTCCTTTCTAAACTAGAACTAAAACAGGGTATTTATACTAAAAGAAACTATCTAACAAAGATCCTAAAAGATAAAAACTTTCCTAACTAAAAAGATTACAAGATAAAAGATAGCTTTTCTCAAAGTCGGCGCCGCCTACCGACACAGGCCACCTCGGTAACGACTTGCACAAGGTCGGTAGACTCTTGCTGAATTCCTCGAATAAAACTATGTTGCACAACTCGGTACCGACCCTCACAGGTTGGTAACGAGCTCTCTGTTTTGGATTTTTTTTACACTCTTCACAACTTCTTCTTGTACTTCAACGGGATGTTCAAGACGTATTCTTTCTTCTCTTCCCTCTATGCACTCCACCATCCACCACTTGACTTCAGCTTCACTCAAAATGCTCCTTTCTGCTTCAAAAACCTAAGAAAAACACAAAAACGGAGTAGCTTCCATACTTTTCACAAAATATGCAAACTTATCCAAAAACACACAAAACTAATACTAAAACTCACTAAAACTAAACTAAATAACCTAAGAAAAACGCATAAAACTATACTAAAAACACGAACATCAGCGTCGACATTATTTCTAGACAAGTCAAAGCATCGGATTCCCCTTTCATATATCGGCCTAGTACGAGATGTCAGGGGCATTTGAAGGCATGCCTTCGGGTTCAGCCGTGCTCGCTTATATGTACATGTAATAACCGCTAATTTTATATAAAAAGAAACGGTTAAATTTTTTTTATTAAATTAATTCTCTAAAAATAGAGAGCTTACTTATTATTATTATTATTATTATTATTATTATTTTCATAGTATAATATTAAAAATTTATAAAGGCATAGTATAATGACAAATAATTTTAATTATTTGAGATTAAATAAAAAAAATTCAAAATTTAATTCAGATTAAATTATAATACAATTTAAAAGGTGAAATGACAAAAAAATAAAAATGCAAGAGGTGGACTTGAACTCGCAATCTCTTACACTTTTCACAAACTAACACACCCTCAATTCCACTATGCCATTGTAATCTTATCTACCCATTAAGGATTTTTAATCCTTTTATTCTATTTTTACTTCTTCTTCCCAAATTGATCAAATCAGACCTGTCTGATTGATGTAAAGTACGATCAATCCATGGTCTTCACCTCACATCATGGCCACTATAGCTCTTTCTTCACCTCCTATTTCACCCAATCAATCTCCATGCACCACCATCCTCTTCATCCAATCAATTTCTATCTTCTAAGAGAAGCCATCTCTAATGGACTTACACATTACCATGGGAGAAGTTCTAAAAGCTTCATCCATTACTATTTAAAGAGAGTAATAGCAAGGTGAAATTTGCACAAAACTTTCTCATTCTAGTCTCAAATTTCGTCCATGTAATGTCCCCAAAAATTCTGAAATTATTTTTTACCCAAATCTGATTTTTTTTGTTAAAATCACACAAACCCTAGTTTAGGGAACCCTAGCCTCACCGGACCACCACGAAGTCGGACGACCGCCACCACCACGCGCGCGGTGCCGCTGCCCCTCGTCGGAGCTTCACCAGGTGTGCCGCCCACTGCCGCCTGCAGTCCGTCGTCCATGTCCCGGTTCTTCTCTTCTTTGTTTACGTAACAAGGAGAAAGAGGAAGAAACATAGGGTAGGTAGGCCTATTCCTATTTGGGTAATTTTAATTAAGTTTGGGCTAAATTTTCTAGGCCCAAAATACTAATTAAAATGAGTCTATTACTCATTTTAGGGAAAAGGAGGAAGCAAGCCCAATTCACCCCTTTCGATATCCGTGCCCAATTTCCGTCCCGTTATGCTCGGTATAATTTTGCAACTCGTATATTATTCTATATTTCTTTATGAAATATTTTCCACATATATATAATATTTATTAAATTAAATTAAATAAATCTTGCATGTGGGTTTAAAAGGAATTTATATGATTAAGTTCTCTTTGCATGCATAGTTGGTTGAATATAAAATTTTATAAAAATAATGTAAGACCTCACTTTAAAAATAATAATAAAAGAATATTATTATTTGGGTTACTATAATACCCTCTCTAAGAGAAAGAAAATAAAGAAATGATTGGATAATAAATAAAATAAGGTTTGTTGAGAGAAAATAGTCTTGCATGTCATTTAAAGCCTATTATATGCTTTGCAATAATATTATTAAGATATTTTTGTATAAGATATTTTAATAAGAACACGTATGAGATTAAATAAGTTAAATAAATAATTTGCATGTGTTTTTACAAAAGGAAAATAGATATGGCAAGACATGGAAAGATTTTTAAATAAATTATGAGATTAAATGATGATTTTTATATACATGAAAAGTGTAATATAAATAATATATTTACATTATTTGGAGCTTATTATATAAATAAAAAGATCTAGATCAAGTTGTTGGAAAAATATTATCTTAAGTCTTTATATATTGAAAAAGGGGAGTTGCATGTCCTTTAAAGAGCATATTATAAACTTAAATATATTTTGATAAGTTATTTATATGGTTAAAGTATGGGATAAAAAAGATATTTTGATGATAGATTAAAGATATAGCAAAAAGGGCTTTATTATTCCTTTTATACAAAGAAAGTAATTTATATGATCAATTTGGAATATAAATAATATGAGAAATATTTTATTAATGGACTTTATTTAATTTATCACTTTGCATGCCTTGAATAATAAAAGAATCACTTAATAATATTAAGAAGATATTTTTGTGACCTTAAGTAAATAAAAAGGTTATAAATTAATATTAACATTAAGTTAAATGAATATTTAATAATTTAAACAATGGTATGTCTTGATTTTTTGAAAGCATATAATACTTAAAGTAAAATAAAGATTTCATAAAATACTTGGGATATTACAAACAAGGAAGTAATAATAAAAAGTATTATTATTTTATCACTTCCATTTAAATTATTATTATAATAATAATTTAGTTTATTAATTCTCTTATAAAAGGAATATAAGAGACAATTAGAACTTTAGAATAATTAAAGAAATTCTTATTAAACTTCGCTCGTATCTCTCGTGTCGCTAGGTCGAGTTTTCCGTTCCGACTAAGACAACAATTCTCGTTCATTCGTTCGTATACGATCGCTAAGCTAAGGCAAGTGGATTTTCTCCTTGAAGCCTCGATAATTCGTTTCCTTGAAATTTGTCCATGTTGGGAACAACTTGTTTGATAAAAAATAAATGAATCTAGGAATATCGATTATTAGAAATAACAGCATATTGTTATTATGATTCGTACTACGCTAGTACTGACTTTAGGACCGATGATTTGTGGCATTGTTCGTTTCAATCTCTTTTCGAGATTCATTACGGATTAGCGTAGGCGATATTATTTTATGCACTAGCTAGATGCCTATATACTTGGGATGAAAGAGGACCGGTATCCTCAGGATGAAAGAGGCTTGAAACTCCTTCATTTCCTTTAAAGTGGACCCGGGCCCTTTCATGGCCCCCACACTCTTAAAAAAATTAAGAGAAAGTTTTCATCACAATACAAGATAAGTGCCAAAGTACAATTAAAAGAAACCAAAATCGGGTCGGAGTAGTACAACTTGGAAAGACCGCCCGACTCCCGGTTCTCGAAAGGATCGCCTTTCCAATCTGAATGCTTATTCGGGCTTGTCTAAGGTGGACGGATACTTAAGCGCCTTCGGGACACCTCCCCTATCTGGAGCACTGAATAAGATGAGGTTCGGTAGGTTCGACAAGGGCGCGGGAGGCTTTCAAAACTTGTATGAATTAATAACGTTCCCAACATACTCTCTACTCTAAGAAGTCTACAATCTCGTAGTTCTTCTCTCGATTAACGAGTTATCTCCTCTCGAGATACACTCTTCTCTGTCCCGATAAACCCCACATAAAGAGCTATACCTTAAAACACATCCCAATAATATCTCTCGAATATTACAAACTACCGAAATACCCTTGAGAAGTTCCATTCTCATTTGCTTAATCTCCTTATACTAATTCCCCTATTTCCGCATTTTTACTTGGTATTTCTCGCCCTTCGCAACAAATGCCAGAGTGTAGAAATGTACACCGAAGTGTTGAAGACGAAGTCTAGAGGGTTCAAGAAGCGTTAGACGAGAATCGAAGGTCAAGGCAAGGCGACATTGAAGGAAGGAAGGAATTCTCATAAGAGAGAGGCATTCCGAAGCTCTTCCCTTTTTAAAAACCAAGCAAATCATCATCACATGAGTTGTCTTGGGAAAACATACTTGTATTTTGAATTACGTCTTTTCAACCCTTTCTAAATGAGCTTTACTTTCCGCTGCTACATCATTTGTAAAACGACTCTCAATGCAATGAACGAAAGTTCTTATCAATAAATAAAATTCCGCTTTTCGTCAATTTCATCTTCAATTAAAGAACCAAGTCTCATTCGTGAGCATCCGTTTATTTATATAACGTTTATGTAAATTTCTGCATTTCTATAAGTTTTAATATCATTATAAAGCGTAGGGTGACTTTGGACAGTAAAATCCAAGGTCACTGACGGTAATACCCAATGTTGCAAAATCGGGGTGTTACAGTACCGAGGGCTTGGTGAGTGCACACGAGTGGGCGCCCATCAGATGGCTGTTTGTACCACACTCTTACAAGTAAGTGATGGATTTCGTATTTTCAATTTTTTACATTAAAAAAGTAATTAATTCCCTTATAATCTCTATGTAGGCATGTATCTTCTTGTACTTCCCAGTTTTTCACCCTGTTGATGATCCGAATTGGGGAGGAAATGCACCATGAGCTGGGAGATGGGGGCGATGGTGGAACACTTGATGGTACACGCAACTTCAGAGCTGAGCTCGATCATATGATTGCGAGATATGTAAGTATATACAAAATACACCTTATAAATATTGTTTAGTTTATTAGGTAATCTATATTAAAAATGTTATGCATTAGGTCGATTGGTCTCCGTACGAAGAGTTAGATTTCATTGATAGTCCAGCCCTTCACGTTTCCACGATGTGATATCTTGTATTGATATCTCATAACCGTTTAGTACGAAAATACATCTCACTACGCCATATAATCTGAGGAACAAGCCGACGGGTCATCCATCACTAGAGGTCCCATGAGGTCTAGACTAATGGAGTGGAAGTTCCATGCATCCCAACCAACCGACCCACACATGTCATACTCCACTATGTAACTCCGTACGACGTTTACTCGTGTGGCAGTGCGAGGCATGATAGGGGGACATGGTATCTGTTGCACATGGCGGTATTGCCTAGAGACTCGATCAGTCATATACGGCTCTGAGATATCAAGTCAAGATATCACGCCGTGGAAACGTGAAGGGGATAGACTGTCAATAAAATCTAACTCTCCGTACGGCGACCAGTCGACCTAATGCATAACATTTTTAATATAGATTATCTGATAAACAAAACAATATTTATAAGGTGTATTTTGTATATACTTACATCTCTCACAATCATACGATCGAGCTCCTCTCTGAAGTTGCATGTACCATCAAGTGTTCCACCATAGCCCCATCTCGCAGCCCATGGTGCATCGCCTCCCCCAATCCAGATCGTCAACAAGGCGAAAAGTTGGGAAGTACAAGAAGATCAATGCCTACATAGAAATTATAAGGGAATTAATTATTTTTTTAATGTACAAAATTGAAAATACGAAATCCATCACTTACATGTAAGAGTGTGGTACAAACAACCATCTGACAAGCCCCCACTCGTGTGCACTCATCGAGCCCTCGGTACAAATAAGCGAGCACGGTTGAACACGAAGACATGCCCTCGAATGCCCTGACATCTCGTACTAGGCCGATATATGAAAGGGGAATCCGATGATGTGACTTGTTTGGAAATAATGTTTACGCTAGAAGAAATAATAGAAAACCCGCCGCTGGAATCGCCGGATCAACCTCCTCACCGTGTATCTCCTCGCATACTCTCCTCAACTCTGCATTTGTTACCCCTCCCTTCTCATAGTTACTCTGAAAACACTTATCATCTAACCCAAAATGATCATGAAATTGTGAAATCCGCAGATCCCTCAACTCACCCTGTTTTAGTATCCGCTCATCAAGCGGAAGGGTAACATCATCTCCATCAATCATGAGATCGAGGATAAGTGCCACGTCACGCTCCTATAAGGTAGTCTGACCGTAACAGCCAAAAGCACTTCGGCCGTAACGGCCAGAAGGTCGTCTTCTAGCTTCGAACTTCTTGCAGCGGCGATCGATCGAGTTGCAGCCGTGATGTTCGAAAGCCATTCAAATGATTAAGACCATGTCATTAACACCCATTCAATTAAAACGCCTAAATCTACAATGTAAATGCCCTATTTCATAGATCTAAACACTTATCTTAAACCTAAACCCTAAATCCAAAACAATTGGTTTTCAAATCTCTAAAAATCATAATTTTTTTGCTTAAAAATCAATGAAGAAGATACCTTGTTTATGGATGAAATTGATTGTAATTTGCAAAACTCAATCTTGTTTATGGATGAAATTAGAGTGAAGTAGAGGGTGGAGATTGTGTTTAGGACAATGTGGTAAATTTTAGAATTTTTTTTATATAGGTGTTCTACTATGTAATTTTGATGGTGCTTCAAAATGGAAGCCTCTCACCACACCCTAACAAACTAGGAAAAAAATACAGCAACCCTTGTCCTAGTTGTTACATTAGCAATCATTGGATAGTCATTTTCAAGACGTTGGTATCATTTATCTCAAAATCAAAAGTGAATTGCATTTGCAATCATTAAATAGTCATTTTCAAGACGTTGATATCATTCATCTCAAAATCAAATTTAAACATGAACAAATTGAGTACACTCACAATCATTGAATAGTCATTATTGTGACATACTATCATGTAGAAGTCAATAAAAATGAAGTTGCAAGCAATAATTTGAAAATCCAACAATAGTAATGTGGATTAATTAGCCTAATAATTTAACCTAACTATCATTATCAAGTACAACAAAAGATGTACATGTATTTGTGGATTAATCAGCATTGTATTATAGATTTGTCGAGTGGGATTGTGTAAAGTTACTAAGTTCCAACATTGTGCCGGAAATGTACCCACCTAACTACTGACCTCACAAGTCACAACACACAAAAGCTGCTCTCGTCAGGCTTCTTCGGAGGGTTTATAGAGGGCTTTTACTACAATCTCCTTTCCGCCTCCTCATTGTGCGCGCGCGTTCGATTTCTCCGTGGCGAAGCATGTATCCAGCCGAGAGCAACTCCATGGCCGCACTTCTTTCTCCTCTGCTCAATAGCTTCCAAGCCCTTCCTCCGGCTGCCATTCCGCCGATGCTCGACTGCATCTTAGCTTCCTCCGGCGCATCTCCGGCCCTACTCTTTGATTTTCTCTTAAGCAGTTTTTCCGATCATATCAAGGTACAACCACTTCTTTATTCTGGTCTGGATTTAGTTTGGATTCAATGTGGCGGCGGTTGAGTTTGAGCTTATGGTGTACTAAGCTTTTGAGTCGGTGTTGTTGATTTTGTGCAGCGCATTGTTGAGGACAACGAGAAGCTAGGGCTGGAGGAATGCAATATCATCGTGGCTTATCTGCGCTCCCTTTTTCACCTTCTAAAGAATTCTGGTTAGTTGAAATGGATTGCTTGTTTAGTTGTTCTTAACATTTAAGCATTTCAAGTTGTCAGATATTTGTGGGAGCTTCTTGTGAACCCTAGGTTTTAGCTGTATTTGTTATATCGCTTACTTCGATTTTGCCTGTGGTTGGAATTTTTATTGTGTTTAGCGAGGTTTTGCAAAGTTCATTTTGGTGTTTTTCCAAATTAGTTGTTACTTCCTAATTGTAGTGTGGACTGTGGAGTATATAAGCTTGCTCATGTAAGTTGTTTTCTGCATTCTTACCTAAATTTCAAACTTTTCATTATTGAAGTAGAGCTCCTTTCTCTCTCTGATATTTTTTCTTCCTTTTTTTGATGCGGCTATTAATCAATGTAAGAGTAAGCAGTAGTCATATTGATTAAAGTTCTTTGGAGTTTGATAATTCAGCTCGTGTTTGCCAACATATTCTCGTGTCCGTGCTCATTGGAATTAAGAGAATGCTCAGGGATTTAATGTAGAGTTTCTACCCATTTTGTGTGCTCCAGGAGTAAATTGTATTGCTTTTCAGTCCTTCGTATCAAAAGCTTTTGTTCCTTTGGTGAAGATTGGACATTTGTATGGGAGGGAAACTCTGGCTGAGGTAAAATGCTAATCTAGGTTTCTATTTGATTTGTAAGCTATCTGGATAGTACATTATGTTTGTTGCTCATTATGTGGCATGCCCTTTCCTTGTGAATTTGTACAGATTCAAGAATCCTTCTTCCAAATAGTCACGATAAACAATAATTGGGGAGTTATTGAAGACACCCTGGTACCTTTCCTTCTGAAATCAGTTGCTATTTCCATGGATATGCATCCCAATGACGACACAACCATTTTTAGATGGTCCAGACATGTAGTTTCCTCAGATATAAAGTCCACAGTTCTTCCTATAAGTATATCATGCCACATATTGAGCTCTCTACTGGATGCTGCTATGCATGCTGATCAAGCAGTAAGAAGCACCTTGGGAGGTTCTAGTGTTGGTGAGCATTGCACAGAAAAGCCTTTTGGGGCACTGCTCTCAGATCTTTGTGATATGACTATCAGAATGATTCTGCACAGCTCGGAGCATCGTTCCTGTGCTGTTAGTCTTCTTTTTCCAACTATTCTTGATGCCTTTGCTTCAAGGGACTCTTTTGAAATGCCTGTTCATGGAGAAACCTGCAATATTTCCAGGTTTAGCTTCAGATTTTAATCTATTTGCTGTCCTGTAATCTGATCAGAATTTGGGATTTATATTTTGAGATTAAGATTATAATCTATTCGCTGTCTTGTAATCTGATCAGAATTTGGGATTTATATTTTGTCTCATGGATTTAAGGTTTCCGTACTTCTGCAGGAATTATTTCTTCATGAAAACTTGGGAGTGCTGTAGATCACTATTTTCTAATGGACCTGTGGAAAGGAGAGATGCATATGGTATACTGTCTCTGTACTTATCATATTTACCCTGTATTGATGGCTCTGAGGTTGAAGTGGTACATAGAGCAGAAGAATTCACTATAATCACTGAAAAAGAATTCTGGGATGAAATAAAAAGAGGATTGGTATAATTACGTTTCTTTTCTTGTTTCTAGTCACTCCTTTTTTGTAAGTTCTCTTCCCATGCAAATTTGAAGAATTGTTCTCTCTGTAGTAATATTATCTGTTTACCCTTATGCTCAAATCAAAGTTCTATGTTTCTTTCCACTTGGTTCTTCAGGTGGACAGAGAAGGTTTGGTGAGGAAACAATCACTACACATATTAAAAAAAACAATGCTGATGAATGAGGAAACAAAATCCAGCTCAAGCTTTCATGACAAGAGATCATGCAAGAACGGTTCTATTCCTAGTGGTATGAAGAAAAAGGACATGTGGGCTGAGAAGGAAGCCCAATCGTTGGGTGTTGGGCAAATGTGTAGATCATTTGATCCTTCATTGGGTAAATTGGAGAAGTGGCTGGCCTTCTTACTTTTGTATGAGATGCTTGAAGAGTATGGTACTCACTTGGTTGAAGCTGCATGGAATCACCAGGTTTCTTTCAATGTTTTTCTTTTCTGCTAAATTTTCCTTCTTAACTTTAGTATTTAACTCTATCGTCAACATTATACAAGCAATTTTGGATCAGTCTTTTGCTGCTTAGAAAATTCAGTGGTAGGGTGAAAGCTAACCCTTTTCTATGCTGCCTCGTATTACACTATAACTGTCTGCTACATGTAAATCTTTTGTTACTGAGATAATAGAATCACAAAATCACTGAAAACACACAATTGACACAGGCTTAGGGTAACCAAAGCAAATGAGGTGAATTCCCCAGCCAACAACTCCACTAGGCCCAGCAGAGCCAAACACTCTTGGGCCAAAAAGGGCAAATCTGTACACTCAGCAAACATTCAACATCCTTAATTTAGGCCTAATGCCATTATATATACAAACTTATCTCTTAATTTGACCTCAAAATAACCCCATGAGTGACAGGTCCTTTACCAGAATGATGTCATACTCATACTCTTCTAGCTTAGTCTAGATGTTTCCAGAATTTTCTATACCAACCAGCCCTTGTGTGTAATGGTAATCACCAGTTTATTATGCGTATTGGTAATCACCAGCTTATAGGGTTTCAGATAGTGGATCAAAGCATGTACTGTACAGTCTGTGCCGACCGGCATGGGGAAGGGCTGGTTGGTGGGGTCAACCTAAGTGTCTGTTTGGTGAAATGTGGTTATTTTGAAGAAGTGATTTGCATCATAATTCTCTTGCGATAAACTATATACCTTCCTTAAATAGTTCTTTGTCATCACTTTTTCTTCAACTCAAAAACATATGCATATACATGAGCAATTTTTCGTTTATTCCTTTTTTGTAAATGTAAAAAAACTTTTTTCCCCCTAGTTTTCAAGAAACTGCTCGAGTTTTAGCAAAGTCTCAGGAGAAGGGAAGGAGAAAAGGGGAAGGGAGGGAGTTTCAAAGATAACTCTCGGGTGATGCAAGTCAAAACCTAATGTCCCAACAATCAGATGTAATAAATCTGATTTTTATGAAGCTGACGAAATTGCCATTGCACACATTTATAATTGTTTAGATTTAAATCTGCATTTAGAGGTTCCATTTTGTACTACTAGCCACTGGACATAGTGATAGCATATATGTACAATAGCCATAGCTTCCGCTGCGTTTACATCCCTAGAACACACCACATAGTTAGTGCTTCATTTTGTTTATAAATGCAGATAGCCTTGCTTCTTTCTTCCTCTAGTCTAGGAGATGAATCTTTGGATATTATTGGAGTTGATGGGAGGCAGCCAGAGAATCCGTATATGAACTTTTGTTCGTTGGCTATTTTGTGGGAGCGGGGCTTATTTCACGATAATCCTCATGGTAATTGCAAAACTGGTGCCCTATTGATACAGCTCAGTTGTCTGATAGTCACTGACCATCTTTCTTGAATTGCAGTGAGGTGCCTGATTATGCAGTCATTTTTGGATATCGAGTGGAATAAACAGGGAAACACAACAAACCTGTTTCCTGAGAGTTTCTTGCTTGGTCCTTTCATAGAAGGGTTGAATGATCCAGTGCATCACAAAGATTTTGGTTTGTTTTTATTCTGAAAAAGTTACTTGTATCTACTAATTTGTTTAAACTGTGTATCTACTAGCTATTGGTAATATCCTGTAGTGAAAGAAGAATAGAATGATAACTCAATAAATGGGGCCTCTTTGCGAGTTAAAATTCACCGTGCATGTGGGCAAGATGCAGACTAGGGAGGAGCTCGATCCCTCCCCCCCGTTGACAGCTTTTTCATAAAATAAATAAAATCAGCATAGCTGTAACTGCTTGCAGAAAATACCTTTTTTTTTGGTGTGCTTAATGTTCTGGCAGGTGTATTTAACTCTGAATGAATGAAGATCACACAACTCTCCTGTTTAATTGCAGCTAAGATGGCTTATGCCTATTAAAATATGAGCAATAATGAAGCGATAACAACATGGTGATCCCACGATGCATATTGAAACTTAGGGCTTGCTACACTTTATTTTTGAAAAGTATTTTTTTCAAATAAGTATACTTATTTGCCTTGAAATTTGTAAACTGTGATTACTTACTTTACAAATTTCAAGACAAAATAAGCATACTTGTTGCCAAAAAATTACTTTTTATAATAAAGTATAGCAAGGCCTTAGCATCTATGCCCCTAAGACCCTATCCAAAGGGCCCCAGAACTTTCAAAGTTTCAGGGCAGGATATGCAAAATGCTGAAATATACCAAAACTATCTAATGCTTGGTCTCTCTGAAACCTCAATAGTGTGTTTGCAAATTGGTGAAGGCCATTCACAAACACAATGAATTATGTCCACCAACAACAAAATTAGAATTGGTCTGTTTTTTTCATTGGTTAGTTTTTTATGTGACCAAGATGCAGAATTTATGCAGATACATTCCAAGAATTTATGCAGAATGCAGATACATTCAAAGAATTTATGCAGATATTTTTTTATAACAGTGAAGTGGAGAGGGAGGGAGGAGACTGAGTATGACTTTTGTAATTCTGAAGTTTGTCTTTCATGTCATTGTAGGCCTGAAAGGGTTTTATTCATCAAAAACAATTGAAGGCGCTTCTAGGTTTTTGCACCATTATTGTTCTTTCTTCGATGAAAGGTATGCTATTACGTATTGAGTCTTTGGCTGTCCATAGCAAATGATTAAAATCTATCTTCATGTTTCTAACAAGTTAAGAAGTTCGTACTAAATGGACTTTATTTGTATACATTGAAAACCTTCTATATTGATTTTCTCAACGTGATCGAATATGAATATTGAAAATCACAAAATGCCCTAACATATGGAAATTTTCAGGTGGTGCTCTCTCTCCCTTTTTTTAATGTTAAAGTTGGCCATATTGTGCTAATGTAGTGGTTAATTTTACTATAAACTCACTGAAAATGCTCTAAACCTAATCCCCCCCGCCCCTCCAAAATAAATTAAGGCCCTGTTTGTCAAGCCGAAAACACTAGCGTTTAGCTTTTGAAATTCTATTTTAAACGCTTCTAAGGTGTTTGGTATAATTAGTGGTAGAGGTCTTTCTAGGGTTCAGAAGCTTGATTTTTGGAAGCTAGTTTAGAAAGCTTTTTGTGATTTGAACTGGCGTTTGAAATTTCTCTTCCATATAAGCCATCGACCAAAAAAGGAAAATCGTAGCTTCTTTAGTAAATCATATGTCTAATTTTTTCATTTTATAAAAATATGTTAAATCCAAAAGCTATCTCAACCAAACACACATTAGCGTTTTATTTCATCGGACCGTTATTTTCAACAACCGTTACAGCTACTACTACGGCTACAACCACTACTACAGCTACAGCTATCCGCTACCACTAATTTTGGCAAACAGGACCTAAATCAAAACACACATGGGGTTTAGGATAGAAGAAATTAGTAATGCATAGATATTCTAAAAATCAGTTAGGTTTTATGGAAGGAGATGAACCCCATCATGTTTGGAAATATAGCCTATATAATCTTTTTGTCAAATTGATATGCCTTCTGAAATGACGGCCTTTATGCTTTGTTTTCTTGACAAGTATTTTTGTCGATAGCTTCTATCAATGTTGTCACTATCATTGTTATTCGTCACCTTTTCTTGATATATCTATAATATTTGATTAAACAAACCTTTTGGTAATTATATCTTCTTGTACACCAAAAAGAAGCAAATTTTTTTCTTTTTACCTTTTGTTTGGTTGTTTGTATTTCTTGAGTCCCTTTCATCAGGATAATATGATATATCTGGCTCAACTAAAGCAACCAAAAACCATTTTGTAAGGGATCTATAGGTCAATAACACTGTTTTTGTATGCAGGAAACTCATTTCCTTTCTGTGAAAATTAGCATCTGTTGGTAGACATCAATCTCTTGGACGGGCTGGCTTAATGGCTGTTGCAGAATGTATATCTTCCGCAAGTCTTGTATCAACTACTTGTTTGGTTCAGAATCACCATCTCAGGAGCTGTGAAATAAATGATGATGTTAGTCCAATGCTAGATATGAAAAGGATGGAGTCTTTGGACACTGGGATGTGCACTGATAAAACAAATTTAATTGACAATTTAAGATTTCTTATGGAAAGCAGCAAACAGCATTTCAATCATAATTATCGTCTTAAAGGTATACAATCTCTAAATGGGTTAAGTGTTAATCTGCATTACATGTTTGGAATGTTGGATATGAATATTTGGATAAATGTAAAAAACACCTTGTCTAACACTTCTTTTTGGCTTCTAGTTTGTGAGAAGACCTTACAAGCTGCCGTTTCTGTGGTGTGTACCCATGAGCTACCACTTGAGATGCTTTTACTCTTTGTAGCAGCTTTGCCTCGTGAATTTACTGATGATGGTGGTATGCAGAACTGTTCATAATACCAGTCAGTTGCTTTTTTTCTCTCTTTGAATATTTGTTGTAGTGAATGTAAACTTAGTGTGTTTGTATAGGGTTCTGTTTAATTCTGCCTTCACAGTCCGTGTTCATACATTTAATCATCTCTAGGAGTAAAATATTTAGAATTGTAGGTTTCTGGGATGTCCCATTTCAGGTCTCTGGTGGTTGTATATGTTATCTTTCCTTCATGACATGTGTTTCAGAGAAGAATCCTCAAAAATCTGATTCCTTGGTCATGTGAGACATCATGCGGTTCCTTTATCAGCAGGCCATAACAATTGAGAGCGTTAAGAATTAAGATGGAAGATTAGAATTGTTAAGTGCATTCTGGTCAAAACCCTATGACTGAATAGAGATTGGTCAGAACACTTGTGTAAAGAA
Source organism: Fallopia convolvulus (assembly GCA_964016875.1). NCBI lineage: Eukaryota > Viridiplantae > Streptophyta > Magnoliopsida > Caryophyllales > Polygonaceae > Fallopia > Fallopia convolvulus. The sequence continues at coordinate 14,865,829 of OZ024725.1, forward strand.
GTGGTATTCTGGAAGACAGTAGGCATTAAGCTGATTTGTGCTTGGGTTATTTGGTGAACTAAAACTCCCAGGAGGCTTGTTTCTTTCACATCATCTGCTGTGAAAGCCTGAAAGGTGAACTCCCACAGAGCGTGTAGTCCAAAGAAGACAAATGGAGCTTGCTAAGAATAATGATATAGCTGACAACATACTTTTTTTTGTGGCAGCAGATTTGATTTTTTATGTTTGGTGTCGTTTAGCTGCAACAGAAATGTTATTGAGGCTTGGAATAGGATCCTGAGGACTGGGTTGCTGATATCTGGAAGATATTTCATTGAGCATCGGTTCAAAACCGAACTGAACCGAACCGAAAACCGAAATTTGGTTTAAGGTGAACCGAAAACTGAACCGAATTGGTTTGGTTCTGTTTTGTCGGTTTAAGATGGATATAAGGTTATCCTTTGGGAAATTCGAATCGAACTGAAATTTAACTAAAACCGAAATTTGAGAAATTCCTAAACCGAACTGAATGATATCAGTTTCGGTTCGGTCGGTTCAGCTTATTATTTCGGTTTGAGCCGACCCATGCTCAGCACTAGATGAATTAGTCTTTTTCCTCTTTTAATAATATAGTCTACAAAATATCTCTTGGACTTAAAATATAAATTTTTGTTTCTTGTCACATTGTTGGAATATACACGGGGACTTAAATTCTCCTTTGAATTTTGTTGAAATTTGTATGATGGATTTTATCTAGTCGCTTGACACTCTTAGTGCTTTTCTTGTATAATTACTGATTAGCAGTGTTTAAACCCTTGGCCTTTTTGGTATAATTGTTGCCTTGCTTCAATAATTTTTGTTTATCAAAGCAAAATAATCAATCAGTGATGAGTTAATATGTTTCTTTGCGCTTGCAAAGCTACAATTTTTAACTAGTTCCCATGTTAATCTCGTATTCTGCTTTCAACCTCATATTGTAGGCCTTCTACGAAGTAAAGTGCATGAATGGCTTACTGGGCGTGGAACACATAGTTATGCTTGTGGATGTTCTTGTAACAAGATGCATCTTCTACAGAACCTTCTAGAGTTCCCTGACCGATTTTGTAGTCATGATTATGGTCTTGATTTTTGTGGTAACTATGATGATGACGACTTGGTTTCATGGGGAGCTAAGTCCGAAAGATGGGCAAGAGTGCTATTTCTTCAGATTAAGGAAGCACAACAATTAGAGTCTCTGTTTACGGTATTTTTTTAAAGATTTGGATATTCTGATAAAAACAGTATTTGTGGACTTTCAGTTCTGTTTTTGCAATGATTCGGTTTTATTCTGGGTTTAAGGTCCATGGTCTTTATCCTTCTGCTTTTTATCCTCAGTTCTTGAAGGACAAGGGAATAACTATCTGGCAGCAGAAAAACCTTGTGGGGTGGCCTGTAAAGTTTCTTGTACTCATCTTGAGCTTGGTTCGTGAGCTGGAAATAATGCAGAGGAAAGCTGAGCAAGGCTTGGTAATGAGAGCTAAATTGGAACCAGCCTTGCATGAACTACTGAAGGGAGAAAAGCATGGGCAAATGTCATGTATTGTTAAAAAATTTGCCAACATTTTTCTTATCATTTTGGTAATGAGAACTAGGCTAATTGTCAAGTTTTCTTTAATTATTGTTGAGAATTGATGATTCTAAATTGATGTCGATCTTTCTGAAATCTAAGTATTTCCTTATCTACTATGCAGAAAGGCTTGACCTCATTTGCTGCCTCATCTTGTTCCATATTCTGGTCTGATACGGTAGTCAGTAATATGGAATTGCCAGGGGCTGTGACTGGAAGATTAGGAGGTCCTAGTCAAAGACGATTGCCATCTTCTATTACAACTGCTGTGCTACAAGCTGTATTGCTCTTTACTTTGTTTTGATATTCTGAAAGGATTTACATCACTTTTTTGTTATCAATGTTATAATACTAATCTTTGACATTATGCAGGGTACATTGCCCTAGCTTTTTATCCAAATATATTCTCCATATAGAAATGTGCATCTCACTGAGCTTTATTCACTGCAGTAGAAGAGCATTTTTACTTTTGTTTGTTTCCTGTAATTTCCTTTACCCACTTCTTATTGACATCATAACTTGAGAGTTTATGGAGTTTCTTTCCTATTACCTTTGTCAACAAACAGATTACATCCATGAGGACTGTTGCTTGTCTCTTGTCTTGGTTTTTGCATGCAAGGATAGATGCTGATCTAAATGTCCTGATCACTTTTCTCTTGGAATTCTTCTGGAAGGTTGTTTCCAGTTCTATTTGTGAATCAGAGGTATGTCTAAGTTATTTCAACATTAGTGAGCAAAAAAACATAGTTCAACATTGAGTTTTAGCTTTTTCAGTAGCATTTGCGCTTTGTTTTTCTTCAGATATATATATATATATATTTATATTCAAGGTAATACTTTGTTAAAATGATATACAATGTGTTTATTGATTTTTTGAGCAGGCTAGTTCAGAGATTTATGTGGCAGCATATGAAGTTTTGAGTTCTATTCTCAAGGCATTAGTGCCAGTGGTCTCTTCTTCAATGATAGATATCATTCTGAAAACCACTTCTATAGTATCGACACCAGAAAATCATTTGGCTTTGGGTCCTATTCTTGATTTGCTGGCTTTTTCTTTTCTCAATCACATCAATAATTTCCTTTCAAGTGGACTACTGGCACGGGCTCGATTAGCAGTATTGTTGAACTGGAAGGTAAGTGATACTCTCACACTCATAAAGGCATTTGCTGACTTTTCTACCATTTTTCCTTACAAAAGTAACATTTCCCCCCTAAAGAAGCAAGTGACATTTCTATATATTTTTCTTTCCCTTTTAATGTCCAATTCTTTCCTTTTTTAATTGTTTCCGACATACATAATTATATCTAGTGATAAAGAGGATATATTATTTAGATGTCGACTGACTTTTAGTGGTCTTTCAGTGGTCTTGCTTGGAATCTCTACTTTCAATACCTTATCATGCCCATCGAAACAGAGTTCAACTCAAGTGCAGTATTACTTTTTTCTCCAGGGATGCCATTAAATTTGTATTTCATGATCTTGTGGAGAGGTATAAATACAATTCCTAACACTTCCATCTTGTTGTTTTCATGTTAAATACCAGCCTAGCCTATAAGCATTATAAGCTTGCTTGACGTTGGTGCAAAGTTTTTACTTATGATGATTGTAAATGAACTTACAGCCTTGAGAATGCTGGTGAAGATTCTGTTCTTCCAATTCTGAGATCTGTCAGATATCTTTTGGATATGCTGACAACTGGTGATCCATTTGTTTCTGAACACAATGGAGTTGATGTACAGGTTTGGTCTTATTTTTTGGATGTCAATCTATATAGTCAATAGCTGAAAGTTGTGTAATACTTGTGATGTTTGGTGTTGTTTCATTCACTTCGCTGTTTTCTTCAAATAAACTATCTGCATCTTTGTCCTGAATAGTGAGTATGCTGAAGTAATGGAAATTGAGTTGCATGTTATTTTATTTGTTTCTCCAAATTGTTGTAAGATTTCACTCTTGCAACTATCTTTGAAGCTGAATGTGGAAAATATTGATACAGAGGAAGTGAGAAGAAAGGAAATAGTAGACATATAAATCTAGAAGTCTATAATATGCTATTTGCATGGAAAGGGGAGCAATTAGGGGTACATGTGACTGAGTATCTTTCTGTGAAGGCTGTGATTAGGTAATGATCAAGTTACTGGCAGTGGCTTGGCCTTGGTAGGTCACAGTTAGATAATGTGAGCATAGGGTGAACTAGTAGATTTAAGGGACTATCCAAAAAATATCTTGCAAGGCATTTTGCCTCTTCGCCAGTTTGAGCTCATGCTCATCTGGAGGACTTAAGGTTGGACCATAAACTTTCCTTCAGTTTTCCCTACGTATTTGTCTGTCCTTTATGTTTTTTTGTGTGTGCTAATCATCTGAATGTTCTTCCTGGTTTCACACTCTATCAGGAAACCTTAACTTGAAGTCTAGTAATTCATATCCATACTATGCATATACATGTAAAATCTCTGATATATGTAGATGAAAAAACTGATGAGTCAATGCAAATTTGATGTTTGTAGTTTCACTTAAAATATTACGTAAAGTAGATTAAGTTAAAATGATATAGCATCGCTGTTAACAGAAACCATGCTGGACAATTAGGTCTTGTATGCCAAGCATCTGTTAACCTAAGAGCTCCATTTTCGTGAGTTTGTATCACAATTTTTGTTTGTGCTTTTAACTTCACCATCAGAATTTTTTTTTTAAATTATACATAAAAAAAATTCATTTGATTAGGTGAAACTGGTGCTATTTGATAGTTTTCTATAGCTTACTTGTGCACTTTGGTTCAGATGATGTGGCAATTGGTTCATGCTTCTTGGATATTGCATACCAGCTGCAATAAGCGGAGGGTGGCACCTATTGCTGCTCTTCTCTCATCTATTTTGCATGCTTCTGTCTTTGGAGATGAGAGCATGCATGTTATTGATGATGTCACAGGACCTCTAAAGTGGGTGAGTTGGGCTGTACTCAAAATATTGTTCATTTACTTATATTGAAGTTTTTTTTTAATATAACTGATGTACTGCTTCATGTCATACCTTTAGTTCTGTGGAAAGGTTCTTGAGGAAGGCACAAAAAGTCCTCGTACAATTCGTCTTGCAGCTTTACATTTGACCAGTTTGTGGCTGTCAAATCCCGAGACTATAAAACATTACTTGAAAGAGCTTAAACTTTTAACCTTGTACGGTTCTGGTGAGTCTGTTGCTATTACAATTATTCTTGTAATATATTTTCATGTTTTGCATTACTGAATACTGATCTGGCATCATTTTTTTTTCAGTTGCTTTTGATGAGGACTTTGAATCTGAATTAACTGAAAATGGTGATGCAAGAAGTGAAGTAGCATTGTTGGCAAGGAGTCCTGATCCTGAGATGACTGAGGTATATGACTTATATTAAAGGGAAGCATATGAATGCTAAATTACATGCAACTATCTAGCTGTGACTCTGATATTATTGATATTCATCTCCATTGGTCTTGGTGGGGTATATGGGAAGTGTGTGAGGTAGGATGTTTGAGTTTTATTCAAGGCAGAGTGTTAGGATCTAACAAGATGGTGTTGATTTGCAAGGATCTCACAAATCAACTAGATAATTGAAGGATCTTCAATTATGTAAATATTTTTCATCCATTAAGTGGAACATGTTCTACAATACAAAGCCTTCTTCCCTATTTATAGAGGGAAACATTAGTTAGATAGTTCTAGAGAAGAATTCTCTAGATTCAAGATACAAAATAACCTAGGGATTAGCAAAAGTAGAAAATACCCTAGAGATTATTCTAGAGAAGAGTTCTCTAGATTTACAAAATGTCTTATTTAGGATATTTAGATGGAAATTATCTAGAATGTTCTCTAGAATACATAATAAAATATCTAAGATGTCTTAAGATTATTCTAGAAGATCCATAAGTAGATTCTTAGCTCTCTTTCTATAATATTATTTTAGGGGTATTGTATCACAGAGGCTCATGCAGTGTATATAATTGAATGACTTTTCCTTACTATTGTCACGATAACATAGTACTTCAATGGCAGTACTATACATAGTACAGCAATCTAATTTGAACTCACTATCTTATCTTCTGTGCTTTTGGAAGAGTTAAATCTTAACATAAACTTTCATGTTCCTTGCCAGGTTTTTATCAACACAGAGCTGTATGCGCGTGTCTCTGTGGCTGTTCTGTTTTACAAACTAGCTGAAATGGTATCAAGGGAAGATAGTCCTGATAGCCATGCTGCACTTGAGTCTGGGAAATTATTTCTGCTGGAGCTTCTTAACTCTGCGGTATCGTACTTCTTTTAACTAAATCTGAGGTGTACTTTGGAGTTTCTTTTGGATAAGAACGTGCTATTGTCCTTGCTTCATCTCTTGCTATGAATGCTTATAAAGGCTTTTTAATGCTTTATATTTCTTTCCATTTGTTAAGCTTTGTATTTTGAGTATATGCATTGTCATTCTGCTTGGTTTGGTAGGGATTAATTAATGGTAAAAATATTCAAGGTCAGTGGTCCTTGTTGCAGGACATTTATTGAGCTTTGTATATGAAAAATAAGCATACAACTACAACGGTAATACTTTTGGACAGTGCTATCTGTGCATGGTTACAAGCATAAGTGATACATTCTGAAGTCCTAATTTTGTTTGTTCTGAACTTCATTACATGAAATGATATCAAGTTCATTGTAATTTGTGGTCACTTTCCCTATGAATATCACGATTTAGCTTAAGTATATGTTTTCTAAAATTAATCTTAAATGTTTAATGTTGATCATTGAAATTACAACCTTTGGGGGGTGGTTGCATCAGTGACACAACCTTTAATGGTGATACGTGAATACCACAATCACACATGCGAACATGAGGCACACCAAATGTTGATAGCAGCTGAACATTATTATTAAGGTTGTGATAGCGTGTGAAGCTTTAATATGTTATGAAGGTTGTGCTACTGAATGCACCCCCAAAGGCTGTAATATTCGGAAATTTAAGATTAGTTTTTACCCTAAAAAATCAATTTGGTTTTGTTGTACTAAATAGATTAATATTTCTCTGCTTCCATTTATTAGTTTTATCTTGTCTAATAGTGTAGATTTTTTTTTCAAAGTTTGCTCTAAACAACTAATTGATTAAACATCTCGCTATATTCAAGGGTCAATATTTCTCTGCTGCCATCTTACTGGTCACATTATTGCGGGTTTCACTTGAATGTTTTTTATAGTTTTACATACTATTTTGTCTTCTGATGTAGGTTAATGATAACGATCTAGCAAAGGAGTTGTATAAGAAGTACAGTGCGGTATGTTTTAATATTTGCATGTTAAAAAAGACTCGTGCGTGTTATTACTAATTAAACTATGCTACTTTGCACACTAGCATGTTTGCTCCAGCCTATTGATTGATCCTATCTTCACAGATCCATAGGCGCAAAGTCCGTGTCTGGCAAATGATATGTGTTTTGTCAAGATTTGTCGATGAGGGGATTGTGCATCAAGTTACAGAAAAGCTGCATATAGCAATCTATGTACGTATGCAACCCCTTGAATATGGATTTTGAAAATGTTATTTTGCTATGTGAGTGGGCCTTATAAGATGGCTTTCAAGGTGAACTCCGAGGATATATGTTAACTGCTTGTTATATGCTAAGAAATTTGTTGGACTTTTAGTCTTGAATTATTGCGAAGCTAATCCGCTATAGTAACCATATATGAAACATTACGGAAAGATAAACTTTTGTTACTAGTTAGTTTTCATACTATGCTCCAAGCCTCCAACAGTTGTGCTACTGAAGTTTTAACTATGTGTTTTGCATTTTTGTTGTAGATGAACAACATGCCTAGTGTGCGGCAATATATGGAGACATTTGCTATTAATCTTTTTCTGAAATTTCCTGACTTGGTAAGTAGGCACGTCTGCTCTGTAGCCATGGATGTTAGCAACTTTATTTATTATTTCTTTTCTTTTTTCATCCCAAATTTTGTATTCTTCTCCGACTGTCTACCATATATCCTGATGATGTAGCATTCTAACTCTTCATATCATGTTTTTTTTTCCACCTTTAATGAGTGCATCAAACGCTCACCTTTGTTTTATTTTAAGTCTTACTTTTGAATAAAGATAAGTTTTGAGGCTATAGATTGTTGATTATGGATGTAACTATTGGAATACTCATCTTATGAAAGAAAAATACTGTTGATAGAAGAGAATGGTAGAAAACTTTAGAGAATAACCTCTTAAAAGGAGCATCAAGGGAGACAAAACAATAACTCCCATAGTTGAACTGCAACTACGTCAAAGCAATCCCTCTTATGGCATGTTTCTTGTGATGGAAATATGTTGTAGCTACATTAGAGCGCTGTCGCAAGATCTGTACATTTATTTCTTCCAAAAGTAGAATCTTAGAACCCTCTCCATATTGAAATATTGAGAAATACACTTCTCACAAAACAGATGGAATGAGTTACATGATCAAATTAGCACCATCATGAGCCATCCATGCATTCCAGAGATATACTCCATATGACTTTGCCCGAAACTTGGGGGATTATGCCCATAAATACACGGGGTTTCTGACATTTTCTTGTTCATTTGTTCTGATACTTTACCTTATTCTTCGTGCTGGGAGGTGACTTGAGTACAAGTTTTCAGAATCATGTCCTCTTGTTCGTGTGGTTATAAACTATGGGTTTATATAATGATTAATGAACAATTGTTTTAATGCACGTTTATATTTCCGATCAACTAATCTGTTTCTTCACAGGTTGGGCAGCAGTTAGTTCCTATATTGCGCAAGTATGATATGAGGACTCAGGTTTGTGATTAAACACTCTCATTCTGTCTTCATTTATGTTTCGTCTGATCTATAGAGTAACAAATATGGAATACCTTATTTTAATGTATTCTTCCTGTATAGTGGATTCCAAATTCAACTCCTTTAATCTCTAATCTAAGGACTTAGCTAAGAACGAGATGAAATCTAATTAACACTAACTCTTTTCCCGAGTCCATCACATCTATTTCCTGTTTTTTTTTTAATTTGATTTTCATAGCTAATTATTAAATCTGAAATTTGAAGAAACTCGAAAAAGCTCAAACTCAGATGCACTGCAATCTGTTCGATATTTCGATGCCAATCAAGTTATTTTCTCTTTGAATGCATTATACTATTAGAGTCAATGATGAAAGGAAGACTGTGAGTTAGTGTGTTACTGATTTGGTAGGGAAGAGAGGCTGAGAGAAGGTTTCAGTTTGGGGGATTCTTTGTCCTTTCTCTCAAACAAAAGAATAAAATGAGGTAAAAACAAGAGTGGAGATGAGTTATGGTGATAGCTGGTACTTGACAGTTGACAGGGTCACAGGGTCTTTAATTTTGGTGGCATTATAGTTTTTTTTTATTGTAAAGGCTAATAAATACAGAAGGAGATGGAGATGGAAAAAATTGGGCTGCTGGGGTCGTATGGGTAATGAAAGCTCTTCCTGTATAATCTGAGCTGTCAGTTTAAAAGGGTTGGTGAGATAAACTGGAATCATTCTCCTGTACATATAATACAATCGGAATCTATTCTTTAGCATTCTTGTAACTTGTGCCTTTATAGTTTATTCTGAGTGAATTGAAAGATTGAAATTTCTCTTCCTATTAGCTATAATGCACGACTTCAAGCAATATAACTGATCTAAAGCCTTTTTATACAGGCACTCTCTTCCTATGTATTTGTAGCAGCAAATCTAATACTTCATGCAAATGAAGCAATTCAATCTCAACATCTGGAGGCATTGCTACCTCCTTTAGTACCATTGTTAACATCACACCATCATACACTACGTGGTTTCACCCAGGTGAAGTTCCCTTTGCCTTTGAAAGATGAAATTCTCTCTGTTTCGTTTCAAAAAAAAATATCATCTTTCTTACACTGACACACAACTGATCTTGTCCTAGTTTTTTTATTCTTCAGTTGTTGGTACACAAAGTACTCTCAAAAGAGTATGCAGCGATAGGTGAAGTCTGTTTCGTAAGCTCTTCTTTGGAGAAAAAATGTTTTCTTGATTTGAAATCATATTTGAATCTGAATCCTGATTGCCTGAGGTACTACTTTGATTATTTTTTTTTTGCATGATGGTCTTAGTGTATCTCATGTTATGAGAATTTCTTATATCACTTGTATCTGAGAACTGAATCTTATTCAGCCTTGTTTCACTTACACCCCAAAATGTAGTTTTAATTGAAAAGATATTTTGTTTGTCATGAAAAACGTAAAAAGTAAAGGGATTGCATGCATTTCAAGAGTTTCAAAATGTATTTTTTGAAAGAAAGTTATTTTGGATTGAAAGTGAAATAGGGCTATATGCTTTAGAAATCTAATGATCATATTCCACTGTAACTTTTGATTATTATTTATTTCTCTGTTATTAAAAGAGAGGGTTGTTGGAGAACATAGAAATCTACCTCATTATTCAAGGAGAAATATTACATCTTTTTGGGCGAGAAAGGTAATCATTTGTTTCGTGCTTTTTCAGATTACGGTCTTCAATGGAAAGGTTTCTTGACACTTTTAGTCCAGAGCACTCTGTTACACCAAGTGGGATTTTCTCAAACCGGATTGAGGTTAGAAAATTATTTTCTGAAAATTATGATGCCTTTGGATGGCTCATTACTTGAATTTAGGGGCTTTTTACCAAGAGGGAAAGGAGAGTAAGTAGGAGAATTTGCAATATTTTTCTACAATTCTTATGGACTTCAACCATGATTTATTCATGTTCTCCAAAATAGAATTATTCCTTTCCCCCTTGGATTTGCCTTCATAACTGAAGCACCTTATAAGATCAATTCACACCTGGTCACAACCAAGATGAAGATGTTCTGGAACTATCATGCTTTTTTAGTTTTATCTTATCACGTAGTATAATTTTTACAATATTTTCTTAGTGTTTCTTTTCCTTTGCATTCCTTCTGTAAATTTTTTATAATATTTTTTTTTGGATTGAAGGCGTTGGAGTTTGAATGTGTTCCAATGTCCCTGATGGAGCAAGTTGTCAACTTTTTAAATGTAAGTGATCTAATGTAGATTCAAATGCTTTTCGTTGTATGATTATTCACTCATCAATTTTTACAGGATGCTAGGGATGAGCTTAGACATACAATGGCAATTGATGAAGTTACGATCAAGAATGAGAACTTGAAGATTTCCAAACCATCAAGATGTACAGATCAGTCAATAAATGAGAAGAATGAGGAATCACTTGTATGTCAAACTAGTGATGTATCTTTGGATTTTCAGAAGAAGTTTACATTAATGAAGCATGAGATGGAGAATGATAGATCTGCATCTTTTTTGGATCGCCTGGAGATCTACAAGCCTCTTGGAGGTATATGTTGAAAATAGAGCAAATTTAATAACCATTTAGGGTGATGCTCAATGCTTCACATAAACAAATCTATTTTTATGCCTATGTATGCCTAAAAAAAGTAACATTGTGGATGCTTCAAATTAATCTTCTCTAGGTTCCCTTTAGTGTGCCTTTTAATGCTTCATAGTAACAAACAGAAGACTTTCAAGTAATATGTCATGTCATGTCTACATATTGTATTTTAGTGGAACATAATTGACAGAAGTAATCGGGGAACCTTCTCGTCTCCCACATGCATGAGCAGCCAGACTTATGGAAAATGATTTGTGCATCATTGGCAATTACTACTTGTTGTGGGAAACCTGTTGTTTCTTAAATGTAGATTGTTTAAATATATTCCCAATTGAAATGTGGAAAATGAGCAACACCGCATGCTTGTCTATACTAATCATGTACTTATTCTTAGCAGAGCTGGAAAAAGAGGACAAGCTTCTTGTGCAAATGATGCAGTCAAGAGTGGCATCTATGGAGAAATTGAACACTAGTAGACAGCAATTGATTCTTGTTGCGTCCCTAATTGATCGAATACCTAATCTTGCTGGGTTAGCAAGGACGTGTGAGGTGGGTTGGTGAAGGTACATTTATTTTGTGTCATTTTTTTCTAAATCATATCTGTACTTTTCATTGCCTTTTTCTGTTTCATACCTTATCAGGTTTTTAAAGCAACCAGCTTAGCAATTGCAGACACCAGTGTGATACATGACAGACAGTTCCAACTCATTAGGTTAGTCTTAACTGTTTTTTACTTGTGCTCTTTTTAGAGAAAGCATGGTTCAGTTTCAAAGCTGAGAAAATTTTACACCAAGCTAATCAAATTTGATTCCATAGAAGCTTATTTGATAGACCCTCATAAACTGGGCATAATAAGAGGAAACATACTAATGTAATGCTATTCCTTGATATTTATAAGAGGAAACATGCTAATGTAATGCAATTCCTTGATATTTATATAATAAGAGGAAACATACTAATTTAATGCAATTCTATGATATTTATATAACAGCTAATCATTCAAAAAAATTGCAATTAATGTAACCCAAAACCTTGTAACCTTTTTGCCGAGTCTGATCTGTTGACGTCTTGGATTTTAATTTAAAATGAAAAATGCAAAAAAAAATAAAAGCTCTCCATTTTCAACCAATTTTTGGTTCGTGCTTTTACACAGATACGTATGTAAAGTCGTCGGATGATATAGTGAAGATATCATGTAATTATCGAGTGGCTTTACAAATAGTATTGTATAATTTGTTTTGCATTACTTTTTAAAATACGAGTAGTCAAGATATCATGTAATTTATTGGATGCTCCTTCATCTCTTGCACAAAACTAGAAGTTGAACTTTTGAGCAACCTCAACTTCTGTGTAACAGGTTTGCTTGTGTAATTTACATTTCTACATCCAAAGTGTGGATAATATTCTGTGACTTCTGTCCACCACTTCTCAATCGTGTTATGTACACACATATGCTCCTCTTACAATTATTCCCTTTGAACCCTTAACTTTGTGGGCATTTTGTTCTAAGAAAATCGTTTTCTTATAAAACTTTTGGCCATTTGCATAGCCCTTGTGCTTTGTGAATACAGTTTGCTCATACATTTACGGTTCATAATATATTGATTTTACTCTTTTGCTTATGATAAGCAAGAGATCTAAGCTATAACCAACCTGTTATTTACGAAGAGATCTAAGCTATATAACTAACCTGATATTTACGTTTCTTTTTTTTTTTTGCTGTCAGTGTGACTGCAGAGAAATGGATTCCAATAATTGAAGTCCCTGCCAATAGTGTGAAAACTTTTTTGGAAAAGAAGAAGCGAGAGGGTTTCTCGGTGTTAGGTTTGGAGCAAACAGCGAACAGTGTACCTCTGGACAAGTTTGAGTTTCCAAAGAGGACAGTAAGTCATCTTCTTTTCTTTTCTTTAGTGTTGAATTAATCAAATGTAATATGAATATGAAAATTCTCTTTATTCATTGGTTACAAAAGAGTCGAGTATTTAATAAATCATAAATTTGGGTAAAAGTGCAGATGGTTTTAGTTTATTGATTGAATAGAATTCTTTGAAGGCTAAAATGACAATCTTTTCTTAACATAGGCAGTATATGTTTTTGCATTCTTTAATGATTTCTTCTTTATTTATAAAACTTCAATTTATATATTTTTTTTTAACGTTTTGGGGGCAAGGGTTGAGGTTCTTCTATACTTGGAACTTAAAATCTTTTTATCTTTCTTTGCATGGATTTCAAAGAATTGTGCGCATTTTCATCAAATCAACGAATGGTTGCCAACATTACAATAGTACTTTTGTATCTACTTTACTTTCTTGGGATGCTTCTTCTATAATCTAGTTAAGTATCTTAACTTTTTATTTTCTTAATATTATAGGTCCTTGTACTGGGTGGCGAAAAGGAGGGTATACCTGTAGAAATAATCCATGCTTTGGATTCTTGCATTGAGATACCACAGCTGGGAGTTGTTAGATCACTCAACGTTCATGTCAGTGGTGCCATTGCTCTTTGGGAGTATACACGGCAACAGAGATCCAAATAACAGCCCTATCCTTGCGAAACAAGATTTTAACATGGCATTGATTATAGCATGTGTTTTTAGTTTAGAGCTATGTCTCTTAGAAATTTTGCTCAATTTTGTTTCATTAGATCTTCCTTTGTATTCTTATCAAATATTGTACCATTAAAATTATATCATGAACATTTCCTACTTTTCAAGTTCATGCACATTTCCTACTTTTCTGCAGATCGTGATTGAAAACTATAGGGGGGAAAGGGTGGTTTGAAATTGGAGCCGCGAAGGTATTCAGGAGGCATGGGGAATAAGATACCGGGTTTTGTAATGGAAATATGATACCTAGTGTTTGTTTTGTGCTTTATCAATTTCGAAGTTCCCATACCTATGGGTTTTCATTCGAAACTGATTTCTCATATTACATACCTCTTTTTTTTTGGTTGAAGATTGAATATTCTTATTTTATACAAAATCATTATCTCCCAATTGAAAAAAGTTTAGACTTAACCAAGACCACCCTATACATTATGAAGACGTGTCAATAGATTCAATCTCACATTGGCGACATTTTTTTTCTTAGCAAGCTAAATAAACCTAACATCAATACGTTATTTATTACTACATTGGAGAGCAACAACACCCTACCTAACCTTGCACAGTTGCACTCATGAGTTCTCCAAATAATTGGGCATAGTATTAGAACCAGTTAACCATTGATGCCCGCAAGTATAACATCAGGATCCCTGTGTCAGCATAAGACAAAATCTCAATTATAGACTTCAATTAGCGACATGAGAGTTAGATTGACATAGGAACACTGTTTTTGAACATTGAAGCGCCAACAGTTCATTGTAGTACCTACACTGTTATTGTTCTAGTTAAATATTCAGAAGCATATTGGATTCTTTCTGAAAGTTTCCAACAATTTATTACTTAAACAATGAACAAGATCACAACATTTGGTGTAGCTACACAAAGGATTGCCAAAACCCAATACGCCAATTCATCTCTAATGATCATTTGCCAACACAAAAACTTAAAAGAACACTAACAACTGAAGAAAAAAGTACAATTTCGCGGTACAGAAGTTTGTAAACTCTAAGGAATCGAAATCATTACTCAATCCTTCTTTGAACCATTGCTTGAATCTTCCTTCCACGTCGCTTGCCACTGCTTATCATAGAAAGTCGTCTCTTCTAGAAGCTTCTTCAACGTGTCTATATCTTCATTCTTTCGAATGAGTAGCACTCCAGAAACAGCAACAAAGAGTAGAGTTTTGCAGAAGAAGTTGCCCATTTGATCAACAAGACCTACACCAGTAAGACTGTCCACAAAGTATGCCATGAAGAAGCCCACCATTGCAGCACGACCTGAATATATAATCAATTACAAAAAAAAAAAAAAATGAACCCAAATTTGGGACTACTACTAACATGAACAGAAATACATAATAATGTTGAATTCTAGACAGACCATTGAGAAGCTCAGCTTCTGGGAGATGGAACTTCTTGATCCATGCCCACCAAGGAATGATTGATGTGTCAAAGAGTACAGGCTCATCATTGCTCGAGGGCTCTGGATTGTTTTCAAGCCATTTCCTCCTTTTAGCCTCTGAAAGTATTAACAATGAACTATTGAGCAAACCCAAAAATCAGATTTCAGTACAATTCATACACAATAAAATTGCTCAAGAACAGGCCAATCGTGAAATGCTAAAGCTGAGACTTCATTTTGCGGTTCACATGGGATGCTTGAATATGCATTTCATTTCTTGTGAATCAAATTAAGACTCACCCTAAGCTGGTGAAATTGAAGCATGAAATTATACCCAAATAACAACCAAAACGAAATCCCCCCCAAAAAAAACAAGAAGGAAAAACCTAACCAGCATCAATAACAGAGTCCCAATCAGTGGAGCCATTCTTAGTGAACTGCTTCAAATCCCAGGTGCCATTAACCCATTTGGGGTCATCGAACTTGTTCACATCGGAGGGAGCGGATCCCAGATTCTCAGGAGGAGGAGAGCTTTCTAGAACATTCTCGGTAGGAGTAGGAGCTGGAGGAGGAGGGGTAGTGGCAACCCCAGCTCCATTATCGGAAGCAGAATGAGACAGGAAAATGAGCTTCTTGGATCTGGTGGTGAAGTGGGGAACGAGATAAGGCTTGAGCTGAGAAATTGAGGTCGAGGAAGATGAAGAGGAAGGAGGAGATAAGAACAGCGCCATGGCTTCCATTGTGGTGAGGTGATTGTGGAATGAGGAAGGAGAGTGGAAGTGGTGGGTTCAGAGCATTTGAAGTTGATTGGAGGGTTGTGGAGTTTTGAGGATAGCCTCGCCCTCTTCTCCCTTTCAAGAGGATGGGGGAAGTGGTGTACTGTGACGGCGTCAATTTCCCTCTTTGTTCTACTAATAGAAGGAAATTTTGGAACGATACCAGTGAAAGGAAATAAATGTCTTATTGTAATAAAATAAGTAGATTATTTGAACAAAACTAATCGTTTGGTATCGATATCAGCAACAACAAGAACAACATTGACTCAGTTGACTCTCAATTGAGGCGGGATCTAGGAGTTAAGATGTATACACTCTTGCCCCGTACAAGGCCTGGAGGGTGTGTCAGGAACAACCCAAAGATGGGTGTGATAGGGGGGACCTTGGTCAAACCCGGCCAAGGGTTGGGGGGGAGTGGGCGGTGATACGGGTACCTCGGCCAGGGACGGCCAAGGGTGGTTGGGGGTGTCAAAGATATCGCATCAAAACAATGAAATCAAGAGACTAAAAATTGGAACTGGATTTGGTCTCTAAACGTTCCGCCTAAGGTGAATAATTTTGTATGAGACTATGGTTTGATGGACTCCTAACAAAAACAAGATTGGCTAAAAGTAATATAGCAGTTACACAAGAATGTCCTTTCTGCTCATCCAGTGAGGAGGATTCTACACATTTATTCTTCAAATGCCCTTATGCTTTACAAAATATGTCGCTTATTCATAGAAGCTATGACAAAATAATAGAGAGACTAATTTATCAAAATGAAAACATAAAGGAAATTGTATACGAATTTCAAAGCAAGGTTGGTAAAAATAAAATAGCTATTATATTAACAAGGTGGTGGTCTATATGGTATAATTGAAATAAGAAATTTTTGATAATCAGAATGTCATCATAAACCTATATCAATTTAATACAAAACAACGGAAAAACGGGGAAAATGCTATGCAAGAAGGTAAAGAAAATGAACATAAATGCGGGACGCTTAAAATCACGACATGACGAAGACGACGGGAGGGATGGAGAAAGCCTCGTGAGGGGTAGTTCAAATTAAATGCCGATGCATCTAAAAATAGGATTGGAAATGCTTCGATTGGCTTTATTATTAAAAATAACAAGGGAGATATGGTGAGGATGGGATGCGAAAAAATAGGTGAACGGTCGATTCTACAAGTTGAAACATTAGCTTTATGCAAAAGTCTTCAACTGGATCTTAATTAAATTAGGAACACACAAATTGAAAATAGAGAGTGACAACCAAATCTTAATCAAAGCTATACGTAGTGAGAAAAATAGTCCTTGGGAAATTGAAATGTTAGTAACGGATTTCTAGATGATTTGTTCCTCCTTAGAGGACAAGATCACCAGCCATATCTACAAAATCGCTAATTCTATTGCTGACGAAATTGCACATCTAGCCTATTTCCCCCCAAGGATGGTAGGCTTATACCCAAAGTTTCTTGCTCTCATCCGAAAGGATGCCATTAGTATTGGGTAATTTTGGCCCAATACCAAAATCTTACCTCATAAAAAAAATACTCTCCAAAAAAATCAAGAACAAAGAATGAACAGGCTCGCAAATTTTCCAATTTGATGAAAATTCAAAGTGCGGAACGAGCGAGAGAGAAATTAAGGGGAGAGATCAATAATGGGGAACAAGAAGTGTGATCTCGCAAGCTTTCCGTCATAGAAATCTAATTTCTGACAAATTAAGTGGAGAAGAAGAGTGGAGAGAGACAAATTAGTGGAACATGGTGTGTCTGGTGTCCGTCTCTCCCGTGAAGCACGTCGGTGAACTAAATTGCGAAGCTGAGCAACAGATTTGGGCGAAGACAAACTAGATTGCACTCTGGGAAGAAGCTTGATCTGAAGAGCGGTGAGCAACAACTATAATGTTCAGGCATGGGCTTGGGAAGAAGCGTGAAATATATGAGTTAGGAGTAAGAGGAGAGAAGAAGAGTGAGGAACAAGAAGATATCAATTATACCGGTTTGATTTCGGGTATATCAAAACACACATATTTGATACCAAAGATATGGAATGATATCTTTTGATATCCATATTTGGTTCAACCAAACAATAGATATAGGTATGAGTGATTACCAAACCCATATCTAATATCCAAATATGGATACCAAACGATTTTGATTCTGCTTGAATGGTTTCTTTCCATTTTGGCCAATATTTCCTTTGATGACATTCATCCATATATTTTTGCTCAAAATCATCATCTTCAATTGCAAAATTAATAGCCATTGAGTAGGCGAATATGTCTTCGACAATGACATCCTTTCTATTCCATTGTGTGCTTGTGGACATGTAATTTATGGAGATCTCAAAATTATCGATATTTTCCTTCCTGTCTAGAATGTCATTTTCTTTCGAGGTGTTTTTATTTTGAATAACATTACCTTTATCAACATTCCCATGATTTTGACTTCTCATACTATACCCTTTTGGTTCTTTGGCTTCCTTGGTTTCAAGTTTGTTGAACCTAGAGGTCTACCACGTTTTCGTCATGTTGTAGACTCATTTGCAATAGACGCATTGGGTTTTTCCAATGGGTATTTTAATCCTTGCAGGAGCGTTTGTTGTAGTAATATATGACCTAGTTACCTTCTATGCGTTAGTAAATGCGCCATGTAACTAATTTGCAATATCTTACAAATGAATGATTCGTTGAACCTCCTGTTCAGACATTTTTGTTCTTGGATCAAGATGAGATAATGTCATAGCATTCCATGTATTTTCTTTTACATGTGGTCTCATAAATTTCTTTTCTTCCCCTAAGTTTTGGAATGTACTTTCATCAAAATGACAAACAACAAATTTCATTGTAAATAATCACATGTTGTTGCACTAGAAATAAGGGGCGATTTAGCGACCACAAATGTAGTCACTAAATACACGAGTTTCTTTGCTAAACGATTTAGCGATCATAGTGTGGTCTCTACATGTTTGGTGGTTGATGACTTTAGTGACCACATCAAAGAGCAACACAACTATTGGCCTTAGGCAGTTCGAGTCCTTTTGCAATTTTTATGCAGATATCTGTATCAAGAGACCCATATAAATATACGGTAACGACATCCATAAGATGCATCTATAGTTTTTCAAATACAACCATGCCAATAGGGAATCTCAATGTAGTTACATCAACTACTGAAAAGTATGTTTCCTCATATTCAATTCCATGAATTTGAGAAAAACCTTGATCAACAAGCCATACCTTATATCTTACAGTTTCGTTTTTTTCATTCCACTTTCGTACAAAAATCCATTTGTAACTGACCGGTTTTACACCCCGTTGTACGTACTACAAATCCAAAAACTTCTCGCTTTCCAAGCGATTTTAATTCTCCTTGAATGGTATCTTTCCGCTTTGGTCAATCTTTCCTTTGACGACATTCATCCATAGATATTTTTCTCAAAATCATCATCTTCAGTTGAAACATTAATGCAGTTAGTAGAAAAATATGTCATGACAATGACATCCTTTGTATTCCATTGTGTGCTTGTGGACATGTAATTTATGGAGATCTCAAAATTATCAATATTTTCATTCTTGTCTAGAATGTCATTTTCTTCGAGATGCTTTTATTTTCAATATCATTACCTTTATCAACATTCCCATGATCAATTGTGGCTTCACATACTATACCCTTTTGGTTCTTTGGCTTCCTTGGTTTCAAGTCTATTGAACATAGAGGTCTACCGCATTTTCATCGTGTTGTAGACTCATTTGCATTAGACGCATCAGGTTGTTTGATGGGTATTTGAATCCTTGCATGAGTATTTGATATAAGTTTGTTACCTTCTTTATGTTAGTAAATGCACTAGGTAACTGATTTGCAATATTTTACAAATGAATGATTAACTGAAACTCTTGTTCACACATTTTTGATCTTGGATTAAGATGAGATAATGTCATAGCATGCCATGTAGTTTCTGTTACATGTGGACTCATATATTTCCTTTCTCCCCTAATTTGGTAATGTATTTTCGTCAAAATGAAAATCAACAAATCTTGTTGTAAATAAATCACATGTTGTTGCACTACAAAAAAAAGGGGAGATTTAGCGACCACAAATGTGGTAACTAAATACTCGACTTTGAACGCTAAATGGATTTAGCGATAATAGTGTGATCGATAAAGGTGATTGTTAAATGTTTAGTAGCTGATGACTTTAGCGACCACGTGATCACTGATGATTGTAGCGACCACGTGATCACTGATGACTTTAGTGACCACGTGATCGCTGATGACTTTAGCAACCACGTGGTAACTGATGACTTTAGCGACCACATGGTTGCTAATTTTGGACCTATATTTAGCGACATGTGGTGGCTAATTCTGACTTAGAATTAGCGATCACATGTTTGATAAATACCAAAACAAGATGCACGACCAGGGCCATTAACTAGGATTTGGTGCATAATCTGGATTTAGATCTAGTGACCAAGTGGTCGTTAAATCTGGCAATTTTTTTAATATTGTTTATTTTAATTTAATTTAACTATTTATTTATAAATAAATTTTTTATTAAATATATTAAAAATATAATTACATAAAATATTTACAAAACAATACTATTCTACATCGTTAGAAGATGGTGGAGGCGGAGCAGATGATGATAGCGGTGTTTGGTTTGCCCTCATCTCTTCCATAAACCGTTGCAACATTTGAATCTGAGCGGCATGCGCTGCTAAGATGGTGTCCTTCACGAATTAGGTCTATTGAACTTGGGCCACTTCAACGTGGAGAGAGACATTTTCTTGTCGCATCTTTGCTATTTGAGGGGCCTACTGTCATGCGTTCGTAGCCGATCGTCGTAGTAATACAACGTTGTAGATCTAAGCCCGAAAAATCTTCTGCTGATCCGCTCCCTCTAACAACCTCTATTTAGGCGTTGCATTCTTCTTGAAAGGAGGACGGGGTGTCGAACTGGTAGTACCTCTAGGTGAGGATATCTCGGGACCGCACCTATACAAAAATGTTAAAAACCTAACTTAAATTTAAGACAAAAGTAATAAAAAGTGAGAAATGTAAAAGTCAGTACTTACAACGGTATCAATTGATTGATGGTCTATAAACTCTCGGTTCGGGCCATGCGTATGTGTCTCGATGTGCAACTCGAGAGGTAGGCTCTCTCCGACAAAGGGGACCTCAGATCCAATATCGTTGAAGAAGTGCTTGTCATGGTAGATACTCTGATATTCCTTGCTGATTTCTATCTGCTAGATATGGAACATGACAAGCATGTTGCACATATTCTGTTAGAAAGAACTTTCTTAAAAACAACTAGTACAAAAATTGATGTGTATAGTGGGTCCTTAACCATAGAATTCGACGAGGAAAGGGTAGAATATAACATCTATGATGCAATGAAATACCCCCCGAGGATCAATCTTTGTGTTTATTGATGTGATAGAACCACTTGTCCAAGATTTCTTTGATGTGAATGAGATTGATTCTTTAAAATCTACCATGGAAAATTCTTTGATGGGAAATATTTCGGGTATTGGATTAACTAATAACCTACATGAAGTGGTGGCCGAGTTGAATGCTCACTATGAGCGTCCACTCCCACCATTGGTCTTTAAGCCGTTACCACTTACCTTGCCAAGTGAGAAGCTTTTGCCTTTTATTGCGCAGGCACCAGTGGTTGAATTGAAACAACTTCTATACCATCTTAAATATGCTTTATTGGGAGAGGAGGAGACATTACCAATGATCATCTCTAATAAGTTCACAAAGGATCAAGAAGATCGATTGGTGATAGTGTTGAGGGAGCATAAATCCGCCATAGGATGGACTATTGTTGACATAAAGGGATTAGTCTCTCGACATGTATGCATAGGATCTTTTTGGAAGATGAAGCAAAACCCTCTAGGCAGCCCCAAAGGCGGTTAAATCCCTCGATAATGGATGTGGTTAAGGAGGTGTTGAAAAAGTACAAAATTGAGGGTACCACACGGAATTTTCCAAACTAGCAAAAAAACTTGAGGGTATCATACAAAATAAGTTTTTTTTTCTGGGCACCATCCGAAAAAATATAAAATTGAAGGGTACCATCCAAAATTTCCCAAACTATTATTTAGTCTCAATAGGGAAACCCTCACTGGCAACACCATTCCAAACGAAATCCCCACCACCACTACCATGGTTTCTAGGCAAAAACACAACTTTCATCACTTCTTGCCCATATAAAAACATTTCTATGAATATTTAAAAAGGATTCAAATCATAAAAAACCAAGAAAATAATATTTAAAGTCACTACATAACTTGTCGTGTAAGCATGATGGGTGAAAATGATTGTACATGCTTTGAAGAAAAATGAGAAAAAAACTACACAAAGGAGAAAAAAAATGAATCGAAGACAGGAAAAAAGGGGAAAAAAATTATGTTCTTAGTAATATATTAAGTCATAGTTATCTAGTGCTTTCAAACACTCACAAATAACGTGTCAAAATGTTTCTTAATTAGGAGCATAAAATCAACTTGTTTTGCAAGCTAAGGTAAAAAAAAACAAACTAAAATCAAGCATTTTTTTTTATAATTGTGAGTTTGTGACCCTTCGATCTTCAATCATGCTCCCCGGTGATACTACGTAGCGTAAATTAGAGCGTCCACAGCGGTTGGATGAACCGATTCACCCCGTCAGAATATAATATAAAAATAGTGCTTTTGTTTGTCCCTAAACAATTAGGTTCAATTCATGAATCGGGGGAAGGGTGATATGCACAATTATGTTGTGTATTTAGGTGGGGTTTTAGCATATATTTATGGGTGTTTTTAGGTGGTTTTGAAGACTTTCTACAACTAGGAGGAGAAGACATGAAGATGCGTAATTTTGGATTTAGAGCTGGATTAAAGAGAAGAAGAAGACATCGTTCTAGTGCTGGCGGCGCCCGCCGCCCCTGACAGCCACAAAATCCTTGTGCGCCACGTGTTCTATTTTGATTGGTCCTATCTATTCCAGCTTTATTCCGAGATATTGTATTTTTGGAGATACTTTTAGACCTAGCTTTATATATTAGGTTTAGAGAGTTGCACCTCTGATCTTTATCATTCTACTTTCATACTTTTTGAATTTTATTGCTTTCATGGAAAAGTAAGCCCTATTTACTTAGTCACACAATTGAAGCTTCGTTTGATTCAATTGTGAGGTTTTATTTCTTAATCTAATTGCTTGGAACTTTTTTTCTCTCTTGATTGAATTGTGTAATTGATTGATTTCAACAATTTCTAGGGTTGTTGTTATTAATCTCTATTGCTAGATCTAGAGAACTACTGGTTGAGTTTCTATTTCATAGTAGCAACTGCATCATACTAGTATCTGGTTGTGCTAGTTTTATGCAGAAAGAGAGTTGAATTGCAATCTAGGATAAAAACTGGTTGTTTTATGCTAGATTTGTATCTTGATTATATTCCTATCCTTATTGCTGCTTTTAAATTGAATCTTGATGGTTTCAAGCTTATTCAATTAGTTAGGATTGATAGTATCTGGTTGTGCTGTACTTGAAAAGGAATTGAAGTTCCATATGCATGTGATTCTAAATGAAATCTATGATCAACTTGTCAATCGAATGTGGATACTTGTTTGGCTAAGTGTTTCCCAAACTTGATAAAAACCCAAAACTTCATTGCTTTGCTAGTTTTTTGCATTTTTAATAGTTAGTTCAATTCAAAAAAAACCTCTTGTTACTTTAATTGCCATAAATATAATACAAAGTGATCAATCTACCTCCCTGCGGATTTGACCTTTACTTCTTGAAGACTATAGTTTTTTGGTTTGTTGGGACTCTTTTGCATAGCCGTGATTTGCACAACCAAATTCACTGTTATCAAAGGGGAGGGGCAAACGCGTGAGACGCGCGTCCAACATATCAAAACGCATCGTTCACAATAAAACGAGACCAATACACAACGTTTCAATTGATCTCGAGGAAACAAATTAAAAGAAAGCGACACACGTCCTGCTCACAATGGGCGAGCGTGGTCCACACAGCGAGCCGCGCGTGGCGCTTGGGGGAAATTAAATTGCCCATTTATTTAAATTGCCCAAAATGGGAAATTTAAACACAATTTTTTTTTTACCATAATTCATTATTTTTTTTATCTTTCCATAGACACCAATAGTATATATATTTGACTGCATTTAAATTTAAAGTATATTTTTAGGTTGTTTATTAGGGTATTATTTGCGTTATTTATTATTCAAATTATAGGTCCTAGGCCCATACAGATCACGATAAATCCACGAACAGAAAACATAGTATACCTTTTTTTGTTGGTGCTACCCCCAACTCTTCCAGGGGCGCTTCACCCCTTGGACCCCCCAACTCCGCCCCCGGACCCTTGGTGTTACCGGGGGCTCTGCTCCCGAACCCCTGGTTTTTTATGCGTGTTTTATCTACCCTTGGGTTTTTTTTATAAGTGGTTTTATCTGCCCGTTGTTTTGATGGTATTGTTTTGGGTTGGAAAACCCTAATCTGTGGTTATATATTCATGGTTTAGGACAATAGAAGTTCCAACCTCTCATTTCCTCTCCTCTCCCAATCTCCACTATGGATCCATTTCAATCTAACTCTCAAAACCCCTTCCACTTAGGGAGTCAAAGTGATATGGCGCACTATACACAACTCCTCTCCCAATTTTCTAGTAATCCAAATGCCTTTTTTATGCCTCCTTCCCCACAAAACTTTGTTCACACTCAACCACCACTAACACCCATAAGCTCTGGTGGAAGTGTGGATCTTTCTTCTAACCCAGACTATAGCACCCAACCAGAGGTTGTGCATGGCGGTGGATCTCATGGGAGTGTTATGGCTGCTCCTAGACAAGCAACTAAAAAGCGTCATTGAGAGCTAGATGACATTGCGCTCCTCATTACCGCTTATATCAATAACAACACCGATCCAATCCAAGGCAACGATCAAAAGTCCACCACGTTTTGGAGAAATACGCTCGGTAAAAGAAAAGGCATCAAGCTCCTAGATCGGCAAGCACATGTAAGATGAAATATAATAGAATTAAAAGGGATGTTACATTATTTGTCGGTTGCTATAACAGGGCTAACAATACACGAGCTAGTGGCGAATCGGATGTGGATATTTTTGAGAGGGCTAAGGTAGACGATAAAGAATGTTACCCAAAGCACGAGATAGTGGTGCATTATGTGCAAGCACCCAATATGGAATACTGAGTACATGGTTCCAAAAAATTGGTAAAACATAAGCTCAGAGAGCAGTGGCTCGAAACGACCGAGGGTCGACGTTGAAGACGATTTGAGTAACCCTGATTCGGATACCCCGGTAAGTGCATGGAGCACTGAACCAATCCAGCGTCCCATTGGGATAAAGGACGCAAAGCAGGCTAGAGGAAAAAAAAATTGTATGATGAACCAGATGAGCAGTACCTTCGTGAGTTGAAGATAGGAGAGGTACATCAAAGCCAGATGTAATCGACTAGCTTAATGTAATCCATGTCTAATGTAATCCATGTTTAATGTAATTCGTGTTTAATGTAATTCACATTTAAGAAATTGTGTGCTTTTGTCACATTTTAGAAATTGTGTGCTTTTGTCACATTTCAGAAATTGTGTGGTTCTGCCACGTTTCAGAAATCGTGTGGTTCTGCCATATTCAAAAGTGTTTGGTTCTTCCACCTTTGAAAATTTTGAATCTGTGCATGGAGCACTAAACCAATCTAGCGTCCCATTGGGATAAAGGCCGCAAAGCAGGCTAGAGGAAATTTTTTTTGTATGATGAACCAGATGAGAAGTACCTTCGTGTGTTGAAGATAGGAGAGGTACATCAAAGCCAGATAGAATCGACCAGCTTAATGCAATCCATGCCTAATGTAATCCATGTTTAATGTAATTCATGTTTAATGTAATTCACATTTAAAAAATTGTGTGGTTTGTCACATTTCAGAAATCATGTGGTTCTGCCACATTTCAGAAATCGTGTGGTTCTGCCACATTCAAAATTGTTTGGTTAATTTTGAATCTGCTATATAAACCATAGTTTACCAAGACGAAAAGATAACTCTTCGAGCTCAACACACTTTAACTATTTTCAAAATGTTTGATGACTCTTCAAGCTCAATAGACTCTTCAAGCTCATTTGCCAATAGTCCAACAATAGATAATGAGCTAGAGGAGTCTTTGAACCAAATGCGGGTTGTGTACGAGTATCTCAAACAAAATTTCATAAATCGAAGGGAACTCGCACAAAGAAGAAGATCAAGAAGAGGAGGCACTCGAGCCCACATTGAAAGAGGAAGGGAATTAAGCAGGGCACGAACGACTATACAACGATTACTTCTCCAACAATCCAGCTTATTCGGCCAATGTCTTTCAACATAGGTTCCAAATGAAGAAGCATGTTTTCATGCGCACTGTTAATCGCCTCTCAACCAATATGGAGTACTTTCAACAAAGGGCAGATGCAACCGGTGGGCTTGCTTTATCGGCCTTACAAAAAAGTACCACTGCGCTACGCATGTTGGCGTATGGAACTGCTACAAATGCTTATGACGAGTACCTTCATCTTAAGGAGTCCATGGCAAGGGAATGTTTGTACAACTTTGTTGAAGGTGTTATAATTTTCTTCAGTGATGAGTACCTGAGGCGACCAACTCTCGAAGATATACAACGCTTATTGAGCGTAGGAGAGTCCCGTGGATTCCTCGACATGTTGGGTAGCATTGATTGCATACATTGGAGGTGGAAAAATTGCCCAACTGCATGGAAAGGCCAGTTTGAGTGTGGAGATCATGATGGTCCAACAATTATCCTAGAGGTTGTTGCATCATTAAACCTATGGATTTGGCACACATTCTTTGGGACACCAGCTACGTGCAATGACATTAATGTGCTTGAACGATCTCATGTTTTTGATGACATTCTTTAAGGTTTAGCTCCAAACGTATCCTTTACAGTGAATGACCATGAACACAGTAAGGGATATTATCTTACTGATAGTATCTACCCAGCCTGGGCAACATTTGTCAAATCCATTAACATCCCTCAGAGCATTAAAGCAAAACTAGTTACCAAACGCCAAGAGAGTTGTCGCAAAGATGTGGAAAGGACGTTTGGAGTCTTACAAGCCCGATTTCAAATCATTCGCAATCCAGCCCACTCTTGGTACGCATCGATTATTGGAAGAATAATGAGAGCTTGGGTAATTTTACATAATATCACTGTAGAAGATGAAAGACCTGAATACGAGGCTAATGGATATGTGATTCCTCCATATGATTAGCCAGAAGGTGAATGATCTAGCTCCAATCGAAGGTTCTCAATCGATAGGCCAGTTGATATGACCAATTATATCCAGAACAATCTTCAACTTCGCGATAGGGATACACAAAAACGGTTGAAGGCAGACTTGGTGGAGCACATTTTGTAACATCCCCGACCAAAAAGCATACGTCATACTACATTCATATAAGAGTAATAGTATAAGCATAACATATTGGCATGATATATAGTGAGTTTTTAAAAGTAATATTTATTTTCTATTTAAGTTTATTATATTT
The DNA here is from genome assembly GCA_964016875.1 of Fallopia convolvulus. Taxonomy (NCBI): domain Eukaryota; kingdom Viridiplantae; phylum Streptophyta; class Magnoliopsida; order Caryophyllales; family Polygonaceae; genus Fallopia; species Fallopia convolvulus. The sequence continues at coordinate 14,893,152 of OZ024725.1, forward strand.
TAAAAAGTTTATAAGAAAAAGTTAATTAATAATTATTTAGGGTAAAGTTTGTAGTAAAGAAGATTTGAGGGTAGAAAGTGAAATTGTTACAAAAGTTAACCGACTTTTTTTTTCTTGCCGACTTTGATGGCAAATGTATATATGCGTGCTTTCCTTCTCTTGGCATTAGAAACGTACACAGAGAGGAAAAAAAAGGAGAGAATATGAAAATTGAAAGTTTTGGTGTTTTTGAATTTGATTGTTGGATCTGGTACAAGATCTCTTCTATCGGGTTTTAATCCTGAAGTACAAGCGTGATTTGGTAAGTTTTTAATTAGTTATTGGTTTATCTGGATTTTCCTAATTTTTCTAGATCTAGATCTACAATTGCTTTTGATTTGAAAATCGGTAGATCTATAATTTTCAGAGGGTGTTTTCGATATCGGATTTATATTCGGTAAAAGATTTCAAAGTAATTTTAGGGTTTTCCTTGTAATGATATTAGGGAGCCCTTTGATCAAGTTTTTCATAAAGGTTTGAACTCGAAAAATGTTCCTTTATATATATAGTTTATTATTGTCAAGTTATAAAGGATTTGGATATATATGCAAAATGTTATAATGCATTCTGGCATTTTATTGCATTTGGGGTTAGGATTTGTAAGAGTAAATAGCCTAATTTGCATTGGGTTATATATAGGAGCACAAGTCATAGATCGTGATCAAAGAGAAAGGGAAGAGATATAGTATCTGTCTTGAACAGGTGAGTATAGACCGGAGATTCAACCCTATGTGCTATATGTGAAATATGAATATGTGGATATATGCGCTATATGTGGTGTATGAGGTATATGAATATATGTGCTATATGAGCTATATGGATATATGTGCTATATGGATTATATGGATAGATGTGATATATATGAAATTTCCAGAGTTGTTTGCACAAAAGGTATGTTAACAGATGACATATGAATATATGATATATGGTTACAGGATGCACTTGATTGCATAACATATTGCATGAGATTAAAAGGACCTGTGACTGCCTTGTCTTGAATTTGTATTATAGGACCTACGGGTCATACAGGATCTTCGGATCATACAGGATCTACGGATCATACAGGACCTAAGGGTCATAATTCTTACAGGACCATAAGAGTCCATATACAGTAAACACGGGGCAGATTTAGGCTTGAACAGTTCACAGAATAATGAATCGGATACATTCGTACTTGCATTTGCATAGTAAATTCATATATGACATATATAATATGTATGAATATGTATATTGACCAATTGCTTGGCATTGTGTGAAATAATTGATGATGGTTTATATTCACTGAGTATGCGACTCACGTAAATCGCAAAACAATTTTTCAGGTTCAACTAGTTCTTACTGATGTGTGTCCGTTTAGAGGTCACATTCATACAAGTCGGCCGACTGAAGCTCAATGCAACCTTCTCCTCCTCATTTTGCATAATAGACATATGGGTTGTAATAGAAGTTAGAGTAATAGATGTTTTATTATAAAAGTAAAGACATATAGATGTGTGTGCAACCTTTTATGGTTGTTAATGTCTGCTATGTGCTTGCATGGATAATTGCTATATGTGAATTATATGTTTATGTGTGAAATAAGTTATTACAAAGTATACGTCATATGGTATAAGAGTGTCACAGTTAGTTTTTGGTATCATAGCAGGGATATGATTCTTTAAGGGCATTCTGCATTCCTAAGCATATGCAATTGACATTAGAATTGCATTCATGAGTATGATGCATAAAGGAGAGAAGGTTCAGCCGTGCCACATCAGTTTATAGAAGCATCTCATACAACACTACATGAACATACATTTCATACACATGAACTATTAGAAGAGGAATTACAGAGGCAATGGTAAAGGTAAATACAGTATATCGAGAATGTATTATACGAGTAGATATAGTAGAGTTATCAGCTGATCTGATCTTGCTATTCTTGTATGAGTTTGATGTTACATTGGGTATGGACTTACTAATAAGACATCATGCTAAAGTGGATTGTAATACCAAAGAGGTATTGATAGACTCGCTTGGGAAATCTAGAGTGATTTTCTACGATGACAGACAAAAGGTATCCACTTGCTTAATATCTACAACAATTGCTTTTTGTATGATTAGAGAGGGATGTGAGGCATATCTGACCCATTTTATAGACTGTACAGTTGAATGTGATGAGATCAGAGATATTCTAGTTGTTAAAGATTTTCTAGATGTGTTTCCAAAAGATCTTCCAGGATTGCCAACTGATAGAGAGATAGAGTTTACTATGAAATTAATGTCAGGTACTGCACCGATTTCCATTCTTCCATATTGGATGGCTTTTCTAGAGTAATAGGAACTGAAGAAACAATTACCGGATTTGTTGGTCAAAGTATTCATTAGTGCTAGTGTATCTCATGATTGTGCATAGATTACAGAAAGTTGAATCAGGTGACAATGAAGAACAAATATCTATTGCCAAGAATAGATGATTTATTTGAACAACTTCAGTGTGCAAAGGTATTTTCGAAGATAGACATCCGATCAAGATATCATCAGTTAAAGATAGCTAAAGATGTCATTATCAAGACAGCATTCAAAACTCGATATGGGCATTATGAGTTTCTGGTAATTCTATTTGGTTTGACTAATACACCAACAGAATTTATGGCTTTGATGAACAAGGTATTTCAATCTTTTCTAGACAGATTTGTGATCATTTGTATTGTTGATATATTGGTGTATTCACAAAGTAAAGAGGAGCATGTTGATCATTTGTGTACCGTGCTACAAGTCTTGAGGGGAAAACAGTTGTTTGCTAAACTGAGAAAGTGTGAATTCTGATTGGATCATATGGTATTTTTTTGGACATATAGTATCTGGAATAGGTATAGAGGATTGATTCTAAAAAGTTTGAAGTGGTAGTAAACTGGAAAGAACCAACTACAGTTACAGAAGTTCGTATCTTTTTTAGTATGGCTGGATACTACAGACTATTAGTGGAAGGATTCTCTATTGTAGTTAAATTTCTATGAAAGAATGCTCAATTCCATTGAAATTCTGCGTTCCAACAAAGCTTTGATAAGTTAAAGCACCGTCTGACTACAACAGCAATACTGAGAATTCTTATAGGTACAAGAGGATTTGGTATTTACATTGATGCTTCATATCAGAGTCTTGATTGTGTCTTAACGCTGGATGGAAAAGTAACTGCCTATGCATCATGAAAGTATCGATTACATGAAGTTTCTTATCTTGTACATGATTTAGAGCTGACATCAATAGTATTTGCCCTAACGATTTGGTGACATTACCTATATGGAGAAACATTTCAAATATTTACAAATTATAATAGTTTGATGTATTTGATAAGCCAAAAGCAGATGAACATGAGACAACGATGCTGGATGGAACCACTGAAAGATTATGATTGTACAATCGAGTATCATCCAGAAAAGGCCAATGTTGTAGCAGATGCTTTGAGTCAAAAGTCCAGTGGTATGACGACAGATATGCACATGACTTCAGTGTTAGATTTGATTGCTTTGTGAGGCCTAAATGAGAGACTGTAATTTGATATAGATAGAGTATTGATTGCTACTTTTGAGATTTGGCCAGTGCTGAGACAGAAAACTAAAGATGCACAAGTAAGTTGATAAAAAAATTTTGAACATGTTCGACAAGGTAAAGATACGCCATTTGACATTCAGGATGACATATTGATGTTTGGCATACAGATTAGCATTGTCTTCAGAATTAGCTCAGATTCAGAAGTATAGCTTGCAGAAAATCTGAGCTACATAGAGGACCGATTATGCTAGCAGTGTGCAGAATCAAACACTTATAGAGGGAGATTTCGAAAGTAATTTCGAAGAATCATGGTATAGAGAAAACAACTTGTGAAACAAAGGATAAGATGAGAAAGTCATATGAAGAGATATCGAATTTTGAGGACAAAATTCTTATAGAGGGGGAGGATTGTAACATCCCCGACCAAAAAGCATACGTCATACTACATTCATATAAGAGTAATAGTATAAGCATAGGATATTGGCATGATATATAGTGAGTTTTTAAAAGTAATATTTATTTTCTATTTAAGTTTATTATATTTTAAAAAGTTTTTAAGAAAAAATTAATTAATAATTATTTTAGGATAAAGTTTGTAGTAAAGAAGATTTGAGGGTAGAAAGTGAAATTATTACAAAAGTTAGCCGACTTTTTTTTTCTTGCTGACTTTGATGGCTAATGTATATATGTGTGCTTGCCTTCTCTTGGCATTAGAAACGTACACAGAGAGGAAAAAAAAAGGAGAGAATATGAAAATTGAAAGTTTTGGTGTTCTTGAATTTGATTGTTGGATCTGGTACAAGATCTCTTTTATCGGGTTTTAATCCTGAAGTACAAACGTGATTTGGTAAGTTTTTAATTAGTTATTGGTTTATCTAGATTTTCCTAATTTTTCCAGATCTAGATCTACAGTTGCTTTTGATTTGAAAATCGGTAGATCTATAATTTTCAGAGGGTGTTTTCGATATCGGATTTATATTCGGTTAAAGATTTCAGAGTAAATTTAGGGTTTTCCTTGTAACGATATTAGGGAGCCCTTTGATCAAGTTTTTCATAAAGGTTTGACCTAGAAAAATGTTCCTTTATATATATAGTTTATTGTTGTCAAGTTTTAAAGGATTTGGATATATATGCAAAAAGTTATAATGCATTCTGGCATTTTATTGCATTTGGGGTTAGGATTTGTAAGAGTAAATGGCCTAATTTGCATTGGGTTATATATAGGAGCACAAGTCATAGATCGTGGTCAAAGAGAAAGGGAAGAGATATAGTATCTGTCTTGAACAGGTGAGTATAGACCGGAGATTCAACCCTATGTGCTATATGTGAAATATGAATATATGGATATATGCGCTATATGTGGTATATGAGGTATATGAATATATGTGCTATATGAGTTATATGGATATATGTGTTATATGGATAGATGTGATAGCTCTGAAATTTCCAGAATTGTTTGCACAAAAGGTATGTTAACAAATGGAATATGAATATATGATATATGGTTACAGGATGTACTTGATTGCATAACATATTGCATGAGATTTAAAGGACCTGTGACCGTCTTGCCCTGAATTTGTATTACAGGACCTACGGGTCATACAGGATCTTCGGATCATACAGGATCTACGGATCATACAAGACCTAAGGGTCATAATTCTTACAGGGACCATAAGAGTCCATATACAGTAAACCCGGGGCATTCAGGCTTGACCAGTTCACAGAATAATGAATCGGATACATTCGCACTTGCATTTGCATAGTAAATTCATATATGACATATATAATATTTATGAATATGTATATTGACCAATTGCTTGGCATTGTGTGAAATAATTGATGATGGTTTATATTCACTAGTATGCGACTCACGTAAATCGCAAAACAATTTTTCAGGTTCAGCTAGTTCTTACTGATGTGTGTCCGTTTAGAGGTCACATTCATACAGGTCGGCCGGCTGAAGCTTAATGCAACCTTCTCCTCCTCATTTTGCATAATAGACATATGGGTTGTAATAGAAGTTAGAGTAATAGATGTTTTATTATAAAAGTAAAGACATATAGATGTGTGTGTGCAACCTTTTATGGTTGTTAATGTCTTCTATGTGCTTGCATGGATAATTGCTATATGTGAATTATATGTTTATGTGTGAAATAAGTTATTACAAAGTATACGTCATAGAGTATAAGATTGTCACACATTTGGACAACATTTAGGCATGACTATGAAACGGATCGACACATTTAAGTAATGTATGTTGTTTAATTTAATTCTCTCGTATGTTATTTGTTGTGTATTTTCATACGTTGTTTTTTTAATTATGTTGAGATGTACTTTGTTCCAAGCTTTGAATTTCATTATCTATCTAATTATGATGTTAGTTTTCTTTAATTTTATATATCAATATCCTTTCGAATAATATAGAATATGAAATTCTTAACAAACCTACAATGACTTAAACCGATAATTATGATTTCTAAAAATTTCCGATGTAATTTTTATGTATTACACCATTATAGTGAAATCTATGTATATATATAAAAGACGCAAGAAATAAGGCCACCATGTTGCGCCACCTAGGATTTTTCTACGTGTCGTTCCCAAGTTAAGCCACCTAGGATTTCACCACATAGATTTTTTTATTTTGGGAATTTATATATGTTGATATTATTTTAGGATAATATAGAAATATGATAGATTAATCTAGAAAAGATTCTATCTAAAAATAAAGATGTTATCTTATGTTAAATCTTAAGTATTAATGTTAAATATTTGATATGATAATTTATTTAACTTAAGAAGATTATATCTAAAATAAAATAAATTATAAAAGCATTAAATATTTGATAAAATATTATTGATGAATATTATTTATAACAATTTATTTAATTTATTTTTTTATCATAATATAAGCTATCTGCCATGTAGGATTTTACTATGTGCCACCTAGGATTTTTCGTACATGTCATTCTCACAATTTATATATATTGAAAAGATTCTATCTAACATAAAATAAACTATAGTATATATTAAGATAGATTTTGAGTATATAATTAATTATAAGTTGATTACATTATCTTTATTTATATATCTATTTCTATAAAAGTTTTCTTGAATCAAATTATGATAAAAAAAAATAAAAAAATTACAAGATGATAAAAATTAAATTATCTATGTCTTTTTATCCGTTTATAATGTAAAATATTTTTTTAAATGAAATTTTGGTTAAAAAATCTGTCTATAACTATGTATTAAAGTTATATCTTTTTGAGCCACCACATTGACTTTGACCCAAATTTATTTTTAAAAATTTCAACTTTTATTTATATTATTTTATCTTTTTCAAATATTTTTTTCTATTTATTTATAAAAATTGTAAAATTTAGAAATTCATCTTTTATGTATCATTATATTAAAATAAATATGCTCATACTTAATCCGACACGTAATCGTGCATGGCACGACAGGTATAACTAGTTATGAACTAAATTATTTATAACTAGTTTTACCCGTCGTACCATGTACGACTACGATTCGATATTTTATAGACATTATAAATATGATATTAATAAATTAAAATATAATATAAACTTTAATATAGCTAATTTATTAGTCGTACAATGTATACTTTTTGATCAAATATTATATTCTTCATATTTTATTACTTTTAATGTACGTAAATTTAGTGATTATCAAATATTTTAATATATCTATTAAATATTTTATTATCTTTTTTTATTAATTTTAAACATTATAAATATTTATCATTATTTGTTTTATAAAATAAAATCAGTATATATCTATAAATAAATTCGTCAAAAGATTTATCATAAAAGATTTATATTTATTTTAAAATATCTTATCTTTAATTAAATACTTGTATAAGGAAGCTTTCAAAAGATATTGTTATATTGAATAGATATTTGTTTGATGTTAGAGATAAATTTAAATAGTTAATAAAGAATTTAATAGAAAGAAGTTATAATAATAGAAATAAAATTAATTTTTAAAATTTGAGGTGGGGCCAGAATTGTTCTGGCGGCTCGAAAAAGGGACAACTTTAATATATAGTTATAGATGAGGGGTATATATGTAATTTTTATTAGAGAAAGGGAAATACTTGTAATTGTAAATGGAGAGAGAAAAAATTATTGAAAATGGAAAAATAGGGGTTCATGGGGTTCATGGATGTAGAAATAAACTAGTGTAAGAGCCCGTACCTCGTACGAGTTTTAATAAATATAAATAAAATAAATATAAAAGTTAATTATTTTTGTCAAATTTTAATTTAATCATTTAGTTGTCAATCTTGTAAGACATAATGTAAATTTCTATCTCTTTTTTTTCAAAATTCAAAATTTAATAAAATATTTTCCATAAATATATAAAAGGCAAAGATAATGTAAATATTCATTTAATTATAAGAGAAATTTAGGTTCATATCATTTTTTATAAAAATTATATTTTTAAATAAATATTTCACCAAAAATAAAAGATTATTTTTTAAAATTAATGGTCGTTTTGCCAAAGACATTATATTTTTTTTACAAATATCTTAATGATCTTCCTATATCTATCATATCCAAAAATAAGAGATTGTTTAATAATGGGATTTTCTATCCTATCATCTTCATATTTATCATATCCAAAAATAAAAGATTATTGTTTAAAATAATGGTCGTTTTGCCTAAGATTATTTAAAAAAATAAAGAGTGGTGTGGTCCAATATAAAAGTGACATGTGTCGGTTCATAATTTTTTTAACCTTCGCTTTAGGTTATAGTTATGATTAGGGAAATTCCGGATGGTACCCCTGAGTTTTGTACTTTTCCGGATGGTGCCCAAAAAAAACTTATTGCGCGAAATACCCCCGTGTTTCTTACTTAGTTTGGCCAATGCCCTTTTTCTACAATATCTTTCATCTTCCGTTAGATTTCTGTTAAAAAAAGAAATTAAAATAAAACAAATAAAAAAGAAAAAGACTACGATTAAAAGCAAAAATAAGACTCTGTATATGCTTGTATCTCTGATTCATTTCTTATGATGGCTTAAATGTGACACGTGATTTATTTTTGCCCGACCCATTTCAATACCTAGGTCAATCTCTGCTCCTTCTACTGCTACTATTTTGGCTTCTCCAAATCTTCAACCCCTAAGTATTTCAGATGCATTAGATGACGAATTCGAGAAGAAAACGTGTGAGATTGAAATCTGCGTTGATTGAAGGCAATGAATGGAGATGAATGGGGATAAAGGTGAAGGTGGGAGGAGGACCTGTAAATTATTATTTGTGGTTTTCGTGTTAAAGATTTGGGTTTCCCATTCATGGAGGATTGGCAGATCTGGGCTGATTTGTTTTTGCCCAACCCATTTCTTTTTTTTTTTTTTTGCGAAAACCAGTATATTCCATTAATCAGCAAGATCGTCTGACAACAGTAAATTTAAACTAGCAAGATTTCCCAACCCATTTCAATACCTCATTTTCTTTTTCTTTTATAATTAGTTTTATTTTAATTTCTTTTTTCTAAAGAAATCTAACGGAAGATGAAAAATATTGTAGAAAAGGGCACGAGGCGAACTAAGTAAGAAACTCGGGGGTATTTTGCGGAATAAGTTTTTTTGGGGCACCATTCGGAAAAGTACAAAAATCAGGAGTATCATCCAGAATTTCCCAATAAATTATAATTAGGTGCATAGTTGATGTGGCAGAGAGAGAAATGGAAAAAAGTAGGGATACATGGCACTGTAGTGGAGCATGGTTGTGGATGCTCCTTATTACTCACCCATATTATGTCGTACTCACCCCCATTACACGGTCTTCATAGCTTGTCATGTTGATTTGTTTGTTATCTTCTTTGTATCAAAGTTTAATGTTTTGTGGCTTATCATGTTGATTTACCAAGCATGTCTAATATTTCAATTTCTTCTCATAAACTAAATTTATTTTGAAGTAAACCATTAGTTCACAATTACATGATTTTTTTCAAGCACCAAATGCCTAATTAGAAAGGAGAAAAAATGAACATGGTTGTAATCAAGTCCATTAATATTATAGAATTTGAACATGTTGAAACACAATCATCTTAAATTCCACCTTACAACACAAAGACATGATCAATTTGTCAAAACAAGTCATCAAACAATTAAAGTACAAAATTTAGCTCCATTAGCTTAGCTGGTAGGTGATGACGTCCATAACTGTTAGGTCGTGAATTCGAATGTCTCCCATTATAATAGTATAAATGTCTTCTATAAATAATTTTTGGGAAATTTCGATTAGTACCTTTGAGTTTTTGGCTTTTCTGAGTGGTGCCTTGAAACAAAACTTATTCCAAGTGGTACCCCTGAACTTTTGCAAAAGTCCGAGTGCTGCCCTTACTTGTAAATTTTCGTTATAAACTAAATTAGTATGTTTTCTAATGAAAAAATTTATTCTTTTATTTAATTAAATTCAAACAAAATTTTAGTTTAATAACAATTAAAATAAATCACATAAAATATTAAATTAAAAATATTTTATATATATTTATCAAGTAGATTGTATGCTGTATAATTTAATTTTTTTAAGGAAATCGCACTACTCACGCTCTCGACTTCTCGTCCCAAAAGCGACCCAAACCCTAGCACCACCATGCCATGGCCGCCACCGCCCCCAGAGATCGACACCTTCAATGAACCCGCAAACTCGCATCCAGTCAATCAAAGGAAGCCCAAAAGCAACACGCACCTAAGCGCCCTCTTCCTTGCTTGTAACATCCCCGACCAAAATGCATACGTCATTCTGCATTCATATAAGATTAATAGCATATGCATAGCATAGTGGCATAATATATAGTGAGTTTTTAAAAGTGATATTTATTTTCTAATTAAATTTATTATATTTTAAAAAGTTTTTAAAAAAAAGTTAATTAATATTTATTTCAAGGTAAAATTTGTAGTAAAGGAGATTTGAGGGTGAAAAGTGTGATTTTATAAAAATTTTGCCGACTTCGAGAGATATATATATATACGTAAGCTTGATTTGCATTCTTCTTCATGAAAATCTACAAAAGACGAAAAAAATTTATAGAGAGCTCTTGAGAATTGAAGAAAGAAAAGAATTTGGTTTTGGTTGTTTTCGTTGGATCTGGTACAAGATCTCTTTAATCGGGTTTTAATTCTAAAGTACAAGCGTGATTTGGTAAGTTTTTAATTAGTTGATGGTTTAGCTGGATTTTATTGATTTTTCCAGATCTAGATCTAGAGTTGCTTTTGATTGAGAAATCAGTCGATTTATAGCTCTCAAAGGGTGTTTTCGATATCGGATTTATATTCGGTAAAATATTTCAGAGTAATTTTAGGGTTTTGCCTTGTAATGATATTAAGGAGCCCTTTGATCAAGTTTTTCAAAAAGGTTTGAACTAGAAAAATGTTCTTTTATATATGTAGTTTATTGATGTCAAGTTTTAAAGAATTTGAAATTATGCACAAGAAGTTATAATGCATTCTGCCATTTTATTGCATTTGGGGTTAGAGTTTATAAGAGTAAATAGCCTAATTTGCATTGGGCTATATATAGGAGCACGAGTCATAGATTGTGGTCAAGGAAAAAGGGAAGAGATATTTTATCTGTCTTGAACAAGTGAGTATAGATCGGAGATTCAACCCTATGTGCTATATGTGCCATACGGATATATGAGCTATATGGATATATGTGCTTTATGTATATATGTGCTTTATGTATATATGTGCTATATGGATATATGTGTTATATGGATTATATGGATATATGTGTTTTATATGATAGCTTTGAAATTTTCAGAGTTGTTTGCACAGAAAGTATGTTAACAGATGACATCTGATATATGGCTACATGATGCACTTGATTTCATAGCATATTGCATGAGATTAAAATGACATGTGACTGTCTCGTCCTGAATTTGTATTACAGGACCTACAGGTCATACAGGATCTTCGAATCATACAAGATCTTCAGATCAATACAGGATCTACGGATCATACAGGACCTACGGGTCATAATTAAAGGGACCATAAGTGTCCATATACAGCAAACCCGGGGCAGATTCAGGCTTGAACAATTCACAGAATAAAGAATCGGAAACATCAGCATTTGCATTTGCATAGTAAATTCATATATGGCATATATAATATGTATGTATATGTACATGGACTAAATGTTTGACTATGTGTGAAATAATTGATGATGGTTTATATTCACTGAGTATGCGACTCACGCAAATCGCAAAATAATTTTTTTCAGGTTCAGCTAGAATTTTCTAGCGTGTCTCTTTTAGATGACACATTCATACAAGTCGGTCGGCTGAAGCTCTAAGCAACCTTCTCCTCCTCATTTTGCATCTTGGACATATGGGTTGTAATAAAGTTAGAGTAATAGATGTATTAGCATAAGAAGTGAATGCCTACGTGTGTGCAACCTTTTATGGTTGTTACTTTTTGATATGTGCTGATGTGAAAATAGTTGCTATATGTGGATTATCTCTTTATATAAGAGATAAGTTTTACAGAATATACGCCATAGGGTATAAGGGTGTCACATCGCCTGTGTCTTGGTGGAAACCCTAGCGACGATTGAACTGCCGCCCTCCAAGAATCGCAAAAGTCCAATCCAAAAACAACCAAATCACCAAATTGATTGCCTAATTCCACACTACAAACGTAATTGGCATCCCATGCGTGTAGTCACCCCTAATCGACGTCTTTTAGTAAGGGAAATAAGCTTTCCGGCGTGGTGTAATCGAAAGAATCAAAGAGGATTTTGGAGATCCAACACTAAGAAGAAAGGCAAATCAATAAGAAGAGAAGTTTGTAAAAGAAATTCAAGCCATCCCTTGTTCACTCCGTCCTGAAGCTCAATTGGGGGTTCCCGAAAGGACGATTGCGAGTCCCTTGGCTTCAACGACGATTTCGTCTCGACGGGTTATCCACTTGGCAATGGGCGGGCGTGAGTGACGAGCACTTTTATGTCGTGGTAAAAGCGTTGTCAAAGAAAAATCCTAACTTTCAAACCTAAGTATAGTGAAAGCAAGGGTCGTACCCACAAAGACTCACATTTCATGTGTTTAATTAATATTACTATAACAATAAATGGGGATTTTGATATTCCAAACTAAAAATCTAAGAAAACAAAAGCAAAACAAGTAAAGTAATTGGGTTTTCAAGTAGAGGAAAAACGTCCAACTAGTTTCGTATCCATTGCATACATGAGTTTTGATCCTTGATTATTCTTATTTCAACTCCCTTGACTAATCTATTGTGAATTCGTGAAATTCAAGCTCAAAGTGGTTATCAATATACACTGTCTTTAATAACCTTTTAACCAATTAACCTAGAAAACCTTCTATGTCAAAACGATCATGCAAAACAGTTCAAAGCATTCAATAGAAACATTGTTCATAAATTCCTCCGTCTATTTATGAAGTTTTGTGTTTGAATTCTCCTCCTTTGATTAATCTTATTCCACCGTCTATAAGTTTAATCAAAGGATTCATCCATGAATAACCAAATTGCACCGTCTATTTAGTTATTCTAGTTGTAATTCAACCTAGAAATAGAATAGGTGATCAAGCTATTATAATCCTGAATCTAATCGATTAAGCATGGAATAATTCAATTTAGTCAAGGCAAATTGAAATAATTCAAATCTCACAATCAATCATGCATACAACTTCAACTAACTAGTTGGACATGGGAAATTAGCTAGAAAACGATATTAAAGAAAAAATCAAACTTACAAGAGTTGGGTTTCTCTTCAAATTTGCAATCTAGTGTTTTGTCTCCCAAGAGTTCTCTCTAAATCTCTACAAGTAGAATAGTGTAGAATAATAATGCTTCTCCCTCAAATAAAAATCCTAAAAGAGTATTTATATCAGACAAACATCCTAAAATAATAATAAGTCAACCTAAAGATAAACCGAAGTCGAAATTAGCGTCGGATCAACGCATCGCTGGGCGCAGTCAAACTGGTCGGAGCGCGGTCGCGCTCAAGCCTACTCTGCCCATGCTCTGGTCTCAGCAACTCTAGTGACACTTTAGAGGCTATTTTGACCCCCTTTGAGTTGGAACTTGGACTTGGAGTTAAAAAATTAATTGTAGCTCTTCGAATTAGCTTTTCAATGATAACAAATGCAACTCCATCAAACCACTATAGCTCCCAAACCAAGTATTGCAAGATAGAGGTGTCAAAACAAGACTCCAACGCATGACCCGGGTTTAAACGTTTTTTTCCCTCAAGCTCTTGGGCCTTAGCTTTTCCAATCTTCACTTGCACCACTTTAAGCTTCATATTTATCCTCCACAATCATCTAAGATCCATCCCGTCCATGCTTGTTTACCTAAACATCTGCAAAACCGAACAAAACAAGCAAAAAACCCGAATTTCCTAGAAAACCTAAGAACTAGACTAAACTAAGATAAAACCGTGCAAAATAAACATATATATGCATCCTAAACACTAACTAAATGCAAGCTATCAACGAGCTGGTATTCCGCGAATCCTTCTCGGCGGCGGGGACTATGTCTCGGCCTCTCCCTGGCTCCAGCTTCTTCCTGATGCCTCCAGGTTTAAGCAGCTTCCATCCTGCAATCTCACTTGTCTTATCAACCTAGACCCTCTTAAATCCCTCAAAACCTTATGTTTATCTTTGAACATGTTTAAGCCTCTTAGGCCATTGTCCTTTTCTTCTTCTTTTTTGTATACTGTTTGTGTATGGTGTTGTATCTATCTATGGTTTTTGTTGGATACAGTGCGGTAAATCTTCCAATTTCCTTGTGCATTGTGCACATGGAAAACTCATCGGTTTACTTTAAGATCTTGGGCACCATACTTTTGCTTTGGGTATGGTTTTGGGGTATGTTTGAGTGCCTCTCTAATCCTTGTTTGAACAGAGCTTGGAAATATATGTTGTTAGATAAGAAAACTATTCACAAAACCTTACAGTTAGGGCATCTTTTATGTGCCAAACCTGTTTGTATGCTCAAGAGAAGCATTTCCTGTGGTAAACCCACAACTCCTGGTTTCAACTTGTGTGAATTAAAAGGCCACCATATTGTTGAACTGGAATACCACCAAAAATTTGGGGTTTCAAGCCCATTCAATGGTTCAAAAACCACAAAAATCGCCACCCATAACCCCCTCCATAAAGGGCGTATGGTAAAGGCCGGTGAAAATACCAAAATGCAAACCACTAAAATGTTTTTCTAGTGCTTTGTTTAATTAACAAATTTGACTAACATTATGAAAACAAAACGGAGAACCCATGTGGTCTTCAAAGGCAATACCTGTCGTAAAACCCGAGCCTCTATGGTACAAACAGACCTTACAATCAGTAACGACTTTCAGAAAATAACCAAAATGCTTAACAACTTCATACATACAAACGATACCCCTCGGTGGCATTCAATTATGGACACTTTTTGTGCCATAATTGATATAACCACCAATATTAAAATATCTCTTCTTTTAAAAACCCATGACCAAATTGTTATCTATGGGATGGCCTCCCCAAAGTACAACTTTGATATCCCGAAGTCTAAAAGTTTCGAGTCTATCATTATCTCGCTTATAAAACCCACTACAAACAAATTTAAAGTAACAATACTTCAACATAATACGACAAAAATCGAAATTTTGGATGTTTTCCCGTCCACTTTTGGTTAAAAACTACACCATTACTGGTTTCCTATGAAAATTTGCATGTGGAATTGCAGGGGCATTAAGCGTAGGTCCTTTTTGACCGAAGTCAATGCCCTATGCCGCCTTGAAAATATTCACCTAATATCTTTAGTTGAAACAAAAGACCAAGACCCGCCAGAAAGTAAAGTATGGCAAAAAGCTGGCTTTGACTCTATTGAGTTCATTCCATCAAATGGATTTGCTGGGGGATCTATGTTCTCTAGAAGGGGTCCCAGCTCTCGAATGAAAGAATCCAAACTATCCACAAAGACAACTGTTTCATCGGGTTTCACTACACAAATCTAGAAACTAACAATGAATTGATCATAATTTTTGCCTACGCTCCGCCAAGGGCACAAGCCAAGGACCAGTTCTGGACGAAACTTAAACTATTTGTCCAGAATTGTAACCTTCCTTGTATCATTATGGGAGACCTCAACGAAATCCAACACCCAAACGAAAAGCAAGGGGGCGCTAATCCTAACCATTCCAGGTTTGAACGGGTTATCTACTTTAAAAATGATTGTGACATATGTGATATTCCCACGTCTGGTAACAAATTCACTTGGAGAAGATCCAAAAACCTCGAAAATACAATTTTTGAGAAATTAGACCGTACTTTAGTAAGCAACCAGATAATCCAATGGTACCTGCCTATAGCAACAAAAAACTATGCCTTCTCACCATCCGATCACTGCCCTATCTCATGTGAACTCTCAATAGGAGTACCTTTCAAAGCACAACCATTCAAACTTGAGATGATGTGGACCTCTAGAAAATAT
Source organism: Fallopia convolvulus (assembly GCA_964016875.1). Lineage (NCBI taxonomy): Eukaryota > Viridiplantae > Streptophyta > Magnoliopsida > Caryophyllales > Polygonaceae > Fallopia > Fallopia convolvulus. Next base: position 14,909,198 of record OZ024725.1, read on the forward strand.
TTCCAAAACGTCGTCAAGCAAGCCTCGCGCCACAACGCATGTGGATCACACATGTTTAACATCACCAAAAAAACACAACTACTTAAAACAAAAGCAAAAGCATGGAATAAACATACCTTTGGAAATATTTTCCAACAAATCAAAAAACTAGATGAGAACCTACTTCAGATCTAAAAAGATATCATTGAACACCAAAACACGCAACTAATTCAAAAACAAGAGATATTGGTGAAGAAACGATCGTGCCTCATTAATTTCCACAACTCTTATTAGAAACAAAGGGCTAAAAACTCGCACATTAAACTGAATGACCAAAATACCAAATACTTCCACCGGATTGCCAACAGTAGAAGGAACATAACCAATATTAAAGAAATCCGTATATCAGAGGGCACACAAATATCCGGACTAGAAAACATCAAAACAGAAATTAAACGGGACTTCTAAAATCGATTCAGGGCTTTGGAAATAAAACGCAGCAAGCTCCAAGACATGACTCAAACCATCAAAAGTGAAATAACAGTTAAATTAAGAAGGCAATGATCGACATTGGGGATGACAAATCCCTTGGCCCGGATGGAATGTCGGCGAGCTTCTACAAAAATACTGGCATATCGTTGGACCGGACGTGACAAAAGCTGTTAAAAGCTTCTTCCACACATGGAAGATTTTGAAACAAACTAACCACACATTTATAACCCTGCAACCTAAATGAAAAAACCCTAATTCAACTAACCATTACAGGCCAATTAGCCTATGCAATACCATCTACAAAGTAATCTCAAACATTATAACAAACCTCCTTAAAAACGTCCTAAACAAACTAATCCACCCAATGCAAGGGGCATTCATCCAAAATCGGAGTATCCACGATAACACACTCATTGCGCATGAAATTTTCCACAACTTCGCAACAAACGTGGGCGGGAAGGCTGGATTGCAATCAAACTCGATATGGAAAAAGCCTGCGATCGGATCAGCTAGGAATTCCTGACCGATACTCTCCACAAATTTGGTTTTCACGACAAATTCATGGGTTGGATCCGGGAATGTGTAGAAACAGTCTCCTTTTCTGTACTAGTCCACAATGAACCAAAAGAACAATTCTACCCCCAACTGGGCCTCAGGCAGGGGGACCCCCTATCACCATATTTATTCATTATTGTCGCCGAGATTCTGGCAAGACAGCTCCACCTTTTGAGTACTAACCCAAAAAGTGGCATCGGGATCTAAATCTCGAGAAATGGAACAAAAATCTGTTTCCTGGCCTTTGCGGACGATATCATCATCTTTGCAAAAGCCAATAGCCATGCTTGCAAAAATATTAAAGACATTATTGATGACTGCAATCAAATATCTGGCCAGAAAGTCAACTTCCATAAATCCGCGTTCCAAGTTACCAAAAACACAATCAACAACACAAAAGAGCAGATAAAACCAATCCTCCAAATTGCAAACACAGTTGCCTTGGATAAATATTTAGGATGTCCAATAATTAACATGAGAGTAACACAAAACACCTTTAAACCCCTAGTACGCACCAGATCCCAATTAACAAAATGGAAAGCTAACGCCTTATCCCAAGAGAGGCGTAAAACCCCTCAACCCAAAGCCCGAGGTTGAAACCCTTATTAATTGGGAGGAGCTTATTGAGGTGTACCTCAGTGAGGATAACTCATGGAACATTGAAAAGTTGAGGCACGTTGTTAATCAAGATGACCTCGAAAGAATCTCCAAAATTATTAACCCCATCAATAAAATACCGGACAGACTGTACTGGCAACCAAGTAAAAATGGATGGTACTCCACTTACTCGACAATGCAATAGCTCCACCAATCCAAAGGTGAACCTAAGATTAACCTTGAATGGATTAACCGGCTAAACATTCCTCCCAAAATGAAAAAATTCATGTGGAAAGTGGCTCGTAACGGCCTTCCGACTAAAACTAGGTTTGCGGCTAACCATATTCCGGTTCCACTAGGATGCGAAGCGTGCAATAACCAGGTTGAAGACACAAACCACATCCTATTTTCATGCCCCCAAAATCAACCATTAATTCTATAAACGCAAAATTTCATAGGATTACTAACCAGGTATCCTTGGACGACAAAAAACTACATCAGGTCCTCGAAGAAATTAAAGAAAAGTTGACAAAAGAGGAATTGAAAATCCTTATAAAAACTTGGTGGAGTCCATGGTTCGCCAGAAATAAGCGAGTTTTTGATAACAACAACGGAACAAATCTAACTAATGTTGATAACATTGCTGAATTTACCCAAAACCAGATTAAAGAATGGAAACTAGCTGAAGCTTCGGACTCCCATGGCCCCCACACTCATACAATTGGAGGTGAAGCAAGAAGAAAGCATACAAAATGGGCAAAAACCAAGAGGGATTATATTAAACTGAATTTTGATAGTGCAGTAAATGCAGATGGTATGGTTTCGTTCGGGTTCATCCTCAGTGACTCTGGAGGATCCCCCATCCACATTGACGGAGGACTAATTTATCGACAATTCGTTCTGATATCCGAGACCATCGCCTTGCGCCAGGGACTTCTCGAGTACACCAGACGTGGCATTCCCCAGATCTAGATTGAAGGCGATAATTTGCAGCTGGTCAAGGTCGTTCTTGGTGACTGGCGCTGCCCGTGGGAGATTGAGCTGCTGTGTTCGGACATCCACTATTTGCTTGCCCGGTTCCAAGATTGGTGTATCACTCACGTCTATCGGGAGTGTAATTCTATGGCGGACTTCATCGCTGGATCTTTCAGACGTGTCTCCTCTATCCCTCTTGCAGATGATCCGGGTTTACTTACCCTCATCCGTCAGGATGCTCTAGGGCAACCACTAGGATGTTAGTGATCACCCTAACTCGAGGTTACCATCCGAAATTTCCCATAATTTTTTATTCAAAACAAGTCATTGAAAATTTAAACAGGAAAATCCGGGTACATTGGCTTTGTTGTGAAATATTTGGGAGAGAAACTTGTGAAATTTGAACTGATTTCATTGATTCTTTACAATGAATTGTACATCCTATTTATAGCCAAAGTTTGGCTTGCATGACAAGTTTAGCCGCATAAAGCTGAAAGAAATTGAAGGCAGTAATTGTCGTAATGATTGTCAACCTAATAAAACCACCCTAATAAAACAAAAAGTAATGATGAATACTTCATCTCTTAGGCATAATAAAACAAAAGAAATGATAGATGAATACTTCATCTTATCTCTTAACACTCCCCCTTGAATATTCGTCCTTTTATTTGGGGTTATCTATATGTCGCCTCATTAATAACCTAGCTAGGAAAAACCCAATGGGATAAAAACCATAGCACAGGCAAAAAGAGTACAACTTGTCTTATACACTTTCATAGTATTGCCTCATTTTAAACCTTGTCAGGTAAATCCAATTGGGAAAAAACTGAACGAAGGGAAAAAGAATGCAATGCGTATAATTCTCCCCCTGAAATTAACGTACTTCTCGAAATCTACGCATTATGATCTTGTACACAAGTTCTTCAAACTTCTTGGGTCGTAAGGATTTTGTGAACAAATCTACAATATTTTCACTTGATCGGATTTGCTGGATTTCGATCTTGCCCTCCTTCTTTAGATCATGAGTAGAGAACAATTTTGGTGAAATGTTCTTAGTCTGATCTTCTTTGATATAACCCCCTTTGAATTGTGTGATACATGCAGAATTGTCTTCATATATCATGGTTGGATTGCTTGCAATTGATCTTATTTTGCATTCTTTTTGAATATATCCAACATTGACCTTAATCATACACATTATCTTCCTGCTTCATATAGAGTAATTAATTCTGCATGGTTTGATGATGTAGCAGTAAGTGTTTGCTTTGTTGACTTCCATGAGATTGTCGTATCTCCATACGTGAATGCATAACCATTTTGAGATTTTGCTTTGTGTGGATCTGATAGGTATCCTGCATCTACATATCCAACAAGAGTAGCATTTTTATTTCTATGATAATATAACCCAAGGTCAAGAGTACCTCTTAGGTATCGAAACACATGTTTGATTCCGTTCCAATGTTGTCTTGTTGGTAATGAGTTGTATCTTGATAACAAGCTTACAACAAAAGCAGTATATGGTCTTGTATTGTTTGCGAGATACATTGATGCACCAATTGCGCTTAGGTAGGGGACTTTAGGACCAAGAATCTCTTTATCATCTTCTCGAGGCCTGAATTGATCATCATGTATACTAAGAGAACGAACAATCATGGGTGAATTCAATGGATGTGCTTTGTGCATGTAGAACCTTTTCAAAATTTTCTTGCTGTAATTTGTTTGATGAATAAAAATTCCATCCTTCAAATGTTCAATTTGTAAACCGAGACAAAATTTGGTTCTTCCAAGGTCTTTCGTTTCAAATTCTTTAATCAAATATTTTGTAGCATTTTCAAGTTCATCGAATGTACCGATAATATTTAAATCATCAACATATATTGCAATAATAGTGAATCCATTTTTGGATCGTTTGATGAAAACACATGGACAAACAACATCATTTTGATATCCTTCTTTAAGAAGATATTCACTAAGCCGATTGTACCACATCCTTCCAGATTGCTTTAAACCATATAATGATCTTTACAATTTTATAGAAAACATGCCCTAAGATTTTGCTTTATATACCTCGGGTAGTTTTAATCCTTCATGAACTTCCATGTAAATATCACTATCAAGTGATCCATATAAATATGCAGTTACGACATCCATAAGTCGCATTTGTAGTTCCTCTAAAACAGTTAGGCTAATTAAAAATCTTAATGTAGTTGCATTAACTATAGGGGAATATGTTTGTTCATAATCTATCCTGGGTATCTGAGAAAAACCTTGGGCAACAAGTCTTGCCTTATATCTCACAATTTCGCTTTTCTCATTACACTTTCGTACAAATACTCATTTATAGCCTACTGGTTTCAAGCCCATTGTTGTGGGCTTTATTGGGCCAAAAACATTACGCTTTTCAAACGATTTTAATTCAGTTTGCATAGCCTCTTTCCATTTTGGCCAATCATGTCTAATACGACACTCATCAATAGTTTGTGGTTCGATGTCATCATTGGTGAGAGGGATTTACCTGACAGCAAATAAATTTATAGTCAAGACCCCACTGAGTATAGCAAAGTCAAGATCGTCCACGGGAAGCGAGGTTGTGTCTGATTACTAAACTAAAAAGCAAAAGAACTAAGCAAAACAAAGTAAAACAAAGCAAAATAATTGCACTGAAGAGGGTCCATATCAACCTTGTCAGGGTCGTTACCGAGGTATGATTTCAGCAGAAAAACTAAGTAAATGGCAAGAACAAAGGAGAAATTGCAGGTCGGTACCGACCTGGGCAGGGTCAATATCGAGGTACTTGGGTTTGAATTTTGATTCAAAAATAGGGAAAAAGTTTAGGATAAGGGTCTACCACAACACAATCATGCAATTTTAAACAATATGAATCATAAATATCATGCTTTTAACATAAAGTCATCAACTTTTGTTGATTAAACAAGCAAATCAATCAACTTTCATAAATCAATTCACGTATTCTACTTATTTTGATCTACAGTTCTCAACTTTCGTCTCAAACTTTATCTCATATTCAAATTCACAACTTTCTCTTTCAATCAAGTTTAGAACATGAAATACTTCAACTTTCGTCAAAGCTTTTTCACAAGCAAGTAGAAAAATAGATAGAAGGCAATCAATTCATTCATAACATCACCATTCATGCACAATCATGTTGGGTTTCTAACCCCAACCCTAGAAAAGGAGACAACTCACTCATGATTGGAGAAAAACAAGCAAAGCAATTAAAAGAGAGCATAATTGAATTAAAAAAAGACTTACTTTAATTAAAACTTCAAACTTGTCTTAGAACACAACTAGAACACAAGAAATCTCCACAATCTTCTTCCTTGTGTTCCAAGCAACAACTTGTCTCCCCCAATCTCTAAACTAACGTCAAACCTAACCTAGGGGGCCGAGTGCTCTCCTCTAACTTGTCTAAAACAAGGGTATTTATACTAAAAACATCTATCTAAAAAGTTTCCTTAAAAATAAAACCTACTAAAGATAAAAGATCATGGAATAAAGCATTTAATGAGCAATTATCCTGGCCGGCTGGGCTGCCTTGGTACCGACCCCTAGAGGGTCGATATTGAGGTTGACTTGAACTTGTTTTCTCTTGTTTCTTCCTTCTTCCTTTGGATTTTGTGAGAGTTTCTTCCTAACCTCCTTCTTTCCTTCTTCCAAGCTTAGTCATCTCTTCTAATGTCCATTGAATACATCCAAATCCACCTCAAAACCTACACAAAAACACAAAAATAGCGTAGTTTCCATACTTTTCACAAAATATGCAAACTATACTAAAAAGACACAAAACACTCACAAAAATACAACTGAACTAAACTAAAAGACTTAGAAAAACATACTAAAACTATGCTAAAAACATGGACATCAATCATCATCAACCACTATTTCGGTGGCAACATAGTATGCGAACACCTCATCAAGGATAATGTCTTTCATGTTCCACTGTATTCCAGAATAGACATAATTTACTACAATTTCGTAATTATCAATGCTTTTGTCATTATCTAGAATAGTTTCCATTTTGTTCTTATTCGGAACATTCTCTGTTTTGTTTTTATCCGGAACAGTTTTTATTTCTCACACATCTCCTAGATTTTTGGAGGTATATTTATCATGTTCTCCCCCTGAATAGGAAATTGGTGTGGCTTCATTTGGATTATTATGCCGCCTATTCTATCTTGGTTTTAGATCTTTTGATCCAAGTGGGTGGCCGCATTTTCGGCGCGCTGTAAATTCCTTTTTAGGACTTTTATCTAATTGTCCCGCTACAAGTAGTACATGTGACTTTGTCACTTTCTTTTTGTCTATAAATGAGTCGGGTAATTGATTTGCTATATTCTGTAAATGTACAATCTTTTGTACTTCTTGTTCACACATTTTTTTATGTGAATCAAGATAAGATAATGATGAAGCATTCCAAGTAATTTCCTTATGTCCTTTTCCACCGAGATTTGGAAATTCATTTTCATTAAAATGACAATTATCAAATCTTGTTGTAAATAGGTCACCCGTGGTTGGTTCAAGATATCTAATAATTAATCGGGATTCAAAACCAACATATATTCCCAATCTTCGTTGGGGACCCATTTTTGTGTGTTGTAGTGGAGCAATAGAAACATAAACTGCACAACTAAATATCTTTAAATGTGATTTATCTTGTTCTTTACTAGTCACTAATTGCACTGGGGAATACTTATGATATGCAGTTGGTCTTAATCGTACCAGGATGCGGCATGCAATATGGCATGTCCCCAAACTGATGTTGGCGGCTTAGACTTCATCAATAATGGTCTAGTTATTAATTGTAATCGTTTAATCAGAGATTAAGCAAGACCATTTTGTGTGTGAACATGAGCCACTGGATGCTCAACTGTAATCCCAATTGACGTACAATAGTCATTGAATGTTTGAGAAGTAAATTCTCTCGCATTATCAAGCCGGATTCTTTTGATTGTATAATCTGGAAATTGAGCTTGTAAGCGAATGATTTGAGCTAGGAGTTTAGCAAAAGCGGTATTTCTTGTTGATAAGAGCCTCACATGTGACCATCATGTCTATGCATCAATTAATACCATAAATTATCTAAATGGTCCACATGGTTAGACTATTAGTCCATAAATATCACCTTGTATTCGTTCCAAAAACATTGGATTTTCAATCCCAACTTTATTCTTGGACGCTCTGGTGAATGGTTTACCAAGTGAACAACCACTATAGTTAAAATCACTTGAGTTAAGGACATTTTCTCTCTTTATTAAATGCCCAATTGCACTTCCAATGATTTTATGCATCATTCCATTACCTGCATGACCCAAACGGTCATGCCATAATGCAAACATCCTTTTATCATTTAATTTCTCATAAGATGTTACATTTGTCTTTATTGGACTTATATATGTCAGATAAAGTCCAGTACTATGGGCTGATAGTTTTTCTAAAATTTGCTTCTTGCCACATATTTGTCTTGTGATGCACAAATATTCTTTATTGTTTTCATTTATGGTGTCTACATGAAAACCATTCTAACGCACATCTTTAAAGCTTTGTAAGTTTCTTTGACACTTACTTGAATATAATGTGTCATTTATGATCAAATTTTTCCCTTCAAGAAGCAAAATACAAGCTCCACCAGAGCCTTCGATCAATTTTGTCAAACCAGAGATTTTTTTAACATTTGCTTCAAGCAAAGTTAACTGAGTAAAATACTATTTATTTCTCAAGATGGTGTGCTTGGTAGCGGTGTCCACTAAACATAGATTCTTGCTACTTGATATATCTTTAATCGTTTCCATATCTTCAAGATAAAGAAAAACATAAACAACAGATAATGTTACATGGATAGTTCTTCTAGTTTTCATTAGTTGATATTTTCATTGATCCCAAATTCATCATTTATGATGAAATTAGAGACATCTAGGATTTGTATAAGTTCATTATTGTCAACAAAATGAGTCTCCACATTCTTCCCCTTATCTTTTGGGGAAGCTTGGTACAACTCAACCAAGTGTTTGGTTGTGCGACACACCCTTGCCAATGACATGTCATACCACATCTATATCATATAGATTTGGGCTTTTGGGAGGGTCCTGTAGGACCCTTCTGAACCATTTGCTTATCATTTCCCTTGGAAATTGGTGTATCAGAAGAATTATTGTTCTGATAAATACCAAAACCCTTACTAAGGCAACGCCCTCGACTATGGCCTCGACCACAGCCATGGCCACGATTGCCATCGTGTCCATGGTTATTTTGATGCCTACTATCATTTCTTTGATAGTACATGTGGCATTTATTTCAAGGTACGATACAACACTAGTTGCCTCAGGTTATGGTTTTTCATGAGTAGCTGATAGCTTGCATTTAGGTAGTGTTTAGGATGCATATTTATGTTTATTTTGCATGGTTTTAGCTTAGTATAGTCTAGTTCTTAGGATTTTAGGTTTTCTATGAAATTCGGATTTTGTGCTTGTTTTGTTCGGTTTTGCAGATCTTTAGGTAAACAAGCATGGACGGGATGAATCTTAGAAGATTGTGGAGGATCAAGATGAAGATTAAAGTGGTGCAAGTGAAGATTGGAAGAGCTAAGGCCCAAGAGCTTGAGGGATAAAAACGCTTAAACACGGGTCATGTATTGGAGTCTTATTTGGACATCTCTATCTTGTAATGCTTGGGTTGGGAGCTATAGTGGTCTGATGGAGTTCAATTTGTTATAATTGGAAAACTAATTTAAAGACCTACAATTCATAATTTTACTCCGAGTCCAAATTCCAACTCAAAGGGGGTCAAACAGCCTCTAATGTGTCACTTGAATGCTGTTGAGGCCGGAGCGCGACCGTGCTCCCAAGTCCCAACTAGTTGTGTTGAATTTATTGCATAGTAATATTATATAAACACGAGTAATCTGAGTCCCTATGGGTACGACCCTTGCTTCCACTATACCTAGGTTCGGAAGTTAGGTTATTTCTTTGACAACGCTTTTACCGCGACATAAAAGTGCTCGTTAAATTTGGCGTTGTTGCCGGGGACTCAGCTATTTCTTTGTGTTTACTTAGTATTACTATTTTGGTGTTGTGAACCTATCTTACGGTTCATAACACCTGTGCTACTAATCCATGGCTTTGTTTGAATGTAGACTGATGCATGATGACGACTTCCATGATTATTTTTCTAGATTTCAAGACCATGTGTTCGAGCTTGGTACTTGAGGAATATGATACAGTGATGGAGAGGTAAACATGGGAGTTATCCATGGTATGAATCTTGAGACAAGGGGATTGGCCGACTACATGAGCAATGGGAGGCTTTTATATATGGGATCTGAGGAATGCTGGGATTTCTTATGTTTCATGAGCCATCAAAGCTTTCTAGTTGAGTCATCTTCCCAACCACCCCAACCGGTTGATAACTCTCTTGAGGATATAATCAGGGATCTCTCTAAAGGGGCGGATGTTATAATCATGGAACACTGTGAGTCATGTTCTTCAAGTTTTCATTCCACAATATCATGCCCTTTTGAGTTGTGTGAAAGGAGAGGTGGAGTTACATTGGAGTCAAACGATCATGAGTTAGACACTCATATTCAAGTTGAGGAGAAATCTACTACACTTGATGTGAGTTATGAAGATGAATGTGAGTTATCTGTTAAGATTCCCGCTATCATGGTGCATCCTATGTTAGGCCTTGACATCCCATGCTTCAGTTTCCCCACCTTCTCACATCCAGAGCTGATGGAGTTCCAAGATGAGGAGCCAAGACTACAACACAAGGTGGAAGATGAAGAATATATGGAGTTCATCTTGGATAAAAGTGGTATTGCTGGTAAGTGCTTTGATTCATACTGTAAGTATTTTCTAAAGCCACCACTTGTGTTGAATTTATTTGAACAAATGTCATCTCATGAAAATTGGGCACACATGTTTGATAAATTAAAACAGTCTTTGAAAGTTATATTATGCATCTTTAATTTATCATTGTGTTACTTGTGTCTTTTTGAGATGTGTGCACAGGGGTTTGACAGGTTGTTAAGAGCATTGACAATGTCTAATCTTGTCAATTCATGCCAAACGTCAAGCTAATTACGTTAAATAAGCGCTTCTTGGGAGGCAACCCAATGCTTAGATAGATTTCTTTTTCAGTTAATCTTTTTGCTTTTTAAGTAGTTTTGTGTGTGTTTAGATATCCCAGGTCCAAAGATTGATAACCCGAAAAACCATCACCATCGTCAAATTTCCCGCCGCACTACCCGGATAGCTAGATTCTTTGTGAGTTTTTCTCTTTCCTTTACTTTTTACTTTAGTTTGGGGACAAAGTATTTTTTAAGCATGGGGGAAGGGAATTACTTATGCATTGCATGTAGTTGCATTAGATTAGGCATATTTAAAATTTTGCATGCATTGGTTAGAATCTTGAAAAATGAAAAAAATGCATTTAGGTTCTTATTTCCCCATTGTTTAAATAATCTTGTGTTTCTATGCTAAGTATGAGTTCTAACCCATGATTTGCATGATATGCTGAAATTTCTATGATATGAGCACGATCGTTGATTGATACTTTGACTATAGGACTGAGCATATATATAGCTTGAGTTTTAGATTCATTCTGAAGTTCTAGACACAATTTATCTTGTGAGATTTTTGGTCTTTCATGATTATATTTGTTCTCTATATTCTTGAGTGTATCACCATGATTTTCTAGCTCTAGAACTTGCGTTATGACTCTTTTTCAAAACTGCTTTATATGATTGAATGCATGACATTAAAATGATTGAGGCAATATTTCTTATTAGCCTATTATTTCCTTTCCTACCTTACAAAATCCATGTTTTGATGCCCCATTTCTTTGAGCTTTAAGCCTATTTTTTTATATAGCTCCACAAAATTTCCTAGCCTATTAAGCTTGACCCATCCGGGCAATGTTATCAGAATTCCGATCCGATTCTACGATTCTAACGATCCTACGATCCATTACACGCGAAACAATCCACAATCCCAAGTATGATCTTATTGGAGTAGGATCTTAAATGATTTAGAATACAATCTCAATCCGATCCCGATTTTACAAACGATTTTAACGATCTTATAAACGATTCTAACGATCCTATAAAATGACAATTTTAACTATATGTTATTAATAATTTTATGGTTAACGTATCATTACCATTAAAATAGTTGACTAGTCCAGCTTACAACATTTTCAATAATCAAATTAATAAGATTTATCATTTTCTTACTTCATATATAACAAAATATACAATCTATTAGGTTATTCTTGCATATTTTTAGTTATAATGTAGGATCTTATGATTCAGCGATCCGATCTTAAATTTCGATCCAAAAGACCCTCAACGATCCAACCTAGAATCTCGATCCTGATAACCTTGCATCCTTGATTTAGGACTTTAGGTTGTGTTTTTATTTTGTGCGAGTTTGGTTTAAGTATGGGGGAGGTTGAAAAAGGGAATACAACTCTAGTGTCATGCAATTCTAGTGTGCAAAAAAAAAATGAAGGTGAAAGATAAGTGCAAAGAAAGAAGAAGAATGAGCTTGAAAGGTTAGTGACCTTCAAAAATGAAAGAAGAGTTGAATAAAGAGGCAAGGAAAAAATGATGAAAAGAAAGAAAGAGGAAAAACAAAGTGCTTTGATGAGTTCATGGAGTTGGTGAAGAAAGTTTTGGGAGTATGAAGAAAAGAAAAAGTGTGAAGTTTGGGTTTTAGAATTAGTTCTTTATCCCGGATTTAGCACCACATGACTACATTTGATCCCTTCCAAATTTTTCTTTACCTTGGCCCCATTACATCCCTTGAAAGTCCTCATGATTTTTGTTGTGTATTTGGTCCACATCGGTGGAGATTTAGGATGCTGATGCAAGCATATGGTAGTCTAGTTTTCATGGTAGATTATGAGTGAAACACGTCCTTTAAACACTTGAGAGTGAGAGCAAACACATTGCCTTTGTTAAGGTCTAGAATGAATGAATGTTATTTTCTCTATACTTGATGTAATGCATGCTATGAAGTCTTGATCAGGTGTTAATTATATGTTGAATTGTTTGTTTGATTTTGAGATAGATGGATGCATGATTGTATTGGTGTGGTGTGACTTGGATTTATGTCTTGCTTGAGAACAAGCAAGGGTTAAGCATGGGGGAATTTGATAGCTTGCATTTAGGTAGTGTTTAGGATGCATATTTATGTTTATTTTGCATAGTTTTAGCTTAGTATAGTCTAGTTCTTAGGTTTTTAGGTTTTCTAGGAGAATCGGGTTTTGTGCTTGTTTTGTTCGGTTTTGCAGATCTTTAGGTAAACAAGCATGGACAGGATGGATCTTTGATGATTATGGAGGATCAATATGAATAGTAAAGTGGTGCAAGTGAACATTGGAAGAGCTAAGGCCCAAGAGCTTGAGGGATAAAAACGCTTAAACACGGGTCATGTATTGGAGTCTTATTTTGACACCTCTATCTTGCAATGTTTGGTTTGGGAGCTATAGTTGTCTGATGGAGTTGAATTTGTTATCATTGGAAAGCTAATTCAAAGAGATACAATTCATATTTTTACTTTGAGTCCAAATTCCAACTTAAAGGGGGTCAAAACACCCTCTAAAGTGTCACTTGAATGTTGCCGAGGCCGGAGCGCGGGCAGAGTAGGCAGAGCGCACTCCCAAGTCCCAAACCGCGTCCAGCCGCGTTGATGCGACGCTGATTCCAAGGCTCCGTGTTATCTTTAGGCCGACTTATTGTTATTTTACACTAGAATAAAAAATGGATTTTACATCGGGCATGTTGCTTTTTACATCGGTTAATACCCGGTGTACATGTGTGTGGTGTATTATATAGAAGCGGTGTAAAAACAACAACCGGTGTATATAGGCGATGTAAAAAAATCTCATCAGCGCTTAAGGGGACTTTATACACCGCTAGTCAACCGATGTATAAAAGCGATATTAAAACTATTTGTGCACGCTTAAAGGGTTTATACAGTTGTGCATACCGATGTATAAACGATGTTAAATGCGGTGTAAAATATATTTGTGTGCGCATAAGGGATTTTTTAAATAGGTCAAGTAACCGGTGTATAATGTATTTTAATTATTTTAATAATATGGCCAATATGATTTTGGCCAGCTAGTCCCTAGATACTATACCATTGAGCAAACATTTCTACAAATATCAATACCGGTATATTATCAATATTATCAGTGCCATTGCAAGTTAACCATTGATCAAGCATTTCATAACAACAATATAAAAAAAAAACTAAATTTTGATTAATAATTAAGATTATATATCCAATGAGCAAACATCTTCATAACAACAATTTCAAAAACAAAATGGTCTCAAATAGGTACGAACAACAATATGAAATATAAAAATATTGCCCTTAGTATTATACCTAGCTAGATTATCCAATGAATTAAAATAAAATAACTCAAACCTCTAATAAATAAATATCCTCCAAGCTATTTGCCATCTATGCATCCCATACTATGTGTTTCCTGATTTGCTGGCACATAAAACATAACACAAAACTCTAAAATTTATCAACTAAAGAAATCAAAATCGATATTAAAGAAAAATCAAATAAGTACATGTTCACAATTTTAATGAAGTGTTGGAACCACTCTACACGAAGTTGATCAATTTCCTTTGAGGAGTATGGGCATTGCCGTTTATCATAATACTACAAAATCAAAAATGATATGCATGTCATAACAGTACATTGTACAATATATATGTGTAGATATTATATTTAAGAAAACTTACTTCTTCTGGTATTGAATTTGTATTTCGAACGACAATTATCTCCCGCATATATCTCAACACGTAATATCCACAATCCACGAGGTTGGGTTGTAGAGTACCCTGCATCAATAATAATAAGTTAAACGTATGTAAAGTGTCAATAAATTCTTGTAAACAAACATTGGTGCTTGAGATGAATCTTATTTTTTCAAATAAGAAAGGCCAACAAGTTCATGTAAACACACACACACACTGATGCATGACGCTATTGATGATACAAGCAAACTCATTGAGTAAATTAGGCAGAGAAGGTATTGTTCCAACAATGAAATTGTGGAATGGACCCTCTTGGGAATAAATAGCAAGCAAAACAAATTTGGAGAACTTGAATTAGGTACAAGCAATGAACTGGCTATAGCTAGCTAGATATGAGCTTGCCTATACATTAATACATACGTAATGACCACAATCTAACTTCCCACCGTGCTAAGTAAAACTACTGTTGATTAGATAATAACCCATCATTCCTCTTTGTCTTTGGATCTGGCTGCACTTTAATTCCATAGGCTAGATAAAATAATGTTTTATATTAATGATTACAACTTTTAATCAATGAATTTTTTGTCTAGAGCACATACAAATGTCATCTAAGAATTTGACAGCTTTTTTGGATAAGAAATTACAAATTCTCACGAGCTGAAGTATTGATCTTTTCTCTTCCACTTCTATTATGCTGACAAGGTTTCTTAAGAGATATTTTATTTAGCAAATCTACGATCCAAATTTGGTATTTCAGTAAGAAATATACCAATCTAAAACAAAGACATAGTAACATGAACAATCTAATATGCATACAGCTGCCATGTGGACTGTGATTGATCAATTACATTATATTCAAATAGCTAGTATAATGTACCTTAACTGTGATCCATCGTGAAATTTGGCGAGGTTTATTTTGCCCCCTTTGAGCCCAAAACACTCTCAAGCTTCTACTCAAAAAATAAAATTAGACTTTAAAAGATTTATTGCACAAAGTAAGAAAATTATAATCATGATAACTAAAACTCACGTCTCAATCAAGCCTTTTGCTATTAAATCAACCTCCCCATGTAATGGTACAAGATAATAGATAGTATCATCTTTGACATTGATCGCCATTAAAACCCAATGACCGTTGCATATTATAATTTTTTTAGTATAAGTTGTTTGTATATAAATCACAAGTTTTATATAGTAAAATAAAAAATATTAGTTTACCATGTGTTGTAAGGAGCAAAAAACATCTTCATTTCGATGTCATCTTTGAGTGGGTTGACAACATATCTTTGTCGATCAGCCATCAATGTATTACATCCTCTTGGAAAGATACTCGTCGGACAAAGAAATCCATACATATGATCAATTTTATGGCACTCTGTGTCCCACAAATATCTAAAACACAATAAAATTTATTACAAATAATTATGAAGTTGAAAAATATATATAACTTGTATATAGTAAGAACTAACCTTATATAGAAGGATATGTGATTTGCTTCAAGTTGTTCTTGGTTCAACCATTGTGCAATACTCATCTTATTGATTATAAGTGTTCGCTCAGAACCCATAATCATCTCAGATAACTTGATCTCATGCATCATCGTGTCACTCATGGCCATATAGTAATAATAAAAAAATTCAATTTGTCAGAGTATGGGTTGGCCTTGTGCATTTCTACTGAGTATTGTGATGTTCGTGTTTTTGGTATAGTTTTTAGTAGGTTTTCTTAATTTATTAGGACTAGTTTTGATAAGTTTAGGGTTAGATTTGTGTGTTTTTTGATAAGTTTGCATATTTTGTGAAAAGTATGGAAGCTACTCCGTTTTGTGTATTTTTGTAGGTTTTAGCAAGGAAAAGGTGCTATTTGGAGCTGAATTTGGAGTGCTATGATGAAGGACGGGGGAATACAAGAAAAAGAAGTCGAAGTCTAAGTTTTTGAAGAAGAAGTGTTGAAGAAGCCAAGCCCAAGCTCGTTAACGAGGCTGTGAGGGCTCGTTAACGACGTTACGAGATAGGTTTTTTGAGGAATCTTAGTGATGTCCTACCGATCCTGTGCGAAAATTTATTCCGTGTCGGTAGAGTATTTTTAATGAGTTTTAGGATTATTATATTATTTATTTTAGGTCTTGTTATCGTTCTAGATTTTATTTCTTTCTTTTTAGAGTAGATTTCTATCTTTTAGGAAAGTTTTTATCTTCTAGCCTTTTTATTTTATAGCCTTATTAGTATAAATAACCTTCTATCTAGCTTAGAAAGGAGAGTAACAAGAAAGTAGAGAAGAAGGAAGAGCCGAGAGAGAGAAGGAGAGTCGAAGGTCTAGATCGAGAGCCATGATGGACGAAAGTTTCCGGGGTCGTTAATCACGAGTTTTGATTCGGTGTTTTGTATTTTTCGGTTTCTTCTGGATTCTGTAAGGCATATTTTATTATTAATTTCAAGTAGTTGTTTTGTTCTCAATGTTTTCTCTTGTTGAAGTTATTTGTTTCTTAGTTATGAATAGTGAGTAGTCTTCTTATCTAGGGTCGGGGTTGAAACCCGGCATAGTTATGCATGGTTGATGAGTGAGATGATGTGTTGAATGCCTTCTATCTATTTTGAGATTGCTTGTTGTGTTTATGCCTAGATGAAAGTCAAGGTAATTTAAGTTTTAACTTGATTGAGAGAGAAAGTTATAAACTTGAAGGTTGATATTGTTTGAATGCGAAAGTTTCAAGCTTTAGATCCAAAACAAGTGATTGAGTGAATTAGTTTATGAAAGTAGATTAATTTACTTGCTAGTCAATGAAAAATGATGAATCTATCTATTTAAAGGCATGATATTTATCTTCTTACGAGTTTATATGCATGACTATGTTGTGGTTACCCTTGTCCTAGATCATTGTTTTATTTGAATTTTTTCTTGGTTATATTCGTTACTGAGTTCGTAGCCTCGGTACCGAACCTGTTTAGTTCGTTAGTGTTGGTTAGTTGTTTGTGGTGGTTCGTTAACGATCCTGACAAGGTCGTTAACAAGGCTGATTGCGAGTGTTTTGCTTGTTTTTGTTTGTTTTTAGTAGTTGATAGATAAACAAACCTTGCTTCTCGTGGAACGATCCTGACTCCCCTATACTCAACGGGGTCTTGACTTATAAATTTATTTCTTGTCCAGAGTAAAGGCCAGTCAACAATTTGGCGTCGTTGTCGGGGAAGCAACGAGTTTGTTTGTTTATCTGTGGGTCTGGGAATTGCCCGACCCCGTTTTTGTTTTTAATTTTTGTTTTCTTTGTCTGTTTTCTCAACGCATGCCGGTAGGACGTCGAAGGCTTGAATTTGACAATGCTAGTTATTATTCAGGACCTGAACGTTCCCTGCACCGTAGACGTCGAGAGAACTGAGCCATGGCCACACCTGAAGAGCTGGCTCGTCAGTTGGAAGTCCTCCAGAATCAGATGGATGCATTGAAAACTGAGCAGGAAGACGCTGTTGTCGAGGCTGAGCGTCAACGGACTAACAATACTCGTCTACAGGAAGAGCTGAATGCCTATCCGAGGAATGCCTAGCAATACATGCATCCGGAACTGTGGGTGCCAGAATCACCAATTATGCTTCCGGAGACAGAGAAACCATTTGAGATTAAGTCTCAATTTATATCGTTGATAAAGCGGGCTCAGTTTGAAGGAAAACCTACTGAGTGCCCTATGGAACATATTAGAAATTTTCTTGACTTATGTGACACCATAGCTGCTGAAGGTGTCTCACTAGAATATGTTCTATTAAAAGCTTTCAGGTGGTCTCTTGCTGGAAAGGCCCTGAGCTGGTTGGAGAGCTTACCTCCTAAGTCTATCAGGACTTGGAAGAACTTGTATGATCAATTTCTTACAAAATTCTTCCCACCTGCCAAGACAACGGAGCTGAGGAAGCGCATCACCTCCTATCACCAGCTGCCTAATGAGACTTTTGTTGAAACATGGGAAAGATTTAAAGAAATGCTTAGATAGTGCCCCACTCATGGGCAACCTTTATATGTTCTTCAAGAAATCTTTTTCCAGGGTATCAACGCTGAGACCAAGAATTGCATCAACATGCATACATCGTGCAGTTTTATAGAGATGGACCCTACGACTCCATGGGAATTGCTGGATAAGCTGTCCAATTATGATGCCATGTATGGAACCCAGCAAACTCCAAAGCCCCAGAATCGTCTCTACATACCTAACTGAGAAGCAGTTGACCCAGATGTTAAAAATCAATTTCTACAAGACGAGGTCAACCGGCTGAAGAAGCAGGTAAGTTTTTTGAAATCCTCTCAATCCTGTCAAGAGTGTGGTTCTTCTGCCCATAGTACTTCTGCTTGCACTAACATAGAGCAGGTAAGAGCCGCTGAGACAATTGCTGAAATGAATTACATGAGAGGTACATACATGAACTAGCCTAGCAATTTTGACAGGTCAAACAACTATCAAGCGTGGGGCAATCAGAATCCAAATCCAAACTATGCAGCGCCTCCACCGGATAGACGACTTGCGCCTTTATCGACCTCCAGGCCATCAGGAGCCACCATCATGGGTACAAGGGTTACAGGAAAGCATCAATGGAGTCCACAACAAGGTTAATGAAGTTCAAGCCAACCTTAACCACCAAAATAAAAGATGGGGAGAGTTCGATGTATGGAAGAAGAATGTTGATTCCCAACTAGGGAACCTTGCTGCACAAATTCCGAGGCCACAAGGGCAACTTCTAGGCCGTCCCGAAGTAAACCCCAAAGGACAGATAGCAGCGGTTCACCTTAGGAGCGGAAAGACATTACCGGAGCGTGTCCAGGCTAAGGACAAGACGGAAGAGGACGCCACGGTTCAGCTCGGTAACGAGCCAGCGAGGGCAAGTACCGAACCAGCATACCATGGTGACGAGGCACCGAGGGTACCTAACGACCCTAATCCAGGTAAGTTTTCTAATTCGAGCCCTCCTCTCCATCCCATGGTAGTTAACGACCCCATCAGGGTCGGTAACTACCCGCCGAGCGTACCTAACGACCCTAGTGTCGACCCGGTAGCTCCACCTCTCGAGCCCAACTTGGTTCCGAGAATGGTGAAATCTCTTTCATTTCCCACTAAGAAATCTATGGACTCTACTGAGAGTAAGTTCAAGCGTTTCGTAAATATTCTTCAGGGCATTAATATTTCCATCCCATTCGCTGAGGCCCTAAGCGAAATGTCGGCTTACACGAAATTTTTGAAGGATATTCTTAGCAGGAAAAGATCCATCACAGAGTTACGGGATGAAGTCAGATCTATTGCTCTACCAGAAAAGTTAGGAGACCCAGGGAGATTTGCAATAACGATCGGCATAGGCGACCACAAGTTCAAAGCCTTATGTGATCTTGGAGCCAGCTCAAGTTTGCTTCTTCTCTTAGTCTGGTCTAAAGCCAACATGGGACCACTAGAGCCTGTTGATATGAACCTCTTCATGGCTGACGGATCGTGCGTCAAAGCCACAGGAGTCGTGGACGACTATCCTATTCAAGTCGGAAAATTCTTTATACTGAATGATTTCATCGTCCTCGATATGTCTGAAGATCCTCATGTCCCCATTATCCTAGGCAGACCATTCCTAGCTATAGCAAGTGCCAAGGTAGATGTGCGGAAAGGGCTTCTCACTTTTGATATTGGAGAGGAACGCGTGGAAATCAGCTTAGATCAAAACGCAAATGACCCAACTGCGGTCGCACAAATCGAGTTGACCCAACCAGAACTCGACATAGCTGGTACTACCGAACTTCCTCCAACTTCAAAAGAAGACGAGATTCTCACACAAGTCCCTGCCGAACCTCATGAGCCCATTGACGAGTCCCACATGCAAGGGTATAATCAAGGTGAGTGCTCTTCTTCTTACTTTATCCCTACACCATGCCCCACGGTATATGCTACAGAGGAATCTAGACCACCCTGGTTTTCGGATTTCACTAACCCGTATGTAGGAATACCGGGCATACTCATAGAAGACACAGGACCAAGTCTAGTGACTCAAGCGAATAATGCCTACAAGGCTAAGTATGTGGTAACTCAGGACCCCAACATAGAGCCACCTTGAGCCAAGGTAAGTACGTCGGGCTAACGACGTTAAAAATAGCGCTTACGGGAGGCAACCCGCTTTTAGTATAGATTAGATTTTTCCTTTCTTTTTAGATTCTTTTTCCTAGCTTTCTTTTGACTTTTTTTTATAGTTTTTAGGATAGAAAAAATAGGATAAAATTTTGAGCTAACAAGATGCAGGAGAAGGGCTCGAAAATCTTTCAAGGAGGCTACGGTGGCTCGTTAACGACCCATCCAGGGTCGTTAACGACCGGGTTTGGCGAACCGACTCGAGCAAGTAAGTTTTATTTTACCCTAGTCTAATTTCTATCTTCTACCCTATCTTCTATCTACCCTAGCCGCCATTACCTACCCCCCCCCCCCTCCTATTTCTACCCTCTCTTATTTAACCCTTCTAAAACTCTCAAAATCCTACCCTCAAATCCCAAACTCCAAATCCCTCAAAATTTCCACCGAAGACTTTTCACCACCGATCGGAATAATTCGCTCCACCGACCGTCGGAAACGCCTCGTTACCGAAGCCGGAACCCCAGTTTTTCCACCGACGAGATCCAAGCTCGTTAACCACCCAAACTCGATTTTTTGTTCTTCAAATTCTCAATCTTCCGGTATGATTTCTACACCCTAAATCTTTATTGCATGATTCATGGTTTTTAGGGTAGAAATTTCATATCTTGATTGTGTTTATAGAGGTGATTTTTAGGGTCGAAATTGCATGTCTATTCTTACCCATGAGTTTTATTTTGTACATTGGTAGTGACTCTCTATCTATGGAAGGTTATTCATGCTAGATTCTCCATTGCAAAAATTTGATTTGAAAAGCATGAATTTTCTTGTCTAGAAATAGAGTTTGATCTTCACCATGATAATTTTAGGTAAATTTAGCATGTTCGGGATGGGTAATTGAGCAAGTATGGGGTGTGTATACCCGATGGTGTGTCTAGTGAAGGATTATAGAGGATGCATGCTTGATTCATGGCTTGATTTTTGAGTTAATAACATTCGGATTCTGTGAACTGGCTCTCGGCAGCTTGTTGATGACCCACCCAGGCTCGTTAACGACCTTGCGTAGCTTCGAAGTTTACAAACCAGTCCAGAACACGTTACCGACCCAATCGGGTAGTTAACGAATAATTTCGAGGGTTATTTCAAGACCAAGTATGGGGTCTCTTGTCTAATCTACTTGAGTGGATCTTATCTTGGAAAATCATAATTGTTTTGTAGATCACATGGCAAGTTCGAGCCGACCCGCTACCCGAGCCCAAAAGAAGAGGAGGAATCAGAGGTCCCCATCTCCACCTCACATGGACAATATGATCTTGCGCACTCAAGGGCAAGCAGATCGATACAATGCCATTCTAGACAAGGACCACAACACTCGTTGGTTCTCGAGGTCAAGTGCTAAAGCCATGAGGATCTACGATGATGTCAAGGAGGCCTTTGTTATTCTCGGTATGCCTCACCTGCTAAAGACGGAGAATCTACCACACTTTCCGGCTCTTACATCCGAGTTCCTGGCCACTCTAGAGACGAGCTTTCCGACGAAGACTTCGCCGATACGCATTCGATTTCGGCTCGGTAATGTGAACAGAGAGTACACTTTGGCGGAGTTCAACGCTATTCTGGAGCTCCCGAATCCTTCTAGAGATTACAGTCTCAAAGATTACAAGGTGACACGGACTTGGAGCTACATCACCGGGGAGGTCGAGCCCTCCACAGCGGCATTATCTGGGGCAAGCATTATCAACCCCATATTCAGGATTATCCTCTGAGTCCTAGCCGCTACATTTTTGCCAAAGAGGGAGTTGAACAGGCCAACAAGGACAGAGGTTGCATGTCTTCGCACCATCCTTTTCGAGGAGCCCGGCCCATTGAATTTGGGATATGAGTGGCTTTATTATATAGAGAAATCAACCAAGTCAAAGGAAGTATGGTGCGGGAATTTGGTTAGTCTCCTGGCGACCAATCGTGGAGTCGATCTCACTCGCTACACGCCGGCTCATGCTCAACTCCTCAACAAGAGTTATTGGTATAGCTCCGGTATTTTCATTCAAGCCGAGGGAGGGTTCAAGACAAAAGTTCAAGACCGTATTGTCGTTCCCACCCTAGACAAATTAGAGCTACTCTATGTACCAAATTGGTACGAGGCATGGACGGGTCACGCATTCCCGTCGGAGCCCAAGCCGGAGGATGAGCTATCACTTCGGTCGTGTGAGACAAGATTTGAGCGAGAAGGAGAAGAGATGGTTGAAGATAATGATGAGACTAAAGAGGCTGACACAGAGGTAGGCACAGAGGAGCTCAACCTTGAGGATGAAGACCTCGATACACAGGTTTTGGGCACCAACGTCCTCGTTGACGAGCCCACCAGGCTTATTAACGACCATTTCCAAACCTCTACAGATGCTCCTAACGAGGCACACAGCTTCGGTAACGATCCACCGAGGGCAGCTACCGACCCTTTGCAGTAACCCAGTGCTTTACCAAGACCACTTCCAACCTCACTACCCACCAGCTCCTCAGCCCGAGTACACTGGATCGAGTATTCTGCCACCATGGGTCGAGGATCTTTCTGCTCAGATGCAACAGCTTCACCTCCAACAGGACCATATTCATCGGAGGATGGATTGATGGGAGAGTGTCTATTCTGCTCGGATGACATTTGAGGACGAGAGGCATCGCCAGAGAGAGGTGGTGGATGCAGAGCGCTGGAGGACGATGTACGACTTCATGGGGAACTTCGAGCATTACTTTCCTCCACCAAACCATTGATTCAGCTTGAAGAAGAGTGTCCTTGTTTTCTGCTTAAAGACTTTGTAAGTTTTTTGTTTTCTCTTTTCTTCTTTTCTTTTGTTTTCTTTTCTATTTCTTTCCTTCTTCTTATTTTTCTTATAGTAAGGACACTGTAATTTTAAGTATGGGGTGAGAGAAAGTAGAAAACTTGTTGTCTTGTGTTTTGCTTTATGTGCTTTGTTTGTTTTGAGTAGTTTTGTTCCATAAAAAAAATGAAATTTTTTTTCGAAAAAAAAAAAAAAAAAAGAGTTTTAGAATTGATAGATATCCCTTTCTTATGTTCTATGATAGTAGTTGCTAGCATGATCATATAAATCCTTGCAATCATGTTTTTGAGAATATAGCCGGATTCTTAATTTGAAGTTGTTTTAGGAAAGAATAGCATTTGATGAAATTGAGCACATGTACTTTTTAGCATAAGTGATGCAATCCAACAAAGATTAGCCTTGTGAGTTATTTTTGGCCTTATAGGGAGAACATCAAGAATCCCTCTTCTGTTTTGTGTGATTTACTCTCTATATGCATATTATTTTTTGGAATTGTGATGGTTATCTATTTCTTGAAACCTATATAAGATTTATAGTTCATTGCTTGTGAAAATCATATGATAGAGAACTTATTTTTTTATAAGCCCTAGTAATCCCTGTCCACGTTTACATTATCCTTCTTTTTGACAACCAACTTGAGCCTGAAACCTTTTCTTTTTAGCTCCACAAAATTGTTCCCAAGCCGAGATAAGCTTGACCCTATCCGGGGATAAGGACTTAGTTTGGAGATGTATATTTTTGTTGAAAAAAAGAGAGGAGAGAGTGTTATAATTATGTTTGGTTTGAAATTTGAAGGATTGTTGGGAAGGGTATATTGGAAGTCTCTTGAGTTAATTGTGTAAGAGAAAGATCTCTTGGTACAAAAGATGCACAAAAGGAAGTTGTTAAAAGAGGAGTACACGATGAAGTTCTTTAACGACCCGTATTGGTTCGTTAACTAGGCAACGAAAGAAAGAATAAAAAAAAGGTGAGCTGAAGTGGAACATGAAATAAAAGGAAGAAGCTTGAAGTGCATGTGTGTTTGATAAATAAGCCATAGATTCTTTTGAGTTATTTTTATGAGACTTTCTAGGGATATATTGGGTGAGTGAGAGTGCATAATAATGTTTGAGTGAGTTTGGTATGTTCTTTTATGATTTTTTGGTGAGATGTGAGTTTTTTAGGAGTCTTTGATTCCCGGATATTATTAGCACCACATAGCCAAAATATTTCCACGCCTTATTATTTTTACCAAGCCCCATTACAACCCGGCCGAATGGGAACTTCTATGAAGTTTTTCATTGAGCCCCTTGAGTTCTCTTGATGATTTTTGCTTGTTTTGACAAATCTTAGGTGGAGAGTTTGGTGATATAAGTTCCAATTTGTATGAGTTTTTGTATATAAGATGAGTTGAGAGATATATTTATAAGCCTAAACACATGAGAGTTGAGGGAAACACATCATCATCCCTTGTGAGGTTGGATTGTATTTGCTTATGTCTATTTAGTAAATATATATATGTGTGTGATGACATTAATAGTTATTTGCTATTTTTCTTCTATATGTCTTGATGTTGCTTTTTAGATGATGGCTATAGTTTGATAAGTATTGTTGCTTGGTTTTGATTATTGTTTAGTGATTGCATGAGGACAAGCAAGTTTAAGTATGGGGTATTTTGATGTTCGTGTTTTTGGTATAGGTTTTAGTAGGTTTTCTTAATTTATTAGGTCTAGTTTTGATAAGTTTAGGGTTAGATTTGTGTGTTTTTGGATAAGTTTGTATATTTTGTGAAAAGTATGGAAGCTACTCCGTTTTGTGTATTTTTGTAGGTTTTAGCAAGGAAAAGGTGCTATTTGGAGCTGAATTTGGAGTGCTATGATGAAGGACGGGGGAATACAAGAAAAAGAAGTCGAAGTCTAAGTTTTTGAAGAAGAAGTGTTGAAGAAGCCAAGCCCAAGCTCGATAACGAGGCTGTGAGGGCTCGATAACGAGGCTGTGAGGGCTCGTTAACGAGGTTACGAGATAGGTTTTTCGAGGAATCTTAGTGATGTCCTACCGATCTTGTGCGAGAATTTATTCCGTGTCGGTAGAGTATTTTTAATGAGTTTTAGGATTATTATTATATTATTTATTTTAGGTCTTGTTATCGTTCTAGATTTTATTTCTATCTTTTTAGAGTAGATTTCTATCTTTTAGGAAAGTTTTTATCTTCTAGCCTTTTTATTTTATAGCCTTATTAGTATAAATAACCTTCTATCTAGCTTAGAAAGGAGAGTAGCAAGAAAGTAGAGAAGAAGGAAGAGCCGAGAGAGAGAAGGAGAGTCGAAGGTCTAGATCGAGAGCCACGGTGGATGAAAGTTTCCGGGGTCGTTAATCACGAGTTTTGATTCGGTGTTTTTATTTTTCGGTTTTTTCTGGATTCTGTAAGGCATATTTTATTATTAATTTGAAGTAGTTGTTTTGTTCTCAATGTTTTCTCTTGTTGAATTTATTTGTTTCTTAGTTATGAATAGTGAGTAATTTTCTTATCTAGGGTCGGGGTTGAAACCCGGCATAGTTATGCATGGTTGATGAGTGAGATGATGTGTTGAATGCCTTCTATCTATTTTGAGATTGCTTGTTGTGTTTATGCCTAGATGAAAGTCAAAGTAATTTGAGTTTTAACTTGATTGAGAGAGAAAGTTATAAAATTGAAGGTTGATATTGTTTGAATGCGAAAGTTTCAAGCTTTAGATCCAAAACAAGTGATTGAGTGAATTAGTTTATGAAAGTAGATTAATTTACTTGCTAGTCAATGAAAGTTGATGAATCTATCTATTTAAAGACATGATATTTATCTTCTTACGAGTTTATATGCATGACTATGTTGTGGTAACCCTTGTCCTAGATCTTTGCTTTATTTGAATTTTTTCTTGGTTATATTCGTTATTGAGTTCGTAGCCTCGGTACCGAACCTGTTTAGTTCGTTAGTGTTGGTTAGTTGTTTGCGGTGGTTCGTTAACGATCCTGACAAGGTCGTTAACGAGGTTGATTGTGAGTGTTTTGCTTGTTTTTGTTTGATTTTTAGTAGTCGATAAATAAACAAACCTTGCTTCTCGTGGAACGATCGTGACTCCCCTATACTCAACGGGGTATTGACTTATAAATTTATTTCTTGTCCGGATTAAAGGCCCGTCAACATATAGATGGTTGATTTAGTCATTTCAGACTTGTTATTATTTGTCATGTGTTGTACTACTTTTTTTGGGGGGTTTGCCACCGATTTCACTAATGTGGGTTCCTACAAAGTTATTAAAAAAAATAAACAAAATTTATCATGAATATAAATAAGTAAGATACATGTATATGCATTTATACTCATATATGAAAATAAATATGGCACAACTGAATGTAGAGCATCAAAACTAGCTAAACTTCTTGAAATTAGAGCCTTATAATGGATTATATCCCATTTACTATCCATATCATTTATACTGAATGTAGGTTCATAAGTGCAACATCAAAGCTAGTTGAAAATGTATATGCATTTATAGCGAGTTTATATGACAATATATGTATGTAGAAATATTAGTAAGTTAAAATTATATACCGTGTTCGTTGAAACAAATTCAGCAGGCCATGCAACAAAGCCACCTAATGCCTCAAAGACGGTACGAGCTTCATCGGTAGGTTGTGGAAGCTTAGCTGAACTTACTATAGGGGTAAGAACTTGAACTTTGACATATCCGGGCTTCAATGTGCGGTGGTGTAGAGTTATGCCTGATGTAGTACGACAAACCTTTCCTTTGGCCACTTCTTGGCTCTTGTTCGGCCAAAACAAACTACATGGAACGTGTACCTGCATTTAATATACATTTATCAACAATCAAGAAATATGTATTAACTAAGTTTATTCAAAACTTGAATTATATTTATCAAAATAAGTAACAACTTACCTCTTCTAAAGAGTCTAACGGGGTGCTTAATGTAATACTAGGCTCAACTACATCGAGCTCAACACTAGAGCTAACTTGAGGTCCAATGTTGGAATTAGCCTTAGGTTCAACCTTTCCCATCATTTCCATTATTCCCACCAACCTCTTCAACTTGGTTCACTTTGAATGGAAACTCAGGAATATTTATATCTGATATGTTTGTGGTCTTACTATGAAGTTGGCAAGATATTTTTTAATTTCCTCCATATGAGCTTCATATTTTTCGTTATATTTTGCCTCTATCTTTGCCTCCATTTGTTTCACGGCTTCTTTAATTGCAACTTCTCCACTAGACGTTGTACCTCGCCAAGTATGGCCAAAGTATTCAGTCATTGTGACATCTCCACCAACTCTTCTAACACGTCTTGGGTGTTCTTCCTTGTCCAAAGACATTGCTAATAGATCTCGTCGGCCAAATGCATCCACTTCCTCTGAATGTCCTTGACTGCTTAAAAAATCCTAAAACCATATAAAATAGTAAGCAAAACAAAGTTTTTCAAGTAAATTATCAAAACATAAGAGTTGGATAAGTGAGCAAAATTCGGCATATACAAACAGAGAATAATTCAGCCAAGTAAACCATGATAATTGTTTGGCTAATGAAGAAAATTCAGCTAAGTAACAAAACAACCTCCAAATTAGATAAAAAATAAATCTATGCAGCAATCATCATCAATTTCCAATTACTAACATCAATAACTGTTTGACTAATGGAGACAATTCAGCCATGTAGAAAGTGCTCAATAAGGGTGTCAGTTGGAGATAATGTACAAGTACTAGTCTTTGGTATACTCAGTCTCGGGGAGCATAATTCAATGATTGAGAGCATAATTAATATGACAAGTCAAAAATATAAATTAATGATGATTGAACATCTCCTTACCATTTTATCTATCACTTCTTGCACATTCGGATCGAAATTTTCATCCTTTTTTGAATGAGCAACCTTCCATACCTCAGCTTGAGTTACCTTGGAATAGTTTTTCTTTGATTTCTAAAGTAAATTCATAACCATGAGTACTATAAACTAAATTAACATGCATATATCATTTCTCTAAAAAAACATGCATATATTGTTATCAATTTTTCAGCTATCAAAGCATAACCATTGCAAGACCCTCTGTATTTGTACTTTTTTCTATGGGACAGTTCTCGATGCATATCACTTGTTTCCTATTGAAAACATAGCAAAACACATCATGCTTAAATTATAAAATCTCAGCTGAAGGTTTTGTAAATAACTACTATACTTGAATGATAAAGTCACCTTAAACTTGGCAGATTGTCTAACACTAATATACTCGGTCCATTGTTCCTGAGTAATGTATTGCTCATAAATATCTGGACGTGTAGCAACTACTTTACCATTTGCATCAAAAACACGAAATCGGTTTAATTCAGTCATAAACCCATTCCATAGTTTCCCAGCAACCTTCAACAACCAATGTTTTCTACACATTGGTACATTGAAAGCAGTCTGGAAAAAAACAACATAACGGATCACATGTGTAGAACTTTAATTAATATAAATTCACAATAATATTAAAATGAGAAAAACTTACTAGAACTTCATCCCAAACCATATCCTTCAGCCCATTTGGAACATCATCCCATTCTGAATATGTGATTGACACCAAGCGTTTAACAGCTGTGCCAATATAGCTTTTAAATATATGTGTATGTTTTCCAATCGATTGGCCTAAATCATTCCACTCAAGCTCAAATTTCCGACCACTAGAAATAGCTTTAGTAACACTTTTCATCATGGAAGCTCCTCTTCTACCTTGAACACGTTTTTTTGGATTTTTGGGAGGCATCTGTAAAATAAAAGACATTTAAATGATTAAATTTTAATAATGAACATTTTGCTAAAACACATATACATAACATTAGGAGAACACTTGATCAAAATTTAATGAGACAGATGACAACCTTGCGTGCAGATTTTGCAGCCAGGCTAGGACAGTGTAAGGCCCTGAGGCCATAAAAGCGCTATCCCATGTCAACCCGTGGACTTCCCAGGAGGTCACCCATCCTGGTACTACTCTCGCCCTTGCACGCTTAACTTTTGAGTTCTTTGTCCTCACTCGAACTCAAAAAAGGAGGAGCTCTTGTTGACATAGGGAGCACCTCAATTCCTTATAAATTACCGGGGGGTGTTACAATCTCCCCCACTTAAGCACTTGACGTCCTCGTCAAGGCCCAAGGACCGCCCTCTAGGTCGAGTCACCGCCCTCCGGGCCAAGTACACTCGTAACCTAGAGTCGGCTCTGATACCATTTGTAAGGCCCTGAGGCCATAAAAGCGCTATCTCATGCCAACCCGTGGACTTCCCAGGAGGTCACCCATCCTGGTACTACTCTCGCCCTTGCACACTTAACTTTTGAGTTCTTTGTCCTCACTCGAACTCAGAAAAGGAGGAGCTCTTGTTGACATGAAAAGCACCTCAATTCCTTATAAATTATCGGTGTGTTACAGATAGTTTGCACGTTCTAATATCACAAAACGAACCACTTCAAGATTTATTCCACTGTCAACCTGTCACCAGAAAATAGAAAATCATCAATATCTAATTCCTTACATGTAACTTCACACTCTAATTAAAATTGTTGAAGCAAACAATTTCATCAGTTGTATCATTCAATTATAGGAACAAATACTTCTATGTTTCGAGATTTTTAATTCATATAATATAACTTTTCATTTTAATTTTTGTGATCAAATTTTGCAAGTTGCATATAAATTAATTCGAAATTAAAAGTGTCCACCCACATAAAAATTCCATTTGCAGTCTTTTTTATTTTTTTTAATTATTTTCTCCCAGCTATAAGACACTCATGCTGACGTCAAGGGTGATGTCAATTGAGATCTAGAGCACGTGTATGTTAAATGCCACTTTCTAATCATGCTTAATCTTAAAAATGAATCCTAAGATACATGCCATGCCAGCATTAAACCCATAATACATTATAAATTATATAAGTTCTAGATTGTCTATTCTGTAATGACAAGAATCGTACTAATATATTATATATATTGCTAAAGAGAAAGGGGAGCACGTGTATGTTAAATGCCACTTTCTAATCATGCTTAATCTTAAAAATGAATCCTAAGATACATGCCATGCCATCATTAAACCCATAATACATTATAAATTATACAAGTTCTAGATTGTCTATTCTAAAATGACAAGAATCATACTCAATATATGATATATACTGACAAGAAACCACAAGCTTAATCATTCTACAGATAACTAGAATAAAATATGGCAGTTGGTGCAACTTTCATAAAAGAAAAGTAATCTAAATTCTTTTTAAAATAAAAGACAGTTTAAAAAATTTGTATTTATTACTAATATGTTATATAATATAGTACATAGATCATAAAAAAGAAAGGTCCTTGCCAAAATAAAAAATCAATCAACTATGTACTCAGTTTGATTGGTGTTTTCTTTTTTTACTCGAATGAGATTGACCAGCTTTCCCGCCTGCATTAGAACCTTCATCATCAAGCCATATAGCCTCATTGTGATCATCCCTAATATAAACAGTATCATCATATTCATCTTCAACTTGAGGTGTAACTAAAGACGTATTAGAACCTTCATCACAAATGTCTTCGATGTCATCAAAGAAATTTCTGTTTGGTGTTGATATGACAATAGACCACCTTGAATCAATGGGATCAATAACATAAAAAATCTATTTTGCTTGTGTTGCCAGAATAAATGGATCATTTGTATGACCCATTCTATTAAGATCTACTCTAATAAAACCCAAGTCATTAACTTCAACTCCATTATTATTTTCAGCCCATTTACAGAAAAACATCGGGATTTGTATCTTATCTGTATATATTAGCACCCATATGCTCTCAATCACACCATAATATGGCATGGAAGCAACAACATGATTTTTGTTATTTGCACTCGAGACATGCATTGCCTGAGCCACTAATGAGACACCACTATTCTGATGTGCACTATTATCATCATGATCTTTGGTGTAAAATGTATAGTTGTTCACTTCCATTCCAGTGTACATCCATAGACATGCATTGCCTGAGTAACTTTCAACGATACAACCTTCTGGACGATTTGGATTCTTCACATAACCTTTTAGGATTTTCATACACCGTTCAATCGGGTACATCCATCTTTGGTGAACTGGCCCACAAAGTTGAACTTCTCGAACCAAATGCATAGGTAAGTGAAGCATAATGTCAAAGAAAGCTGGTGGGAAGTACATCTCTAATTGGCAAATTGTCACCACAATTTCTTTTTGTAAATTTGACAACTCTTCGGGGTCAACCACTTTACTGCATAATTTCCTAAAAAAGAGACAGAGTCTAGAGATAGCATATCGGACATTCTTTGGCAAAATGGCTCGTATAGCAATTGGTAATAATTGTTGTAGGAGAATGTGACAATAGTGAGTTTTGAGTCTTTCAACGACACCAGACTTCTAATATTGGAAGAATAGCCCTCTGGAACTTTGATGCCTTGGAGAAATAAACAAAATGCATCTTTCTCCTTCTTTGATAAATTATAACACGCAGGCGGCAAATAAGTACGCTTACCTGTCTTATTTGGTGTTAATTCTGCTCTAATTTTCAAATGCTCATAATGCTCTCTAGCTTTTAAGCCATCTTTTGTCTTTCCTGGCATGTTGAGTAGTGTTCCAATCAGACTATCACATATATTTTTCTCAATATGCATCACATCTAGACAATGTCTCATAAGGAGATCTTTCCAATAAGGAAGTTCAAAAAATATGGACCGCTTTTTCCAACCATCTTCGGACACTTCAGGAGGACATTTTTTCCCATTACACTTACTTAGGTCTTTCACCAAGTCAAAAACTTGATGACCAGTTAAAGGCATTGGCGCTTTTCCGTCTTCAGCAGACCCATCAAAAGCTTTGCACAATCTCCGATAATGATGATCTGAAGACAAAAATCTGCGATGTTTAAGGTACACAATCTTATTACTCTTTTTCAAATTCACAGCACAAGTATCTTTGCCACAAATAGGGAATCCTTTGTACCCTTTTGTGACACATCCAACCAGATTTTCGTACGCTGGAAAATCATTTATAGTACAAAATAGCATGGCTCGAAGACAAAAACACTCTTTACGATGTGCATCATAAGCCTCTATACCATATTCCCATTATAACTTCAAGTCATCGATAAGTGGTGCCAAGTAGACATCAATATCATTTTTGGCCCCGAAATCAACAATGATAACATTATATATGTACGTTTCATGCACAACCATGGCGGAAGATTATAAATAATCAAAAATACTGGCCAAGTGCTATGAACACTACTAAGATTACCAAATGGACACATACCATCAGTCGAAAGAGCAAGGCGCAGGTTTTTATCCTCATTCCCAAAATCAGGATACAAAGCATCTCTTGTCTTCCATTGCGGAGAATCCGCCACATGTCGAAGTTTACCATCATCTATTCTTTCATTTGAATGCCACACCAATTCCTTGGCATATTCAGCATTATTAAACAAGCGTTGAAATCTTGGTATTATAGGAAAATACCACAACACTTTCGATGGTACTCCTTCCTTTTTATATCGC
This sequence comes from Fallopia convolvulus, assembly GCA_964016875.1. Taxonomy (NCBI): domain Eukaryota; kingdom Viridiplantae; phylum Streptophyta; class Magnoliopsida; order Caryophyllales; family Polygonaceae; genus Fallopia; species Fallopia convolvulus. The sequence continues at coordinate 14,942,055 of OZ024725.1, forward strand.
GGTGCACCACATAATGGATTTGGGCAATTCTTCAACGATTCATATTCTTTTCGATACAAAATGCAATCATTAGGACATGCATGTATCCTTTCATAATCCATTCCTAATGAGCGCATTATCTTTTTGGCTGCATATGTACGATCAGGAAGACAATTGGGCTCCGAGAGCATTTCCTTTAAAAGTTCAAGTAGAGCAGTAGAACTCTTATCTGTCCATCCATGGCTAGCTTTTAAATTAAAAAGCTTGAGAGTAGCATATAATCTTGTAAAATTTGTGCAGTTTGTATACAAGGGCTTGTGAGCATCATCCGTCAAGTTTGCAAATGTATCATCGCCATCTCGAAAACCATCCTCAACATCATGAAGCAAATCATCAATTCGGTCGTCTTCAAATTGATCACGAGTCTCGAATTCTTGTGTATCACAACTAGGCATTGAACTAGGAGCTTTTTCTCCATGCCATATCCAGCATGTATAGTCTTGATTAATAACATTAACAAAAAGATGATCCTTAATTTCTTCTATACTAATCTGCTTCACATAAGAACAACTAACACATGGACATACTATTCTCATGGGATCAACATCATGTTCAAGGGCAAAATTGATAAATTCCTCAACACCGTCAGCATATTTTTGAGAGAAACGACTTTCTCGCATCCATTCCCGATCCATCATACTAAGAATACTTAAACGAGTAAAACAATAGGCTAACTATGAGACGTGTAAAAAGGCTGGTGGAATTTTATTCTAATTTCTTCTAAACGTTGTTATATGAGCTCACTTCACCAATAGAAAGGGATTATGATTTCCATCTGACAGCATAAAACACCACCAAAGAAATTAGGGAAAAAATTTGCCCCCAACAAAATAAACAAAAAAATAGTCATGTTAATACAAATGGCTCTATTATATTTGTAGATAATGTACGTCTAAGAACTTCCAACTAAGATTAAAAACATGCATAATGACATAACTTGATAGGATTTAGTCTTAAAATACAATTTTAAGTCATTTAAAATATTTACGTAGCACATGGAAGGAAAACAAAAAGAATCCTATAAGTCAATTTTCATGCAGGCAATAGATGCACCAGTCATTTAGAATTTATACGAATCACTAGCTTGTAGTTGAAGGTTGAATTTCTTACAATCATTTTTATCCTTTTTACCTTGAAATCAATTAAACTTGCTTGCCAACTATGCTGAGAACAAGTTTTTCAGCTTACTATGGCCTTTTAAAATCTAAGCAAAGCTATAATGTCATCAATGGGATTATAAAATTGATTTATCACTTGTATTTTTTGCCAGAGTACGTTATAAATGTAGTAGCTATTTGCCATTTGAAATACTTTTTTTAGGGTCATGTCATGAATACTAAATCAGCTTAAACCATGTGGATTTGAACTTTGAATAACCATATTGTATTCGTAAATCATATGATAGTTTTCAATATATATTGTAAATGAATTTTGGACTAAATTATACCAAGAACTAATTAAAAAAATATAACAGACATATCTTGACAAGTGATGTGCCACATATCATACGAAACCAGATGCACTAAAAACATCCTATCTATGAAGACAGTTCCTCGAGTTCAAAGTCAAACATTACCTACAAAGTATGTGCTTAATTAAAAGATTTAATACTTAATCAAGATATGATCTTGAGCAGTTGAGAACTGCCATCATTAATTAATGATGGCGCACAGGTGATAGCTTGCATTTAGGTAGTGTTTAGGATGCATATTTATGTTTATTTTGCATAAGTTTTAGTTAGTTTTAGTTGGTTTTAGCTTAGTTTCTAGGATCTTGTGTTTTCGGGTAGTTGCGCTTGTTTTGTTCGGTTTTGCAGATCTTTAGGTAAACAAGCATGGACGGGATGGATCTTAGATGATTGTGGTGGAGTTTGATTAAGCTTAGAGTGATACAAGTGAAGATTAGAAGAGTTAACGCCCAAGAGCTTGTGTGAAAAGAACGCTTAAACCCGGGCTATGCATTGGAGTTTTTGTTTCGACACCTCTATCTTGCAATGCTTGGTTTGGGAGCTATAGTGCTCGGATGAGGCTCAATTTCGTATCAATGGAAAGCTAATTCAAAGAGATACAATTCATATTTTTACTCCGAGTCCAAATTCCAACTCTAAGTGGGTCAAAACAGCCTCTGAAGTGACGCCTGAATGCTGAACCGAGGCAATTGCGCGGGATGACAATTGCTCGGCCGCGCAATTCAGAGGCTAAGCCGCGCAATTCCAACTGAGGGTTATTTTAGAAGACATATATAAACCTTATGTTAGTTTATTTTCTCATAACTTTTTGATCAACTTTGGAGGCTAGGGTTTTCTCTCAAGGAAGACTTAGAACCTTTGTAAGTTTGATTTCAATTTCAATTATGCATTGCTAATTTCCTTTGTGTTTGACTAATTAGTGAAGTTATGATTTGTGTATGATTGTGAGGTTTAATTGATTCTCAACGAACTTGAATAGAAATTATTCCATGTGCTTAATTGAATCAGAATTATTCTAGGGTTTTGTTAGATTAGCTACCTAATAGAATTTCTAGGTTAATTTACAACTGAATCTGATTAATTACCGGTCGGAGTTAATCTGATCAAGAGTAGACTTTAATTGATTTAGTACCGGTTGGACAAGTTGATTAAAGTAGGGAATAAATTCACAAGTCACTTAGATGTCTGGTTGCTCTAGGTGTTTGTTTCTATTGATAACTTGAATCTTCATGCTGTTATTTAATTGAATCTAGAAAGGTCTTCTAGGTTATTAGATAATTAGGGTTGTTAGAACTGGTTGGTCTATCAACTAAATATGAAGTTTGGGTTTTAGTCCTTAGTAGGATCATTATCCACAATAGATTATTCAAGTGAGGAGAGAATCAAGAGAATCGATGATCAATAAAGCAATATCATGATGGATCTAATTAGTTGAACACGCTTGTCTCTTAATTGATTAAAACCATCTTTTGCATTCTTAGTTAGTTTCCAATTTGCATAATAGTTTAGAATTTCAATCAATAAACCCCCCATCTTAGTTACTTGGCACATAAGTAATAACATTCATGCACGAGTCTCTGTGGGATCGACCCTTGCTTACCATTCTACTCAGATTGGTTAAGTTAGGATTCTTTGATAGGTAAACGACTGAAAAATACCTCATCAAATTTGGCGTCGTTGTCGGGGACTCGTCGCTATTTGTGTTTTTACTTTTGTGCTATTTTTGGTGTTGTGAACCTATCTTACGGTTCATAACACCCGTGCTACTAATCTATGGCTTTGTTCGATTGTAGACAACTGCAGGATGAACACTTCCATGACTATTTTTCAAGATTTCAAGACCATGTGTTTGAACTTGGTGCTTAGGGATTACGATACAGTGATAGAGAGGTGAACATGGGAGTTATCCATGGTATGAATCTTGAGACAAGGGGATTGGCTGATTACATGAGCAATGGGAGGCTTTTATATATGGGACTTGAGGAATGCTGGGATTTCTTATGTTTCATGAGCCATCAAAGCTTTCTGGTTGAGTCATCTTCCCAACCACCCCAACCGGTTGAAGTCTCTTGAGGATATAATCAGGGATATCTCAAAAGGGGCGAATGCTATAATCATGGAGCACTGTGAGTCATGTTCTTCAAGTTTTCATTCCACAATCTCATGTCCTTTTGAGCTGTGTGGAAATGGTGGTGGAATCACATTGGAGTTAAACGATCATGAGTCAAACACCCAAATTCAAGTTGAGGAGCAATCTAAGACACTTGATGTGGGTTATGGGGATGAATTTGATGTCCAATATGAAGTCACACCTATAAGGCAAGTTGAGCAGATCATCACAGAGCCAAAGGAAGTTTGTGCTGGCATAGAGATTCTTACATAGCCTAGGGAGCCTGAGTCATCTTCACTCACGTGGAGTAAATTTCTTGAGGGTTTTACGGTTTTGGAAGAAGACTCGTTTGTTGACCATGATGACTTCTTTGCTGATGAAGTAGACAACCATGAGGGAGAAAATCAACATGATACATCTGTTAAGGCTCCCGTTGTCATGGTGCGACCTATGTTAGGCCTTGACATCCAATGCTTCAGTTTCCCCACCTTCTCACATCAAGAGCTTATGGATTTCCAAGATGAGAAGCCAAGTCTACAACACAAGGTGGAAGATGGAGAATATATGGAGTTCATGTTGGATAAAAGTGGTATTGCTGAGAAGTGTTTTGATTCATATTGTAAGTATTTTCTAAAGCCACCACTTGTGCTGAATTTATTTGAACAAATGCCATATCATGCCAACTGGGCACACATGTTTGATAAGTTAAAACGATCTTTGAAAGTTATATTATGCATCTTTAATTTATCATGGTGTTACTTATGTTTTTCTGAGATGTGTGCACAGGGATTTGACAGGTTGCTAAGGGCATTGACAATGTCTAATCTTGTCAATTTATGCTAAGGGTCAAGCTAATGACATTAAACAAGCGCTTCTTGGGAGGCAACCCAAGGTTTAGAGTAGTTTTATTTTTCATTTATAATCTTTTGCTTTTTAGGTAGTTTTTGGTGTGTGTTAGATATCCTAGGTCGGAAGATTGATAACCCGAAAAAGCCACCACCACCACCGTCGGATTTGCCGCCATCTTACCCGGATCACTAGAGTTTTTGTGAGTATTTCTCTTCTCTTTACTTCTTACTATACTTTGGGGACAAAGTATGTTTTAAGCATGGGGGAAGGGACTTACTTGTTTGCATTGCATATAGTTGCATTAGTTTAGGTCATATTTAAAATTTTTGCATGCATTGATTAAAATTTTGAATAATGAAAAAAAAATCAGAAAATTGAAACAAAATACAAAAATATTGCATTTAGGTTCTTATTTCCTCATTGTTTGAAGACATATATAAACCTTATGTTAGTTTATTTTCTCATAACTTTTTGATCAACTTTGGAGGTTAGGGTTTCTCTCAAGGAAGACTTAGAACCTTTGTAAGTTTGATTTCAATTTCAATTATGCATTGCTAATTTCCTTTGTGTTTGACTAATTAGTGAAGTTATGATTTGTGTATGATTGTGAGGTTTAATTGATTCTCAACGAACTTGAATAGAAATTATTCCATGTGCTTAATTGAATCAGAATTATTCTAGGGTTTTGTTAGATTAGCTACCTAATAGAATTTCTAGGTTAATTTACAACTGAATCTGATTAATTACCGGTCGGAGTTAATCTGATCAAGAGTAGACTTTAATTGATTTAATACCGGTTGGACAAGTTGATTAAAGTAGGGAATAAATTCACAAGTCACTTAGATGTCTGGTTGCTAGGTGTTTGTTTCTATTGATAACTTGAATCTTCATGCTGTTATTTAATTGAATCTAGAAGGTCTTCTAGGTTATTAGATAATTAGGGTTGTTAGAGCTGGTTGGTCTATCAACTAAATATGAAGTTTGGGTTTTAGTCCTTAGTAGTATCATTATCCACAATAGATTATTCAAGTGAGGAGAGAATCAAGAGAATCGATGATCAATAAAGCAATATCATGATGGATCTAATTAGTTGAACACGCTTGTCTCTTAATTGATTAAAACCATCTTTTGCATTCTTAGTTAGTTTCCAATTTGCATAATAGTTTAGAATTTCAATCAATAAACCCCCCATCTTAGTTACTTGGCACATAAGTAATAACATTCATACACGAGTCTCTGTGGGATCGACCCTTGCTTACCATTCTACTCAGATTGGTTAAGTTAGGATTCTTTGATAGGTAAACGACTGAAAAATACCTCATCAACAGGGCAGGATGACCACCGGCCACCGCCCCCCTAACACCCCATCTAATTATCTAAACGTTAATACTACCAAGGTATAATACCCTCTGATAAAACGCGTCATATGACTAGTGAACTGATTCATACCTGAGCAGAAATGGCCTGGCTAATAGTATATTCCGTTTTTGACTTAAATTGTCTCCAGAGTGATTTGAACTGAACAAGGATATAAGTAAGGTCTTTGATGATGGGACCTGTGAACAAAGTAACAAGTATGTGTTATGGATTCATCATCCTTAAATAGTTATCAGTGCTATAAATCAGGCTAAAGTGAACACTTATCCTAAATCTCCCTTCTCACTATAAAAATTTAGCAATAGATTTAACCAAAAATAGGGCAACCCCACCATGAGAGTGCACATGTTAATGAATAAAAATCAGCAGAAGCTTAATCTAAGCTTAATTTGGTTTAAAGGCAGAAAATCTTGCTTCTAGACTACATTCCTTGGAACACAATGAATAAAAATCAGCAAAAGCTTAATCTAATAAATTTGCAATTACTTACAAGATTCACAATCACAAGATGGATAAAAATAATTAGTAATTTACCACCAGTACTATCTAGAGTTTCATCAATAAATATATAAAAATAATTAGTAATTTACCTTAAGAGAACCACCTTTAACTTTAAATTTCCCCACTTTTTTCAATAAACCACATAATCACCCTCTAATTGGAGATAATTACACAAGAATTAGATGCTTATAAGCCTATTGTAACATTTAAACATACTTCAATTAACACACACTACCATTATCAATCATGTTATAATGTTATATATTTAAAAATAGAAAAATCAAATAAAGGTATGCAATATTATTATAGCATTGAGAATGGAAAATAACAATCACTATATGAGAATTATGACCCCATGTGAAGTTACAAGTACATGGAAAAATGAAAGCAGCCTACAAATACAAGGATGGGAGAATGAAATCCAAATGCTAGATGATGAGGTTTAATAACAAGAAATTTCAATCAATACATAATTTGGATCAATACATTATTTAATAACAGGAAATCCAAATGCTAAAAGCTAGATGGGAGAAAGAAATCCAAAGAAATCCAAACATACTTCAATTATCCACTTTCAATAATGTAAAGCAAGCATACAATGTTGCAGAGCTGTGAAAGTTTGATCAATACATAATTTGATTGAGGTTTAATAACAGGAGCTTTTAAATATATATTTGGACCTGGTATAATAAATCCAAATGCTAGATGCTGAACTTTATTTTCCTTTGACCGTCTCCCAAGTGATATTATGCACATATTATATTTTCATTTGACCATTTAATAAAGGTAACCTACACTTTTTTATGGAGAAAGAGATGAGTGAAAGAGAAGGGTTATTAGAGAAGGGTTTAAGAAAAAAATAATGAACTAGGTCTGTTGCAATTATACTACAATCAAATGCTGAGTTATCAGAGAAGGGCTTAAGAATAAAATAACGATAATTTCAACTGGATCTGCTAATTCTTTAATCCTCCTCATGCTCTTCTCTTTGCTGCTCAGTCCTAATTATAATGAACAAGGTCTGTTGCAATTCATCTAAAACCAGGAGTATTCGGAGTCAACGAGAAAGACAAATTCGTTAATTCTAGTATTGTTCCCCCTCTCCAATGTTCAAACCGTAGGCTATATGATTCTACTCCATCTCCCACTCATAATTTGAAAAATTGAAAATCTTGTCTGCTTTTGACCAAAAAAAAGGCTTTCTAGGGTAAAGAGTAGATCTTTAACAAGAACAAGAACTGATCGAGGGGGAATAAGAAAACACAAACATGGAGGGGAAATAAGAACCGAACTCCTGAACTGATTTTGAGCAAACAAATAAGAAAACAAAGTAATTACCAAAATTGACAAAGATTGAAAAGGGTACCTGAGTAGAAGCTTCAATGGGAAAAAAGCAGAATGAAACTGAAGGGCGATCGAGGGGTTTGTATGCGTTAATTCTAGAGTCGAAGAACTGATTTTCACTCTTCTTTCTCCTTCCTCGACTAAATTAGGTCAATATAAGATAGTCGGAAAAAGATAGAGGCGTGTTTAATATCCCAAAGAGATGTTGCGCTCCAAAAATACCCGCCTTTTTTCTTTAAGATTTTTAATTTTTTTAAATGACGCTTATACACCGATTATTAAGAACCTATGTATAAAATATGTCCCTAATTAAGAAATTAAACGTGCTTTAAAGATAGAACTCGTGTATATGTCTCGCGTCTCTTTTTTACATCATTACACACGCAACCGATGTATATTAATTGATGTAAAAAATGTTTTTTGTACTAGTGTTAAAGATGTTTTTGGATATGATATAAATACTCTTTTAGGGTTTTATTTTAGATTTTATGCTTTATTTTCTACGCTATTCAACTTTAGAGAGGATTTTGGGAGACAAAACCCTAGATTGCAAATTTGAAGAGAAATCTTACTCTTGTAAGTTTAATTTCTTCATTAATGTCGTTTTCTAGCTAATTTTCCCATGTCCAACTAGTTAGTTGAAGTTGTATACATGATTGATTGTGAGATTTGAATTATTTCAACTTGCCTTGACTAGATTGAATCACTTCATGCTTATTTGATTAATTTTTACTTAGGATTATAATAGTTGATCACCTATTCTATTTCTAGGTTGAATTACAACTAGAATAACTAAATATACGGTGGAATTTGGTTGTTCATGGATGAATACTTTAATTAAACTCATAGACAGCGGAATAAGGTTAATCAAAGGAGGAAAATTCAATCACAAAACTTCATGAATAGACGGTGGAATTCATGAACTATGTTTCTATTGAATACTTTGAACTAATTTGTATGATCAATTTGACATAGAAGGTTTTCTAGGTTAGTTGGTTAAAAGGTTATTAAAGACGATGCATATTGATAACCACTTTGAGCTTGAATTCCATGAGTTCACAATAGATTGGTCAAGGGAATTGAAATAAGAATGATCGAGGATCAAAACTCATGTGTTCAATGGATACAAAACTAGTTGGATGTTTTTCCTCTATTTGAAACCATCAATTATTTTACTTGCTTTGTTTTCTTTACTTAGATTAGTAGTTAAAATCTTGAAATCCCCTTTAATTATTTTAGTAATATTAATTAAACACGAGTAATCGGAGTCCATGTGGGTACGACCCTTGCTTCCACTATACCTAGGTTTGGAAGTTAGGATTTTTCTTTGACAATGCTTTTACCATGACATAAAAGTGCTCGTCAGTAGCTCAATATTCTGCTCAGCTACAAGCAGTACTTGTATTAAATCTGAATACTATTTAAACTCCCTTTTGTCTGTATTGTTCTTGTAACAACACATTAGTAGCATGCATGGTTGAATAAGTTTTATCCAATAGTAGCTCTTCAGATATTTTTTGCCCGCATAAACATAATTGAGAGCTTATAAGAAACAAGGCAGAATTATAATCATTGACTGACTTGAAGTCTTAAAACCTTAAATTAGTCCAGTCATAATTTGCTTTAGGGAGCAAAACTTGTTGTTGGTGTCCATATCTTTATTCTAGGCTTTCCCATAATTCTTTGGGATTTTCCAACAATAGATATTCAGATTTCAGGCTTGCATGTATATAATGACGAAGAAAGATAATCGTCTTAGCCTTATTCTGTGGGGAAATATTTTTATTTTCTTTTATGGTCTCTTGTAGACCATATTTTCATTTTCTTTTATGGTCTCTTGTATATCATTTGCTTGGAGGTGAGCTAGTACATCAACCTTCCATTCCAGATATCTCTGGCCTTATAAGTCGAGAATATCTTCAAGATCTAGCCACTCAGTTGGTATAGATCAACTTCAAGATCTAGCCACTCAGTTGGTATTTTGTTTTGAGAAACTCTCGTATTGAAAACGTGCTGTGAAATATTTGGGAGAGAAACTTGTGAAATCTGAACCGATTTCATTGATTTGTTATAATCATGCCCGACCCAACAGCAGGGGCAGCCTGGGCGATGGCCCAGGGCCCAACTTTGTTGGGGGCCTAAAAATTTTATGTGTGTATATATCTTATTCTAGTATTAGGGTATTTTTCTGAGTAAAATAGTATTAGGGCATTTAATAACAAAAGGATAAAAATCTGATGGATCAGAGCATGTTTATCAATGGGGATGCTAGGATGATCTTTTTGCCATTTCTTCCCCTTTCTCTCTCCGCCACATCATCCTAGCATCTTATACCCATTTTACCATTTTATCAATCCAAAAACTAGCATCCCAAAAAGTTACTTTTTCATATCAATCAATTTACAAATATACCCCTTTATTTCATTTAAATTATAAATATACCATTTACTATCAATTACCAAAATACTTATTCATGTATATCTCTAAATATAAAATATTAATTAATTTGATGATTTATAAAATAAATGATTAAAAAATACACATTTTTTGGATTTTCAAAGCAAAAAATATAACTTAATACATAATTTGATAATTAAATCTAAGCCAACACATTACAAGAAATGCAAGAACATTACAAGAAACACAATTTAAACCGACAATTTAAATCGAGTACATGGAAAATACAAATTGAACACATAGCAAATAATTAAAGCAACACATAATGAGAACATTAATCAAGAACACCCTAGTTTTCTTCATTGAAAACTTGCCAAATATGCTCCCTTAAGTTTGACTTAAGTTGTCGGTGTGTAACTGGATCCCGAAGTTCAATTCTCGATTGGATGAAGTTCCTCATAATCGGTGGTCTATCGGATTGCCATGAGAAATCATCATCCTCGTTTTCATCTGCTTCATTATCACCTTCATCAAATGGAGGAATAGCATTACCAAATCTACTTGCTCCTTCATAAGTATCTCGCTCATTTTCTACAATCATATTATGGAGAATGATGCAAGTTTTCATTATCTTCCCAATTTTTTCAAGATCCCAAGATAATGCTGGGTTACGGACTATTGCAAAATGAGATTGCAATACTCCAAACCCCCTTTCCACATCTTTGCGACATGCCTCTTGCTTTTGGAAAAATAGCTTAGATTTCGGGCCTTGTGGTAGCTTAATTGATTGAACAAAAGTTGGCCAAGGCGGATAGATACCATCAGTGAGATAATATCCCTTATTATAGGTGTGTTCATTGACTGTAAATGTCACACTTGGAGCTGTACCTTGCAAGATGTCATCAAATACTAGAGATCGATCAAGAACATTAATATCATTACACGTACCTGGAACCCCAAAGAATGCATGCCAAAACCAAAGATCTTCTGATACGACCGCTTCGAGTATAATTGTTGGAGTTTTTTATCTCCATGGGCGAACATGCCTTTCCATGCAGCGGGACAATTTTTCCATCCTCAATGCATACAATCAATGGAGCCCAACATCCTAGGAAATCCACGAGCCTTTCCGATCTGCAGTTGTCGTTGTGTGTCTGCACGGGTTGGCCGCCTCAAGTACTCATCGGCTCATCGCCGAAGAAATTAATGATTCCATCACAGAAATGTGACAAGCATTGTCTTGCAGTGCCTCCGGAAATCCAAAGGTACTCATCGCAAACATCAGCAACAGTTCCATAAGCCAACATGCGTATCCCACTAGTGCATTTTTGTAGTGCGGAAATACCAAGCCTGGAAGTCGCGTCTGGCCTCTACTGGAAGTATGTCATCCCATGCTCTAGCCGGTCTACAATGCGCAAGAACACCTCCTTTCTCATCCAGAACCTACGTCGGAAGAGATTATCCAGGTAAGTTGATATCTCCGAGAATCTACGTCGCAAGAACACCTCCTTTCTCATCCTGAACCAACCTCACCACCATCCATGAAGAGCTTACATGCTTAAGGCTAGATGGAACAGGGTAAGAAAAAATGTTTCTAAATTTTCTTCTTATTATGCACAGGTTCTTGGAAGAAATGTCGGTGGCGATGATTTGGAGATTCTTCAAATGGCACATAATGCTTATGCTACTAATACTGGAGGGCAATTTAACGAGGAGCATGTTTGGGAAAATCTTCGTAATGAGCCCACTTTTGCTGAAAATTATAGTGTTTTTATATTATGTGTTACTTTTAATTAGTCGCTTATGTATTTTCATTCATGTGTTTGATTTTATTTCCGTGTACTCTCTATAAGAAGTAATTATCTTTTCTTATTCACTTATGTATTTTCATTCGTGTGTTGCGTTTTATGTAATTTTTTGGTTTGAATGTATTTTAAATCTTGAGTTTACCAATGTCATGGAGAACTAAATCTAATTTATAAACTAATTTCTCTTCATTTATTCAGAAAACAAATACATTTAGAAAAATTTTAACAAAATTGTAGACACAAAAAATCACACAATTTTTTTTTGAAATTATTACAAATTTGAAGCAATTAAATTTCATCAAAGTACCATAACATAATAATATTTAAGTATTTTTGGAGCTAAAGATACTCAAAATACACATATTTTTTTTAAAAGTATGTCAAATATAGTCAAAATGGATGTCTAAATGTAGAGAAAAAATTATCTAGACTTATGGTAATTTTTTTCTAAGTTTAGGGTTGCCAAAATACATTTATAAATGTATTAAAAGCACGACGTGTGGGGCCACGCTGCGTTTTGGCCCCCTTTGGCCAAAACGCCGCGTTTTGATACATGTTAAAAAAAAATAAAAGTCTGCATTTTGGGTAAAGAGGAACGAAGAGCAGCGGTGCTCTTTTTGCCCATTCTCTTGAGATTCTCTTCCACCTTCATTATTTAAATAATAAAAAGAGCATCCAATACCCTCTATTTTCACCGATAAAATTGTTCTCATAAAAGATATAAAAGAAAGGCCCATTAAGCCCACATACACACCTAACCTATAAAAAATAAAAAGAAACGTTAAAACAAAAATTATCAAAATTAATGCTTCAGACCTCTATCTTACAATTTTGTCATCATCCCCCCCCCCCCCCCCCCCGCTGGAGAAGCACCACGTGTCTCCCAATCATAGGGCGACGCGTGGCGCCACGCTGGAGCTGAGCCTTTTGCAGCGTGTGAAATGCGGCGTTTTGGCCCCCTTTGGCCAAAGCGCCGCGTTTTGATACATGTTAAAAAAAAAGTCTGCATTTTGGGTAAAGAGGAACGAAGAGCAGCAGTGCTCTTTTTGCCCATTCTCTTGAGATTCTCTTCCACCTTCATTATTTAAATAATAAAAAAAGCATCCAATACCCTCTCTTTCCACCGATAAAATTGCTCTCATAAAAGATATAAAGGAAAGGCCCATTAAGCCCACATACACACCTAACCTATAAAAAATAAAAAGAAACATTAAAACAAAAATTATCAAAATTAATGCTTCAGACCTTTATCCTACAATTTTGTCATCATCCCCCACCCCAATTTCCCAATTCTATTTACCAACTCCCTCCCTTCTTAGAACCAGAAGTTAAAGAGACCATTCAACCATGAACATTTACCTATTAATTATCATAATGTTGTTATTTAGATATTTTATATTTTCTATTCTAGGACTACAACTCAAGTTTACTTTTATAATAATGGAAGATGTGAATTTAATGTTTTTTGGTGATGAATGCTGCTATATATTTTTAGTCATTAATTAATTAATATTTAAAGTAGAAAAAATGTATTGTTAAAAGTAAAAATATATATTTTTACATAGATATATTTAACACATAACAGGTTAAGGGGTCCTAAAAATTTTTTTGCCCTAGGGCCTCTAAAATGTTTGGACCGGGCTTGGTTATTATGAATTGCACATCTTATTTATAGCCAAGTTTGACTTGAATAACAAGTTTAGTCGTATAAAGCTGAAAGAAATTAAAGGCAGTAATTACTGTAATGATTATCAGCCTAACAAAACAAAAAAGTGATGATGAATACTTCATCTCTTAGACTTAATAAAATAAAAGAAATGATGAATATTTCATCTTACCTCTTAAAAGGCTTAACTTTTATATAATGATAGATGATAGAAGTATGGGTCCCTAGAAGTATTAAACATATCTACATGGTAGAAAAATGAATTAAACATTTTAATTAAAATAAAAATGAAATTAAAGCTACTTAATACTATAAACCAATCTCATTAGTCAATGTCGATCTGATTTGAAGCCACCAAAACACAACTCGACCCAATTCTATTGAGGTGCGTGGTCGAGTTCAGCCAGCTGCCAAGCTACAAGCGTTCCTTCTCTATCCTCTTCTAGTCTTCTTCCTCGCCCGTCGATATTTTTCTCCCGCCTCCTTCCATCGATCGATACTCCAGCCATGGCATCCCACTCTTTCCTCCCCACGCGCCTCCTATCTACGCCCGTGTCTTCGGCCCGACCCGTCTCTTGCTCACCGACATCTTCTCTCAAAGCATCTCCCCTATGCACCAACTTCCTCCCTCCTTCCACCGGAGGAAGCCTATCCGGGGAGTTCTCCGGCATCAAATTCCGGCCACAGGTCCTCATCCCGTCGCCAAATTCTCGGCCCAAGAGAGGCGTCGTCACCATGGTACTTCTCTTCAACCCCAGAACTCCTCCCTTTTCCGTTAATCCCAGAACATTTGGCTTTTTAGGGTTTTGGAATTGCGATGATTGTTTCTAAATGTCATATGGTAGTAATCGGTTGCTTTGTACCGATTGATAGAACTAGTTAGCGTTTGAGCCTGCAGATGACTTCCGTTGGCTTAATTGAAGAAAATATTAAGCCTCTAATAACCTTATCTCGTCAACTATATACAGCAGAACCGAACTTTTCATAACAAAGCAGTTTACGAGAATGGCTTATCATAATAGCAATTTATGACTTTTAGAAACTAGAATGTTTGCACTAGCATCATGTAGATTGTAGAGTGAACTGCAAAGATTAGCTGATTAGGCATGAGTAAGCTTATGTTTTTGCTTTACGACTTATACATACCAAAATAATTTGTTTTGTTTGTTATTTGTCATGGTTTTTTAGTCAATTTGGGTTTAACATATTAAATCCTCATATAGAGAAGGCAAAGAATCATAAGAAACAGAAGTCAAAATAATGAAGAAAATGACAAGGTTATAGTGTACTGATTAAAGCATTGTCCTTTCTTTTGTTAGTGAAGTACCCCTAACATTGCTTTGAACTAAGGTGAGTATCACATGATGCTACAAAAGATAGAGATGAAAAAGAATGTATGGTTCCAACTTATTCCCAGGTTTTTCTTGTATATTAAGTTCTAAGAGTGGATTTTGAATTCATGTACACTGCATTTAGTGTCAACTAAATGCGACCATTCCTCTTCTTTAAAAAGGCCCCTCTTGATTTTTTGGGCATGAACTTGAAAACTTCTTCAGTACAAAAATAATGGAAGATTAAAAATTTCTGGGAATGCTAGAGATGTGTCCTGCCCTGTGCAAAATTGGGGTACAACGTTGCGAAGTACATGCCAAGTGTAAAATGTGTAAAATCATATAAACATCTTATTATATACAATGAGATGGTTGTAGGAATCCTCAGGAAGCTATATTCAAGAACCTAGCATGTGTAACTATTGAGTTTCACAGTGAATTACAGAAAAGGGTGATGTTTTGAAGTATGTGTCAATGTACTGTGAGAATATCTTCCTCTCCCTTTATTTTACACATGCAACTATGAGCTCTTCATGACTGTTATAAGCAATGTCTATATTAAATTTTTTGGCAGGTTATACCATTTCAAAGGGGAAATGCTTGGGAACAGCCTCCTCCAGATTTAGCAACATACTTATTTAACAATCGGATAGTTTATTTGGGAATGTGTCTTGTGCCTTCTGTCACAGAGTTGCTGGTTGCGGAATTTATGTATCTCCAGTATGATGATGATAAGAAGCCAATTTACTTTTATATAAATTCTACAGGCACAACGAAGGTTAGTTTTGCTGCATCCGATTGCTTCATCTGGGCCTTTGTTGGTTTTAATGCTTTATTGATCGCTATCGTCCTGTGTGGTAATATAATTTAATATTGTTGCTTATCGATATGTTTTCAAATTTCAAGAGATACTCCTGAAAATAATCTATATTATATGCTTTGAGGAGGGTTAACACTGGATTGATGTTGTTGTTGATGTTGATATGCTTTGAGGAGGCTAAGAATAGAAAACTAAGAAAAGGCTTATCCATTTCTCTGCTATATATGGTCATGTATCCTCTCTGCATTGTTGAAGGCAGTTTTGCAACCTTGCAGTCTTTGTTAGAGAGAATTATAAATCTTTGTTTTGGCAAAATATCTCACCTATTGGCATGCAGTTCAGTTAAATTGATTATTATGTTATAGATTGATTCAGCTAATTTGAGAAATTTTCATGGCCCCTGCGTCATTTGTTCTTTGTTCTTTCCTCTCCATGCATTCCTTTATAACATGAAATATGCAACTTTTTCTTCTACTAAATATTGTTACTACCTTTTTGCAGGGTGGCGAGAAATTAGGTTATGAGACGGAGGCATTTGCTGTATATGATGCCATGGGGTTATGATCTGTGTGCTTTCATGAATTGAAACATACTTCCTGGAATTATATTGCTCTTTGATTTGTAGTTTGCATGTTCTGAATCTGTATTTGTTGACTTTACTTGAATATGATTACCAATATATATTGGTTACGAACTCGTTAAAAGATGATAATGGAAATACCTCTCTCCTTTTCCTTCTTTTGTTAAACTGGATTGTGAGAAGTAATTCTGAATCTTGGGATTAGCCTCTTGGATTTGAACTTGAATTTTTCATGAACTCAATGTTGTAACTATCATACCCTGCTAAAAATATTGATACATGTGTCACAATAGATAAATTTTTAATTGATGTGCATAACCTTTAGTTTAATTTATTTGGACTTGGGTTTGTTAAAGAGCACCCTATAACAAATATTGCCATGCCAGTCCTTTATCACTACCTTATTAGGGCACCAGACCTGCTAGCTTATCACTACCTAATTAGGCTTTATTATCAAAAAGTACAATCATTTTGTTTTGAGGTGCATTTGATATTTGGTTCCCCCCAAGACTAAACTATCTGTTTTCATGCAGTTTTGTTAGACCACCTATATTTACACTTTGTGTTGGGAATGCCTGGGGAGAGGCAGCCCTACTTTTGGCTGCTGGTGCAAGGGGAAACCGTTCAGCTTTGCCATCATCTACAATAATGATGAGACAGGTAATATATCATAATTTAATGCACGGCGCTTGAGATTTTCTTTCTGTATGTAATCTCTTTGTCCATTTCTTTTGTGCTAGCATTTTTCGTTTTCAGAGTACTGGTGATCTATAGATCAGATGAACCTTGAAAGTCTTGTTGACATTGACTTTTTTCACACTGTAGCCAATTGCAAGGTTCCAAGGTCAGGCAACTGATGTTGAGATTGCAAGAAAGGAAATCACAAATGTTAAGGCAGAACTGGTAAGATAAATGCTAAAATTACTTAGCACATTTTGCCTGCTAATAACCTTGGTTTAAGCTTCTTTCATTGCTACATCTGTATTGATATCCCTAATTTTGTGTTGCATACTTGCATTGCAAAATGAAGTCTTTCA
Organism: Fallopia convolvulus; assembly: GCA_964016875.1. Taxonomy (NCBI): domain Eukaryota; kingdom Viridiplantae; phylum Streptophyta; class Magnoliopsida; order Caryophyllales; family Polygonaceae; genus Fallopia; species Fallopia convolvulus. Next base: position 14,959,382 of record OZ024725.1, read on the forward strand.
CCGGGAAAAAAAATCCTCTAATCTCAATGGATGGAGGCAATTTGTTTCCGGAAGTTATTCAACTTGCTGGATTAATTAATATAAATCTTGAATCTTGAAATTTGTCATATGCTAGGGGTAGAACCTTGTGTAGATACTATTCAACAGAAGACATCATAGGATATCTCTGAAGTAACTGCTGTATAATTGTTAGTTTTTGTATTTCCATTTTCAAGGTCAAGCTATATGCTAGGCACACTGGAAAAACACATGAACAGATTGAAGAGGACATCATGCGCCCTAAATATTTTAGTCCAAGTGAAGCAGTTGAATATGGTATTATTGATAAGGTACTTGTACCCTGGTTTCTCTTAGTTAAATGCCATTTCTTTTTTTCCCTGCTTTAGAGTTTTGTTCAATCTAAACCTCTATTCTACAGGTGATTTATAATGAAAGAAGCAAAGAAGATAGAGGAGTTGTTGCTGATCTGAAAAGGGCACAACTTCTTTAAGAGTGAAGGCCGCTTTTAGTTTGTGGAGGTAATTCTAAAGAAAATTCACTTTTTGCATTTCATAGAATATTTTGTTATTTTGACATGTACTCAATCATAGAGGCTAACTATAATACATCTCACCCCATTACTACGTGTTCTCAACTGTCAGGATTCTATTGGTTCAAGCCTAGGCTAGTCTTGATTCCTGCCAAATTTTTACCCTTGGCAAATTTTTACCTGCTTAGAGTTTTGTGCAATCTAAATCACTTTTGCATCTCACCCTATTGACTCACAATCATCTATATATGCCATATTCACACTTTCAGCTATTTGATAAGTTTAACTACAGCAAAAGTAAACATTTATACACATCTGCATAATTATTCACAAGCACTACCTTTGATTGGAGGACTTTCTGTTGGTGTTCTAAGGAACAGGCAAAGTGATCATTAATTGATTTGGTTTGTGCTCTATATGGATGTTTTGTTAAGGTTCTAATTTCCCATCTGAAAAAATGTGCATTCAATTGGGATTTTACTTCAATAATGTTCTTCCCCTTACTCTTCTTCTAAACGTGCAGAAATTTCAACTGTGGCTACATGGAGTCATCTGCAAATGCATGAATTTTCTGGGATGAGAAGTGCTCATTTAGGTTTCTATTTTTGGTATAGGCATGAAACTTGAGCTGATACATCAACATGATTGGTACTCTAATTTTTGTATTCAGCTAGTGCATGCTCATGCTCCAGTATGTGTTCATAATATCATGCAGGTAGATTCAGATTCAGTACACAATACTACACATTGGCAAATCAGGGTGGGTTTTAAAAAGTTCATGTTTTTTTTTGGTTCATCCCATGTACTGTAGGATGTGTTGTAATGAAATTCTGCTAATCTCGTTGGGTTTTAGCATCTATTATTTTTGTCATGGAAAAAAGATTGAAATGTTTCAAGTTACTTCTTGACCGTGCCTTGTTTAAAAATTGAGAGACCGGAGTAATCCAATAACCGGGCTGAGCCGGTAGGAAGAAAGCACTCGAAGAAGAGCACACTCAGAGGTTGGTGGAAGGGAGGCAAAGGCGAGATGACCACCTAAGAACCAAATCTAGACTTCCAGAGTACCGAGAGTAGTAGACACTTAAAAGAAGACGTGTCGTTCCCAGCCTTGTTGATCGACAACACCTCCACAAAGTCAAAACAAACACAAATAACAATATCACCAGTCAGCAGAGAAATTGGATAATCAAGAAAAGTGCCCACAAAAGCACACATGGTCCATTAGGCCCAACAAGGACCAAATGCTACCCAACGAGCCAAAAACTGAGGAGGCACATGAGAATTTTTCAATCATCGGAATCTCAAAGATGTCGTCGGCAACGAAAACACCAAAAACTTAGAGCAAGTCTATGTCTTGCAATTATGTTTGAAAGAAATCATCCATAATATATTAATATATTTTAATATATAATATTAAAAAATGGAACTACGTCTTGATCTATTGATTTGAAAAAAGTTAAAACGAATTGATCCCTATAGCAAGTTTCGCATGTCTTGCACTTGTTTGAAAGAAACCATGTATTATACCATATTCTACTTTCCAATAAATAGATATTCGAGTTATGAGTCAATCAAGTGTATGTCTTGAAAAAAATGTGATTTTGCCTCACCATCTAGCCTAAACAATTTTTTTTTAGGCCGAATGACCTAAAAGTACCCTTATAATATGCCATATTGCTCTAAACCACTCTTTTAATATCAATTTACCGAAAACCACCCCTATGCCCCATTCCGTTAAAAAAAAACCACCCGTACTCAATTCCCCGTCAAAAGGCCGTTTACGCGCGCGTGCGATGAGTATTAAAATTCTCATTTCTATTTCCTTTTACCTTTTCTATCTATTTTACCTTATCTACTAGTAGTGAAAGCAAAGAAATGAATTAACCCCCCCATCTGAGAATCGTTCTTTCTCAACTTCAACCAATAGCTCAAAATCGAGAGACAGAAATTTAGGGTTTGGAGTCGACTATGGAATCGATTGAGGTGCATTCAAATTCTGAGCAATGAGGAGGCTAAGACCGATGTTGTTCGAATGATTGACGGGCTGGTGAGGTGCGTCGATGCCCTAGCTAATCGATTGCGAACTCGTTCGAAGAATACCCAAATTTGAGGAGAGGCGCTTTCGTTCGTAGAAGGTGAGAATACAATACTCTCAAAGCTTGTTTTTCTATACAATTATGATGCTTTTTTGGTTGATTTTCTGTATTTGTAAGAGTCGTTCGAAAGACTCGATGATTTTCTGCATTTCTACTGACACTCGTTGCTTTTGCTTTTGAGATTGTGATATATATTGGCGATGTCATTGAATAGGGTGTTGAGAATCTTTTTGGCTGTTGAGCATTATTTAATGGCAGTGGGGACAATATATACATATAAACAAAAACATGACTCATACAAAGCATGTGTCTCTGTTTGGAATATCTTAAAAAATTCATTTGTTTGTTTTACGCTTTTTTATACAATTTGAATGGCAGATATAAGTGTGAGGTATTTGTATGAGGGTCAATTCTACCTTTCTAAGCTTGGTGAGCTATGCTACAAGAAGGCAAAGGCTCATGTTCACGCAGATCTTGATCCAGACATGGTTTCAAAGGTTGTTTTGAAAGCTATATTCAAAGAAGAAGTTTGCCAAGAGCTTTGGTACATACAACCAGGAAAAACCATGCATAGAGGATTGACAAAAATAAGTGGAGATGCTGATGTGATGAAGATGGTTGATTGTGTTGGGAGGGATAGAGTGGTATATGTGTATGTGGTCCATAGTCATGAGATTAGCCCATCTACATTGAGAGCCAAGGCCCAACTTCACAACCCAATACCAATCTACATTAAGAGCCCAAGGCCCAACTTCACAACTTAATACTCAATGCGCACCAACAAGATATCCACCACCATCTAGCTCTTTACTACCAATCCTTGTTGAATCCAGAACCCTAAATACTCCACCAGCAGCCAACTTCCCCACCTCAACAAATGCTAAATTAGAAAGTGAGGAGGAGCCCTTAGGATCAGAGGCTTCAAATGAGTGTGAGGAGGATGTGTTAGGTTCAGAGTCTTCGGATGATGATGGAGATTTTGACTATTTAGAAAGCGAGGATGAAGATGATGAGTTGTTTCAAGAGAATATTGATAAGGATGTTGGTCATTTCAGAGACTTCAATGCAGTTGTAGAAACGGATGGTGGAGGAGATTATGTGGATGATGAGCCACCATTGGATGATTATGATGAATTGCAGAGTGTAAGTGGGTCATCTGATGATGAGTCCAAGAAGAAGAAACATGTCAGGTATGCTGAATTCAACCCTCTTGTCGACTTCAAAAAAAAAGGATCCATCTAAAAGAGGGCACGATATTTGGTTCGAATGACATATTTAGAAAAGCACTAAGACAATATTCAATTGAAAATGGTGGTGATTATTACTATCTGCACAATGACAAGTCCAGGGTTTCTGTTTACTGCAAATTGAAGTGTAATTGCTCTATGAAACATGCAAGGAAAAAGTGTGTATGTAAGGTAGCCAAGTGTAATTTTAGGGCCACTGCTAGGAAAATGGGAAAATATGGAACTTTTCAACTAAAGGCCATTAGTGGAAAACATGATTGTGGCTAACAGCATGAGAATAGTAAGATGACTTCAGTGTGGCTTGTAGTAAATTATTTGGAGTATCACAGAGATGACCCACAATGGAAGCTGTAAGGGTTTATGAATGCTGTAAGAAGGGACCATACCATAAACATCTCATACAACCAAGCATGGAAGGTCAGGAAGAGGGCCATGTTGATGACTCAAGGGGATGCTAGGGTGCAATATGGAAGGGTCTGGGATTATGCAGCAACAATTAGGAGATGGAATCCAGGGAGTTCTAGTTATGTTCAAGTGTGCCTAGACAATTCAGAGAAACCCTTATTCCAAAGAATGTATGTGTGTTTAGATGCATGCAAGAAGGGTTTCTTACAGGGTTGTAGACCTATAATAGGGTTGGATGGTTGTCATCTTAGGGGTGCATACACTGGACAAGTATTGGTTGCACTTGGTAAGGATGAAAATGAGAACATCTACCCCATTGCTTTTGCTATTGTTGAGGCAGAGAGAAAGGAAACATGGGGTTGGTTCCTAGACATCCTGGTAAGAGATATTGGAGAGAGCAATCCAACCTTCATGTTTGATAGGCAAAAGGCATTTAGTACAATATTGCATTAAATATCTTCCATGCTTGTTAGTACATTTGTTTTCTTAATCCCTAACTTAAATACCTTCCATGTTTTTCCTAGGGTCTTGTTGAAGCTCTAAGAGATGTTTTCCCAATGGCTCCAACAAGGGTGTGTGTTAGGCATATGTACAACAACTTCAAAACAAGATGGCTAGGAAAGACTTACAAGGATGTTTTGTGGGCAACTGCTAAGGCTTCAAATGCTGCAGATTATGGGTACGCAATGGATGAGGTAAGGAAGCTTGATGAATCAACACATAAATACTTGATTGATTCAAACCCAAACACTTGGTCTAGGCATGGATTCAAGCATGACACGAAATCTGACATGCTCCTTAACAATGTATGTGAGAGTTTCAATTCTCTAATTCTGCTTGCAAGAGAGCTGCCTATTTTATCAATGTGTGAGTGGATCAAAAGGAAATTGATGAAGAGGTTGTGGCTAAGCGTGAGGGAGTGTTGAAATATGAGGGACAGTTTACACCTCACACAATGAAGAGAATAGAACTTGTTAAGAAAGAATGCCTAAGGAGTTGTACACCTTTCTATGGGGGTGCAGACATGTTTGAGGTTGATCATTACATCCTATTTTGATTGCATAGGTGACCTGCTCTCAAGGAAGGTCATATCTTCCTCAACAAAGGTCCACAATAAGTATGATTGCAACTAAAGAGCAACTTGCTGCTACAGTTAGGCGCTCACCAAGAAAGCACAAGGCTAGTGGCCCTACTAAGAAGAAATGATCATGTCCTAAAACTTATGTGTTTGTTGGTTTTTGTCTAAACTATGTGTATTCTCCAAAGTTGGGTGCTTTTGAACTACTTTAAACCCAAACATTTATGCCACTTATGTGTTGGTTAGATCTTGCAACTTATGTGTTAGTGCAACTACAACTATGTGTTGGTATGGCAGGTCGTTTGTATTTGACGTTTGGTTTGTACAACTTGTGTGTTGGTACTGTCACAAAAAATTTATGTGTTTGTTGGTTTGTATAACTTGTGTTTAGTTTTGTCTATCCTTCGCCTTTGGTTTTATGAAGCTAGTTGCATGTATGTTGTTACAATTTTAGGAGTTGCTTATGAATGTTGTGTTGGTACCTTTGCTATGCCAAAATGATGTTACAGTTTTGAGGGTTGCAACAGAAGATACAACAACATGAAAGTTTTCATCACCAAGCTTCAATAGAAGATATCATAGCAAAGGTCTACAAGTTTATACAACATGAAAGTTAGATACAACATGATGTAAATGAACTCTAGGCTAAATGAAAAGTTTTAAGACTTGCATCAGAATTTCCTTCATACTACATTGCCCACTCGACCATTCCAACATTAAGACACATGAATACAAACAAGACAACAACCATACCAATAACACGACTTTGATCATAATGCTTCAATCTCCTAATCATAGCTTCAGAATTCATGTTGTATGCATCCTTTTCAGCCTCCAACCTCTCCAATAAGGAGTTCTTAACAACAAACTCTTCTCTCATCTTGCGCGTCTCCATTTGAAGAGATGTACACGAATCCAATAATTGCCTTGTCTCTCCTTCTAGCACCTCTTTCTCCTTCACCAAATTGTTGATGACATATATGGCTCTGCCAGAGTACTCTTCATCCATCCACATAAAGAAGTTACATTTCTTTGGAGATCCATAATGACGGCAACCATAAAACCTTCTACCATAGTTCCTCTGCGTATGTGCCATGGATTTCTTTGCTTGAAGGCCACAATGAGAAACCCTTTGTTGTGAATTTGATGATGATATACTTAAGCTTGATATTGATAACTTGAAACCATGGTTTTGATCAACAACATTGACTACTTAACAATTATTGTTTAGAAATTCAAACCAAATTCAACTTTCCCTCCTCAATTTAGCTTTTTTTTTAACAAATTGAGCATGAAATTCACTATTTCCATTGTAATTGTTTCATTCAATTGAGCTTTTTCGGTACCAATCCAACCCCAAATCAACATTTCCATTTCAATCATTTCGTTCATTTACTGAGATTGAACCCTCAATTTCACACTACAACAATTCATCAATTGGACACGAATTCTATCCTTAAACCAATGAAGAATATAAACACTACATTCCATATCGTCCAATCCAAGCCCATATCAATAAAAAAACCAATACTTTACAAAAAACGAAAAGTTAGGGTTTAAAGGGATTCAAACTTACAACCGAAAGAGCATTGATGGCAACTCAATTGGATCCTTCTCAGTCGTCGGACGTCTTCGGTCGTCGAAATTCTACAAGCGTCTTCAGAGTGATTTAAGATAGGCAAAAGCTTGTAAAGTTTAAAATAGATAGAAAAGGTAAAAGGAAATAGAAATGAGAATTTTAATACTCACCGCACGCGCGCGTAATCGACCTTTTGATGGGGAATTGAGTACGGGTGGTTGTTTTTTAACGGAATGGGGCATAGGGGTGGTTTTCAGTAAATTGATATTAAAAGGGTGGTTTAGAGTAATATGGCATATTATAAGGGTGGTTTTCGGTCATTCAACCTTTTTTTTAACATGAAGAAATAAAAAAAGCCATTGCAATTGTCGGAAATACTAAGCCTACGAAAGGCACAAAAAAAGAGGGGAAGTTTATATCTATCATAGAATGGGCACCTCGATTTACTATTTGTACTTGTTTGTTATATTGTTCTATTCTAAAATTATCTTAACTCAATTAGAATTCTAATTCTATATAATTATACTAATTATATCTACCAGCCCTTGGCCTTCCGCATCCAGACAGGCCAATGACGGTTTCGAACCTTTGACTGCTAGATCCGAGGCGGGTCGTTCTAATCCCGGTTCTTTCTTTTCTTCGAAGCTTAAAGACTAAAGAAAAGAGGGTGATGGGTGGTCGAGTGGGCGAAACGGGTGACGAGTTGGATATGGATGAGATTTTACCCCCGCCCGACCCATCCGTTTACCACTTGCATAATTTTACCTAGTATACATATTATTTACTAATATCTCCAACAAACCTAATTTGTGGCCTCCAAATTCTATTACTTATCTAGTTATATACCGTGTTCTGTTTTACAATCTTCAACTTTCTCCTACCTTTCCCAATAACGTTGTAACTTGACTCACTTTCACTGCTTCTGCTGTCTTTTTTGAATCTCCATTCTCGTCTTCTCAACTTCCTCCTAAACTCTCCTTCACTACTAGTCTTCCTCATTCTGGTCGTCGTCCCTTTTTAGTGTCACTATTGTCAATGCTTCTTTTATTAACTTTAGAATTTCATTTAAAAATATTATTTTAAGGAAAATTCCGGTTGGTACCCTCGAGTTTTTGACTTTTTCGAATGGTGCCATAAAAAAAACTTATTCCGAGTGGTACCCCTGAACTTTTGGAAAAGTCCAGTTGGTGCCCTTACTTGTAAATTTTCGTTAATTTATAACTAAATTAGTATGTTTTCTAATGAAAAAATATATTTTTTAATTAATTAAATTAAACACAATTTTAATTTAGTAACAATTCAAATAAATCGTAAAAAATATTAAATTAAAATTTATATTATACATATTGTCAAGTAGATTTTATGTTGAATAATTAAAATAATTTTAAGTTAAAACCAAAAATATTAAAATATTTATATTAAAATAAAAATAATGAATGATTAAAATTTCTCATGTAGATTTTATATAGTCATTTTGAAATTATTTAAAAACTTAATAGAACTTAAAATTTTAATGTAACTTGAGCGTATCATAACGAAAGTTCTATTAGTTTTTCTACAAAATTATTACATAAAACCTACATGAAAATTTTAATTATTAATTTTAAAATAAATATTGTGATATTTTTTTAACTTAAATTTTTTTAATTATACAACATACAATCAACTTAAAAAAATATATATAATATAATATTTTTAAGAGTCTTTTGTCGAAAACCACCCGTAAGATAGGCCATATTCCACTTAACCACCCGCTTAATAACAAATTACTGAAAACCACCCATAAAAACGATTCCGTCAAAAATCAACCACCCATGGACATCTCCCGTTCAAATTTCGTTAAAAATTAAATTAAAATTCCTAATTTGTTTTATTCTAATTTAAAATACACTCCCCTTCCACTAGCCCTCTCCCGATCCCCCAAATTCGTCAACAGCTTCGTCCTCGTCCCCTTCCTTCGCCCTCGTTGCCACCGGCCCCCTAGTGGGCCGACCATGCCTGGCTGCCGCCCTCCGACTCCCCTTCCACATAGCTCTCACCTTGCCCCCTACCCATGGCAAATCGTAAATCCTCAACCTAAAATCCCCCTAGACCAACTATATTGTCATCAATCCGGTTGTCGAGGTGCTCAATCATCCTAACACCAAGGAGAAGAAAGAAATGACGAGTCCGGCCACTTGAAGAGCTCGACAAAAGCAACATATCTGTCGGCATATCAACCGCTATCAATTAGAGCGGGATCTCAAATTTTAAATATTCAGACACTCTTGTTTCTGTTTTACCTGCTAATGATGCACCTGGGCTTTGAATTAAACCAAATGGGCATTCAACTGAGGGATTATGCCTAATTTTTTCACCCCAAGGCTACCGATCTAGCAAATGATCCGATGACGACAAGCCGACGGTTGCAAGGGAGGCGGAGCTGGTGCAACAAGCGTGGGCTGGAGCAGAGGAACTATCGGAAGACGATGATGCTCAACTAGGTGTTAGGCGTGGACTGGGAGTGTGATGCTCGAGTGCTCGACTGGTTTCGGCGTCGGGGAGTTGTCGTCGGTGAGTGGTGAAGAGATTGACGGTCTCCACTGGCGGACAAGACAAATTAGGTTTTTTTTTATCTATTTAGTAGAAAGATATAAATGAGGAAAGAAAAGAAAAATTAAAAAAAAACACATGCGTTTAACGGATTTTGAAACGGAAAATTGAGAACGGGTGGTTGATTGTTAACGGAGATGTGTATATGGGTGGTTTCCGGTAAATTGGTATTAGGCGGGTGGTTAAACGCAATATGGCCTATCTTACGGGTGGTTTCCGACAAAAGACTCTATTTTTAATTTAATATTTCATATGATTTATGTTAATTGTTATTAAACTAAAATTTGGTTTCAATTTAATTAAATAAAAAATTATTTTTTTCATTAGAAAACATACTTATTTAGTTAAAAAGTAACGGAAATTTACTAGTAAGGGCATCAGCCTTTTGCAAAATTTTAAGGGTACCACTCGGAATAAGTTTTTTTTACGTCACCATCCAGAAAAGCCAAAAACTCGAGGATACTAATAATTTAATAATTTATATATGGCGGGTCACTTGACTCGCCCACAGGTAATAGACTAGTCTTAGTTCCCGTGCCTTGCACGGGTTTTTTAAAATTATTTTATTATTTATTTATATTTGTTAAGTTTTGATTAATTGATATCAATCTAAAAATAAAATAAAATATTCTATAATTTGTATGATGGAATAAAATCTTTCTAGTTATCATATCCAAAAATAAAAGATTGTTTAATAATAAGATTTTCCATCATCTATGTATATATATAAAAGACGCAAGAAATAAGGCCACCATATTGCGCCACCTATGATTTTCCTATGTGTCGTTCTCACGTTAAGCCACCTATGATTTTGCCACATAAGATTTTTTATTTTGGAAATTTATAAATGTTGATATTATTTTAATATAATATATAAATAGGATAAATTAATGTAGGAAAGATTCTATCTAAAATAAAGATGTTATCTACTATATATTAGGAACTAGGATATACCTAAAATATTTTATCCAAAATTAAAATAAATTAAAGAACATTAGATATTATATATTAATATAGATATAATAATTTACTTTTCCAATTAAATTCTATCTATTTGTATGAAAACAAAATTCGAACTTTATTTAAACTTAAAGAAAATTATTTTATCATTATCTTTTTATCTATTTATGTAAAATATTTATTTATGTGAAATAAAAAATAAAGAAAATTTAACTTTTATATCTATTTATGTGAAATAAAAAATTTAATTCGAATTTAATTAAAAATAAAGAAAATTACTTTATCTTTATCTTTTCATCTATATATGTAACAGGTTTATCTTAAATGAAAATTTGATAAAAAAAATTAAAAATTTCAATATCTAGGTAATTACTTGCCCAAATTAAATTTTCATAAAAAATTACATTATCTTTTCATTAATTTCCTTTTTGACTTATTCATGTAAATATAGAAGATTTTTTATCTTTAAAAAATTCAATCTTAACTCCTTTTTTTTATCTTTTTAAGTTTTTATTTTAAATATTTTAAAGAATTGAATTTGATTAAAAAATTATAAGAATTTACATTATTTTTTTTTTCTATTTTAAATTAAAAAAATTGAATTATTCTATGTAAAATAATTTTATTATATGTTTTCATAAATAAATTATCATTAAGCCATCAAAATCATATTGGGCTCACTTTAATGATTTTGGCTCCGTCTCACATTTTAAAAACTGTAAAATTTTATGTAATCTTTTTCTAATATAAAAGTTTTTTTTATACTAAATTAAAATCACATTCAATAAATAAATTAATAATTAAATTCATATAGTCGTGCAAAGCACGACGGGTATAACTAGTATATTCTAAAAACATGCATAAGAATTCATCATATCCAAAAATAAAAGATTATTTTTTTTTAAAAAGGTGGTGTGGTCCAATCTAAAGGTGACATGTGTCGTTTAATAATTTTTTTAACCTCCATTTTAATATATAGTTATGATAGATTGGATATATGAGTGAAAGGTTTTATGGGTGGATCACATGAACCATTTTTATTCTTGATTCGAGTAGTTGAATGGCTACACTTTTACCCATAACGAGTCTGTCCTTTTTTTCCTTTTATTTTGGGTCTTCAACTGAAAAATCTCCCTAACTCAGATCCGAGGAGCGTTAGGAAGGAACCAGAGAGAGAATCAGAACGGAACGGAACGACGGACTCGGGAGAAAGAATTCTTCACCGCCGGCATATCTTCTCTGCCTCGACAAAGTCTACAAATTCGTCTTCAAAATTGATCGGTTTGAACTTGCCCTTCTCAATTGAATTTTATTTCCTAATGTCTTTATGTCAACCGTGGTTCTTATTTCTCAATTGAGAAAGATCCAAATTTTCACTTGTTTTGCCTGGCTGAGAGCTCCCGGACGCCGGTGGAGCGGTCACCTCCCCCCCCCCCCCCCCCCCCCCGCCGCCGCCGCCATATTTCGTTGGATTCAGATTGGCTTGAGCTTCTGTGATTATGACCTTGGTTTGAAATAATTAGCAAACCTAGAAAATATTACAGGTTTGTGGACTCTGGGTGAGAGTTTGCCATGCCTTTGGGTTGTGGACTTGAGATAGACATCAAGCCACAAAAAAGTGGGTAATACATATCAGGTTGGGTTTGGGTGTTGATGGTGCACTTGACAATCCGTCTGAACCATTACAGGTTCTTTTATCATCCCATGTATCTTGCATAATTATTCTGTAATGTATACGTATATTCTAAAGGCTGTACACTTGTAAACTTGATGTGTTGCAACTTATTCTTGCATTCGATGTTTATACTAGTGGATTTTACATAATGATTGTTTCAAATTGTAGCTTATGTCTTTACTGAAACCACTTAATTCACTTTGTAATGGTGGATGATTAAATGTTGGGGTCCTCGTGGGTTTGGGGAGAATCTGTAGTATTATATTCAGTAGTGAACTACTTTGATTTTTTGGCTTTTGCTTCTTTTCAGATAGATGGCTTTGTTCTTTCTATGATACTGTTGTTGTTTTTTTTGTCAGAAATCGTACCATTGCTATTCATCACTAGTCTGGGAATCACATGTATCTTTTGGCTTTTTCCTTTTTAAGTAGATTGTTCGGATCTGTTTATTATGTAGTTCTATTGTTTTTGTTTATCTGAAGCCCCACACTATTGTTATTTGCTTCCTAATTTCCAATTTGTTTCAGGTGCATGACTAATCTAATATAGTTTACCATCATTCTATATAACGCAGGTCATTTCTATAATTTACAACTATAGAAGATTCTGAACATATAAACTATGGGTGTGAAGCAAGCTATAAAGAGACTTGATGCCTTTCCTCGTGCTGAAGACCACTTGTTGCAGAAGACACAATCAGGAGCAATTGGTGAGGCACTGTTTATTTTCCATTTAGTGAACGTAGAGCTCTGTAAATATTTAGGATTGGGTAGGATAAAAGCTATTATCTGCTTAGCTTCGCTTGCTGCCCATGTAGTCCTGTTCACACAATAATGTCTTTCTGTCCTTACTTGCTCTTTCTTGTTGTGCTCATTTGCACATCATAGGAGACTAAGATATTGAATACCTTAAAGAGAAATTGAAATTTGTGTGACCTTAATGGCTAGACTTACCAGCCAATGTTTCTGTTATAATCGATTTGTATTCACATTGTCTTCTTATTTCTTGTAGTGTCAATCATTGGCCTGTTCATAATGGCATCACTGTTCATCCATGAGCTTAGATATTACCTTAGCACATATACTGTTCACCAGGTGCAGCACTCAACTTTGAATTGGAAGTTTCCATGTTATTTTCTCTAAATTTTCATTTTGATTTCCCTTATATATGCTGTCTGCATCCATGGCTGTGCACTTCTCTGATCTGAATCCAATCAGTTTCTCTTTGGCATTTTAGATGTCTGTGGATCTAAAGCGTGGAGAAACTCTTCCAATACACATCAATATGTCATTCCCTTCTTTACCCTGTGAAGGTTAGAATTGATCACAATTTTCATATTCAAATTGTGAATTTTTTTAAAACTTTGCAGACGTCTATTGTTTATTTTCTTTCATCTACCTGTAGCAATCATTTCTAATAGTTAACATGTTTCCAGTTCTTAGTGTGGATGCTATTGATATGTCCGGAAAGCATGAAGTTGATCTCGACACAAACATATGGAAAGTAAGGGATTTTTTTTATTCTCCTTTTCAAGTTTGATTGTTGATGGATGATGATGCTTTTATTTTTCTCATGTTAGCTATCTTTTGGTAGATATTGCTTCTTGTGAAGGGAAGTGTCTTTATGCAAATATCCTAGAATTTAATTGTTGAACACCTCAGCTATGGTGTTTTCTGTGTTCAGTTTCTTGCATCCAATTATCCTATCATTCAAAACATAGGTGGTGTGCCAAAAATGTACTTTCCCATGGCAATAGTGTACACTTCTTGTCCTGTGTCAGCGCCACTTAGATTACTAACATTCTTTGGCAGCTGAGCCTAAAGTGTACTTTCCCATGGCAATAGTTGTCTGCTTATTGTTCTGTTTCAGTGCCACTTCGATTGCTAACATTCTTGGGCAGTTGAGCACAACCTTATAAAAATTTTGGACCTAAATTAGTTCAGGTGATAATTGAAATCTGAATAATATGAAACCATACTAATATTTTATAATTTAATCTATTGTGCATCTGATCCATTTAGGTTATTAGTTTCGAGATTATTCAATTCATTGTGTCCTGAATAACTTACTACTATTTTCATTTTGGGCTTGATACCCCCAGAAGTCTTCTAGTATAAAACATGTAGTACTTGTAAATAAATGTGCCAACCTCCCTCGTGTGCTCTGCCTCTTTGTACTTCAAACATGAAGGGTAATGGAAAAAAATCACACCTTTGCCTGAACATTGTTGTCATATAGCTGGAACTTTGTATTATTTTCTTTTTTTCGAATATTAATCAACATCTTCGCCCTGTATAGTCCTGCTCAAGCAGGATCTGGGGGGTCAAGATAGGGACACCCATACCATGATTAGGTGGATGCACCTGAAAGACCCAAGGAAAATTGAAATTCACCTATGTGACAACAATAACTGAATTTAGTTAAAATGCACCAAATTGATATGGGGGCTGTATCCATCTCAAAGGCATTTGTTTCGAACATTAATGCTAATAGCTTTTTAACTGCATGGAATTTTCACAGCTTCGCTTGAATCGTGATGGTGTTATAATTGGAACTGAGTATTTGTCAGATCTTGTGGAGAAGGAGCACTCTCATAACCACGGTAATACTTTGGCCAACTATATTCTTATTTCAGTTGTTAAGAAGGAAAAAAAAAACTTTTTTCATTTCTTTCGTCTCATAGTCTTGCAGAATTAGTCAGAACTTGCTATGTGATTTGCATTATGTCTCAAATGGTTACTCCCAAAGCTATCGAGGTGAAAATAGGGAAATATACTATTATGTTGATACATTTATGAAAAAATAGTAAATTAGGGAAATATACTAGCTCCCAGTGTTTAAAAAGGCGTTGCCTAGGCGTGCCTGGGCCATGCCAGCGCCTGCATCAGGCAGGGCGAGGCCGCCTGCATAAGGCGGCCCCTAGGCGGCTCAGGCGCACTAAGGCGGCCAGGCGAGCCTAGGCGACAGGCAATGCGCCTTATCCTGATTTGCTTGAAAAATAATGTTGACGATATAAAAAAAAGGATAGAATCTCAACAAATCAACTATATATCTTATCAATATATATTAATATCTTTTATTTCCCCAAATTGAAGTTATTGTGATATTTTTTTATATGCAATTATCTATTTTCAAAGATCTCAATATCCTTTCTTTTCAAAAAAAAAGAAAAGATCTCAATATCCTTTTATCTAACTATATAATCATATGTGTATCTTTTTCTCCTTACACAACTCCTCTCCTCTATCTTTTTCCATTGTTCAATACTTCATTTATTGTCTGGCTGTTGGACGTTTGAGACTTGGAGCTCCTGCTGCTGCAATACATAGGGGATATTGATCTTGACCTTCATTTAGAACTTTAAATTTAATAAAAACTTGGGTTTTTTTCTTTAAAAATATGTTTTTATATCATACTTAACATTATTTTGTTTATATTTATTATTTACCAAAAATTATGTATAAGGCGAGCGCCTTCGCCTTAGAGGCGCGCCTAGGCGATCTGGATGGTACATCGCCTAGGGTGTCGCCTTGCCTTTTTAAACACTGCTAGCTCCTCTCGGTGATATTCTTAGATGCAACTTTCACTTGCTTGTGTAGATTGATTGCTCCTTTTGTTTTTTCCTAGTAGGCCACTTGCCGGTCTTCATCTTTTTTACCCCAAAACTGCGCCTGGAATTACATGGATTTCCTTACCATTCGACTCTATGACATTCTTTGGTATCAGCTTCTTGGACTACTAGGTTTTCTTGACCATGAAAATTAACTTCACACTTTTGTTTGTTGATACTTGCACACTTTTGTTTGTTTGACACTTGCGTTGCATTCTTTTGTATCTGGAAAGTTGGCTGACTTCAATTCAATATAGGATCTTCATTTTTAATTGATCTTTTGGCCCGGTCAAGGGTATTTTCGATTGACACAAAATTTAGATGGAAGGATCCTTGCTTCAATACTTAAAATGATCTGCTTCTTGATATGACGAAAAAAAGAAAGAATTGGCGTCATTCTTTTGTACTTCTTTATCTTTTTCTAGAAGCATCATTACAAAATGTTTAGAATTCTCCTAACATGTACACTTGTGACATTTAACCAATGAAGGACTAAGTGAAGCTGCTTATTCCAATTATCTTATTTGTTGCTTAACATTATGGGTATTTGTTTCTCTATATTCTTAGGCGGACAGTAGTTCAAATCTAATTCATTTTTATTGATTTGGTGAGTAATTTTGTGGAGCAGAATACTTTTACAATAGTGTTAGAAGCAAGGTTGTTAAAATCGGGATTTTAGGATCGGATCACGGAAGATCTCATGGATCGGATTGTAAAATCGGATTGTAGGATCCTATAAAATCAATAAAATTAATTTAATATAAATATGATACAAAAAATACTAGATTTTGAAATGAAGAAATAGAATTTTATAAAAAATTAGTGATCATAATGCCAATAATTGACATTCCAAGCTTACATATGGTTCTAATCCGTAGTCAATCCAATTTGCGATAGGAGCAGTTGATAATTGAATCCAAAAATTTCCATTCTTTTCATAATAGTGCGAAAAGAAGGCCTGGCTCCAAGTTCAAGAATAGTAGAATAGTGGCGTTGAGTTTATTGACCCCTTACCTTAAGATTAGTCAGTTATATTTCTCGATGGGGGCAGGGAAGGGATATAACTCAGCGGCAGTATAAGTAGCACATTAAAAAAATTCATGCTTTCATAAGCATTGCAAAGTAGCCAAGAGTATTTTTTAGGGTCAAAGTAGGATTATGTGGACTTTATTAGGAAGAGAATGCTGTAAATTCAAGAATTTGGAGCTTATAAAAGGGAATTTGAGAGGTAAATAAGGTTAAAAACACAAAATGAACATTTAGGAAATGTAATTTCACTAATAATTGAGTCAATTGATGTTAAAATGAAATTTAAAAGCTCAAAGTATTCAAAAAGTCAGGATCTAACGATTTTACACAAGATCTAATGAGATCCTAACAGTTCTATATGATTTTAACCCGATTCTACACGATTCTATTATGATTTTAACACATTCGATTTTAAAGCACGATCTGGATCAGAATCCCATATTGGATTGTAGGATCTCACGATTTTAAGATCCGGATCTCAATTTTAATAACAATGGTTAGAAGGGGTATACTGTTTGGCACTTGTAGATTCTGATGTCATATATTATTCGGAAAATGTCATCTGAATCTTATGTGCTTCTGGTAAAGTGCTAAACAGTACACTTGTAAATTTTTGCTTGGGAAAAATGGAAACGTGCTCATCTTGAGCATTTCATATTAACTGTTGCACTAGGATAAAGTCTTCTGTTAATTAAAACTTGATAGATATATGAGCAGATCATCACATACCTCACCATGAAGATTCCAAAAATAAGACGCATTTGCAAGGCTTTGATGAGGAGACAGAAAACACGGTTAAGAAGGTGAAGCAGGCATTGGCAGATGGTGAAGGTTGCCGGGTAATATTTCAAAATTTCCTTTGTGGATCTTTTGGACATCTGAACCTGCTATTCTAAGCTAATATCAAATTGTGGTCTGATATAGGTCTATGGAACACTGGATGTCCAAAGAGTTGCAGGGAATTTCCACATCTCAGTTCATGGATTGAACATTTTTGTTGCACAAATGGTTAGTCACCTTTACTAGTTGGACAAACTGGAATTTACATTTGTCCAAATGTAGAACATTGTTTATACCTTGGGTGATCTCTTCTGCTCAAGAGCACAATAATTCATTAACTAAAGTTGATTAATCTAGTATATGATTTTATAACTGAGGGCAGTATCAAATTATATCTAAAATAATGGTGTTTGAGAATAGTGTTACTGCAATCATGCTTATGGAGAAATTATAAGAAATTAATGTTGGACTGCCTTGTGAATCATTTTAGATAAAGTAAAAATGTCAACTAAAACATAAACACGTTTCATATTTCATTGAGCCTCCAAAGTGGTGTTGATTGATTTAACTGAGCCTAATCTTACTTGGTTGAAACTGTATATTTAGGTTCTCCATGGATTTTACTTCATATATTTGCTATATTTGAAAGGTTCTTTGGTTCCATCCACAATGGAATATAGACTTTATTTTATCTTGTCAGGATTTAGCATCTATTACATATCAATTTTTAGATCCTTTTTTATTTACTGCCTCAGCTATCACATATAATGAAGCTTATTTTGGTATTGTCTATCTTTTGATTTTCTTGTAGATCTTTGAAGGATCTAATCATGTTAATGTGAGCCATGTTATCCATGAATTATCATTTGGACCAAGGTATCCGGGAATTCATAACCCCCTTGACGACACAGAGCGTATGTTACATGGCGCAAGTGGCACTTTCAAATATTACATTAAGGTAATGTTAAGATACATCTCTTATGTTGTACCAATTTTCTGTATTCCTAGGACCGAAAGTAATTTAATATGCTGAGATACTTGCCATATGCATAATGGATGCTGGAAATCTGTATGTCAAGCCTACATGTTTATTTTATTTGGGTACATGTATGCAATTCTGGTTTGTGAGCCTTATTCTTGATAAGAAGAAACTCCACTAGTGCATGTTCATCTACTGCCACTACTTAAACCAGCTTCTAGGGCTGCTGGAATGGAAGGTTCTCGAGGCTGGTGAAAATCTGCCACCTGCTGGTGGGAAGTGAGAGAGACACTGATAGGAAAAAGAATGAGAATTAGGAATTAGGGATATTATTTATGTAGGGCACACAGCTTATATGATTGCATAATTGTCAAGACTTGAAACCAATTGAAACATATGTTCAGTAGAATGAAAACTATTACTGAAAACAAGTACAATTAAGTGTTCTGTATGTAATAATAAATTTTAAGGGTAAACTTATGGGAAAAATATAGCTGGCATCTAGTCTTAAAAACTAAATCTTGTTGATAATATATACTCTTACCATCTATACATGCTTTACTTCAGTAAATTGCCATGTTTGCGTTACAGAATTGCCCTGTGATGGTATTCTTATATAGGGGAAATAAATTGGCAGAAATCTGCCTTCATTGTAATATTTGATTGTTTCCAATTTATAATTATCTATCAAGCATTATATTATTATCAGTTGATGCTATTGAATATTATAAAATTCTAATATTGCTCTTGCAAAAGAATTCTTACAAGTAGCCATTAAAGATTTGCATCTCATGAATCTTGTTGCCTTTATCTTATAGGTTGTACCTACAGAATATAGATACATCTCAAAAGAGGTTTTAGCAACGAATCAGTTCTCCGTGACGGAGTTTTTCTCTCCCATGCGGGAGTTTGACAGATCATGGCCAGGTTAGTGTTGATACTGAATCTTGAAGTTCCTAAATAATTTGGGATATCTCCATGTGAATGTTGATTATTCTATTTCCTCTATACCAGCTGTGTACTTTTTGTATGATCTATCACCAATTACCGTGACAATCAAAGAGCAGCGTCGCAATTTCCTCCACTTCCTCACTCGGCTTTGTGCAGTATTAGGCGGTACATTTGCATTGACAGGTTTACCTCTTTTTAATCTTGTCTGTTTCAGTTGCTAAAGAAATCGATTACACTATAAGCTTTTTAATCTTTTCCATTTCAGTCATCAGTTACCTCTCTTTTTAATCTTTACTCACCAATTAATCAGTAACAAACATTTCTTAACAAAATTGGAAGGCTAAAACGACAATCTTTTCCTAATGGAGGTAGTTGTTAGCTGTGGTTATGTAATGTGAATATATGTACGTGTGCTAATTTTGTTGTCATTCATTATTGTTTCTGCAGGCATGCTGGATCGCTGGATGTATCGGATTGTGGAAGCTGTGATGAAGCCAAACAATCGAAGACTCATATGATTCATCATGGCAGTTAAGTTAATGATAGCTTTTGAAATCTCCAGTTTACAAACCTACTGATTTTTGTTGGTCTCAAGTTTTGCTTATGGTTAGACTGTAAACAGTATGGGAGAAAAGGAAAAGGAAAAAGGAAAAAGGAAAGAGAGGAAGGAAGGAAGGAAAAATTGAAAGCAGAGCAGCCTAAGAGATATTGGGGTCATTTAGTGAGTGATGAATTCACATGATCCGGCTGTATTAGTTCTAAAATTATGGGAAACCCAATTCTCCCCAGCTGAAAATCAAGTAATCAACCTGAATATTTATGTGCAAGATTGCATTTTTGCTATGGCATATTCTAGTGGTTTTACTGTAGCAAGCTTCTCTTATCTAACTTCCGAGTTATTATTGTCTTTACTTCACTTAAACTACGATCTGTCTCCTCGATAGCGTATGAATAACATGCTTCTCTTAGAGTATAGATGGTTTGTCCAAATATCTTTGATCATCAGTTAAAATATTCATTCTTCTCACTTTCACTTTTTCTGTAACCAAACTTATGTCCAAGTAATTCCAATAGTTGGCCAACAAAATTTGGTCATCTATTTTTTTTTTAAATTTTATAAAGCAAAAATAAAAAATAATACCCCCTCCGTTTCACAATACTTAATCTTAAAGTCTTTATTTTTTGTTTTAAAATAGATGTTCATATAAAATTTTTACTCAATTATGCCCTTGGTAATATACCCCCAAATTACACTTTTTCCAAAATTTCTTTTTTATTTGGTTGAATCTCCCAAAAAGAAAGAGTATTTTTAATAGGGGGAATTTGGGGGAATTTTTTTCTCTTAATATGTGTGAAATTTTATCTAAGAATAAGTATTGTGAAATGCAGGGAGTAAAATTTGTGATCCAGTTGCCGTTACCATGTCGAACCATTGTCGAAAATCAAGAAGTGATCTTCATTATGACTGGGTCACTACTACCTATTCCAAATCCATTCTCTTTCATTAAATTTAGGTTGATTAACCGAAAACCATCCTTATAATAACGCATATTGTAGAAAATCCCCTGCATAATACAAAATTTATTGAAAACCACCTGTATCAGGTTCTTCGCTAGCATAACCCCCCACACTTTATTTTCATCCAAAAAATCTGTTAAAATTGTGAAAGTATCTTTTATCCTTTGTTTTCATTATATTTTAATTTTTAAAATAAGAACAAGAATGACAACATTGACATAGTTCAGTTCCCTCAAGGAGAATCTAGGGGGTCAAAATGGAGTTACCACTGGCTTAACGTAGAGGGGATGTGACTAAGAGACAAAGATACCGAAATCCCAAAACAACAGTAAAAAGCAAAGAGCGAAAGAAAAACAGAACGAGAACAGGAACATAGACAGAACAAAATGGAAGCTAGGCGAAAACAAAACACAAACGCAAGAAGGAGGAACCAAAAACCAAAGCCAAGCGAGAAACCCAAGCTGCTAAGACCTCAAGCGGAAACCGTCTATCCAAGCGATTAGTTGTTGTCTACCACTCGTATCTTCTCCCTCCACATGTCCCTATAAGTTGTTAAATCTGCTGAAATCCCTAACTAGCTAATATCCTACCAAATCTGCGAAAACCGTCTATTTAGGCAATCATTGGGCTTGCTCTTATCTGACTTCGGAGTTCTTGTTTTTACTTTTTACCATGAAATATTCTTATGCTATTCTTTTCTTTCTATAGTGATTCAATTGGAACTATAGAAATGGTTTATTATTCAATCATCTTAAATCACAATAATTTTATGAGAAATTTGTCGGAAACCACCCGTATGATAGGCCATATTTCGCTAAACCACCCGGATGTTTGGATATTATTTTAGACCACCTGTATGATGGTCTCCGTTAACAAATAACCACCCCACCCCATATTCCGTCAAAAAATCTTTAAATGCGCGTGGCCACGTGGCATTTTAATATTTTTCCTTTTCTTGTACACCATTTAAGACGTAAGAAATCCAAATAATCCCAAAAGCCACAAATTAAAAATTGAGCCCTAATTTCAAACCACCCCCACGTTCGAACAATGCATTATATGGAGTTTGACTCCCAAACAAAAGAAAAATATAATTTCTCATATGCAATCACCCCTTTGTTTTGGCTTAGAAAAAACCCTCAATGAAATTAAGCTATCTAGTCATGTTATAAAGTTAAAGGTAGCAAATAAAGTTAGATATGGAGAAGGCTTATGATAGAGTCGATTGGAAATTTCTACAAAAATATTTGCCTAGATTTAGGTTTCATTCAAAATTCGTCACATGGATTATGCAATGTGTATAGACAGTAAGTTTTTCAGTGTTAGTAAATAACGAACCAATAGAGAGTTTCTATCCAGAAAGAGGATTAAGGCAAGGAGATCCATTATCTCCCCTATTATTTATTATTGGCATCGAAATTCTAGCAAGACGGCTTCAGGTAGAATGTACGGAACCACAAAGAACTATAGGATTTCCTTTGGTTAGGGGTGGCACTAAAATACGTTCTTGTCATTTGCAGATGACATAATTATTTTTTGCTCCGCTACGTTGATTGTATTTAGAAAAATTAAACGCAATCTCAATGAATATTGCAACATATCGGGACAAAAAGTAAATTTCATCAAATCGGCCTTCTAGACCACAATAGGTGTTTCAAGAACCATGAAACGATGCCTCGAGGATAACATCGAGATACCACTTACGATGCCATTGGAAAAATACCTTGAATGTCCGATCATAAACAGTAGAGTGACTACACTGACTTTTGAACCAGTTATTCGTTCCACAAAACAAATGCTGTCCAGATGAAAGGCCAATGCCTTATCTCAAGTAGGAAGAGCGACACTTATTAAATCGGTTCTGGCCACCAAGCCATATTAAGTGCATACTATATAATGCAAAATTTCAAGTTGGGCCGAATGAATTGTAAAATTTCGGCCCATAAAATGCACACACCTCGCTCTCTATAACCACAAAACCCTACGCTGCCATCCTTTTTATCTCCTCTCATCTCCATTTCGGCTATCTGATTTCTCAAGCAGCCGAGAAACCCTAAACACTCAGTCAGTTCAAGCGCAGCCATGGCGGAAAGAGGCGGAGAGAGGGCAGGCGAGAGAGGCGGAGAGAGGGGCGGGTTCGGCCGTGGATTCGGTCGCGGGGGAGGTCGCGGAGACCGTGGGCGTGGTCGCCGTCGCGCCGGCCGTCGCGATGAGGAGGAAGTTTGGGTGCCCTGCACCAAGCTCGGCCGTCTCGTGAAGGATGGCAAGATCGGTAGCATCGAGCAGATCTACCTCCACTCGCTCCCGATCAAGGAGCACCAGATCGTCGACCGCCTCGTCGGCCCCTCCCTCAAGGACGAGGTCATGAAAATCATGCCGGTCCAGAAGCAGACCCGCGCCGGTCAGAGAACCAGGTTCAAGGCGTTTGTCGTCGTCGGAGACTGTAACGGCCACGTCGGACTCGGCGTCAAGTGCTCCAAGGAGGTGGCGACCGCCATTCGTGGCGGTATCATTTTGGCTAAGCTCTCGGTGATTCCGGTCAGGAGAGGCTACTGGGGAAACAAGATCGGGCAGCCTCACACCGTTCCTTGCAAGGTGACCGGAAAGTGTGGTTCGGTCACGGTCAGGATGGTGCCCGCTCCTCGTGGTTCAGGTATTGTGGCTGCTAGGGTTCCCAAGAAGGTCTTGCAGTTTGCTGGTATTGAGGATGTGTTCACCTCTTCTCGTGGATCCACAAAGACCCTTGGAAACTTTGTTAAGGTCTGTTTGATTATTCATTCAATCCTGCATTTTCTCAATTGATTGCTATTCTCTGTACATTATTATCAATTGATTGCTATACATGTTTGCATCTGATCCGAATTCAATATTCATTCTGCTTTCCCTTTCTGGTGTGTTATCTTATCTCTCTGTTTATATTGCTAGTGATTCGGTTAGGATGCTGTTAGTTTGCAACTGTAATTCAATATGTGATTAGATATGACTCTGAATTCGTGTTTGTATGTTTGAATTGGGTTTGTGGCTTAGTGTTTACAGATGTGCACTGTGTGTGTTGGCTGAGATTATTTTACTTCTGTATCCAATCTTGTACAAAATGTCTCTTTCATGTTTTTGTAGCTTGATTATTATTGTAAATTGAAGATGAATCATCTATTTGAATATCTATTACTAAACATGGTTGTGGAGGCATGATGAACCATCTCAGTGAAGTACCTTTATATTAGTTATCTATTTCTCTCATGTGGATGGATGATAGTTGCTGTAAAAGCTCTATTGTGATTGAAAGCCCTTCTGAAGCTGTCTAAATGATCCTCTTATACTTAGTATATTGATTTTTGATGCAAATGCACATCATGGTTTGGTTTTGCAGGCCACTTTCGACTGTCTAATGAAGACCTATGGTTTCCTTACCCCTGACCTTTGGAAGGAGACCCGTTTCACAAAATCTCCAACTCAAGAGTACTTTGATCTCTTGGCAAAGCCTGTTGGCAAAGCTATTCTCCTTGAGGATGTTGCCGACAAGGCTGAGGCTTAGAGCTGAAATTGGAAAGACATATTGCTAGAACCAGGGAAAGGCCCATCTCTGTTAGGGTTTAATGAGTTAGTTCATCGTTTTGGTTTTGGTTTTGGTTTTCACAAGGCATTAGACTTGGCTTTAAGGATTTTGATGATGGATACTTTTTGTATGAATTTTGAATATTTGCAACTTTGAATGATTCAACCATTGTCATTTTTGCTTATTTCGTTCTATGAGTATTATTATGCAATTGCTTTGATTCTAATTAAAATCGACTTGTCAATATCGGCCTTTGTAATTGCGTCATGCAATGTAAAAATGCGTGGAATTGTAATAGTATCAAACAAAGATTCTACTGCACTTGATAGCTTCAAATAGGGCCGAGCATGGGTTGGTTCAAACTGAAATTTTAAGTCTGATTGAAACGATCGAATTCAAACTAAAGTTGATATTATTTGGTTCGGTTTTCGGTTTTGGAATTATTCAAATTTCGGTTTCGGTTAAATTTTGGTTCGGCTTGAACTTTCCAAAGAAAATCCTCTTATTTATCTAAAATCGACAAAAACCGAACCGAACTAATTTGGTTCGGTTTTTGATTCACCTTGAATGGAATTTCGGTTTTCGGGTTTTGTCGATTCGGTTTGGCTGTCAACCAATGCTCAACCACTTCTAAGATATCTCACTTTACACTTGATAACCCTCCATTAAAAAATTGAAATGTCGAAATTGGCTTTTTCTTCCTTTCCCTTCTCTATCGTTCTTCTCTTAGATTTAGGTTGAACCTATCTAGATCTGAACTCAACTCCATGTCCCATCCTCTCGTATTCACAGTAAGCTTCAAATCCTTTCCTAAATTTATTGGCTTTGTAGTGGGTTTAAATCCCTAGCTCAATTTATGAATTATCCAATCTATTGTCCTAAACTCCACCATGTCGGTATTCAAAATCCCCTTCTATAACTACTCTGTCAAGTTCAACCCTTTCTACGAACACCATCCCAATTTCACCTCCTTCCACCTCCAACACTTTGCCACAATTGCAAGCCTGGACTCCTCAACATCAAATGCTATAACCTACCTGACAATCAGTGCTTTTACAGAATCCGTAAACTCAAATTCTTCACCGATTGAAGATTAACTTGGTGCATTGCTGGCTCCATTACTGTCATTCTCTTCCTCATCTCAAACCGTCGCGGTACATTATCAACGGGTTCGACCTCTATTGTCCTTTGGAACCCTAGTGCCTGAAATTACCACCATTTGCTCTTTCATTGGGTATGGGTATGCTCTGAAACTTCACCATCAGATATGACGAATTACACAACGAACACGAAGTCGTTTCCACATGTGAGTGTTAATCACTGGTTTGCCGAGTGTTGTAACCTGAAATAAACGAGCGGTACGAATGAGACTTCAATTTATTAAATACAAACGAACATAAACTCCACTCATATTCTGCGCATTCCCAGAAAATATTCAATTGATTATTCACGTCTCTTAAGATTATGCGCATTCTTTCTCTTACTACAAACTCTTGACAATTCTATGTTCATTTAAGTGACTTTTCTCTTTAAGACGGATTTGAAATCTATTTAGAATTTCTTCTAGTAACTAGCACGGTCCTTTAAAGTATTTCAACACGCCGAGTCTTTGTTAACAATGACTTATGTTGAGGTAGAGATGTTTTTCGTTCCTTGAAACCTTCACCTTCTTTTGCTAATTATAGACATCTAATTGGGTCGAAAGTTGATCTTTCACGATGTGGGAAAAACGGGGCGGTAGGTGACGTATTGCTTGTTGATTGGCCAGATGTGCGGTTAAGTCGGATGTTGAGACTTTTAGATGTAGGATGAGCGAGCAGATAAGTGAGGTGTAATTTGTTGATTAGTGAAAAATGCGGTTGACATGCCTTGCATCATAAGTAGACAAGTTGGGCATGCGATGTGTTTAAGCCACCGCTTGGTTGGAGCCTCACTGGATAACCTATGACTTCACCTTACGACCTATCAACGCGTCCAACATCCTCACCGGTTGTCGTGTGAATCATGTGCATTGTGCATGCTTGTGTCTTCAGTAATACCCCTATTTTACAACGATGGGTATTATTGCAAATGACATCGGATTTTTCCCATCCAAAGTCACTCAAGGTTTTAGATTATATAATAAAACATAAATGAATTGAAAGAGGAATTTTTATTCATTAATAAGAACAATTGTTCATAAAAATGGTAGTTGTTTTACATACGATGTAACAACGGAAAATAAAGTCTATATTATAAAGCGGTCATTCAAAAAGATGTATTGAAAATACAAATATATTTTTCAAGACAACTCATATGATGATGAATTACTTGGCTTATAATGCAAGAGCAAGTGCACCACCTTTTGGATGCTTTGTTGTATGAAAACTCCTTCCTTCCTTCAACTCCGTCTTGCCTTGATCTTTTTTCCTTGAATAACACTTCTCGGACCTTCTAGCCATCGGTGGAAGTTTTCTAGAATTTTCACAAAGGGCTAGAAATACTAGGAAAAAGTGCGGAAACAACGGGATTAGTCTAATGAAACTAAACAAGTGAGAATGCATAATTCTCAAGGGTAAATGTTGGTAATATAATCAATTATTACAATTTATTATATGAGATATTTTGAGAGCAAAACTGTAAAGCCCGAGGCTTTAGAAGCGCTATCCCATGCCAACCCGAGGACTTCCCAAGAGGTCACCCATCCTGGTACTACTCTCGCCCCTGCATGCTTAACTTTTGAGTTCTTTGTCCTCACTCGAACCCAAAAAAGGAAGAGATCTTGTTGACATGTGGAGCACCTCAATTCCTTATAAATTATCGGGGTGTTACAATCTCCCCCACTTAAGCACTTGACGTCCTCGTCAAGGCCCAAGGATCGCCCTCCGGGTCAAGTGACCGCCCACCGGGCCAAGCCAACTCTTAACCCAGAGTCGGCTCTGATACCATTTGTAAAGCCCGGGGCTTTAGAAGCTCTATCTCATTCCAACCCGAGGACTTCTCAGGAGGTCACCCATCCTGGTACTACTCTCGCCCCTTCACGCTTAACTTTTGAGTTCTTTGTCCTCACTCGAACCCAAAAAAAGGAAGAGCTCTTGTTGACGTGGGGAGGACCTCAATTCCTTATAAATTATCGGGGTGCTACAAAAACATTTATACGGATCTTAAGAAGAACGAACATTTGTTTATCTTGAAGAGAGATAAACTATTTTACGAGAAGGATACTACAAAAATTGCAGTTCCTTTTAGAGTATGAATATTGTTGGGAACTTTTATTTTATATCAAGTTTCGAAAAGCCTCTGTTGACTTTATTAGATCTCAACAACCTCATCAAATTCGGAGCTCCATATGGAGAGGTGGCCACGAAGGCGCTTAAGTACCAAGCCTACCTTTACAAGCCTGAAGAAGCATTCAAATTGGAAAATCGATCGTTCAAAATCCGGGAGTAAGAATGGTTTCCAATTGTACTTGATCCATCCCAATTCAATTATTATTGTGCACTAGGCACTGATCTTTATTAAGTGATAAACCATTGCATTTGGTTAATGATCTTAAGGTGTGGGTAGGTGATGTGACCCCGCCCTTGACGGCTAGCCAGGATGAATATATGTCTTTGCGCTCCGACATACCTAATACCGGAGCCATGACTCACTCCATTGCTCGTGCCACGACGTCCATCGTCACGTGCACGCTCGCTAGCCACGACACACCCATGGTCGAGCCAGCCTTCGCGTGCATCATCTCCATCGGCACCACATCGGACCCCTCACTCGGCGTTGAGGACCTCGCCTCGGACCGTTACCGTGCCAACGTCAGGACAACCCATCGTCTGCACATGAGGTTCTCGTGTGCGCAAGGCCTTGCCGTGTCGCACAGAGCGGCTTGCGACAGCTATGCGCCACGACCCTGGTGCACCGACGCCCTTGTCGCGCCGCGCAAGCCCTTGTCACGACCTTGTCGCGACACCTGTGACTAGGCCACCATGACTACTATCCGTTTATTACTATTTTTAGCACATTTCCCTTCTAAAACCTTCTAGTTTAAGGAGTTGCTTGTTTTGGTAGTCATTTTTGGGCTTAGGCCGATGTTGAGCTCGCTTGCATGCCACGCCCTAGTTGCCACTTGTCTCTCTATGGTTTTCGTGGAGCTCCTCTTTATAAAGGAGCCTCCCTCTCTTGTTTTAGTAGGTGTTGAGAGGGTTTCTTGACAACAAATAAATTTATAATTAAGACCCCGCTGAGTATAGGGAGGTCAGGATCGTTCCACTGGAAGCAAGGTTGTTCGTTTATCAATCTACTAAAAAAAAACAAAACAAATAAAAACACTCACAAGCAACCTCGTTAACGACATTGTCAGGGTCGTCAACGAACCACCGAACACAAGAACACTTCAAATAACGACCTAATTAAATCCTAATTAAACTCGGTACCGAGGCAAGTACTCAGCAACGAAAATTCACTGGACATAATTCAAATAAAACAAAGATCTAGGACTAGGGACACCACAACATAGCCAAGCATAAAAACTCGTAAGAAGATAAGATCATGCCTTTAAACAGATAGAGTCATCAACTTTCGTTGGTTTAACAAGTAAATTAACAAACTTTCGCATCCTAATTCTCTTAATTGCTTGTTTTGGATCTAAAGCTTGAAACTTTCGTATTCAAACAATATCAACCTTCAAGTTACTAACTTTCTCTTTCAATCAAGTTAAAAACCTAAATTACCTCAACTTTCGTTTCGGTATAAGCACAACAAACAATTCTCAATAAAAGATAAAAGGCATTCAACACACAATCTTACTCATCAAACATGCTCAACTATGTCGGGCTTAAACCCCGATCCTAGACAAGAAAACTACTCACTAATCATAACTAAGAAACTAATAACTTCAATCAAAAGAAACATTGAAAACAAAACAAAACTCAAATTAATAAGAAAATATCGTCTTACAGAGATTCAGAAGAAACCGAAAACATCAAAATACCGAATCAAAATCACGACTAACGATCCCGGTGACTGTCGTCTACCGAGCCTCTTCGATCTGACTCCGATCCGACTTCTCCTCTCTCGGCCCTTCGAAAATCTCTTCTAAAAGCTTCCCTTCTAAAAAAACCTCCTCCTTTCTATGCTAGATAGAAGGATATTTATACTAAAAAGCTAAAAACTAAAAAAGGCTACAAGATATAAACTTTCCTAAAAAGATAGAAACAAACCCTAAAAGATAGAAATAAAATCTAAAAAGATATTAAGACCTAAAATACATATTCTAATAACCCCAAAAGATTCTAAAAAGATACTCAACCGACACGGAAATAAATTCCCGCTCAGGATCGGTGAATTATAAAATAAATCTTCAATTCTTCTCCTTCGTGGCCTCGTTAACGAGCCCTCACAGCCTCGTTAACGAGCCTGGGCTTTGTTTTCTTCCACACTTCCTCTCGTAATCTTGAGCTCTGACTTCTTCAATCTTGTACTTCTTCGTCTTTCACTGTAATGCTCCAAATTCAGCTCCATATAGCTCCTTTCCTTGCTAAAACCTACAAAATACACAAAATAGCGTAGCTTCCACTCTTTTCATAGAAATATGCAAAATTACCTAAAAACACTCAAAACTAATCCTAAACTTAACAAAACTAAACCTAATAAGCAAAGAAAACCTACTAAAAACTATACTAAAAATGCGAACATCAGTAGGCTTGATTGAATGTTATAACGAAGTTCTGCGGGAATTATCCCGTACTTACATTATTAGGCGTCATCTCCCAAATCTTTCTTCCTCTCTCGATTTCTCGCTTGAATTCAAGCCCTCTCATTGATGCACACTGATTTCTCTCTTGATTCTAGGCTTCTTGCATCAAACAAAATCTGTTACGCTTCGTGAGACCTACTACAAGTCCAAGAATAAGATCCAACGGTGAATCCAAAAACGGGTTTACATCACCGTGTGGGGGCTATAAAAGAGCTAAACCACGAATGGGAATGGAGTTCCAACACTTAGCCAAGGTGCATCATCCCTCCTCTAAGTAGAAGCGGATACGAGATCACGATCCAAATATGGAGAGAAGAGAGGGTAATTAGCCATACCCCTCGATAGGTTATAAAGAGATGTTAGCTGAACCTGCATCCTAGCCCTACACTAATCCATAACGAATCTCGAAAAGAGATTAAAACAATCGAGGCCATAAACAATCAGACCTAAAATTCATGACTAGCGTAGTATGATTAATAATAACAATATATCGTTATTTCTCAGCAAATAAATAAACCTAAGTTCATTTATTTAACACACAAGTAGTTCCCAACATAGAAGATTATCCTTAACGGAATTGAAATATTAAAAAGGTTACAAGGGAGACATATCCACTTGCATCGAACTCCACTTGGCCTTAACGAATAGTAGGGCTGGTCAAAAAAACCGTAACCGAAAAACCGATCACTTTTTACGGTTAATCAAACCGATTTTTTATTGGTTACGAACTTATGATTTACCAACCGATACTTTTAACTGTTCAGATAGGGTTATTAATATTTTCGCGGGCGGTTAACTGATTAACTGATAATATTTTTTCTATATATTACATGTTTTTAAAAAGTGAATTATATAATGGTTCTTATATTGGTTACGAACTTGTAATGTTCTTATATTGCATTACAAGCTTTCTAACCTAACTGAGAGGTCAAAAGGGCATGATATTATGCAAAAAAAAAATTGAAGAACATGACTCTCAATGCTCCATTATTATAGTATATGTCCGTATTGAGAGATCTCTGATTATATCCTGGTATTAACCGGCTGTGGTAATTGGGAAGATGAGTAGATGACTCAACCTAAAAGCTCTGATGGCTCATGAAACATAAGAAATCCCAACACTCCACAAGATCCATATATAAAAGCCTCCCATTTCTCATTTAGTCGGCCAATCCCCTTGTCTCAAAATTCATACTGTGGATAACGCCCATGTTCACCTCGCCATCACTTTATCGTAATCCCCAAGTACCAAGTTCGAACACATGGTCTTGAAATCTAGAAAAATAGTCAAGTGTTCATTCTTCAATTGTCTACAATTGAACAAAGCCATAAATTAGTAGCACGAGTGCTATGAACCGTAAGATAGGTACATCACCAAAAATAGCACACAAACAAACACACAAATAGCAAACAAGTCCTCGACAACGGCGTCAAATTTGACGAGGTATTTGCACATTCGTTATACCTATCAAAGAAACCTTAACAAACCAAACTCAATAGAGCAGTAAGGGTCAAACCCATAGAGACTCGTGTATTTGTGTTCTTACTTGCGTGCCAAGTAATTACAATAAGGGGGTTTTAGAATGTTTGAGTAACTATTTAATCTAGATTGAAAATTATACCTAAATTAAGAATGAAAAGATGTCTGTGTTGATAAAATAAGAGAAAAGCATGTTCAACTAGTTAAATCCAAAGAGATGTTTTTATTTATCATTGATTCTCTTGATTCTCACTTCACTTGAATATCTATCATGGATTATGATCCAAACTTTAGGTTTAGTTGATTAAACTATCAGTCTTACAACTCTAATCATCTAACAACATAAAAAACGTTCTAGATTCAATTAGACAACAACATAAAGATTCAAATATCGATAGAAACAAACATTTAGAGTAACCAGACATCTAAGTGACTTGTGAATTTGCTCCGTTCTACAACCGAATAGCCCGATCGGGTCTAAAAATTTGTAGATCCTACTCTATCTAATAAATTCCAACCGACAATTAATCAGATTAGTTGTAAATTAACCTAGCAATATCATTAGGTGGCCAATCTAACAAAACTCTAGATAAACTTTGATTCAATTAATCATAGGGAATAAAAACTACTCAAGTTTTTTGGGAATCAATCAAACCTCACAATAGTATGCAATCTATGTTTTTAATAAACTAGTCAAACATAAGAGAATTTAGCAATGCATGAATGAATTAAGAAAACTTACAATTAGGTTTTCTAGTCTCCCTCCCTCGGGAAAAACTCTCAAGAAAACTCCAAATCCAAATCGTAATGGTTAATTGTCTAAGAAAAGATAAACTTAAAGCTTTAAATATCCCAACACATCTAAAGATAAAATATCCCAAAGCCACACATACAATATATCCAAAAATACACTAGAGGGCTTAAAATAAGGAAACCTCGAGTCGGCCCAAGTCTCTCAAGTGTAAACCACAGGGCGCGGTCTTGGTCGGTATGACGCGGTCGCGTCTCGCCTTCCCAGCCCGCGTCATGGCTTAACATCCTTCATCTTGACTCTGTTGGATCCACTCAGTCTTGGCTCTTCATAAGTCCACTAGTACCACTTCTAAGCTTCATTTTTGTCATCAAACTCCACTATAATCAATTGAGTTCCTGTTCCGTCCACGCTCCTTTACCTATAGATCTGCAAAACAGAACAAAATAAGCGCAAAACCCGAATTTCCTATAGAGCCTACAAATCTAAAAACTAAGCTAAACTAAACTAAAACCAAGAAAAATAAACATAAGTATGCATTCTAAACACTATCTAAATGCAAGCTATCATTTTGATGTGTCATACGTGGATTTAGAAAAGATTTATAAGGAGACACATGGGTATCCTAGTCCTGATTTGGCTGCTTTGTGCACTGATGTTGCACTTTAGTGTATTGGGGAGTGGATGGATGTCATTGACCTTGAAGATGATACCAATGACACTGAGCTACTGAACTCCATGGCGGTTACCAATGAACACTTTCAATTACTTTTTGATAAAGCAATGCTTCTGCTCTGCGTGAAATGGTGAGTTGATTTGCATGAATTAGAGTGACAATGTTTTTTTATGCTTCTATATCAGTTGTTTTTAATTTTGCTGTTCTTTTGACATGTTGTGGAAGTTCCCAACACTTCATGGAATGACTATATCAGTTGTTTTTAATTTTGCTGTTCTTTTGACATGTTGTGGAAGTTCCCAACACTTCATGGAAGTTCCCAACACTTCAGGAGGTAAATATTTGAGGAAATATATCCCTTTGCAATATCAATTATTCTTTCTACTTACCATTAGTGAATTACGATATTTTTTCCCTTTGTTGTAGACCAACTATACAATATCTCATGGAGCATCTCAAGAAATTTGAGAAGTTTGGGACGTCACATTCAATGGGAGTTCTAATTTATGGCCCTCCCGAATGTGGTAAAACCTTCCTGGCCAAGGGCATTGTAAATGAATGTCAGACAAACTTTATTAGTATTGAAGGATTTGAATTGTTGACAATGTGGTTTGTAGAAAATGAAGCTAACGTAAGAGAAATATTTGAGAAGGCTCGTGGATCAGCTCCTTGTGTCCTATTCTTTGACGAGCTTGACTCCATTGCCACATAAGTATGGTTTCAATATCAATTTCTTAGAATTTTGAAAAAGGTTTCACACATTTTATAATGTAATGTAGATAATAAGCATCTGCTTTGGTGTTCTTACCCACTTTTGAAGCTCCAGGACCTTAGTTTTCAAAAAGGTTAAAGATTAGTTGTTAGTAATTTGATTTCTTTCCATTTAGTTGTTGCCTTTGCTCATTTGGGTTCTCATATAGCATGAAATTGGGAAATAATTTGCTTATATTGTTTATTTAATTAGTACATAGATATACCATTCCAATGTCCTTTTTGTTTATCTATTCATTTATCAGTGCCAATGATTAATTGTAGAGGGGAAGCAATTCATGTGATGTTGGTGGTGCCACTAGCAATCCTGAATCAACTTTTGACTAAAAAGGACAACATGTCCACCAAGAACACCGTCTTCGACTCTTTGTCATTGATACCACAAACAAACCCGATATTATTTACCATACTCTCCTCCATCCATGTCGTCTTGATTAGTTTGATTACATTCATCTCCTCGATGAGGAATATCGACTGTAGGTGTCGATTGGAGGTGCTACTACAATTGACATAAGATTTAACTAACCTTTGCTTGAATTTTAATCTTTGTGGTGGTGGTAGGTACTAGGTAGGTGTGTATCAGAGGTGCTAACAGTGTAAGGTAATCTACTATAGAGTATATGTATAGTGCACGTTCTCTTTGAAAGAGCATTATTTGAGTTGTAAAACTGATAATGCTTGTATATTTATATGAATGAGGTTGATTCAAATGGAAATGAGCCTTATCATGAAAACTAGAAATAAATGAGGACCCTTGGATTCGAGAAATAGATGACTATGATTAAAAGATAAGGGCAAAATGGTAATTTTGATAAAAAAAATAAAAAATAAAATAACATTACTTCCATCTATGCTTTTGTTGCTTCGCGACTATGATCTCTTGAGCTCCAAAATAGATTGCTTTGCCATTGTAATACCTTGGATATAGGGCATGTTTGTGATTTAGCCTTGAACAACTTTCGAGATTTGTGCAACTTTGATCCTCTTGTTCTCTGCAGTGATGTGCCAGCCCCCCCCCCCCCCCCCCCCCCCTTTATGAAAAAATTGGCTACATTGTGCTTTGATAAGGTAGAGAAGAATTTGGTGAGTCTGTACAACCTGAGTGCTAGGGAAAAGGCTATCCTCATTAGCAACAGGTCAACACACTCTTTGGACTTCTTGAGAACCCTCCCAATTTAAGGTTTAGGACAGACGATGCACCCAAAACAATTCAGGTGTGTTCTGTGCTATCGCCTTGCTATTCATATGTATTCGGCTGGTTTTACTTGCTCTGATTGCTCTTCATAATCATAGATTGTTTTGGCGATCATGTTGTCCACTGTGGGAATGATATCGGTCTTAAATTTCACCATAACCTAGTCCAGGACGTGCTGGGTGATATATGCACTCAAGCTGGTGTCGTTGTGCAAAAGGAGGTAACTCTTGGATTTTTGTCAGAGGAAGGTAGAGATCTTCGACCTACAGATATTTGGTTTACTCTTGGGACATAGGGACGAACTTCTACTTAGATTTCACATGTGTCTCTCCTTTCGCGGGGGCTGGTGTTGATGCTTTTGTTCATGGAGATGTTGTTTCTAATGTTGTTGTCCGAAAGCAGAGGAAGTATGAATTGAAGTGCACAGACAATGGATATAGTTTTATTGTTTTTGCCTTCTCTACTTTTAGAGAGCTACGGAGCGATGCCCTTGAGTTTTTGTCTAGGATCACACGGGTTGCTCATAGTAACATGACTAACGTTAATATTCGTTCCTTTATTTTTCAGCGTTTGTGATTTGTCTTGAATAAGGGTGTCGGAGCCTAGTTAGTTGCTAGGCTCCCATCCAAATTTGTGTAATTTTATATCAACAAATTTAAATATAATAAAAAAATAATATTTTTTGTTTTTGCTTTTTCGCTTTTTTTTGCTAAAAACACGACATTTGATTTTTTACGTTACATTCACATATTTTAAGCATATATGCTCACACTATTATAAGACATCTTCAGTCTTCACATATTATCACCTTTTCAGGTTAGAGATTTTATAATACGTTCAAATATATTACAAGTGTGTTCACATATTAGTACTGTTTGTTCATGTCTTATGGTCATATGTTCATGTTCAATTAAATCATCATACATGCATTAAATAACTTTAAAAAATTGGCAAAAAATAAAAAGTAAAAACAAAATATTTTTTTTCTGCTTATTTTTGCCAAAAACACGACGCTTAACATTTTACATTCTGTTCAGATATTTTATACACATGGGTTGTTCACATATAACCACATTTTAACTTCCGAAAATTTAGTATACGTTCACATATAATATAGGTACGTTCACATATTAGTATTGCATGTGCACGTTTTATGGCCTTATGTTCATACTCGATTTATATCATCTACATACGTAAAAAGACTTAAAAAATAAAGTAGAAAAAATAATTTATTTTTTTAATCGGATGACTTAAATTCATTTCTAGTGTTTTAATCGGATGGTCCAGATTCATTTCTAGTTTTCATGAAAAGGTCCATTTTCATTTGATTCAATATCTTATATGAATATAGGCATACAAGTTATGTTGATATACTTAATATTGTAAAAAAAGGGTTTTGTATGTCATATCTCAAATCTTGAATTTTAACATAGAATGACTTATATAGTAATTTTGTAAAAAGATATATACATTTTCATATAATGGTACTCCAATATGAAGGATTAATAATTTTGTTAATTTTTTTTAATCAGGAAAGGAGGCTAATGCCTCTGCGATTTTATTTTATTTTTTGGTAGAAGGAGAGGCAGCACTCTCCGGCCCTTCAAGGTTCGAACTCTTTCCGGAACATCTAACTTCTAAATTTTGCGATATATAGAGACATCCACACCAGCAAAATCGTGAACATTAGCAACCAGCTTATATGCAGAGACCACTGAATACTGCCTTGATGAAGAAAAATCCCAGCAAAGCACGTCAACAACATCCTCCTCCTCATTAAGACCCATTGAAGCTAACCGGAGAATTGTAGAAGTCGGCAGAAGCTGGTCCAACTCAGACCAACTCCACCCTTGGCCGCTTATCCAGTAATCCGAAACAGATTGCTGCAGCTCAGCCTCATCAATCATCTGAGTTGCCACATCAGCCAGACAATAAAAATCAAGCCAAGGGTCAGCCCAAAACCGCACCAATTGACCATTCCCATTGCACCATCGAGAACCCAACACAACAACTTGGTTCACACCATGTCGAAGACTCCTCCATACATAAGAGAGGCACGCCCTATCACACAGCTCTGAGCGAATATATTTAGTCCGGATAACATCAATCCAAAGCTTGCCTGATTTCGTTAAAAACGCCAACCAAGCTTTCCGATAAGGGCAAGATTCGGGGCTCATCATTTCTCTCAAACCGAGGCCACAACTCTCCTTTTGGTTTAAAAACATCAGCCCAACTCACAAGGTGGATTTTACGTTTGCCAAACGCCACACCCCAAACAAAATCACTAATCATATAATCAATAGAAGAGCAAATCTTCTTTGTCAAAAGGACAATATCCATTGTATTGACCGGTAAAGAAGAGAGAACCGATTTAGCAAGCAAGATTCTTCCAACAAAGCTCAAGAATCCACGTTGCCAGCCATGTAACCGGGAGGAGATTTTTTCAAGAAGCGAAGCAAAAGTTGTTGAAGTAACCTGTTTATGAAACATCGGCATACCCAAATAGGTCCCCAAATCATCAGTTAAGTTAAACCCACTCTCCGGCTAAATGGCTTTTCTATTGCCGTTGTTTCATAAGTTCTGGACAAAAATTTTGGACTTCGACAAATTAACTTTTTGACTAGATGCTCTGCAAAACTGGAGAAGACAATCTCTAATAATTCTAATTTGATCCACAGAGGCTTCCAAAAAGAGCATAATGTCATCAGTAAACATAAGATGGGACAACAACGGTCCACCTCTCGAAATATGGATAGGCTTTCAACGCTTTTGGGCCACCTCCAAAGAAATCAAGTGACTCAACCGTTCAACACAGAGAACAAATAAATAAGGAGAAATTGGGTCACCTTGTCTGATCCCTCTTTCAGGAATGAACTCATCAGTGGCTTCCCCATTCCACAAAAGACGGAATGAAGTCGAATAACTTCCTGAGCAATAACGATATTATCCTGAATCATCCTCCCGGGCAAAAAACTCCCTTGCTTAGGCCCAATAAGCAAGAGCATAACCATTTTTAATCGCTCAACAAGAATCTTCATAATAATGTTAACATTACAAAGACTAATAGTGAGAAATTGATTAATTCTTTCCAGTTCATCAACTTTAGCAATCAGAGCAATCAACATCTCAATAACACCCTGAGGAAGCTTAGCTGTATGGAAAAAGTCATTGACAAACTCAACAACCGATGGACCGACAATAGACCAGCATTTCTGATAGAACACAGGCTGAAATCCATCACTCACTGGCGCCTTAAGAGATACCATTAACTTAACAGCTCGTGAAATGATCGCTCTCGGATTGCGAGGGTCTAGAGATACAATTTATAACCCGACCCCGTTGTAGTACATGGTGGGTGTCGAACACTCGGGAAGTCTACTCGATCGATGTGCCTAGATACTAGGAAGCTAGAAAGGAGAGCATAAAACAAAGGAAAACAAAGAAATCAGTCGGGACCGACACTGAGGTCACGTTGGGCCCGAGGTTGGCGACAAGAGGAAGTCGGGACCGACACTGTGTAAGTCGGGCCCGAGGTATCTGGGGATGTCGAACTCAAGGATTTAAAAGTAGATCTTGGGCTTTTGGGTTCCTTCCCTAGTAGATTAAGGCTTTTCCACCCCAATTCAAGCAATGAGTGATGATCGGACTAGGATCGAGTGCTTTCGCCCTCGTTCCAACCACTTCTACACCTCGATCATTGGGGAAATCCCCTTCGAAGCAAGGTCTTCAGATTGACACATGTTCACTTTCGCTACTTTGCCAATCTCAAGCCTTGATTCCCAACTTTCGCAAGGAATTGTAGCTCTATGTAGAGTGGGTTCCTTAGATCAAACACTCAAGGCTATGAAATTGGGGTTTCTAGCCTAAACCTAGCTAGGGTTTTCCCCCATAACCCAAAATCAAGGAGATCTACTCCATGTGACAAGCAAAGAAAGCAATCAAATCAAAAGGGAAAGCAATCATCATAATCAATCTCAAAACAAAGCAAAGTTTCATTCAAATCCAAAGCAATCCACAAATTCCAATCAAGGGTTTTCAAATCCACAAGAACAAAGCAAATCAAAACAAATCTACCAACAAAACCTATCAAGTCTTCCTCTCTTGGCCGATTCTCTCTCTCTTCCTCCTCCTCTCCTTCCTCCTTGCTCTCCAAGTATCCTCTTGGTTCCCTTGGAACTCCCTTTTTGTGTGTATGAGAGGGAACCCCTTCTTAGAAGACAAGAGGGCCTTTTATAGATTAGATGAGGGGCAAAAGTGGAAGTCCACAAATTCGTGCCTTGGAGCCCAAGTAGTTCGGTGACCGACTCGGACCGACACGGAGGACCTCGGGCCCGAGTTACTGTGCAACTCGGTCCGAGGTTGGAGACTTCAAAGTCGGGCCCGACGTGGTTGCAACTCGGTCCTGACCTCGTTCCACCTTCTTCTTTGTTGGCTTCTCTTGTTCTTCTTCATGGCTTGCTTCTCTCTTTCCCGCTTAAGCTCGGCCTTTGCTCCATGTCTCGACCCTCCTTCAAATCGATCCTCGATTCATGCCAAATTACCTACAAAACACATAAAATGAGCTAAGCATGAATGAGCTAATCACACAAGAAAAATGAGGGATATGCAAATATGAACAAGCATCCCTAAAATGGCCAAAAATCAATCTCACAAGGGTCACTCATACTTAGTTGCATAAGAACTCATCCTAGAACTCACATGTTCAATAAAACAAGCAAGATATCATGATCACATCAAAAGCAACATCATTTTAGAGGCTAAACTATCCAAAAATATGCAAAGGAATTTACATGCTCACATCATCATTAGCTTTTATTTTGGCAATCTAAGATGGGAATTTCTAGTCCAAAACCTACAAAACACAAAATCTTTTTGTTGTTTTTAACACCATTTTTCAATTTTCTCTAAAACCAAAAACTCATCCATTCAAGACCAAATCAATCATCCATGTCTTTCATCAAACCACAAACCAATAAGCAAACATCCCACATACAAACTAGAAACACAAACTAAATATCCTCAAAATAACAAACAAACATAAACAAGTGAAATCATGAACGCACTTACCCCCACCCCATACTTAAAATTTTGATGTCCCCATCAAACAAGGAAATCAAAACTTAAAAGCAAGAGAGAAGAGTATGAAAAGCTCAAAATTTCTTATTCTTCAATGGCATGTATAGGATCAATCGGCGAGGACGAGAGCCCATGAGGCTCTAACTTCTTCGTTTGGACCGTCCTTGTCATAGAACTTCTTCACTCGATGACCATTCACTTTGAAAATATGTCCTTGTTCATCAAACAAGTCCACCGCACCATGAGCATAGATACGGTGGACCACAAATGGTCCGCTCCACCTAGTCCTTAACTTCCCGGGGAAAAGTTTAAGCCTTGAATTGAAAAGGAGAACCTTGTCACTGGTTTGATAGGTCTTTGGAATTAACTTCCTATCATACCACTTCTTGGTCTTCTCCTTGTATAGCTTGGAGTTCTCATAGGCCTTCAACCTCAATTCCCCCAACTCATGAAGTTCTAGAAACCTTTTCTCACCGGCCAAGTTGATATCCCAATTCATCTCTTTGAGTTCCCATTTCGCCTTGTGCTCAAGCTCTACCGGAAGATGACATGCCTTGCCATAAACTAGATTGAAGGGTGTAGTTCCCAAAGGTGTCTTGAAGGCGGTTCTATAAGCCCAAAGTGCATCATCGAGCTTAGAGGCCCAATCTTTCCTTGATCGAGATACGGTCTTCTCCAAGATAGCCTTGATTTGACGGTTTGACACCTCGACTTGCCCGCTTGTTTGAGGATGATAAGGAGTAGCAACTCGATGAGACACCCCATACTTGATCAACACATTTTCGAAGCACCTCTCAATGAAATGAGGTCCGCCATCACTTATGAGAACCCTAGGCACGCCAAACCTTGCAAAAATGTTGCTTTTCAAAAACTTCATCACCACCTTAGCATCATTGGTTCTTGTTGGTATGACCTCCACCCATTTTTAGACATAGTCCACGGCTACCAAGATGTACTTGTAAGGCCCCGATGTGGGAAATGGTCCCATGAAGTCAATACCCCATACATCAAATAACTCAACTTCTAGAATGCCAGTTTGAGGAGTCTCATTCCTCCTTGATAGGTTCCCCTCTCTTTGGCACTCCTCACACTTCCTCACATAATCATGCACATCCTTGAACATGGTTGGCCAATAATAACCACATTGAAGAATTTTTGAGGTGGTTTTGCAACTCTTAGCGTGACCCCCCGTAGGCAAGGAGTGGCAATGGTGAATTATGCTCTCAACCTCTTCACTTGACACACACCGTCTATAGGTTTGATCACGCCCTTCCTTGTAGAGATATGGATCATCCCAAAAATATTGTCTAGCATCATGTAAGAATTTCTTCCTAGCTTCATAAGACAAATTTGGTGGGATCACTCCCCCTACGGCAAAGTTAGCAAAATCCGCAAACCAAGGGGAAACCCCTCGTCTTACGGCACTAATAGAAAGAAGGCCAGTGGGAGAGAAAGAATCAATCAATTGAGAACGAGAAGGAATGGAAATCGAGCTAGGAAGCTTACTTTCTTCCACGGACCGACATTGAAGTGTACCGAGCCCGACATGGTTGGACGCCGGTCCAGCTTCGCAGACACACAGGTCACTCGGGCCCGATGTTGAAGTCCTCGGTCTCGACTCACTCGTACTTGCCTTGCCTTCGGTCCGATGTTCTGAACCTCGGGCCCGACTTACTCGATTCGTCGATCCACCTTTCCTTTCCTCCTTTCCTCTCATGAGAACTTCATCTGCTCTTGAATCATCTATAGTCAAACCATCCTCCATCTCCAACATGTACTCGATGGGCAAACGGGATAGATGATCCGCTACCACATTTTCCGCACCGGTTTTGTCCTTGATCTCATGGTCAAACTCTTGGAGAAGGAGCATCCACCTTAGAAGCCTCGGCTTTGCATCTTTCTTCTTCATGAGGGATTTTATTGTCGCATGGTCCGTGAAGACTACCACCTTTGATCCCACAAGATATGAACGGAATTTCTCAAATGCAAACACTATCGCAAGAAACTCTTTCTCCGTTGTTGTGTAATTGCACTGAGTTTCATCCAAAGTTTTGCTTGCGTAGTAGATGGCATGCAACTTTCCATCCTTCCTTTGCCCAAGGACGGCCCCTACGGCGAAATCACTAGCATCACACATCACCTCGAATGGAAGATTCCAA
This sequence comes from Fallopia convolvulus, assembly GCA_964016875.1. Lineage (NCBI taxonomy): Eukaryota > Viridiplantae > Streptophyta > Magnoliopsida > Caryophyllales > Polygonaceae > Fallopia > Fallopia convolvulus. The sequence goes on from OZ024725.1 coordinate 15,001,805, forward strand.
TCGGGTGCCGCCATTATTGGAGCCGAGATCAAGGCATCTCTCAACCTACAAAAAGAACTCATGCAATCCTCAGAAAATACAAAGGGCACATCCTTCATCAAGAGGTTAGACAATGGTTTTGCAATTTTAGAAAAATCCTTGATGAACCGTCTATAAAATCCTGCATGACTAAGAAACTCCTAACATCACGAACACAAGAGGGAGGAGGTAGTTTTTCAATTATTTCAACTTTAGCTTTATCTACCTCTATCCCCCTACTAGAAACTAGGTGTCCTAGTACTATGCCCTCCTTCACCATAAAGTGGCATTTTTCCCAATTAAGCACCAAGTTAGTCTCCTCACATCTAGTCAAAACCTTGTCTAGGTTAGCTAAGCAAACATCAAATGAGGAACCGTAGACGGAGAAATCATCCATAAACACTTCTACTATATCCTCAACCATATCGGAGAAGATGGACATCATGCATCTTTGAAATGTTGCCGGCGCATTACATAAACCAAAAGGCATGCGTCTATAGGCAAAAGTCCCATAAGGACATGTGAATGTCGTCTTCTCTTGATCATCGGGATGAATAGGGATTTGCCAAAACCCGCTATACCCATCAAGGTAGCAAAAATATTCATGTTGTGCTAATCTTTCTAGGACTTGGTCTATGAAAGGAAGAGGAAAATGGTCTTTGCGAGTGCCACTATTAAGCTTACGGTAATCAATACACATACGCCATTTTGTTGTGGTTCTCATAGGTATCATTTCTCCCTTTTCATTTTGCACAACGGTGAGACCTCCTTTCTTAGGAACTACATGCACGGGACTCACATACTTGCTATCGAAAATTGGGAAGATAATTCCCGCATCCAACATCCTAAGTATTTCACTCTTTACCACTTCTTTCATGTTAGGATTTAATCTTCTTTGGGGTTCAATAGTGGGTTTATGGTTATCCTCCATATAAATCCTATGCATGCAAATTGAGGGAGAGATTCCCTTTAGTTCCTCTAGTGAATACCCTAAAGCTCCTCTATGTTTTCTTAGAACCTCCAACAACTTAGACTCCTCCTCATCATTCAAGTTGGCATTTATGATTACGGGTAAAGAAGAGTTGGGACCAAGAAATGCGTACCTCAAATCTTTTGGAAGCTCCTTGAGTTCTTGAGATGGTTCCGGTGGTGCTTGAACTTCTTCTTTCTCGGCCTTGAACACCTCCAAATAAGACATCCTTTCCTCCAATTGCTCATGCTCAATCATATTGAGGGCTAGACCTTGGCGCTCTATCTCAATTTCTCTAGGTGGTGGGGTGGCTTTCAACCTAAGCTCCCTTGGCCTTGACTTCTTAGAAACGGCTTCCCATTGCAATCCAAGAGGAACTTGGATCATCTTAGCTTCCTTATGTACGGTCCCTTTTGAAGTTGGCCTAAAGAAAAACTTAATTTCTCTTCCTCCAATGTCAAGAGACAAGTGGCCCTTCTTTACATCAATGATTGCCCCAACTGTAGCAAGGAAAGGTCTCCCTAGTATGATCGGTTCACCCGGCACTTCTATCATGTCCACCACAACAAAGTCGATTGGGACATAGTGGCCTTCAATGCAAACGGGATAATCCTCGACGATACCAATTGGCTCGATGGACGACCCATCCGCTATCGTTAACCTCATGTTGACCGGAGCTATGAGACCCATGGATGTGGATTTCCATATGGTGTAAGGAATGATGCTCGTGCTTGCTCCAAGATCACACAAGGCTTGGAAATTTTGAGACCCCACACCAATGGTTATAGCAAAGCGACCGGGATCTCCTAGCTTTTGTGGTAACTCCAAGGTCTTGACCTCATCTTGCATTTCCACTATGGACCTCTTCTTGCTCAAAATCTCCTTTAAGAACTTGGCATAAGATGGCATCTCGCTCAATGCATCGGTGAACGGGATAGAGATGTTCAAGCCTTGCAAGAGTTTGAGAAACCTCTTGAACTTGTTCTCAACAACATCTTTCGGCTTCTTCGAGGGATATGGAAGAATTGTTGCACCTTTAATCATGCTTGGATCAACTTCTTTGGACTTCCCCACTTCTCTTGCAACACTTTCTGGTTGGACCGACTTAGGCACCATGTCGGGCCCGATGTTGTGAATCTCGGTCCTGGGCAAAGGAGTCGGATCGAGGTCTGTGTACGTCGGTCCCGTGTTGCTCTCAACCTCGGTCCGTGGTGAAGGAGTCGATCTTCTTGCTGGGTCGACTTCGGGGAACGTCGGACCCGACTTGCTGGGTAAGTTGGTCCGACTCTCTTCATTCTTCTTAGGCACGTGTGGCTCGGGTAGGTTTCGGCCACTTCTCAATCCAATTGCCCGGACTTCATTTTGATTGTTTTGAGCTCGAGGATTCTCCTCGGGTCGGCCCGGAAGTCTCCCATTCTCTCTCGGGGCTTGAGTCGCAATTTGAGCAAATTGATTGTCGACTTGCCTCCTCCATGCACCAAACTCATTGAATTGGGTCCTCATCTCCTTGAACCCGTCTCTCATCTCTTGAGCAAATGTTTGTAACTCATTGAATCTCGGTGGTCTATATGGTGGTGGTGGCGCCCTTGGCTCGTTGAAGTTGTTGTTGTAACCTTGAGCTTGACCGTTGTTCCACCGGCCATTGCCACCATTGTTGAAATTGCCTCTTCCACCGAAATTTCCCCGAACATAGTTTGCCTCCTCAATTCGCTCGGCCAAGCGCACTTGGCTCTCATTTGGACAAACTTGTGTAGCATGTGCAAAGGATCCACACTCCTCACAAGCTCTAGTATTTTGCTTGTAGTAGTGGACTTGCCTCTTAAGCTTGCTCACTTCACCTTCAAGGAATTGGAGCTTCACATCCCTATCAATGTCTTCTCCCTTTGGATCATATAACTTCCTTGTGCCTTCGCCTTGAACTTTCACCTCCTTGCTAGCTTGACTCACCCCATACATGGCCTCATAATCGGATAGCTTGTCAAGTAGCTCCCAAGCTTGATCCGGTGTCAAGTCTATGAACCCACAATCGGTGTGGAGATTGAGCTTGTCCTTCGTTACCGGATTGATGCCTTGGAAAAAGATGTCTTGAAGCACATATGGTTGTTGGCCATGAGTAGGACATTGGCGCAACATCTCCTTGAAACGGTCCAATGCTTTGAAGAGAGGCTCATTCGGACCTTGTTGAAAGCTTGCAATCTTCCTTCTTAGCTCGGTTGTCTTTGAGGGCGGGAAGAACTTCATCAAGAAAGCATCATAGAGTGTCTTCCAAAATGTGATTGACCTAGGAGCTTGGCTCTCGAGCCAATGTGTGGCCTTGCCCCCAAGTGACCATTTGAACGCCTTTAGAAGCACATACTCCAATGTCTCCTCGTCGGTAGAGATCGTCTCACACATATCCACAAATCGTTTAACATGCTCTATGGGACACTCATGTGGACGGCCCTCGAATTGATCTCGCTTGATGAGGGAGATGAATTGCGTCTTGATCTCAAAATTCTTGGCAACCTCGGGAAGAACAATAGCCGGCTCGGGTACCCTCAACTCCGGATGCATGTATTGGCGTGCATTCCGGGGTAGAGCGTTGAGTTGAGCCTCGGCTCTCATCCGTTGCTCCCGTTCTCTTCTTGCCACCTCCTCTTGATTGTCCCTCTCAAGTTGCAATCTAGCCATTTCGGCCCTAAGTTGAGCCAACTCCTCATCGACATGGAGAGCTTGATTCGCCATCCTTTTCCTTCTTCGGGCTTCCTTGAGAATACTTTCCGGATCACTCACAAACTCAAGCTCAAGTGTTCCTCGGGAGGAACGAGCTAGCATACACCTATGAAACAAAAACACAAACCAAAACAAATCAAAAACAAACAAAGGGTTTGGGCTATTCCCTCACCCAAATCACTACCAAAACACAAGAAACTCACCAAATTGACACTCAATGCACTTAGACTTCCTCGGCAACGGCGCCAATCTTTTGATCGCTCTCGGATTGCGAGGGTCTAGAGATACAATTTATAACCCGACCCCGTTGTAGTACGTGGTGGGTGTCGAACACTCGGGAAGTCTACTCGATCGATGTGCCTAGATACTAGGAAGCTAGAAAGGAGAGCATAAAACAAAGGAAAACAAAGAAATCAGTCGGTACCGACACTGAGGTCACGTCGGGCCCGAGGTTGGCGACAAGAGGAAGTCGGGACCGACACTGTGTAAGTCGGGCCCGAGGTATCTGGGGATGTCGAACTCAAGGATTTAAAAGTAGATCTTGGGCTTTTGGGTTCCTTCCCTAGTAGATTAAGGCTTTTCCACCCCAATTCAAGCAATGAGTGATGATCGGACTAGGATCGAGTGCTTTCGCCCTCGTTCCAACCACTTCTACACCTCGATCATTGGGGAAATCCCCTTCGAAGCAGGGTCTTGAGATTGACACATGTTCACTTTCGCTACTTTGCCAATCTCAAGCCTTAGATTCCCAACTTTCGCAAGGAATTGTAGCTCTATGTAGAGTGGGTTCCTTAGATCAAACACTCAAGGCTATGGAATTGGGGTTTCTAGCCTAAACCTAGCTAGGGTTTTCCCCCATAACCCAAAATCAAGGAGATCTACTCCATGTGACAAGCAAAGAAAGCAATCAAATCAAAAGGGAAAGCAATCATCATAATCAATCTCAAAACAAAGCAAAGTTTCATTCAAATCCAAAGCAATCCACAAATTCCAATCAAGGGTTTTCAAATCTACAAGAACAAAGCAAAGCAAAGCAAATCTACCAACAAAACCTATCAAGTCTTCCTCTTTTGGCCGATTCTCTCTCTCTTCCTCCTCCTCTCCTTCCTCCTTGCTCTCCAAGTATCCTCTTGGTTCCCTTGGAACTCCCTTTTTGTGTGTATGAGAGGGAACCCCTTCTTAGAAGACAAGAGGGCCTTTTATAGATTAGATGAGGGGCAAAAGTGGAAGTCCACAAATTCGTGCCTTGGAGCCCAAGTAGTTCGGTGACCGACTCGAACCGACACGGAGGACCTCGGGCCCGAGTTACTGTGCAACTCGGTCCGAGGTTGGAGACTTCAAAGTCGGGCCCGACGTGGTTGCAACTCGGTCCTGACCTCGTTCCACCTTCTTCTTTGTTGGCTTCTCTTGTTCTTCTTCATGGCTTGCTTCTCTCTTTCCCGCTTTAGCTCGGCCTTTGCTCCATGTCTCGACCCTCCTTCAAATCGATCCTCGATTCATGCCAAATTACCTACAAAACACATAAAATATGCATAGTCTCCGAATCTCATAGAAATACGGGAACTAGGCTAAAAAGGAACAAAACGCACAAGAAAAGGGGAAAAAGAAACATATTTACAAAGGAAATCACATATGAAAACACCACCAAATAGAGAGACATCATGAAATCTCCATAGAAGTGCATGGAGTCGATAGCTCTCTCCACATATGCGTAGGCAGCTGAGGAAAATAACCAAACGGAATAGAAATTGGAGCACTCTCATCATCACTGCAAAGCATGGCGTTCAAGGCTCGCCTTATCAAGAATCCATCGCCCCTCATCATCACGCAAGGACTCAACACGATTCCTCTTACGTCGGATAATAGTAGACATATGAAAAAATTTGGTATTTCTATCCCCATCTTTTAACCACTGAACTCGAGATTTTTGCAACCACAAAAGATCCTCTCTCTCTCAAGAATAGTATTCATATCCGCATGTAGTTTAGCCTCCAATTCAAAGGCGCTCAGAAGAACTAATAACTAGCTAAGAGCTACAACATCATGGTTCAACTTGTTAAGAATTGAAACAGGGGGTACATCAAAGCTAGCAAAATTAGAGACTTGATTAACTGCTTGTTGTGCAAGCTTATCAACAACAGAGTTTGCTGATCTTTTGACATGCACAATTTTAACTTCCCAGCTCCCACCTCCAATTAATAGCTTGCATTGCTGAATTAAAGGGAAAGCAGCATGAGTGAGAAGATCTCCATTGTTGATGAGCTTGACCGCCGCTAATGAATCGGATTCGATAATCAGGGATTGAAAATTCATCTCCGTAGCGACTTAGATCCCCCTATACATGGCCTTGAGCTCCGCTGCTAAAGCATTACAGACACCTGTGCTGAACATGAACCCTCTGATGAAAGTCCCATCCGCATCTCTAATAACTCCACCTCCGCCAGACAGCCTCGGGTTCCCTTTCGAACTCCCATCCACGTTTAATTTCATCAACCCTATTGGTGGCGGAGTCCACCGTGCAGGAATAGACTCATTCAAAGTTGATGAAACAGTGGAGTTAGCTTTGATTTTATCCTGAATATCCTAATACGCAGCAGTGATAGAACACACGCTCGAGGTTAAGCGGCCATGGTCATCAACGCCTTCAAATCCCCCCCCCCCCTTCATTACATGGTCTGCAAATTTTTTCCTTGGACAAAAGATGTAATTTCTTTCGTTCAATTGTTGATCCCCAAACAAATTTACAGACATGAGCATCAAGCTTATCACAAATCTCCTTTGGAATCAAAGAAGTCTGCATCACATACAACGGGAGGCTTGTCAACACCGAGTTAGCCAAGGTCGTACGCCCGGCCATTGACAAAGTTTCTGAGTGTGCCAGCCACGGAGTCTATTCAAAACCTTTTCCAACAGGAAGTTGTATTTTTCATTAGTGATGCGCCCACTATGCATTGGCACTCCTAAGTAGTTACCAAAGTTCTCCACCACCCGAATACCCATCGCCTGGCTAATAGCAGCTTTCACTGTGCGAAAACAACTCTCTTGGAAAAGTTCACAAGTTCCCCTGACATCAAACAAAATCGGTCAAAACAACTTTCTTGGAAAAGAAAAGAGAACTTTTGTTAATCTCGTACCTTTACGGGACATAACATTATACTAGTTATTTGGAGATTGGAAGAGATTTCAACCTTTGGATGTAACCTTTAAACATATCCATTTTAAATCTCTTGGGTCAGCTCCTTGTTTGCTCTTCAGCAACACTGTTACACCTGTGTTAGATCTCTTCTAACCCAAGTGTCATCTTTTTACATTGTTTAAGCCTCTTGGTTCAGTGTTTGTCGCATTGCTTGTTCAGTTTGTTAGTTTGTTTTCTTTTGGTTGTCTTTTCATGTAGGTTTGTTGGGCTACTGAGTTTGGCCTCAATCTCTTAGGGCTCGTTTGTTTCTATACCCTGAATCGGGTTGGGATAGGAATCACCCATACCTTAAGTTTGAGATGGGTATGAACTCTAGTGTACTTTCTTGGTATGAGAATCACTCATTCTCATCCCTTAGTTAAAACAAACATTGGTATGGATTTGACTTCTTCCTAACCCCATTCCCTATACCATGGGTATAGAAATAAACAAGCCCTTAATATATCAGGCGGTGTTTCAAATGCTTTCCATATCAAATAAAAAAATCATAGTGGTTGCATAATAATATTCATGAAGCAAAATAAGCATAAATGACATCAGTTGAATCATTCAGAGTTGCAAATATTCAAAATTTATGCAAAAAGTATCCATCTTGCTCAAAATCTTTTAAAAGCCAAGTCCAAATAAAACCAAACGTTGAACTAACTCTAAATTGCCTTCCCCTGGTTCCAGCAATATGTCTTTCCAATTGCAGCTCTAAGCCTCAGCCTTGTCGGCAACATCCTCAAGGAGAATAGCTTTGCCAACAGGCTTTGCCAAGAGATCAAAGTACTCTTGAGTTGGAGATTTTGTGAAACGGGTCTCCTTCCAAAGGTCAGGGGTAAGGAAACCATAGGTCTTCATTAGACAGTCGAAAGTGGCCTGCAAAACCAAACCATGATGTGCATTTGCATCAAAAATCAATATACTAAGTATAAGAGGATCATTTAGACAGTTTCAGAAGGGCTTTCAATCACAATAGAACTTTTACAGCAACTATCATCCATCCACATGAGAGAAATACATAACTAATATAAAGGTACTTCACTGAGATGGTTCATCATGCCTCCACAACCATGTTTAGTAATAGATATTCAAATAGATGATTCATCTTCAATTTACAATAATAATCAAGCTACAAAAACATGAAAGAGACATTTTGTACAAGATTGGATACAGAAGTAAAATAATCTCAGCCAACACACAGAGTGCATATCGAAAACACTAAGCCACAAACCCAATTCAAACATACAAACACGAACTCAGAGTCATATCTAATCACATATTGAATTACAGTTGCAACTAACAGCATCCTAACCGAATCACTAGCATATAAACAGAGAGATAAGATAACACACCAGAAAGGGAAAGCAGAATGAATATTGAATTCGGATAAGATGCAAACATATATAGCAATCAATTGATAATAATGTACAGAGAATAGCAATCAATTGAGAAAATGCTGGATTGAATGAATAATCAAACAGACCTTAACAAAGTTTCCAAGGGTCTTTGTGGATCCACGAGAAGAGGTGAACACATCCTCAATACCAGCAAACTGCAAGACCTTCTTGGGAACCCTAGCAGCCACAATACCTGAACCACGAGGAGCGGGCACCATCCTGACCGTGACCGAACCACACTTTCCGGTCACCTTGCAAGGAACGGTGTGAGGCTGCCCGATCTTGTTTCCCCAGTAGCCTCTCCTGACCGGAATCACCGAGAGCTTAGCCAAAATGATACCGCCACGAATGGCGGTCGCCACCTCCTTGGAGCACTTGACGCCGAGTCCGGCGTGGCCGTTACAGTCTCCGACGACGACAAACGCCTTGAACCTGGTTCTCTGACCGGCGCGGGTCTGCTTCTGGACCGGCATGATTTTCATGACCTCGTCCTTGAGGGAGGGGCCGACGAGGCGGTCGACGATCTGGTGCTCCTTGATCGGGAGCGAGTGGAGGTAGATCTGCTCGATGCTACCGATCTTGCCATCCTTCACGAGACGGCCGAGCTTGGTGCAGGGCACCCAAACTTCCTCCTCATCGCGGCGCCCGGCGCGACGGCGACCACGCCCACGGTCGCCGCGACCTCCCCCGCGGCCGAATCCACGGCCGAACCCGCCCCTCTCTCCGCCCCTCTCGCCTCCCCTCTCTCCGCCTCTTTCCGCCATGGCTGCGCTTGAACTGACTGAGTGTTTAGGGTTTTTCGGCTGCTTGAGATATCAGAGAGCCGAAATGGAAGATGAGAGGAGATAAAAGGATGGCAGCGTAGGGTTTTATGGTTATAGAGAGCGAGGTGTGTGCTTTTTATGGGCCGAAATTTTACAATTCATTCGGCCCAACTTCATCTCCAAATGAAATAGCACATTGGGATTTAATTCATTCTTTAGACCTTGTAATCGGTCCATCACCTAAAATCTTGATGTCAGATTGAAGCTTCTCCAACTCTGGATATTTGTTGGGTTAAGATTAACTTTGACGGGGGTGGTCAAAGATGGTACTACTACAGCTGCAGAAGGTGTGATTTGTGACAGTAGAGGGTGACGGTTGTGGCGGAGCTCTAGGGGTCCTCCGAGATCAGAGATTCAGGGTACCGTGTGATCATGGTGGAGACTGATTCGAAGCTGATCGTGAATCTGCTTGGTAGTTCCTTGAAGAAATCTCACCCCCTTTTTAGCTTGGTGGACCAATGCCTAGGTTGTATTTGAAGAGACCTTTTTAGCTTGGTGGACCAATGCCTAGGTTGTATTCGAAGAGACTAGAGTATTCAGTTTCGTTATGTCTATTATGAGGCTAATTGTATTGCTGGTTTTCTTGCCTTATTCCTACTCTCTTCATGTTTTAGAATTTGTCTCTAAAATTAAAAAGGTATGTGCTTTGACTTAAATATTTATAATTTTGGGAAGATCTTTCCTTTTTTATTTTCTATTTTTTTTTAAGTAACGAGCATAATATTGGAAAAACAAGAAAATCAAGTTATTGGATGGAGTATTTCTTTTCAACTTGGTAATCATGTTTTGTATGACCCGCCATAGGGTATTTTCCTTTTGTTTTTTGATGATGTTATGGGTAGGACTATCCCTCATTTGATTTCTATTTAGCTAGTTTTTTCCTTTCAATAAAAGCTCGAAAAATACAGGGTCTCCTTCAACTTAAAAAAAAAAAAAACAGAGATCCACCAAGGCACCAACGGACTTTGTCAAACCATTTTTCTGCACCATCTTGAAAAATTGGGATTAACCTTCTACCATTAAACTTTTTTTCTACATGAGTCAAGCGCCTTCGGTGTGCATATGCCGATACAAATTACCAAGAACATCCAAAATCTCTTCCATTTCAGCATGGGAGAAATCCCCAACCAAGAACTTGTGCACTTCATCCCTAAATATCAACCAGCTACTCCCAGGATCCTTCTTGACACCAACATTCTCCATTTTCTCCCTCGCCTTAAAAGCTTCCTTCCATTTCCCTCCTCCAGAAAACAAATTGGAGAGAAGAACATATGACGCATGGTCTTTAGGATCTAGCTCAAGCAACTTCTGTGCTGATAATTCAGCAATATCATAATTATCACAATTCTTACTAGCATTAAGTAACGTTCTCCATGCTGAAGAGCCACCATCAAGTTCAATGATCTTAAGAGCTTCCTCAAGCCTCCCGGCACGACCAAATACATCAACTAGGCAAGAAAAATGCTCGGTTTCGGGTTTTATGTTGTATTTTTGAACCATCATGTGGAAAAAGTGCAAACCGTCTTCCAAACGACCTCCATGGCTACAAGCTGTCAAAAGAGCCAAGAAAGTAACTTGATTTGGAGCTATTCTCTTCTTCTCCATCTCATTGAACGCCTCAATCGCCTCTTGTGGTTTTCCATGTTGAGCAAATCCAGAGATCAATGCATTAAATGTCGCCTCAATCGGATTCTTCTGTTCATGGAAAAATTTTAAAGCATCCTCCATGTTTCCACATTTAGAGTACATATCTATGAAAGAGCTTCCAATATAAACATCTCCATGAAGACCGGATTTAACAAGTAAGCAATGAAGTTGCAGACCCACATAAATGGCTGCAAGTCTAGAGCAAGCTGCAACAGTTGATGATAGACTGTAACTAGTTAAACTGATCCCTTGTGCTAGCATTTCTTTACACAAACTTAGCACTTGTATCTCAAATCTGTGTTGTTGGTAACAAGAAATCATAGAACTCCAAGATACATCATCTTTGAGGTCTATCTCATCAAAAGCTTTATATGCATCATCAACACGGTTGCAATTGCTGTACAAATGGATCAACGCATTGCCTACAGTAGTATCACACATATGGAATGATTTGACAATTCTTGCATGAATTTGAGTACCTGATAATATGTGTTCATCACTTTGACAAGATTTGAGAAGAGCGATAAAAGTAGCTCCATCGGGTTTCAACAAAGTAGATTTGCAGAACTCTCTGAACAACATAATGGAAGACCAAGCAGAATTTTCCTCCAAACTTGCATAACATAATAGCATTGAGTTCCAGGCTACTAAATCTTTGTCATCAATTCTGTCAAACAACAACTCAGCATTGCCAGCTAGGCCACAATCAGAATAAAGTCTTAAGAGAACACTAGAAACAATGCAATTTCTTTGATAGCCACATTTTATAGTCAGGGTATGAAGTTGCTCTCCTATTTGGAGATCCTTGGTCTCCGCGCAGGCCTTCAAAGCACCAGAAAGGGCATGTTGATCAGGTAACATTCCTTGTATGCACATATCCTTGAACAACAAAATAGCATCATCAACTAGACCATTTCGGGCATAACCCGAGATTATTGAGCTCCAGATAAAACTATCCTTCTTCTTTGTCAAATACAAATGCTTTCTACCTGAATCCAAATCCCCACACTTACAGTAGGTATCTACCAAAGCACCAGCAACAACATTGTCGAATTCAATCCCGGATTTGACTGCAAGACCATGAACTTGTTCTACTTGTATGACTGAACCACAGCACTTGAGCAAACTAGAAAAGGTGAAATCGTTAGGATTTAGCCCATCAACACTCCTCATCTTGTAAAGGAGCTCAGAAACAGTAGAAGAGTCACTGAATTGAGCAAAGGTAGATATCATAACATTCCACATGACCATGTCCCTGCTATATAATCCGCTAAAAACCCGACAAGCATCATTAATACAACCCCCTGTTTTGGAGTACATATACACAAGAGAGCTCCCGGCAAATTCATCATTTGCATACCCCAGATGAACAACCAACCCATGAATTTGCAAACCCAGCTCAAAAACTCCGAAATAGGTGCACGCCCTAATGGCAACTGAGAGTGTGAACTGATTGGGTCTCTCGTGGGTCTCTAGCATCTCCTTGAACAACCCAAGCGCAAGCCCGTATTGTACGTGATAAGTATGCGCTGAAATGAGCGTGGTCCAAGAAACAACATTTCGGTCGGGCATTTCATCGAACACCAGGCGTGCACCATCTAAATCATCAAATCGTGAATACAAGTGCAATAGTGTGTTTGCCAAATAGGTCTGATAAATGTGCCCAGAGGTTAATAGCTTCGCGTGTAGTTGTTTGCACTCTTTGATCGATCTTAACTTTGATGTTTCGTGTAATAGGAGGGGAATGGATTCTTGACAATTGCTGTTAAAAGACCGGGCGAAAAGCCGACTCATAGATGCACGCAACATAGCTACCAAAGTTTTCGGGCTTCATGTCCTGGTGGAACTACACGTCGGAATTCCAAAGGAATTAAGCAGTTAATTCTGAACTATATTGAGAGTACCACCTATGAATGAAAACAAAATGCAGAAGAAAAGAAAGCCTAAAATAATAACAAACATAGTTTATTCTTTTAATTAATTTTTTTTTAAATTTTTAACTAATTTTTTCACTTCAACTGATTTATTAACTTTAACTAGTTTTTAAATCAAATGAACACAGCCTAAAACAGGGATAAAATTACCCTAAGTGTAGATATATATTTTTTAGGCAACTCTTAAAAAACATCATCAAAATAAAAACAATTTTTTCTGAAAAAACTACTACTCATAATTTAACTGATTTATTTATTAGTACTAATAGCTACATGGACAAATGTGGAAAAAAAATGATTAAAAAAATTAAAAGACAGTTTAGAAATAAAGTCAAATAATTAAAACATCTATTAGTTATAATTATTTAAGAGAGATAGAAGGGACAACAAGAAAAGAGAAAGATGGTAGAATTTTCGATATCTCATTAGGTCACCCATAAGGGTCTTTATATATATAGAATACAAAACTTAATGGATACGTCCAAATCTAGAGTTTACTATGTACATCTAAATATAATATTATTATAACACTCCCCACTTAGATGTACATCACTAACTTCCTCGTTAAAAACCTTGTCCGGAAAATCCAATGTGACAAAAACCAAGACTAAGGGAAAAGAGTGTAGTTATGCCAGATTCTTCCTCTTAACTTGAAATATATCCCCCTTACTTGACTGAATTGAACATTCAATCACACCTTTGAATTGAATATGGTAGTTTGAGAACACTTGATGATATGTACTTTGGTTTACCAATCCATGCCGAATTATCTCCATACATCACCATTGGCTTCTTTCAACTTGATTTGAAGGATGGATAAAAAAACTCATTCCTTCATTATATCGAACTTCATGTCGTGATTGTCTCATTAGAGACCTCTTATACGACGAAGTGCATCATTAAAAACCTTGTTTGGAAAAACCTAATGGGATAAAAACCAAAACCAAGGAAAAAAAAGTATAGTCGTATAATACTCCCACTTTGTTAAACATACGCTTATTCATACGACACATATTTGTCATCATGGAATTTCCTAAAAGATTTGGTACTTCTAGACCAACAAACTCTATTGTATGTTTAGGGAGACAACTAATTCATTGTCACAACAAGTGACTTTGTTGATGTAATGCACCATTGCATTTAGATATGGTACTTCGTGACCCAAATCTCTTTATTTTCTAATTGAGGGCGAAAGGGGTCATTTGTAACACCCCTAATTTTGCAACATTGGGTATTACCGCCAGTGACCTCGGACTTTACCGTCCAAAGTCACTCGATGCTTTATAATGATATTAAAACTTATAAAATGCGATTAAATGTAATTAAAGATGAAATTGACCAAAAGCGGAATTTTATTTATTGATAAGAACTTTCTTTCATTACATTGAGAGTCATTTTACAAATGATGTAGTAGCGGAAAGTAAACCCCTTTTAGAAAGGGTTGAAAAGACGTAACTAAAAATACAAGTATGTTTTCCCAAGACAACTCATGTGATGATGATTTGCTTGGTTTTAAAAAGGGAAGAGCTAGTGCACTATCTTCGGAATGCCTCGCTCTTATGAGAATTCCTTCCTTCCTTCAACGCCGTCTTGCCTTGACCTTCGATTCTCGCCTAACGCTTCTCGACCCTTCTAGACTTCGTCTTCAACACTTCAGTGTACATTCCTACAGTCTGGCATTTGTCGCAAAGGGCGAGAAATACCAGGCAAAAATGCAGAAATAGAGGATTAGTCTAAGAAGACTAAGCAATTGAGAACGGAACTTCTCAAGGGTATTTCGGTAATTTTATAATAGTGTTAATAGTGGTTCATACCCCTACAAAAGTTCTTAATAACAAAAATGCCTTCATTTAAAAAAAATTAAATCAATGCCCAAAAAAAATAACTAAATACCCAATTTAATTCTAGACATGCCCACATTCTCAAATTTTCAAACTCTTTTAAAAAAAAATTAAATTCTTTACTTTATTTAAAATTTATTTCATTAGAAAAATAAATACAATGATTTTTGAACAAACAACATTAGGGAATTTATACAGGAGGATTAGAGTAGCCGCCGATGTCCTCCTACCGGCAGCGGCGACAACTTCGGTGTCCACCAAGTTGGATTTTAACAAAAATGTCGTCTGTGTTGTCCCCGGCGCCCATCTTGGCGGCGTTTTCATCGTCTTCGTCGACGAGGATCGATTCGACCTCCGGCCGGTTAGAGACATAAACGTCTCACATGACTCAAATTCCTTTCGTCACCCTTGACGCCGGTCTCACAGGTGTCAATTTTCTTTCGGCTCCGACGATCCCGTAGCGTTGCTTGCGAACAATCGAAAAGCTTCAAATAGCCCAACGATCTTGCTATCCAACTTTTCATCGATCGTGGACATTCCAGCAAACCTCTAATCTTTCTGTTCAAAGATTCCTCAATTTCACAAATCTCTATATCCTTCAACATCAATTTCACAATTCCTCAAATTGCTATTACATTGTTATTTTTTTTTAATAATTTGTTTTCAGAAGTGAACCGCCAATACTATTAATAAGGAACATTTTTTTATTTTTTATAATGAATTTGTTTGTTTTAGTTTAAAACTAAATGAAAAAATCAAAGTTTTTATTGAAAAAATACCCAAAATGGCACTCCTTGCAATTTAATCTAAAAAAGAGTATTTTTCACATTTTTAACTTTTTCTGGGGCATATATGCAAATTACCCTTTATAATATTCGAGAAATATTAACAGGATGTGTTTTAATTTATAGGTCTTTATGTGGGGCTTATCGGGACGGAGAAAAGTATATCTCGAGATGAGATAACTCGTTAATCGAGAGAAGAACTACGAGATTGTAGACTTCTTTTAGAGTAGGAAGTATGTTGGGAACGTTATTAATTCAAACAAGTTTTGAAAACCTCTCGCGCCCTTGCGGACCGAGAGCCGAATCGATCATTTGAGACCGGTCCGATTTTGATTTCTTTTAAATGTGCTTTGGCACTTATCTTATATCGTGATGAAAACTTTCAATTACGTTAATGATTTTTTTAAAGAGTGTGGGGGCCCACGAAAGGGCCGAAGTCCACTAAAAAGATATGAAGGAATTTCAGGCCTCTTTCATCATGAGTGTGAGTGTGCAGGCCTCTTTCATCCTGAGTGTGCAGGCCTCTTTCATCCTGAGGATATCAGGCCTCTTTCATCCCGAGTATATAGGCATCTAGCTAGTGCATAATATAATATCGCCTATGCTAATCCATAACGAATCTCGAAAAGAGATTGAAACAAACAAGGCCACAAATCATCGGTCCTAAGTTCATTTCTAGCGTTCGAATAATAATAACGATAATGAGATGTTGTTATTTCTAGCAATCGATATATCCTATGTTTATTTATTTAAGCAAACAAGTTTGTTCCCAATATCGAGAAATTTCACGGAAACGGAATATCGAGGCGACAAGGAGAAATTCCACTTGCCTTAGCTTTTACGATTGTGTATGAACGAACGAACGGAAAACGTTGTCCTCGAAACGGAACGGAGGTTCGACATATCGACACGAGAGATACGAACGAACTTTAATAAGAATTTCTTTAAATTCTTTTAAAGTTTTGGAAATCTCTTATATCCTTATTATAAGAGAATTAATTACTAAATTATTATAATAATAATTTAGGTGGAGGTGAATAAAATAATAATATTCCTTATTATTATTTCATATTTGTAATATCCTTGTATTCTTTATAAAATCTTTATTATTAATTTAATTACTATTTTCTTTTGGAAGATCAAGTCATAACATTATTTAAATTATTAAAATATTCCTTTTTGCTTAACTTGTTATTCTTCTACTATAACTAAGTAAGGGAATATCTTTATAAAATTCATTTAAGATATAGTTTCCATATTTAGAGTCAGGTTCACGTGCAAATGGGCACTCATGTGCGAAATAAGAAAGAACAAGAGCCGTTGGATCAAGAAAAATCAAAGGCGTTGATCATTTCACTTAAAAAGGGGAAAAACGGCACGAGCGAATTATTGGCGAATTATTCACGTATTTTTGAAAAAAAAGGAAATAGGACACGCATCTAGATTGTTCATCAGTATTGTGGATTTGTTCATCAATAATGTGGATTTGTTCATCAAAACTGTGATTTTGTTCATCAAAACTGTGATTTTGTGCATAAATAAATTATTGCTTGTGCATCAAAAATCTATTGTTTGTACATAAAAAATGAACAAATGTGTATCAAAATTACATGCAATATGTTCATCAACATTGTGAGTTTGTTCATAAAAAACAAAAATATTTATTCATTGGTTTTGGCATATTTGTTCATCGATTTGTGCATATTTGTTCATTAATTTGTTCACTGGTTTATGCATATTTGTTCATTGCCTATTTCATATAATTGTTCATTACTAGATGCATATTTGTTCACTAGTAACCTCAATTTGTTCATTGCTATATGCATATTTGTTCATTAATAACATCAATTTGTTCATAGCTAAATAAGGCACAAGCACTCCTCTTCGATATGTTGCTATATCGTTCTCTTAGCATACACCATATTATTCCAAATTCAAATTCTTTATCTATTATCTTTTGCATTCAAGTTTCTACATCAAACTTATCTTAATTTGGTACTATATTGAGCACTTCATTCGTATTGACAAGTTAGCCTTAAAGCACTTCATTCGTATTATACTTTGAATTCAAGATAGCCTTAAAGCACAAAATAAATGCAAAAATGCACAAATAGATAGTCCTAAATGTACAAGTTGATGGTATTAATAGTCCTAAATGTACAAGTTTATAGCCTTGACATATAGAACATAAGTTTATTTCAATTCACAAATAAGGGTATACTAATGAACAAATAAGGTTATATCAATGAACAAATAAGGGTATATCCATGAACAAATAAGGTATATCAATGAACAAATAATGGTATATCAATGAACAAAAAAGAAGTATACTAATGAACAAATAATGGTATACCATGGGTATATCAATGAACAAATAGGGGTATATCAATGAACAAATATGGATATATCAAAACTAATTATATGTGCATAAAAAACTACATAATATTGTATTCCTACACATAAATAAGGTTAAAAATAAAATAAAAAATTTAAAAAGTTCGAAATCAATGAACAATGTTATCAAAAACTCAAAGCACAATTAGTTAGTATTGATGAACAATTGGTGAATATTGATGAACAAATCGCTATTTCTGATGAACAAACTGGACGCGTCTCATAAAAACGTATTTTTAGAAAAAATGTGAATAATTCGGGAAAAATTCGTCCGTGTCGTATTTTATTGAAAAATACGCGAATAATACGGGAAAAATTCGCCCTTGCCGTATTTTTTTTTTTACTGAATGTTTAATCACGGACATTGATTTTTTGGAATGAACGATCGAGATTTATTCTTATTTCCCACACAGGCGACCATTCGCACGAGACTCTTTTTCCCATATTTATATGAAATATTGTTTATAAAAACTCTTCTTAGTATGTGAAAAGTCTAAAATGCCCTTGTCATCAAAAAATATATTTTATTTTCATAGTATTATTATAATATTGTCTTCTATTAGGGTTGTAAATGAACTGAGCCGTTCATGAAAAATTCGATGTTCGACTCGGTTAAATCTTGTTCGTGTTCGGTTTGTAAATGAACCGAGCTTTAGCACAGTTTTAAGGCTCGAAAGATAAATGAGATGAGCTTGAACACAAGATAATTCGTCTCATTTGCTCATGAGAAAACTCGATAATATGCTCATGAGCAAGCTCGATTGTACACTCGTAAAAAACTAGATTATATGTTCATGAATAAACTATATATACTATATATATTATACAATATATATTTTATGTTAAATTACATAGTTTTGGTGGTGTTTCTTAAACCACGTAGTATAAATTTTAGTTTCATTTGCTTGTATAATTGATCAAGCAAACGGGTTATTCACGAATTTGTCTCTCGAAAAAACTAAATGAGATGTTCGCGAGCAAGCTTAAGTTCGATGAACATTTAAATGAAAAAAGCTCAAACAAGATTTTAAGCTCGAACTAAGCTCGCGTTCGGGTTCAAGCTCGTCTATTTTTAACCGAGCCGAGCATGAGCAACTCAAAGCTTGACTCGACTCAGTTCGATTACAGCCCTATCTTCTATCAAACTATATCTTCTTATAACATGACCTTATTATAATATATTCTCATTAAATCTTCTTTTTTAAAATACTTGTAATATTAAATAGAGATAGATATATTAGTAGATGTCCTTTTTAGTACTTCCCATAAATAGGACTTTCTAGATAAGTTTATATGGTAAGCTTTCCATAAATATAATATGATGATAAAATAATCTTATTATCTTATTTAAATAAGTTCTCCCATATCCTTAATTTATAAATATAGAATCATGTCTTAGAATATTACTTTATAACTAGGAGCATACAAATTATTTATTTATATCTAAGATCATAATAATATCTTTTCTTATCTCTTATATCTTTTATATAAGATATCTTTTCTAACAACTTAGGTCTTTACATTAATATCTTTAACTCAAGTATATTTAATATATAAATATCTTATTATCCATGTATATATAATTAATGATGAAAAATTCAATTATTTTACTTAAGAAAATTCATGTCTTATGATCTATTTTATATTAAAAATAACATGTATGATAATAATTTTATCCATATACAAGGAAAATAATAATTTGAGTTTATCTTGTCTAACTAACAAGATCTTATATCCTTATTTAACTTAGGTTATTATTATAAAATCTATTATTAAATTTAAATGACATGCAAACACTCTTCTTTAAAAAAAACGGTCTTAAGATAATATTTTTCCATCAACTTGTTGTTGTTTCTTTATTTATTAAAATAAAATACAACCAAGTAATATATTTTTATATTCATCATTTACATGCCTAAAAACACTATTATAATCCTTACAATTTATTAGGATTTATTTTATAATTTACAAAATTTATTTTCTCTTGGATCTTACAAGCATGTTTATTTTTATTAAGATCTTTGTACAAGCATTTGTATTTTATAAATCTGATTTTTAATATTCCAGAAATTAATATGTATAAAAATGATTTTTAATAAGTGTTTTGGGCTTAATAATTCTAGCCCAAGATTAATTAGAAATTACCCAAACTTAGGCCCAAAATCACCTTCTATCTTCTTCCCCTTCTACTGCTTTTCACGTACAACTGGATCCACGCACAGGAGGGACGACGCCCAGCAGCAGCACGTCGGTGGAGGGCTGAACTGGTGGTGCTCCAGCGGTCCTTGGGCGGCACGCAGGTGGTGGCCGACGGCAGGGGACGTCCGATGGTGGTGGGCGACCAAGGAGGTGGAGTTAGGGTTTTTTTGTGGGTTTTTTGAAAAAAATCAGCAATGGAGAAATTGCACTTAGGCTGAATTTTTGGAAGATTTGGATAGCAAAGTTGCTAGAAGAGAGAAGAGAAGTGTTTGTGTGAATTTCTTGTGAATTTTCAAGCCTTTAAATAGGCCAATTTGGAGCTCCTAGTGATCCATGGCAATGGAAATTGACCATTGTGGGAGAAGGGGATTGATGCCTATTGGTGAAGGGTGTGTTAGTTTGGGATGACTCAAGTATGATGCAAGTATGGGTGGTCTTGCAAGTAATAATGGCGAAGTCAGGCAATCTTGTTCAAGCACTGGTTTTTGTCAATTCATAATCAGACTTCTTTGACTCGTTTAAAGAAGAAGAAGAAAAGGAGAGTATATTATTAAAAGAGTGGGACTATGAGTAGATAAGTTACATTAGTCTAGCGGTTTGAAGAGTGTGTGTTTGTGATGAGAGGAGCGAGAGGTTTTCAAAACTTGTTTGAATTAATAATGTTCCCAACATACTTCCTACTCTAAAAGAAGTCTACAATCTCGTAGTTCTTCTCTCGATTAACAAGTTATCTCATCTCGAGATATACTTTTCTCCGTCCCGATAAGCCCCACATAAAGACCTATAAATTAAAACACATCCCGTTAATATTTCTCGAATATTATGAAATTACTGAAATACCCTTCAGAAGTTTCGTTCTCACTTGCTTAGTCTCCTTAGACTAATTTCCCTATTTCTGCATTTTTGCCTGGTATTTCTCGCCCTTTGCGACAAATGCCAGACTGTAGGAAATTACACCGAAGTGTTGAAGACGAAGTCTAGAAGGGTCGAGAAGCGTTAGGCGAAAATCGACGGTCAAGGCAAGACAGCGTTGAAGGAAGGAAGGAATTCTCATAAGAGCGAAGCATTCCGAAGATAGTGCACTAGCTCTTCCCTTTTTAAAACCAAGCAAATCATCATCACATGAGTTGTCTTAGGAAAACATACTTGTATTTTTAGTTACGTCTTTTCAACCCTTTCTAAAAGGGGTTTACTTTGCGCTACCACATCATTTGTAAAATGACTCTCAATGTAATGAACGAAAGTTCTTATCAATAAATAAAATTCTGCTTTTGGTCAATTTCATCTTTAATTACATTTAATCGCATTTTATAAGTTTTAATATCATTATAAAGCTTCGGGTGACTTTGGATGGTAAAGTCCGAGGTCATTGGCGATAATACCCAATGTTGCAAAAATAGGGGTGTTACAATTATGGTATCAGAGCCGAACATTTTGTTTCCTAAACCGAAAATTTCTAAACCGAAAGTCTTTGTTTTCAAATCAAAAACTTCTTTCTTAAAATTTTTGTCTCTTTAAACTTTAAGAAATAAGTCTTTAAAAGAAATTTCATGAACTAGACATTTTTCTTAAGAACTTTAAAAATCTTTTAGGAACAATATGTAAGTTAGAATTCTTTTCCCAAGTTTCAAGTCCTACTTAATCTACTTCAAGAATAAATATTTCTTCCAAGTACTTTAAAGAAATTTCAAAAGTTATCTACTTTCATTGAAAGTTTAAGTCAAAACTCACATAAGAGTAACTAATAAATAGAAATTCTAAGACGATAAGTTCCTATAGTCGGAATCATTCTATTTACAAAGCCTTATTCGATAGTTTTAAAAACCAAATTCTACAAAAAGGGATCATACCAAATTCTTATCTAGAAACTTTATTTTAAAAATAAGTGTACGAAATTTCCTATAATTAAAGAATTAAGTGATGAAACCCGATATAATGCGCACTATAAACAGGATTATAAAAATACTAACTCTCGGGAATTCGTACAACCGAACGGCTTTCGTACGTGGATTATTCCTCCTCCCCACCCCGTCAGCCGATTGTTTTTGTGCTCTTTACGAATAAAGCCTTTAGACTTTATACCGTTTATAGCGCGATCTCACTCGGAGATCAAACACGTCGAGCTTTGGAAAACGAGATAGTTCTCGAGCCAGAGAGGATTTTCGACCCCTTTTACCATCTCTTTGCCTTGCTATATATATGATCATGAGCTAGTTGCTTACAAGTTAATTGTTCGATGTGGGAGAGTTTCATATTCTTTTGAGGGAGATGACGTGGCGCTTGATGATTGGCCTAATTTAATGAGCTCTCATATTGTTGATGAGCCTTGCCACGTAAAGTTGAAGAGTAGTTCAAATGATAACTTATCCTTTAAGGCTAACTCATGGCAAGCTCTTATTGGACCTAAACAAAACCCATTTATTCAAAGCCGATATTGTTGACTTCGAGGGATCATCCCGCTGACTTACCCTCCAGATGACCTCGCACACTAGCACAGAAAGTGACCTCGCTTATTAAAGTGCACCCGAGACTCTTGCACATGCATACGTTAAATAGCTTTGCATGGAAAAGCTAGCATCTGGACTTCTCGAACACGTGTGAAGTTTGGCCAAGTTGGGGCCCAAATCTTTCTAAATAATTTTCATGGGCCAAGCCCACTTAATTAGCTCTTCCCATCCCATTGCCAATTCCATACGTTTCATTCTTTTGGTTAGTAATTTGTAGGCAAACATACATATATTTTAGTGGGCCATCTTAGCATAAAAAATGTGAATGTGCCTAGATGCGTATGTGCAAAGCGACGTGTTGTGCTTTTTATTATATTTGCTAATTTTCGCTATACTATTTAGTCGGTTATTTCGCGCACCATCATTAAGATTCGGATAATTTTCTTTACATGATAATAGGAATTCCCCGAAACCCGAGATAGAAGTTATATAATTAAAAAAAACCTTTAAACTCTCCTTCCAAGGTTAGAATTACTTCATGTCATACATGAAAATGAATTTTTCTACTTTAAAAGTTCGTCTTTTAATTTAAAGACATATAAAATGAGCCTTTAATAGAGATTTTAAAACCATTATAATTCCTTAAGGATGTACATGCGTTTAAAAGGAAATTTTTGTTTTCAAAATTCAAAACTTCCTTCCACTATCTCCTTCTTCAAATATAGAATTACGGATATTCTATATTCAAACGTCGATCGTTAGCCATTTATAGAAAATGATTGTAATGAAAACTAAGTTCATACTCATTATATTGGAATTAGAAGAAGTCATGCCAACTAAAGGTAATACTTATGTTTCCATAGAGCCAACTTATTGAGCTAGTGACTCACGGGAAGATAGAAATTTCCAAAGAGGACACCAAGGAAGGCTTAGTCGACTAAAGATCTAACATGTCTCCACTTAACCCGATCTCGAAACAGATTATCGAGAGGTATATATGTGAGGGGCAAAAAAAATGATCTAGCAATAAAGGAGTGGTAGAGAATTCCGACAATGAAGGATATATTAATCCGACGTACTGACAAGTAGTTAGGAATTGCTCAACTAACATATGAAAGCTTGGCGTGATATGTGATATTTGTCAACCGAATAAACCAACCATAATAAAGCTATGCGAAATCCACGTCATGGACTTTTCTTCGCCCCCATTTTAATAAGTCAACCCGATGATAAGATGAAGTTAGAAAGGAAGTCGTTAAGACCAAGATTTTGGACATAGATTGTAAGTTCTCTAAGTTGCCCCAGTAGGCCTAATAGGTCATAAGGTTGCTTCATTACTAAGACAGTTTGTGGAGACGTGTACCGATTTTTCGCATTTGAAGTAGTTACCTAGGCCATCTTCGATGTTATTTTCAATCATTGATTCCATTATTAGGTTGCCTAATTCGTTACCTTTTTTATAACCGTCTTTTCTTTCCTTAAATGAGATTATGTAATGGAACCAACCTTTTGTTGGTATTCCAATTAAACATTAACTTTGCTTCAATAATACAAGTACCTAATCTACCCATGAATGAATGACAATTGCTGGGAAAAATTTGTCAATTCTTACTTCCAATGTCAAACCAAAAGGAACCAACAATAGAATTCCCCCGAATAGCATTCAAGTTCGGGCATGAATGATGGTTCAAAATCTTCCAAAGAAAGAACAAGAAAATCGTCGGGTAATGGACCCTAGTGCACCGATATAGTTGCATGATGTGACAAAAGTTGCATTAAAAAGTCCAACAATATAAGTAATGCCAAAAGCAGTCTCTGCTGTCCCACCGAAAGAAGCAAGCAAAATTAGAACTGACCAAGCTGCAAATAGAATTGCAAATGACGCCATATTCCACCTCAAGTAAATGTGTCTAGCTTTACAAGGACACTAAAGACATAATGTCTTTGAAGGAACTGGAAAGTCAACCACAACTACTACTAGTTCGCCTAAGTGGAAAGATTTAAGAATCATTCTTTGCACCGAAGAAAAAGGGTGCATATTGTCGCGCTACAAATCGGAAAGGAGTTAGCCAATAGCAAGAGAATTATAATCAAGCAAAATATGTCATGCTGAGTGGGAAAAAAGTTTAAGACTAAATGATGAATCGTTCCTCTCTTATTCTATGAGAGATGAGATAGTTGATGATCTCTTAGACCCTAAAGGTTAAAGGACTAAGTATGTCGAGAAGAAGGACTTGGTAGCATAGCGGAAAGGGGTGTTACATCATTTGCCACACTTAGCACATTAGTATTGTTGGCGCACTTGATGAATGTGCTTTCACCAAATTTGATGGGTCTTTTATCCCATGCTTTATATACTCGGACTACATGCCGATATAATGTTTGGTTCTTTTCATGTAATCAGTTGCTAATCGGACATCTTTTAGAGTTCCAATAATATTCAAATCATCAAACATAAACATTTATGATTACATAACATGAATTTATTCCTTATTAGAACAAAAATGGACTTATTCACAAGTCATAACCTTAGTAGATACTCGCCAATATGATCATAC
This sequence comes from Fallopia convolvulus, assembly GCA_964016875.1. Taxonomy (NCBI): domain Eukaryota; kingdom Viridiplantae; phylum Streptophyta; class Magnoliopsida; order Caryophyllales; family Polygonaceae; genus Fallopia; species Fallopia convolvulus. The sequence continues at coordinate 15,026,712 of OZ024725.1, forward strand.
TACAATCTGCCTGATTGCTTCAATTCATAAAGCGACCTTTTAAGCTTAATAAAAAAAAACATATGACATGATTTAAAATGCTTCATGCATTTTCAATCCTTCTGGAATTTTCATGTATATGTCAGTGTCTAATGACATGTGTATGTATGTTGTTACCACATCCATGAGTTGCATTTTAAGTTGTTCAACAACTGCTAAAGCAACAAGGAACCTAAGTGTTGTTGCATCCACTACTAGTGGATAAGTTTCCATGTAATCCACTCAAGTTTTTGTAAGAACCCTTGTGTAACCAATTGGAATTTGAATCTAACAACTTTATTAAGTTCATTTTGGTTTCGTACAAACACCCACTTATAGCTGATTGGTTTTACACTTTCTGGTGTTACAACTACATGCCCAAACACATCTTATTTGTTTAAGGAATACATCTCAACTTGTATAGCTTCTTTCCAACTTTCTCAATCAACTTAATGTCAACGTTATTCCATGGTTTGGGGATCATTGTCATCTCCTTATATGACTTCAATGGCAATTGAATAAGCAAAGACATCGTTAATATCTACATCTTCCCAGTACAATCCTACACCGGTACTTACATGATTGATCGACATTTTCAAATTGTCGCTCATGTGATTTTCTTTGTTTTTAGGGTCTTCAGATAGAATCTCTTCGGGAATTCTATCTTCATGTTTATTTCTAGTCGACATATCATCCTTTTCGGATGTTACTGGCTCTTTTCTTGTCTGGGGAATGTATCCTTAAAGACAAAATGTCTCTCATGCTTCAAGCGCCCTTATGTGTTGGTTTGGAGTTACTTCTGACATCTCCAAATGAGTTGACGCATTTTTAGTTGGTGTTTGTGACTTAATCACTTTCATGACATTGGTAAATAGCATGAAACTATACAATCCCCTAAACTTCCGGCAGTTATACAATTCACTTAACTTCTGGTTTAGCTTTCTTCGGATAGAAAACAACAAGTTTCATAACATGCAATCTCTTAACTTCTAGTCTCACTTATCTTCTCCTCCTAAAACTGGGATTTTCACAGCACCAAAGTGTTAATCTTAATGCCGAGCAATATATTGATCACTGCTTATAAGCTTTAGGTATTTTATAAACGATAAGGACCCAAACACCTCGTATAACCCCAACTTTCATTGTGTAGCATTACTCAAAAAATCATCCGAGGAGGTGAAGGACATATAAAGCATTGAGACAAGCTTCAATTAGGGGAATTTTCTATAAGCGGTCGGTTCAAGTCGAATTTAATTATCGACATTCACATTCATGACCCTATTTGATCAACGACTCGCCCTAGTCATGTATTTCGTGTATAGCACTTGCCTAGCTATCAATTATGACCGCATTATTGACGACTCTACTAGGTAGTTTTGTGAATGTGTGTGAGAGCTACTCAATGCTAAACCACTACACTAATTTATTTTCATTCTCCTCCTTTTTCAATGGAACCAAAGGGTTGAGACATCTTTCAACATTATATGATAATCCACAATGGTTCACATGAAGATGTAATTGGTTTTCTTATATCACTTGAACTTAGAGACTTTGTATTTACTTGCATATTATGTTGGCTTTGCTACTAACTTGCTAAAAGCACAAGCCTTACATATATACAAGGTCACTCTTAGGAAGAAACTTCAGGTCTCAGGATCTTTTAGTCCTATAATGTTCATGGGAATTGTTATTTCAATTGAGTGACCAAGTCAATTATGCCACAAAAATGTCTTATTGTCCACTAACTTCTAGTTAGTGATAATACATTATTCAATGGGTCGCATCACGAATGCACGATGTGCATCAAATCTGGCTTTTTGGGCATCAAAACTATTTTTTGTGCATCAAAAATTGGTTAGAAGTGCATCAAAAAGCATCGAATGTGCACCAAAACTAACGTCTTAGATATGTGTTGTTGTGTATTAAAATTAGTCGTATGTGCATCAAAACAAAAATATTCGATGTGCATCCAAGGCGAAATCGATCCACAAAATAGTGTCTTATTATGTATGTGTATTAAAACTAACCATATGTGCGATCAAAATCCTAAAAAGAGCATGTTATTTTACATGTGCATCAAAACAAATGATATGTACATAAAAAACTAACTAATTATAGGATTCATAAACATATCTAAAAGATTAAAATTTAAAAATAATTTTTTTTAAAAAAAGTTTGAAAACGAGAACAATGTTCATCAAAAAGTCGATGCACATCCAAGGCGAAACTGATGCACAAAAGTGTATTTTATTATGTATGTGCATTAAAACTAACCATATGTGCATCAAAAGAACAAAAAAGTGCATATTTTTTTACATGTGCATCAAAAAGTCGATGCTCAAATAATTAGTTTTGACGAGCATAGAGTTAGTTTTTATGCATATTCAAAAGGAAATCGATGCACAAATTGTTCTTATTATGTATGTGCATTAAAACTAATGATATGTGCATTAAAACAACCAAAAAGTGCATGTTATTTTGCATGTGCATCGAAATGAAAGATATGTACATCAAAAACTAGCTAAGTATAGAATTCACTTTAGTATTTAAAAATATAGCCGAAATGCAAAATTGGTATTAAAAATATCACGTTTGGACATTTTAGTATTAAGAAAACATATTTGGACAAATGGGTATTTAAAAATAAAAATTAGGACATATGGGTATTTAAAAAGTAAAGATAAATCAATTTAGTACAATTTTACCAAAAAATAGATTTACAAGTATAGAACACTTATATATTATTTAAAAAATCTTTTATATGTTTAAACCAAATTAATTTTTATTTATAATTAATAAAAAATACTCACAGTTTATTAAAAAAAGATTGGAAATTTAAGTATTAATAAAAACAAAATTCAGTCATTTTAGTATTTTTTTTTTGAAAAGTTGATTTTCATACACAAAACTCATTTTTGTTAAAACTGGATTTTTTAGTTTCCTTTCTAAATCATACTCACATTTGTTCGAAATTTTAAACAAAATTTTCTTATTCACATTTTTGCTAATACCCAAATGTCCAACGTGGTATTTTTAAATAGCAATTTGGCATTTCAATTTTCAACCGATTTTATATTATATTTTTTCATAAATATCTTATTTATACAAAAAAAATAATTTGAATCATATTTATACAGGTATAATGGGTTAACTAGTTCTGTATTCTTAATTTCTTATCCCATCTCCATTGAAAAGACGTTATAATTGGAAAATGTTTTCCAATTAAACACGAAATTGGATCATGTGAACAGAAACGACGACGTAATGGATTGACAAGTGACAAAAGCACTGGGACCCACCGGCTTGTGTTTCGGTTTTCAACGCGGGAATTTTACGCGCCAAAAATTGAAATAAAGTACTACTCCCCTTCTTTATTTCTTTCCTACTTGTTCCTCCCTCGCGAGATTCCTGATATCTTCGCACAGAGACCACTCCAACTTCGCCAGCGATCGTTCGTAGAAGAGGGAGACAATTCTCCGATGATCAAAATTTTTGATATCGGCTCGAGCAAGCGTTGCTTACCTGGAAAGTCGTCAACATTTCACTTCTTCTATTTCAATGTTTGAAATTTGAATCTCCCATCTACGATCAAATTAATGCCGGAAAACATAAGCCTTTTATTCCAAAGAAGTAAGTATCATCTTCTTTTTTAATCCTTGTCTGCTGTCTACTTACTCTCTATTGCATTACAAAATCAATATTATTCTGGAAAATCATAGCCTCTTGGTTTGTGAATCCATCGATATTCCAAGTCTTTTTAGTCGGGAAAAATTGGGGCCTTACACATCCAAGAAATCATTACATTGTGAATCAAGTTTGATTCTTGAAACTTCTGTCGCAACAGACAATTGCTAAGTAGGTCCATCTCATGAAAGCAAACAAAATGATATGTTGCTGTCAAATTGCAGGGCCACTGAGTTGAAATTGTATTCAGAACATCCAAGGAATATGCGCTAATTAATGGCTTTTTTTTTTTTTAATCTTCAACCCCCAAAAAAACAAGATTTAATTGATCAAGCTTATCACATCATGGCAACCAAGTGTGCAAGACTATTGAGTCATCTAGTTGCATTATCTGCTAGTTTTATAGTGTAGGAATTTAGGCAATCCAAAATCATAGCCAAGGTCAATCTAGTTTGCATACATGGTAATTTGCATACGTAGCAGCTTACACAATGTCAATCTAGTTTACATGCATCTCATTCTCATCTCTTCCCAAATGCACCAAAATGTGTTAGCTATTGAAGACTTGATTGCATGTGATAGCTTGGAAGAAAACATTTTTTCTGTGAGCTATATATACTATGATCTTCTTACCTGTAGAAACAAACAAAACAAAGACAAAAACAAGAGAACATCCCAAATCCAAATTGAAGGCCTCCAAACTGAAACTGAAAAAGATGGAAGCCACGACTGCCAAGCTTCATTCTGGGAATTTCTTGCTACAAAATGTGTTTGGCCTTTGTCAAGGGAAGATCATGTATGGGTTTAAAGAGCTACTTTTAGCACCTTTCTGAAGTGATGCAAAACTGGAAACTGGAAGAAGCTCAGCCTGTGGGAAGAACCCGTTTGACGGGACATCAAGTAGCAGATCCTGATCACTTTGATCGGTGCTCTCATCAGCAAATTGGTGGGACTCGATCATGAGACGTCGATCCTCAGTGGGTTGAGTGAACAGGCTTTTGGGAGTAATGTGCAAGCCATAGCTGTCTGATGTTTCCTTGGTCGCAAGCTTGGCTTTCATGAGAATCCTTTTGGGGCTTTTGAATGTAGATTTCCTCTCTGTTAGAAAGAGATCATTTTTAGACAAGGTTAGCTTACACTAAACAAAGTGGTCTGTTAAACAAGCAAAGAAAATAACATAACAGTAATTGTGGATATATGTTGAACCAATTGCTCTAGAAATGTTAAATCCAATTCCTTATTTTCTTTGTACTATTTCTCAAACATCTAGCAACATTGAAGTAGCATATAGCCACGAGTTAGTAATTTGAAAATAAATGCTTCTTTAGTAGTTTATGGTGGCTTATAAATTACCACTTATGTTGGCTTGATTGGAGCATCTCTTGAGTCTCATTCCATTATGGGTTTGGATCCGGTGGAGTAACTCTACTTATAGTTCTGTTACCCAAATACTAAATGGATGAACCCTAAAAATATAAATTAAAATTGAAATGCAATCATATCTAATTCCTTCTATTACAATTGAAAGGTCAAATTTTAACTAAATCTACCGGTAGAGCTAAATCACAACTCTACCGGATCTCATTACATTATTAATACATCATTTGGAACAGTCTCTTATGTGGGCTAGAATGTACCTTAACATAAACTAGAGTCATGCTAATAAATTTAATCATGGCACTAGTTACCACTGACGCTTTCTTAAGTGAATGCGAAGTCCTGGAGTACATATACCAGATTTCTAGAGGAAAAGCCCTCAATTGAGGCTATGCTTCTCAGAATAAGAAAACAGAAAAATCAAAAGCAATGATTGTTAATTTAATTTAGGAGAAAAAGTAGTAATAATAAACCTGGTGTGTTATGGTTGAGTTCCTTGTGTGATCCTGTGCTTCCTTGATTTTTTGATAAGCTAGGCTTAGCTTCAAATGCAACTTGATGCTCGCCAGCATCATTAATAAATTTGTTATCCTGTAATATGCACAAAACATTTACGTGTTATTTCTCTGAAAGGGAGCATAGGAGGAAATTATGTACATAATCATGTGAATATAACCTTAAGTTTATTGTACAATTCCAACCATTTGGACTTGGTTAAATTAGAGACCACAAGCCTCTTCAAAGTTCTGAAGTCTTCAGCTTTAACTCCTGAACGGAAGTTACCAAAGACGCCTTCTGAAAGCAACTGTTGGAATGAAGAGAGGTTCTCCTTGAAGGAGGAGCTACTAAACATACTTCTGAGACTGCATGTGCAACAATGATATGTAGTAAGAATAGAAAATATTCATATGATGTAGCTGTACTTATGATTGGCTCTGATGCAATAGTACATGTCACTTTTAAAAACATGTCAAACAAAGTATTTGCAGACCTCTTCAAAAACAAATAGTAATAATTGCACAACAACATTGTCTCAGTTGCCGTGATAAACCTTGAGAACTCATGAATTGTAGAGGCTAACCTTCCAGGAAGCTGGGATTTATCAGATGAAGGAAGGTATTTGAGCAACTGCTGTTGCTCCAAACTTGATAAATTCCCCAATAGTACCTCAAAGTTAATAACATCCTGTACAAACAGAGGCATTGCAATAAGATTTAAGGATATGAAGCCAAAGATTTTTCCCAAGAAAAGATTATAGGAATAAGTGCTGAATTCAGGAAAGGAGCACAGTACAAGGTATTAACATGGAACATCTTTTTTTGCAATCATCAGGCAATAATTGCTCATGATTGAAGGTTTCTGCTTATGAATGTATGGAAAGCTGAAAGTGTAAAATCAATGGGTTTGTACAAATGTCAATTAATGAAGAACACATTATTGTGGAAATGGTCTTTTTATTTTTTCAATGCAGTGATGAAGTGCAACTCACATTCAAGTCTATATCACATAGTGGCGACTTGTGATTCCAAATGGGCTGCATCCTTTCATGGAGGGACTTATCCCTGCAATTTGAACAGTGTAATTACTGATTTGTTACAAAACTCTCATTTTCAAATTTAAAGGTAATTAAACCACTAATATAAACAATAGATTCTGTAAACAAGTGGCATTGTGAATGCAGATACCACGATACTATACTGGATCTTTGACAAAATTGAAAATTTCACATAAATATCAATGCTTTGGAGAAATACCTCTGCGCTGGTTCCTGTTGTACCACTTGGCGATTAGGGTTCTTAAAATTCTCACTTCCATCATAAGGAATGTTGTCATCCTTGAACTCCTTATATCCAAAGAGGGGGGCAGACTTTGAGTAGGCTTCATTTACTACAGGAGGTTTAATTTCAACAGAAAGAGAACTTGCTTCAGATTCTTCTTCTTTAACTACTGAACTTGGATGTTTCATAAGAACACTCCCATGACCTATTTCAACTGATATCATAGGTTTATCACTCTCAAAAAGCAACTCTTCCTCATAAGACCCAGACAAGTTAGAGGATTGTTGTTCTTGTAAAATAGCATAAAGATCCTGTGTGAGCTTTTCAACTGAGGATGGCTTTGAACGAGGCATAAATGTTCTCTTCTTTGATGGTACTTGTGACTCCCATACAACTGATTGAACTGGACCTGGGGCGCCATCAAAAAAAAAAAACTTAATTCAAGAACGATTTTCAGTGTATTAATTCAATACATAGAATGCTTCATTTTGAGTGATGCAAAACTAAGAATATAATCCAAGAACAACCTACTAGTTAAGCAAAATATCACTTAGTTTTTCTACCCAAAAAAAAAAAATCACTTTTTTTTTTGTATTTTGTAACATAGGTGCACAACTGCACAAGACACTAATATGAAGCATATAATGAGATTACTTTAGACTGTATGTCTAACAAAGAAACACATAAGTAACTGATATCTATTATTGAAGGCAAGAAACAAGTGTCTTGGACTGAGTACCAATTCTTCTATTTCATTCGTATACTTCCACTAACTGAAATATTCGATCCCTCTGTTAATAATCAGCAATGTGATTTTTTCAGTGTTGTTCTTCACTCTAATACAAACATATTAGAGTTCAGTGGAAAGCTACCTGTCAAATCACTAGCATCTGCACTAAGCTGAGCACAGCTCTGATAATTTGATACAGCTGAGCCAGAACTAGATCTGTTGCTGGTATCATCATCTATGCTCTTCTGAAATCCTTGACTGTAGTCCGAAGCACACATTCCAAAAGAAGTGTTCTCATAACTTAGCTTCCTTTTTTTCAGCTTTTCATCTCTCTTTTTAAGAGAGATTGTCTTCAGTTTTGGAACGCTGTGGTCCTCATAATCATCTGCTTCAGCTCTGCAGTGTAAAGGAATATAATTAACTAGTGTTCCTTTGGTTCTCCATCTTGATCCACATGCATTGCAAAGTACAGGCTTGTCTGGAGGCCCGTTGCGCCAGAGAGGGGTATCTGTGACAACTCTAAAATATCAGCAAGCAAATCATAGTAAAAGCTTTCAAAGATGTTATATCTCCTTGTTGAAATCAACATGACCCACATTCTATGAGAAGCTAATGCAGACAATAAGATGTCTAGTAACACAGGCCACCAACTGGCAATTCACAGTTATTTGAGCAATCTCTTTCACAAACACATACACACACACACACAAAAAAAAAACCTCAATTAAGCTCAGCTCACACCTTCCAGAACTTCTGTTAGAAAATGTAAACACTTGAGTACACTACAAAGCATGAAAGGACATGGTGTAGACTGAAGGAGAACTTCAATTTTGAAAGAGTTTCATATTAACAAAAAGGCCCATCAAAAGAGTGGCAAGTAAAGATATAAGGGAGTTCATGACATTGCTCACAGAAATTTAAAATAGTCTAACTAAGAAGTTTCACTTGACATGTCATGATTGGAATCCAAGAAACAAGGTCAATGCAACTCTCCAAGAGTTAGTCATTCCTCAGCAGGACATCGAAGCTGTAAGCATGAACAGAAGCTAAACTGGACTCAATCAAACTAGAAAATCTCAAGCAAATTCTAAGGAAGCACACTTATCAGAAATTTGAAGAATGGCTCAAGATTCAAAAAAGCAAGTAAACAACATGTGCACTAACATTGTAGTCCTTGCCAATAATGCAGTGAACTTATGACTGCAATTTCTCACTGATTTAAGTAAGAAAATGAGATAACAACTTTTATAATGCAAAATTGTGACTAGGAAGAAAGGAAAATTAGCATGTGTTACAAAGCTCAGATGTTGAATGATGTACAATTCTAAGATGGAATCCCGGATTTCAGAATGAGAAATAACTTGCTGAAGTTTATTATGTCCAATTCCACAAGAAGAAACCAATTGAACCAATATAAGTCAAAAGCTTTTTCCAAGATTTCACAATGGGTATCCACAATCCATGAATTCTTTATGGAAGAAGAAGTGGATAATTCATTCAGGTGCATGTTCCATGGAGTGTCAATGGCCAAGACAAATGACAACCGAAGATTGAGCAACATTCAGTTGTAAAAATAAGATGATTCAATAATTATGTCAGCAAAATCCTAATTTGAGATGGAATTTGATATTCCAAGATCAAATAACAGTACAGGAGACCAAAAGAGAGCCACATGTTCTTCATTTCATTGGTTTATACAGAAAGTTGAAACTTTTCCTGGATCAAACCCAGAAACTTCATGGTCATAAAAACCAAGTAATCCGGAAGTTGGAATTCAACCAGGAAAATTGTCAAAAAGCATGAAATGCAGCCAAAACGGAAATCAGACTAATTAACTTCCTTTCGGAAAATTGAAAATTCTGGATGATGTAAAAGAATTGAGGAGACCAATAACTCACTTGTAACGCCACAGTGATAGCAAGGTCCTTGCTTGCCCATTTCTCCTCTCTCTTTCCTCGATTAGGAAAAAAAAAGGAAATTTTAATTTCGTTGAAAACTTGAGAAAGCAAAAAGGTTGAACAGCAAACCCAGAAACCCAAAACAACCAAAGACCCTCAAAAAACCCAGTTTATGCCCTCAAAGACCCGTCCAAATAGAGTGATAATCGATTAGAAATTTGCGATGATTAAGATGGGTGAATTCAGTAGTTGAGGAATCTATAATAAAATGGTTGAAGGGAAAGACAGGTTGAAAACCATTAAAAGAAGGGGAAATGGAAGGGAAGTGTTAATTTGTATCTCTCTTTTTCTCTTCCTCTCTAGCTGATGGTCTTTGTCTCAGTTGTATTGTATATGAAGCAAATGCTTAATTCCTCTCAACTTTCCCATTAAAATCCCCTTCTATTTCTTGTTTAATCTTCTTTAAAATATATTTGTGTGAAAAGAAAATTTAATGCTTAAAAAATATAAATAATTTGATACTGAGCATAGTTATTGATTTTCATCATTGATTTTTCTACACCCATGTCATGTACAATTTTTTTCTTATTATGCCCATGGTAACACACATATCAATTGTTAGAATAATGGAAGAATATTACTGCATAATTCCTGATGAGAGTTGTTGACCGTGGACTTGTTCTGTTTTTTCTTCTCAAGACAATTTTGCTGAGGCCCATTGCAAGAACAAATTGAAGGAAGGGAAGAACACAAGGCCAGAGGCCCATAACATTATGGAAGAAAAAATAAATAGCTCTTTTTCTTTTTTGAAAAGGAAGATATATAATCCATTTTTACATGGTTAGCCTAGCTTCAAACGTGATGACACGATGTTGCATTATGGAAGAAAAAATTGATGGAGGGCATTGAACTTTAAGTTGACTAAGCCCTTCCTGCTCTTCTCGTTGCCCACATCTTCATCATCATCGATTCATTTATCACATAAGAAACTCTTCATGTATTTGTTTTCCCTTTCGAAAGGGTTTTCTACTTATGTCAAAAGTATTTTTTGCCAACTGTTTAGTTATCAAGTGGAATTGATATAGATATGGTAGTGGTACTTTGTACAAAAAGTCCAACAAATTAAATAACTCACAGGCTTTTGCCTAAGAGGTGCCGAATACCACTTAAATTTAAACTTGTTATGATACGGTGAAAACAAGAGTGTTGTTTCAGTGAATTGACTTTTAAAAAATTAGGTAGATTTGTAAATCCTTGCACACAATTATAAATCTTATAATAAAGATATTTAAAGTAAAATGGATATGAAAAGAGATATTCAGGAAAATGCATTATTTTGTACTCAATTTGAATTGAGGAATTGATTTATTTTGATGCAAAATACTACATCACTCTAAAAATCCAAATGCAACCGAGATCAATTTCTCATTCTTAATTTGCCTTCCGCATGACTTTATAGCAAAAAGGAAGTTACGCTGATTTTCCCATGATTAAGACAACCGGACAAACACAACGGCCAATGATCTTCAAGATCTCATCCTTTTGGATACTCTAGGACAACCTATCTCGCAATAAACGGGTTCCCCCTAATTCTTTCCTTTGTCAAACAAAAAAAAAAGGAAGTTATGCTGATTCAGACTCGTTACGATGACTGAAAACCGGTCACCCAAACATCCCACAAAATTGTGTAACAAAACAAGGATAAAGCAAATTAAGCAATAGATCAAGTTAACCACATATATATACTAATAATACCAAATGAGACAAGTTGCAAGACGGTTGATGAACCACTGCACAACGACAGTGTACCACCACAAACATACCAAATGATCAAATCAAGCTACATTTTTATGATTATCCCTTTTTGGGTTTCACTAAAAAAAAGTATTTAACATTGTTTAATGTGCAACTCAAGACAGTTGTGGACAAAAGGAAGTCTAGTGGCCTCCCTTTGAAGCAAGTGTTACTCAGTTCCTCTTCTTCCTCTTCTTCTCCTCCTTTTCAGCTGAGTTCTTCAACTGTGCAAAGAAAATGCATAGTCAGTAGTGCAATAATTAAAGATTTTAAGCTCAATGAAGAATGCCATGTTCAACTATCTTATTCCAAATGCTGTGTGATTCTGATAGAATTCTAGTTATTTCATTTTTTTTCATATTTTATTCCATGCTATTATTCAGTCTAAGTTATCATGAGTCAGTAGGATAAGAGTCATTAATATTAGCTAGAAGATAGAGTCCTGATTTATAGCTTGAGAATAAATTCCCTGATTTTCAGAAATCAGTAGAGGTCATTAGTCCTTGATTTTCTCCCTCAGTAGGAGGGTAATTTCCTATATAAATCTATGTCAAGGTCAGTTGTAAGGCATCCAGAAAATTATCAATATATAAGATTATTATTCATCCTATTCGCCTAAGTACGAGATCCTTGTACTTAGTGGTTTTGCCTCAAGTGAGATTCTCCTTGAGTGGTTCTATCATTTGGTATCAGAGCCATCGATCCGATGGTGAATACTCGTTCCAATTCCGCTAACGATCCACAAAACAATGACCCACCAGCCTCCACAAGTAACACCCTTACCCCTGACATGATGAATGAGCTCACTGCAGCCATCAAAAACCTTTCCGCTCAGTTGACCGTCAATGCTCTACCCATGAACCGACGTTCAACCAATGGTAGTCCAGCGGGTGCCCTAAATGACAGACCACAGATGCCGAGAGCTCAAACATTTGATCGCCAGCGGCAAAGATATTGGGAGGATCACGATGAGGATGAAGATGGCAATCGCGGTTACCACACCAATCACCGACCCCGAGCAAAGATCAACTTTCCAAAGTTTGACGGCGGTGATCCACGTGGCTGGATCCTCAAAGCGGAGAAGTATTTCCGCTACTTCCAAGTTCCCGATGAGATGAAGGTGGAAGTCGCCGCAATGCACCTTGAAGGCGACGCACTTGATCTTTACGCTTGGGTTAACGGAGAGGACGAAATCCTATTTTGGGAGGATCTCGTTCGTATATTCCAAGAACACTACGGACCCCCGGAGTTCCAAAACCCCGACGAATTTCTATGTGCCATCAAGCAAACGGGTACCGTGGCTGAGTACCGTCAAGAATTTGCCCGAAGGGTTGCTAGGGTTCGTGACTGGCCAGAACACTGCCTCCTCGGTGTTTTCCTGACAGGTTTGAGAGAAGAACTGCAGACAGAAGTTAGAATTCACAAACCACGCTCCGTCTTCAAAGCTGCCAGCTTGGTTCTTGAGTTTGAGGCCAAGGTTGGCCTATCCAAAAACCCAAAATCCTTTAACTATCCAACTAGGCCCAATCCACACCATCAATCTAATTCTACTTATCCCAATCGTCCAAATCAGCCAACACCCCAAAATATCAATTCCTCTCAGCCGCTGAGTAATCCAACCGGAGCTCCCAAACCATGGGATAACGAGAGGCAACAAAGGCGTGAAAAGGGCCTCTGTTATCGTTGTGGGGACAGATTCTCACCCGGACATCAGTGTAAAACAATGTTCTCTAACATGGAGTATACGTGTGAGTTTGATGCGGCACTCTTAGATGTCGAAGAGGAGGAAACCCCGCTGACTGCAAGCGCAGAGAATGAGGGAAGCACAACGGCAATATCCTTTCATCAGATTGTAGGCCAAACTTCCACCACCACAATAAAGTTGCGGGCCAAATTGCAAAACCGTTCAGTGATGGTCCTGGTAGATAGCGGCTCCACCCATAACTTCATCTCGGACCACCTTGTAAAGGAGTTGCATCTACCAACTCGTAAGGTTCCTGGATTTGGAGTGACGATAGGCAATGGAGAGGTGATCTCCTGCAACCAACTGTGCCCCGTTGTTTCTCTTCAGTTGCCTGGCTTTGTCATCACCGAAGATTTTCACCCATTTCCATTGGGCGGAGCGGAAGTAGTTCTGGGAATCAAGTGGCTGGCCTCCTTGAAAACGGTCCTAGCCAATTGGAAAGACATGTTCTTGATTTTCAAATACAATGGGAAGAAATATAAACTTCAGGGCATCAATCCTTCCCACGAGGAGCCTGGCTGAGACATTTTTCGACTTGAGGACAAGTCGAATTTCCGGGGTGGATGCATTGATAGGATTCTAGTTATTTCATCTTTTTTCATATTTTATTCCATGCTATTATTCAGTCTAAGTTATCATGAATCAGCAGGATAAGAGTCATTAATATTAGCTAGAAGATAGAGTCCTTAATTTTAGCTAGAAAATAAATTCCCTGATTTATAGCTTGAGAATAAATTCCCTGATTTTCAGAAATCAGGAAAGGTCATTAGTCCTTGATTTTCTCCCTCAATAGGAGGGTAATTTCCTATATAAACCTATGTCAAGGTCAGTTGTAAGGCATCCAGAAAATTATCAATATATAAGATTATTATTCATCCTATTCGCCTAAATACGAGATCCTTGTACTTAATGGTTTTGCCTCAAGTGAGATTCTCCTTGAGTGGTTCTATCAGATTCAATTAGCAACATTCATAGGGTCGTCTTGTGAAGAATGATGGCTTTCTAGTAACAATGTAAAGAATATAGTAACAGCCAACTTCATTCATAACTTAAAGTCTGCTTCACATACCATAATGATCAGGATCCTCACAAACACAGCAACAAAGTCGGTGAAAAGAGTCAAGGCATGTTTCACATAATCGAAGTCTCCCAGGTGTGCCCTCTCTATGATATCTTGGGTGTCAAAGACAATGTATCCAACAAAGACAAGGAGGCCGAAATACAGCTGCAACATTACAAATGCAGAACATTAGTCGGATGTTAAATCTCACAGAAGCTGGAAAAAAAAAAGACGAATATTAGAGTTGTGGAGCTGGTTAATTAACTTTAATCTTGACCTTTTAAGTGTAATTTAATGGATTAGATTTCATCCAAGTTTTCAATTTTAATTTATCTTTTTAGTAACTCTATTGGATCCAAACCCATAGACAACACAGGAACATACCTCAAACATAAAGACAGATGTGGAGCCTCCAAAGAGGGAAGAAGCAATGCTAAGCCAGAAGAGGATAGAGACACCAGACGACAAAATACCACCCAAGTAAAGGAACTCTCTCCTCCTTGCATAGATAGCAGCTGCTGAAAAACAACCAAATGCTAAGCCACATCCCACAAACGCGCTGACCACAATACTGCAACAATCAAAGGGTTTAAATTAATTGGTGTACATCCCACAGTCCAAAAGAAGCCAATTGTGGAGCAAACTAATTCAAAACCATGTGCAGATAATGCCACTCTGCCAATCAAGAAAAGGGATGATAAATGGAAACATCATGCAGGTATAGGTTATCAGTGAAACATCATGCAGATACAGGTTATCAGTTTCCTTCGGTTCTAAGCTGGCACGGATCAAGAAAGGGTAAAGTGTTTAAAAGAAGAAAAAAGTTTCTACCTAGTAGTGTTAATTTGATGATGAAGAGAGAAATTTCTAATAAAAAGAATTTTGTCCATTTCTTGGCCCCACTACCTTCCTTAACCAGCACTCTTTGGATCACTACACATATCTCATGTTTAACTACCAGTGAAAATATTTGTCTTCTCACCCAAGCATCAATTGAGTGATCCAGAACAAGAATTAAATCATAAAAACAATATCAACGCTTCTCCAAACAAGACTAATAAGTAAATACTCACACTCATACAAAAACAGCACATTTCCTGGCCGCACTCTCATTCTTAACCAGCATTTTTTGGATCACTACACATATCTCATGATTAACTACCCGCGAAAATATTTATGTCTTCTCACCCAATGCATCAATTGAGTGACCAAGCACAAGATTTAAAGCATAAAAATGAGATATTATGAGTAAATAGTGAAATTCTCATGCTAAAGTGCATCCCTTGGGTCAATTTCAATGGGCAGGTCAATGAGTAAATATTGAAATTCTCATGCTAAACTGCATACCTTGGGTCAATTTCAATAGCCAGGTCAATGAGAGGACCAATGGAAGCTCCTTCAAGTGCAGCAGCACCCATCAACACTCCAACCCTCTTACGCTGCTCATGGAAGAGAAATCCGCAGCCTCAGTATATGCACATGAAATCTAATAATGTCCAAAAAGATACAAAACGTGCATACAGGGCAAAAAAGAGAATTAGACATATTACCTCCTCGTGAGGAGGTGTTGAAAGTACCCAAGCAATGCATCCAATGCACCCAATGGTAGTCAGTAAACCGCCAATGTTCAAAAGCATGTGCAGATATGCTCCCACAGCCGATGCAACTAGAGCACAGCATAGCGTCAAATAAACCTATCAACAACAATGGTTAATTGAGCTTCTGTCAACATAATGAAAGAAAATGAAGCAGCACAACAGGACACCGGAAAATAAACAGCGTCAAACATCAATAGTGAACCAGATCAGAATCAAAAAATTCATACACGATCGAAGAAAACAAAAAAAACCGCAGATTAATAGTAGGCACTATCAAGAAACATGAATTAATGGAACAGTTTCCTGCAGAAAATTGAACACATCCGCTAAAAGAAATCTCATCTTGTTGATAGCTACGACAGATTCAGACGGACAAAACAATCAATACTTGATAAGTTTTAAAGATTCTTTTCTTCCAGGTGATGAGAACCCTAAAAGGAGAAAGAAACGAAGATTAAGTAGAAGGAGAGGAAAAGGGATATACCTGTTTGAGATGGGACTGGACGACGGGGGAGATATGTGAAAGGTTCTTGAAATTATTGTTCCAAGCGGATCGGCCATGGCCGGGCCTTGATTGGAAATAGGAATCCATTGTTGTGCTTCTTCAGAGAGTAAGAAATCGAGATTGTAGAGAGATTCTTCTTAGGGTAAGATTGAAAACGCGAGGAAAACAGATCGACGAATGTTGAACGTGAAATTGGGGGAGAATTTGCTATATATAGGCTAGAAGCCAATTAGCCGAATTTGTCCCGTCCTTCCGCGAAACTTCTGGGCCCTTTAATTATCTGGTGAGATAGCTGAGAACGGTCTTACGAAGTTCTAGAATGACAGGTTTGCCCCAGCAGAATCGCTATCCACATTTTATTTTATTATTATTTTTATATATCTATCTAATCTACTATCTACTATATATATAAAAACAATAAGATTTGGAGCCACCACATTGCGCCACATCATCTTTTGTCACATGTCATTCCTAAAATGCACCACATCAGATTTTGACACGTGTCGTCTTCTCATTAATTCACATAAATTATACAAATAAAGTGTTAGTTTTGGAAACAAATCTTATAATATCATCCAATATTTTAGAAAGAATCCAAATTGTAATTTTGGAAGCTTTTAATATATCTACTAGCTATATTAATTATTCTTTCCACTTCATATTCCACAAGCAAATTTTTTCCACTTAATTAAAATTTATTTTTATTTCTCAAATTTAGATAATATCTTAATTTTTATTAGGAGATAATATCTTAACTAAAAAATTTAAGTAATGGTTGGAATTTTTTCTTTATAAGCCAATAAAATATATATGCTCAATCTCATCTCTTCCATATTTTCAAAATATATCTTTTTTTGTTTTATT
This sequence comes from Fallopia convolvulus, assembly GCA_964016875.1. Taxonomy (NCBI): domain Eukaryota; kingdom Viridiplantae; phylum Streptophyta; class Magnoliopsida; order Caryophyllales; family Polygonaceae; genus Fallopia; species Fallopia convolvulus. The sequence continues at coordinate 15,043,762 of OZ024725.1, forward strand.
TTCTTCATATTTTATCTCCTTCTTTTAAATTAATCCTATTTATCAAATATTATCAAGGAAAATGAATAATGTAGATTATTTTATCTTAATAATCTATTTTTATTCTCAATTTTAAACTTAATAATCTAGATTTATTTTATTTGATTTTAAAAAAATAATTTTTATACATATTACGGGCAATAAATTACTTACATTTATTTTATATTATATTTTTATTTATAATATCTTTTTATAGTATATCTAAAAATATCGAGTCATAGTCGTGCAGGACACGACGGGGACAACTAGTACATACTATCTCTATTGAAAATAAAATATAAAAAATAATTTTAATAAACTAGTACTGTATTATAATTGCTAAAAACTCTAACCCAATTATCTTTAATATTGTTTATATTTTCTCTCCATCTTTTCTTCTCTACCAATTTTTGTATTTATATTTTTCATATTTGTAAATGTTATCTTATTTATTATGGAGTAAAAGATAAGAATCTAATCCATAACCTTTACAAATTAACTTAAAAAATAATTTTAATAAATTATGCTTTCTAGATAACCTACCGTAATTATTTTTATCTTTATAAAGCCAAGTATTAGTGTCTTGACCACTGTTTAAAAAACCCCGCGTAGCTCCGTCTAGTCCCCGCCTAGGCGTTGGAAGGTGTTAGCCCGTCTATGAGACCTTCTAGTTCGTCTACGCGCCCGTTTAGGCTGCCTAGGCGTAAACGGTCTTTTCCGCCTAGCGTTTGTTAGAACATTGGTCTTGACAAAGAATATAAAAACTATTTAAAAATAGTTATAAGTAAAATTAATATTTTAATAATTTCATTTTAAATTTGGGACAAGATCTCAGCAAATAATGAAAAAATATTTAAATATATCAATTGAAATATGGGGCACGAGTGCACGACATAAAAAATATTTTTCTTATAACTTATATAGCTTTATTGACGATATTATATACATGCATTTTATATTTTTTATTAATATCATAAAATTATATATTATTTTAGTAATTATTCTGTGAATTTCATGGATCTTTAACTAGTTAGGATAAATTCTAAAAATTTGATTCGATATACTATCACATATTGTTTTTTATAAATTAAAATTTTCAAATCTTGTTCATGGGTCTTGTTCATGGACTTCTAAAAATAAATAGAGAAATATTATAACTACTTGAAGGAGGAAAATAAACTCTAATCAAAATTAACTATAATAATTAAAAATATGATAAAATGTGGAGAAGTACTTTTTGTTTGAAATCTATGAATCATTCCATAAATAAACTGCATAATTCTCCATGACCTTTTTCTCTTAAAAGAAATGTCCATCCTACTAGAAGGGTAATTTTGTAGTTGGAGAAACAACCACGTAAAGTTCATGACTTTTTTTGTTAGAAAAGTTCATGAATATTGTGTTTCCTGGAAAAAAATCGATGAGAAAATTTAGGTATTATTGAAGCTAACTAGCAATTCTATGAAACACAAAGGACTTTTGCATTAGTCGAATAGCGTAACCCATCTAACTAAGCAATCGCACCCCGATTTACTTCTTTGAACCACATCATTTGAGCCTATAAAACCTCGCCACATGTAACTATTACTTCTTTTTAGCCTTCAACGTATGAGTAACCAAAATATTTACATTTTTCAAAAAAAGTTCTGTCTTGCAGCGGTTAAAAAAATGACTTATAATTTTTTTAATAAGAAAAGAAATTAAGGTGACCACTAACAGGTTAGTGATTGTCCTAAAACATCCTAATATAAGGAAATAATCATGTATTAATTATTTTCTTGTAATTAGTCTATCAATTATCTTTCAATTAGCTTGATTAATTAGTATAATTATAGGCCACAATCACCTTGATTGATTGTGTGCTCCTTGTATAAATAAGAGCCTTCATGACATTAATAAAGTCCGAACGCAGATGCTCAATTTCCAACAAGTAATGGATGTCCGAACGCAGAAGCTCAATTTCCCACGGGCAACGTCAGTCGCTGAGTACGGCCTTGACCAGCTGCAAATTATCGCCTTCGATTTGGATCCGGGGAATGCCACGTCGGATGGCCTCAAGAAGTTGATGGCGCAAGGCGATGGTCACGAATGTCAAAACGGACTGTCGACTTATTAGTCCTCCGTCAAAGAAAATGGGGCGACCCATGGAGTCCCTAAGAATGAATCCGAACGAAACCACGCCATCTGCATTAACTGCACCATCAAAATTCAATTTTATAAAATCCTTTTTGAGTTTTACCCATTTGTTGGGTCTCCGGGCTCCATTAGCCATTGCACAGTGAGTACGGGGGCTAGAGGGAGCCAGAGCATTAGCCAATTTCCATTCTTTAACCTGACTTCGGGTAAATTCGTTGATATTGTTGGCATTGTTCAAGTTTGTTTAATTGGTGCCATCGAACACACGCTTGTTTCTAGAGTACCATAGGCTCCACCATGTGATCGTGAGGAGTTCCATTTCTTCTTTTGATGCCCGGGTCCTAATTTCCTCTAATACCTGGTGCGGTTTTTTTTGTCATTGGGAGTAATTTGGTTGGTGATCCACCGTAGTTTAGGGCTAACGACGTTAAGGGTTTCCCTAGTGAGAGGGCATGAAAGTAGAATGTGATTAGTGTCTTCAACCTGACTTTGGAAAGCAGTGCAGCCCTGTGGTACCGAAGTCGCGGAGGTTCAAAGTGGCAACAGTTTGGTGGAGAGCACACAAGATAGATGGAGAGCAATGAATTCACAAGATTAAACATTGTCAATGCCCTTAATAACTTGTCAAAAGCATGTGAACACATCTCACAAAAACATAAGTAGCACAAGGATAAATTCAAATTGAATAATAACCCATTTAAAAACCGCTTCAACTTATAAAACCTGTGAGACCAATTTTCATGAGATGGCATATGATCAAACAAATTCAACACAAGTGGTGATGTCAAAAAATACTTACAGTATGGGTCAAAGTACTTGTCATCATTACCACTTTTACCAAAGATGAACTCCATGTAATCTCTAGCACCAATCTTAAGCTCACTTGGTTCTATAGGCTTCGTAGTGTCCTGGAGTGCCTCTCAATATAGGAGAATTGACTTTTGAGAGTCAAGAAGAGGAAAATCGGAATGTATATAATCATCATCATATTCTAGGGTAGATCCATGATCACAGATGTATAAATCGGTTGCGGTTCTTCACCAGAATTCAGATCATCTTTGATCTCCTCCTTCTCGCTCCTTAATGTAATGGCACTCACATTCTCCATCGGGTCTATAGGTTGTGAAGGCAAATTCTCAAAGTCTCTTGCTTACAGTCTACTCACAGTGGTGATCATTTGACTGATTTGAGTCTCCATGTTCTTGAGACTAGCTTGAGTGCTCTGGATACTAGTCTGAGTGTTCTGTCCCAACTGGTCTACTATGTTAGCAAGACTTGCAAACATCTCCTCAGCATTGAAAGAGGAGTTTTCGACTGGATGAAGCATAGGTGGATGTTGTTCAATCTACTCACATTGATAGCTCATGTAGCAAAAGAAATCCCAACACTCTTCTGGTACCATACACCATAGCCTATAATTGCTCATGTGCTCAACCAATTGTAGAGTCTCAGAATTCATCCCATCTAGGATGCACTGACATAATTCCCTCTCACAAGGATGATAGCCCCAATCACCAAGTGTATGAAAATATTGTTGCACTCTAGAGAAATACACATGAAATTGTTCATCTTGTAGTTGCCTACATTCAAACATAGCCATTGATTAGTAGCACAGGTGTGGACCGTAAGATAGGTCCACACAAAAGTTGATAAAAATAAAAACTTAGAATTAAACAAAGTGTCCTCGGCAACGGCGCCAAAATTTGACTGGCTGAAAGTCGTCGTGCCAAATCAAATATAAATTCCTAGTTACACAACTAGTATAGTCGATAAGTCGGGGTCGTACCCAAGAGACACTTGTAATTCAGAGTAATATTGTTATCAACTCAATAGTAATAAAGGGGGGATTTTTGGAATTGTAAACTAAAACTAGGGAAATTAAAGCAAGTAAAGCAATTAAACAAAGCAAATATTGGATTTTTATCAGTTAAGGAAAACAATCCTATTCAAGCATCCACTTTTCTTCATAAAGTTATTGATCATAGATTCAAACAAGTTATTCCTTTTGGTTATTCCTATCCTAATCAGAAATATAACATGGCAACGAGACATGTGATGCAATCCGGTCCTAGACCTAGATCGATCAAGGCGTGGCCGGCGTGACCGCGCTCCAGCCGCAGAATGGTGACGTCCTCGGGCGCGGTCTAAACCTCGAGAGCGCGACCGCGCTCTCCCGGACCAAGCCGCGCTCCGAGGCGGTGATTTGGATATGTCCGAGTCCATCGCTAGTCTTTCTGAGGCTTCGGGTCTTCGGATTTCTATTTTAATATTTTATGTCGGGATTTTAATATAACGATTACTTAATTTGGTATTATTTATATTTCCGCTATTTATTTTAATTAGCGAGATGGGTTGGGCTTGCATGCTTTGGCCCATTCTCCCTAGGGTTTCTAGGTTTAGATCTACTTTCTATTAAAGTTGTCAGACTCTCATGTTTTCAGTTTCCGCTTGAATTGAATTGAATTTGCCTTGGTTGAATCGAGTTTCTCTTCCCCAGGCATCAGGCGTCACCCCCTTCTATCCCTCTTCCAATCGCCCTACAATCATTATGAGGTTTCGCTTGTCGGAATCAATTCCACCTCGAGACGCCGCTAGAACCCTAGCGACGTAACCCTGACTCGATCCGCGCACCCTGCGTGCTAATTTTCTGTTGCTTCCGCTCCATCGTTCGTAAGATATCATGACAGAATTCAAAATACGAGACGTCGGTCCTTGTAGCGAGGTGAAACGCATCAACTGGTATCAGAGCCATCGTTTTGTAAGTCTCATGATTCGGTCTTATCTTCACCCCCAATATCTGTCCATCACCCTCGTGAGTTCGGTTATCTATCAACAAAAAAAAATCCGATCGGCCATATTTATTTATCTTGTTGCCGATTTAGTGCCTATATTTCTTAGGCCTCCGTTGGCTTCTTGCCATAGATGAATGTTAGCCGAATAATTAGTTTATTATTTGCCTAACATATCTCCTCAAATTAAGGGATAAGATTGCCATGTGTGATAGGATATTTTCGTTTGTGATTTTTTTTGTGGCCTTTCCTTAACCGAAAACTTTAAGCGTCATTTAGCTTATTTGATTCGGATATTAAAAAAAAGAGGAGTTGTTATTAAAAAAAAAGAGAGAGAGACGAATATATTTAAAAAAAAAAGAAAAGAGAGATTCGGTAGTTTCAAAAAAAAAAAGAGTGTTTGATTTATTTTTATTTTTTATCGGCCTAGGAATTGATGTTAGCTGGTCGATTTTTGTGTAATTTGGTAACCATGAGTTGTCGTACCGACTTAAGACAAGAAATTGCTCTTTTAAGGCAACAATGGCGAAATTGCAAGCTCATTTGGACGCCCAATTTGCATTCCTTGCTCAGCAACCGACATCGGCTACAATGCCGCAACCGGGCGTCAACACCTCAAGCTCGCCACAAGACCCGGCCTTGGATGACCACTTGGCGCTACAACAACGACCTCCTCCTACAACCGGGGATGTCCAAGCCATGCCCGTTTGGAACAGCGAGCCCGTTTGGGATCGTGAACCCGATTGGGATAGTGAGCCCATTTGGGATAGCGAGCCCATTTGGGATAGCGAGTCCGTCTTAGATGAGCCGAGTTTGTTGATTTTGGATTCTAGTCCGATGCCTTTGTTTTCTGCCGCAGCTGAAGCATCGTTTGTCAACGACACGCTCGTTCTTGACCTAGTGCCATCTTCGACACCAGAGTTTGTTTTGCCTACTATAGATGTTTCGATAGACGACACCGAGCTTGACGATATTTTTGAGATGCCTGCTGCTCTCTGCCTCTCCCCGGACCCACCGAGCTCGAAGCGAGGACGCTTCGATTCTAAGGGAGGGAGGATGATGCGATCCGGTCCTAGACCTAGATCGATCAAGGTGAACTGGAGTTTACCCAAGCCGTGGTGTCCCCCTTGGCGCAACGATCCATGCCGAAGAACCCGCGCCGCGCCACCAGAATGCCAACATCTACGGGTGCGGGCTGAGTGCCAGGAGCGCGACCGCGCTCTGGCCGGCGTGACCGCGCTCCCGCCGCAGAATGGTGACGTCCTTGGGCCCGGGCTAGACCTCGAGAGCGCGACCGCGCTCTCCCGGGCCAAGCCGCGCTCCGACTGGCGGTGATTCAGATATGTCCGAGTCCATCGCGAGTCTTTCCGAGGCTTCGGGTCTTCGGGTTTCTATCTTAATATTTTATGTCGGGATTTTAATATAACGATTACTTAAGTTCGTATTATTTATATTTCCGCTATTTATTTTAATTAGCGAGATGGGTTGGGCTTGCATGCTTTGGCCCATTCTCCGTAAGGTTTCTAGGTTTAGATCTACTTTCTATTAAAGTTGTCAGACTCTCATGTTTTCAGTTTACGCTTGAATTGAATTGAATTTGCCTTGGTTGAATTGAGTTTCTCTTCCTCAGGCATCAGGCGTCACCCCCTTCTATCCCTCTTCTAATCGCCCTACAATCATTCTGAGGTTTCGCTTGTCGGAATCAATTCCACCTCGAGACGCCGCTAGAACCCTAGCGATGTAACCCTGCCTCGATCCGTGCACCCTGCTGCTAATTTTCTGTTGCTTCCGCTCCATCGTTCGTTAGAGATCGTGACAGGATTCAGAATACAAGACGTCGGTCCTTGTAGCGAGGCGAAACACATCAACATGCAAACTTAATATCCAAACAACTCATGAAACGATCATAAATAATAGGGATATTAGCAATGAGAACAAGGATAAGCAGGATACATGCAATTGAATTCTAACGAGTCAAACAATCAACATGCATTCAAATCTCTTTCTCAATTGTTTTAGTCCAACGAGTCCTAAATCAATTGAGTTGCTACAAAGATTAGGTTTTGCTACGAGAAAACCTAGATCTAGCAATAGAGAGTATTAAATTCCAACTAGTTGGCTAGACAAGCAGAAATCAACACAATCAATATTAATTAAGCACAAGAGAATTGAAATAACATGTAGAAATAAACTTGTAAAGTAGAAACTCACAACAACTTGAGTCTGAAAAGCTTCAACTTGAATAAGATCTAAGAGTTTAGTTATCCATAAGAGAGAAAATACAAAAGTCTGAAAATATTGGAAACTAGGTCTAAGAGAGATATCAAAACAAGGCTGAAAAACTAAGCTTAAAAAGGTCTCGAACAAAACATATCCGAAAATAAAGAAAAAGGAAATAAATATAATAAAGATAGATAGAGCAATCGGCGCCTCGGATAATTGCTCACGTGGACCTCCACCGCGATCCCGGAGCCGTAGAAATTCCGAATCAGAGTCAACGTTGACCGCGGCCTTGTGCCACCGCGATCGCGGACCTGATACTTGGCTCCACCGCGGACTGCTCTAATCCGCGGCATTCACTTGATTCTTCAAACTTTGTCTTCAAATTTTCCAATTTCTCCGAGTCTTCGGTCTTCTCTTCATTTGTTATTACAAGCACTAAAAGACCTCAATCTATATATAAAATGTATTATCTTATCCTAGTTATGCTATATGAAATACAGCATGTCAAATTCCCCCATACTTGAGACTTTGCTCATTCTCGAGTAAGCTCAAAATAAAATTAAGCAAGACAATGCAACAAAGGTCTACATGAATTATTGGGAGAAAATGACCTAAAACTAAACAACGTTCAGAAATTAAGCTCACAACCCGAACCCATGTAAAAGAATAAAAGTGCATACAATGAGAATCCTAGCTCAATCTATCACTCAAATCATATCAAAATCAAAGCAAAAACCCATAAACAATAATCCTCAAGCCCCAACAGAAATGTTCCTAGGCACTCTTTTTTTCCACTCATTCTGCTTAGGCGTCCTTTCGGGTTTTCACCTAACCGCTTATTTCGTTTTTCTATAGATGTGCTCACCAACTCACTTTCACTCTTTTTAACGTCTTATTACCCCAGCCTAATGCTGGTCCGGGCCCCTGATTTTTGCCTGAGCCATCCTTTCGGGTTTTCAACTCAGCACAGGATTTTATGTTTTTTTTTGAAACTGAAATGCAGAAATCTGAAATGCAACTGTACATATATACAACAACGAGTACTCCCTCCCCCATACTTCAATCTTTCATTGCCCTCAATGAAATAAAAGACAAATCAGAAAAAGTCAAGGAAGGAAACAGAAGATTCACTGTGGTGGACCTGGCGGAGGAAAAAGCTGAGGGTACTGAGGCCAATAATGCTGATAAAATGCTTCCAGTCACTCCCTCATCTGGTCCATGGTGACGGACATGTCCTTGACATTCCTCCCCACATCCTCTCAGGTACTCCTCATGGCATTCTGTTGCCTCATAAAGTAGCTTTGATGGTCAGATATAGAATCAACTCTCATGCTCAAGTTCTCTATTGCAAAGAACATCTCATCATACCACTCTGGTGCTCCTCCATCACCAGAAGGACTAGCTTCATGATGCCCATGAGGAGGCTCATCATGATGCTCATACGCTTGCCCTACCTCTTCTTCCTCCCCCTCATCTGCCACCACCATCACATCAGACTCTGGAAAGAAATGTTGAGCTATCTCCTCAGCTCCAAACTCCCTAGGCAAACGTAAATATTGCTCATGTTGCCTACCACAATGCCAAATCCACCCTCGATTCTGAGACTCAGATAACAATTTGGACTTCTTCAGTTGTGATGTATCAAAGCAAATCCCCCCGACCTACTGTGGCTCTGTAACGGTCCTGAATAACATCTAAGCTCAAAAATCGAAGGGCTATCAGAGTAATCAAGCCCCCAAAAGCAATCTTCCCGGGCAAAGACCGGGCCTTCCTCACAACATGAATGAACAGCTCTACCCAATCAGGGACCACAGGTTGATCCCTCATCAGACACCACATCATTGCTACATCCCAGACCGTCATCTTGTTAACCTCCCCATTCCCCCAAATAGTGTTGGAAATTACCTTATGACAAAGCCTCAATCCCGGATGAACAAGACTATAATTCTGTAACTCATGCCCAAGGATATACTGAGTATGAGTCACAATAGTCCAAAAATGCATCACTCCCGGGTTATCCTCAACATCCGACCACCGTAACTCCTAAACAAAACGTCAACATCCGACCCGGACTTGCTCGCAAATTTGGGCCGAAATGGCCCGGCCCGGCCAGCCCGCGAGACAGCCGGGCCAAACCCGCATGGGCCACGGGCCGAACCCGAGAATCATAGCCCGTCCCGGCCCGGGTTTTTTAGTTAAAATTTTTGTAAAAAATAAGATCGGGACTTCCATGGGCCATTTTTAAGCGGCTTGTCCCGCTTCAACCCAGTGGTGTACCGGGTCGGTCCCGGTCCGGATTCCTCAGTCCGACCTGGTGGTGGTCCGGCCCAGCCCAGTTCCACCTCTAAATAATACCATGCATCACTTTAAATCAATAATAATACGAACTTTTAATACTCTAATGAAGAATATAGCTCAATTTTTTTATTAAGTCCACTGTCAGAACCGAGTGAACCCAAATCAGATATCGTCACGCCTCTCGTTGATCTTCGGCCATCTCCCCCAAACCGGTGTATTCGAAAACAGTGTTGCCCACTACCATAGCTTCGGTCGCCCACAACCATCTCTCTAGCGTTCCAATTCGATCCATTTTTTCAAAGTTGAGTCTTCCAAATCCAGCCACAGATGATAATTTTCTAGAGAGATTTCGAGAATTTGTATTGTTTTGTGAGTGTTTGAGTTGATTTTGGGAATTCATTCGAAATCTATCCATGTTTGATAGTTATCAAGTTAGAGCTTATGATGATTTTGTGAAAATTGGTTTATTTTGAGTTTCATTCGAAATATATCCATAGTAGTATCACATATTGATATTTGTATATAGTTCGTATTGTTATTGGTTCAAAGTGACACTTGGTATTATTATAAGTCATTTTTAAACTTCTTATTATTTTGGGTTGATAACATAATAGTTTGTATATTGATTAGTGAATTTTTAAAGTCCGTATTATCTACCTAATACATTATAAAGCATAAACCATGTCTGTTGAAAAAATTGTGCCACATGGCATTACTTGAATAAAATAATGTCAAGATTTTTAATAATAACTTGTATTATTCTTTTTATACATCCAATTTTTTATATTATAATAACTTGATCTGTCTATATGTTGATACTTTCTATATTGATTTTATGCATATATTTTAACAAAACTTGATCTATATGCTATATATTAATTTTATACATAATAAAAAAAATTATCTTTTAACGAATCTTGCACTCGAAGTATATATTTTTTATCTATATATTGATATCTTACAATATAATAATTTATTTATAAACGTATGACATATTTTAGTATACATTGATATATCTACCTAAATTTTAATAAACTAGCGTTAAAAACTATTTTAATAAGTTATAATATCTTTGCTAGGTATCCTGTCGTAATTATCTTTAAGTTATAGCATTATATTAAATTTTTTCTCTATGTTATCTTCTATACCAATCTTTATATTAATGTTCTCCATATTTAAAAATATTATTATATTCATTACAAAGTAAAAGATAAGAACTCAAATACATAATCTTAATAAATATTTTATAAAAATTGATTGTTTTATACATATTAATATCTTAACCAAAAAAATATTTAAAAATATTCAATTCAAGTGAAATTAACATTTTAAAATTTTTAATCAAAATATGGGGCAAGATCTCAACAAATAATGAATAATTTTTAAATATATTCAATTCAAATATGTGACACGATATTAAAGTAATTTTTTATAAATTATATAATTTTATTGCTATATTATATACAAGTATTTTAAAATTTATATTAATATCATAAAATTTTATATTATTTAGTAAAATCATCCCGTGAATTTCATGAGACTTCTACTAGATATTGGTTGAAAGTGGATACTTGGTATTATTAGAAGTCATTTTTCCTTAAAAAAAGAACTATAATATAATGTACTTATATGGTGATAAAGGCTCTAAATGATAAAAGAGTTCACTTAAACAAAGGAAGAAAGCAAGGATGGATGGCATGGGCAAACTCGGAATTCGAGATAATAGTATGATGTGGTTTCTAAAAGTATGCACCCCACAAAAACTCATGAAGTTGGATGGTCCTACCCACGTGCACGATCGTTTGAGCAACATGGCTTTACCGCTATGTGAACATTGCATAGAATCAACTACGTGCCCAAGGATCTTAGGGCGGATGTACCACAACGCCCAAGTGCAAACCGCGTGCTCATCTCACATGACGTTTGGCTATTCTTCATAATCATCGCACATCTCACACTCCACCAATCAACAATTAACACCTCGAAGAATCTCAAGTTCGTGCATATAAGATTCATCAAAAACGGGGTGCTTCTCACATGACGTTTGTGCTAATCTCCTTAAAGCATACGTGAGTGCTTCTCACACCCATAATAGTGATAAATTTTGTATGCCTGATTTTAATTAAATCAAATCCTTGAACTTAATGCTCGTTTATTTCGGGTTCAAACATATGGGGTAACCAAATACCCCTCATAACTAGAGGTTAAACTATAATTTTCGTTGTCCAAAATGGACTTTTCTTTGTTGAAAACTTGTTGGTTTCTCTAGTGCCACACCCACCAAAGGGCATTCACATAGGTGTTGTTCCATCTTCCATGATCCTTAGAATTATGGTTGATTGCCAAGTTAACATTCATCCATTCCTCAAAGCTTAGAGCAAAGAATTGGGGGGGTCGAAATTAGTTGGAGCCATGTTGATCTGATCCACTCATAATCCCTGAAGAGGTGGCACAAGGTCTTGAACCCTAGGTTGTACGATTTGCAATTGACTTCTTCAACAATGTGCCTTCGGGTGATAAGCTAACCAAGTGAAGGTCTTAATTCGATCAAGTGCGACGTGGAGCCAAATCCGATTATACGTCCTCCGACTTTATGTTGGTGTTTCTAATTGCCCAAACAGAAGTTGGTATGTAGATTTGGAAGAGAAGGTGCTCAAAGGTGACCCACTCTAAGCGATAGTATCAATGCCCTCCCCCGGGTCAAGGAGGATTGTCCTAGAGAGGCGAAGTGGCACATCATGTTAAACCAGTCCAGCAAGGGCCTCCTAGTTCCACCTCGAGTTCACCACCTAGTAGTCTCATGTGTTTTGCTTCCCTTGTGAAGTCTTGGAGGTTGTAACACCCTTAATTTATCCCAAGGGATATTACTGTCAATGTGTAATATCCGCTAAATTTTAAATAAATAAAATAGATAATTATCCCAATAATTTTTTTTTCTCTAAATAGAGAACTTAATAAACTTTATAATTTCATATTATATGATGAAAGGTTTCAAAAGTTTACTACAATGACAGTTAAGAATTTAATTAAATATATTATGCAAGTCGGATATCTATTTAAATATTTTCTCGTGAAAAGAGAGTTTAATTATTTTTATAATTGTCTGAATAAAATATAAAAGTGTTATAAATGTAATATCCGCAATATTCCATGGTTTGTAAAAAACCATTATAATATAAGTTATAATCCTTTTTCTCTATAACAAGAGAATTTAAATAAATTAAATAAATAAATTCAAGAATATATTATAAAGTATTATGAAGGCATAAAAGCATTCAAATAAAATTAAGGCTTTTATAAAATTCGAAATTATTAAATAATGGAGTGTACAAGATTAAAAATAAGTACAAAGCAATTTAAATAAAAAGGGGGTCAAGAGCCGGGACTTGAACCCGAGACCTCTTGCATCTTTCCCTCACACACACACTCCAAATCCGCTAGGCTAATGTAACTTGTCTACCCATATTACAACTATTTTACTTATAAACCCACATAACTCTTCTTCTTCAAGAGACAAATTGACGTCTGACGTAGTTCCAATCCATGGTCATTGCTTCTCCCCCCTCTTCACTCTAGCTTGCAAGACCACCCTAATGGAATCCCTCCTTACATCATCACCAAACTAGCACAACCATGGCCAATAGTCATTGATCTTCCTCATCTCCATTAGTGAGATTCCATAGACATGAATCACCAATTTGAGCTCTCTTGCCTATATAAAGGGGCTGATTTCCTCACAAATTTCACACATTCATTCTCTCTTCCTCTCTAGCAATTTGTTCTAGTTGAATCCTCCAAAAATCAGCCACAAAATCTCCCTCTAATTGCTGAATTTTTCCCATAAAACTCCATTAAAATCCCTCCAAGCTTCACCGGACCACCCCCGGGTCACCATTGAGCCACCTCCGAGCCACCCCTGGTCCGCCGGTGCGCCACCACTGCCCAGCCAAGCCACCACCAGCCCGCCGCCGGTCTGCCCTGGTGTGCCGCCCTCCTCCCCTGGCTTCCTCTGTTATACGTACCACTGTTCTAAAAACGGCTTGGGCGGCCGCCTAGGTGCTGGGCGGTGGTCCACCGTCCCGATTTTTCCCTGGGCGGTGGGCTGGGCGGCTAGCCTGGCTGGGCTGGCGCCTAGGCGGGCTGGGCGGGCGCCTAGGCGGACTGGGCGGGCTAGGCAAGTTGTGCGAGCTAGGCGGGTTAGGCGGGTTGGACGGCCTTCTAGGCCTTCTAGGCGGCTGTAATATCCGTATTCGTTTTAGGTCTCGTAAGTCGGAAAACGGGTTTCCTTCGCTTACTAGCAGTTGGGTTTCGTGATCCGCAAGTAAACTCGTAAAAACAATTAATTAGTGATCCGTTTTTACAACCTCCGAGTAAATAATTATATATTAGCTAAATCTAATATACACAAGCAAATTATGTACGAATAAATTATATCTAAACCTATCCAAATCTATTTTAACCTATCCAAATCTATTTTAACCTATCCGAATCTATCATAAAAATAATCAAATATATATATCTCCAAATCTTGATTATTTGACCCCTATTTTAAAACCAATCTCCAAGTGAATCGAAGAGCCCAACCGGTCGAAACATTCAACCCTTCTTCTACCTTGCGTCGAAGGCCAGGGGCGAGTCTCGTCGGTCGTTAAGCGGACCACATGAGTGTTCGGCGTCTCCACCGCGCAATCACCGCGACATCACCGGTGCAACAGTGATATTCCAATCGCGCCGGCGGTTGATTCATGTAAGTTCTTGTTTCTTCGTATTCAAGGGTTTCCCCTGTTATTATCGGTATTAGCGGTCCGAGCGAATCCATAGATTAAGGAGGGGGTCGTCGCCAGAGTGCGTCGTTAGCCGGAATCGTTGACGTAGGGGCGGTTGGCGATCCTGGTGATGCTCGCCGGTGGGAGAGAGGGCGAGGCCATCTGGGAACGCAGGTTGGGCGTGAACAGGGGCGGCAAGTGCATCCCTCCTCCGCTCTCCTTCGATGCCGCCGAGTAAGAGATGGAGTTGCGGCAGGGACCAGAGCAAGGGGGAGAACCAGTGATGGATGCGTTCTCGGCCTTTTTTTTAGGTTGAAGAAGAAAGGGGTAGTGGACCCCATCTAGAATAGTCAAAGGCAGATTGTTGGTTTATACAATTAAGGGTGGGAGAAGGGTTAATTGGGCAGTTTGGTTGTCCGATTTTAATGGGGGTTTGGGCTATTTTATTAATTAGTTGGGTAGGTGATTAGGCCTTGGACTGGATTTTGGGAACGTAATAGGATAGCTTTGAATTGGAATAAAATAGTATCATAGTAGTAATTATTGTAAATGAATACTACGTTTTGAATAGTAGTATATAATAGTATATTTTCATTCTTAAGAATAGCTTTTGTTATATGTTATACATATTAGTATAGCTAAAGTTAATAGTTGGACCACGCTTTTCAAATCGTGGTTGAAGAACAAGGGTTGTCGGTTCGTATGTTGTTGAGAGGTGGTGAGGGTCGAACCTAATTTTGTTTATCATATTTTCTATTAGGAAGTCATGCTCGCGCCCTTAATTTTGTCTTCTTTGAGGATCCTTCATTTTGAGGTAAGTCGTTTTCGACTTGCTCGGTTCTTTTCTACCTTGTTAGATTGCGTATCGATATTGTAGGGCGGGTTTTGGGAACTAGTCCCGAATGCCTTTATAAACTGTTTTGAACTTCTTGTATTGTTGTGTGTGTAAAATGGTTTGAACGTGTTTTATTGGAAGGATATTTTTAAGACGTTTTCTCTGTGTTGGTACCGTTTCCAACATGGCCCATCGTAGCTGGTGTTGAGGAAGAGTTGGCTACGTTGACCCGTGTGACTGGGAAATCGTGCCCCTTCAAAACAAAAATTATTATCTGTGTGTTTTTGGTAAGTGCTCCAGTGGAGGCTTAGCCAGGGGTTAGAAGGGAGATTGTGAAGTGGAGTGAGAGGGCCTGCCTCTGCACTCGGCGCGGTGATGAGCGCCTTGGAAGTCGGATTGTGAAAAAGGGGGGAATTGCATTGTTATGAGATTATGATTGTGAATGCGTTTGTGGCTTTGTGTGACTGATATAACTAATTTAGGTATTGGCCTTTAGAGTTATGATTGCGATTGTGGATTTGTATGCTGACTTTAGATAAATGATTTCAAAGCGTTCTACAATTTCCGTATTCTTTCTAACTTGGTAGATTAAACGCTGACCCTTCGGGGAATATTTTTCAGTTCCAGGTATGAACCAGGGAGCCGTGCAGGAATCGAGGCCAGATGGCAGGCCGGAGCGGTAAAGAGCGCGTGTCATAGTGGGATTGGTTTTACACTAGTTCATTTATGATAGTTAGGTTGTTGATTTTATTATTGATAAGATGAAGTTAGCAGTATGCTTTATTTATTATTTTGGTTGATTAGTACAGTATTAGTAAGCGTTGTGTCGTTTTGGAATATTTCTATTTTTTTCGGGAATTCATGCATAACTGCGTTTTCTAAGTTTTATTAAATAAAAGGTTGGATGTTTTATTATGTTTTTCTTGTCGTGCCCGCGTTGTAAGGTCCTACAGTGTAGTTGTCAACCTAATTAATAGTACCTTGTAAGGTCTATTCCCTAATAGCGCCTCGTCGAAAGACGGGGTGTTACAGCGGCCTTCTTGGTAGCTTGGGCGGACCATAAAAAGGCTCTAGGCTTGAATTTATTCAGAGACATTATAATAGGATTATTTTTTATTTATATATTCTTAACAATCACAAATAATAATATTATATAAAAAAAATCATACCAATCCGCCTAATCCGCCCAGATTCTGCCTAGGCCTCCGCCTAGCCGTCTAGGCGCTAGGCCCCAGCCCACCGCCTAGCTCCCGCCTAGCGTTTTTTAGAATACTGCGTACAACATTAGTAGAGAAAAGGTCTAATTTTAATCAATTTAATTTCCCTTTTAATTTAATTAATTTGTGATATAAGTTATTTACCTTATGCTGATTTTTACAAGAATAAATTAATTTATTAAAAATCCTACAAGATCTTGTTAGTTGGTTAAGGTAAAAATCAAATAGGTAACTAGATAAAGTTTCTACCTTGTTTATGTGCTTAATACTTAAATAAATCCCTAGAAATGTTTTGTTAATAAATAAAAATAATACTTATGTTAAAGTACTTTTATATAAATTATCATTGTTATAAGATATGAAGCACTTAATTGTTAAAGGCTATTTTATAAGAATATCTAAAGAGAAATATTTCTAGTAAGTATTAAATAAATTCCAATACATTGTAAGAATCATAAAAATAATTTTCTTAAAATTAAATTCGGATTTAAAAAAAAATATTAGATTGGACATATTTTTCTTCTATTATAAAAGTAATAGTCCAAAATAAGGGAGATTTAATAAAACAAGACTTTAGTAATAAAAGAAAATAGTCTTGCATGTTTTTAATCTTATTATAAACTTGGAAATAATATGGATAAGATATTCATATCATAAGATAATTTTATATGATTAAGTTAAAGCACACTTTTTGTTATATTTTAGCTTTGGAAAATGTGAAAAGCACACTTTTTGTTAAATATTGCTTTTTGTTAAGCAAAGTATAGCAAGCCCTAAAAAGATATATTAAACAATTTGCATGTGTTTTTATAATGAAACACATTGTAATAAGAGCATAAATCTAGGTGGTTAGAACAAGATAAATCAAATTATTATTTTCCTTGTACATGAATAAAATTATTGTCATACATGTTATTTTAATATAAAATAGATCTTATGTCATGAGTTTTCTTAAATAAAATAATGGACTTTTCACCATTATTTATATATACATGGATAATAAGATATTTATATATTAAATATACTAGATTTAAAGATATTAATGTAAAGACCTAAGTTGTTAGAAAAGATATGCTAAGAATATTATCAATGCATATATATAAAATAATAAATTGCATACTCATATTTTATAAAATAATGCTCTAGATATGAAGAACTTTTTTTTTAATCTAATAAGAAATTATTGTTATCTTTCATAAATAAAGAAATTAATTAATGTGATCAATATGAGATTTAAATAATATCTAATATATGTTTCTATCTTATAAACTAAAGATATATGGGAAAATTATGTAAATAGATAATAAGATAAAATCACTATATCATATACATAGAAAGTTACTATGATAAATTTAGTAGATATTCCTACTTAAGGAAAATACTAGAAAAGGATATGTTAACATAAATATATTTATTTATTATTGCATGTCTTTTATGAAGAGCATAATAATAAAGATATTATAATGAGAATATATTATAAGATTTAAAGAGATATTATTTGATAAGGTGGATATTAAAATAATAATAATAGAAATAAAAGATATTTAATGACAAGGGTATTTTAAACTTTTCACATCCTAAGAAGGGTTTTATAAAAAGAATATTTCATATAGTTATGAAAACTATATCTTAATAATTTATAAAGACATTATCCTTGCTTGGTTATAATGAAAGAATAATAAGTTAAATCAAAAAAGAATATTTTAATAATATAAATCATGTCATGACTTGATCATCAAAGATTATAGTAAATAAAATTAAAATAAGTATTTTATAAGGAATAAAAGCATATTACAAATTTAAAATAATAATAATAAAGAATATTATTATTTTATTAATCTCCACCTAAATTATTATTATAATAATTTAGCAATTACTCTCTTATATTAAGGATATAAGAGATTTCTAAAACTTTAAAAGAATTTAAAGAAAATTCTTATTAAAGATCGTTCGAATATTCCGTGTCCATAGGTCGAGCTCCCATTCCGTTTCGAGAACAACGTTTCCGCTCTTTCGTTAATTCGCTATCGCACAAGCAAAGGCAAGTGGAATTTCTCCTTGTAGCCTTAATAATTCATTTCGTGAAATTTCTCGATGTTGGGAACAACTTGTTTGCTAATAATAAAACGAACCTACGAATATTGATTGCTAGAATTAATGACCCCATTGTTATCGTTATTTGAATATTCGATAGGATTATTATGCTAGTCTTGTTTGTGACCTTGATTGTTTACGATCTCTTTTCGAGATTGGTTTGGATGAAATAATGAGGGGTGCGGGCCTAACCCGACACCTCTTTATAACCCACTAAAACAGAGAGTGTTTAAGTGGAGAGGGTGCATGAGGTTAGGGGTTCGAATCCCACCTTTTGCATTTTCCACTTTTCCTCCCTTGACCATTTTTTTAATTAAGAAACTTATGCTAACGGAAAATAGAATTTTATATTTTTAATTTTTAATTTTTAATTAAAATAATTTTATTTTCCATCATGTTTAAATTTTATTCATGTTTTTAGATATGAATTCCATATAAAAGTACTTGCTATTTTAATTTAATAATTAAATTATTAAATATAATTTTTTTATTAAAAATAGCGGGTATTATAGTTTGTACCATTCTAACCTAATCTCTATGCTTAAATAGGCATGAAACTAGGATTTAGAAAATATATTACTTCCAATTCTATTATGGAAGATAATATATTTCTAATCCTTACAAATCTTCCTAGGAATAATACAATAAGAATACTTCTTAGGGCTTAAGCCATATCCACACCTTATCTAATCTTGAGAAGATTCTATGCTTAACAAAAATGATATGCTTGCACAATCTTCTCATGCATCTTCAATATCTTTCACGTTTGCCTTCCTGCCATGTCTGTGACATTATACATGTTAGCGAAGTCATAAACATTTTGCAGATCAAGATCAAAAAAATAAATATTTTACAGATGTTTGATGTTGGCCACTTCACTTGCATTTTGAAACATCAAAATCATAATTGAACTTTCTAACAAATTCCCCCTTTTTAATGGTGACAATCTTCTTGATACTTGTTAAGACCTTTCAATGCCATACGTCGACAATATAGATATCATTCATAAATTTTTTAAAAAGTTCCCTCTAAGTTGGATAACCTACATGTCATTCAATATCTAATTTTCCCATTTTTAATCTATTCCCTAGCTAATTTCTCCTTTTGGCATCATAAAAAAGATATTCAAAATAATCAACTAGTAGAACAATTATAAAAGGCAAAATCATAGAAGTCAATTACATTAAATAGTCAAACCACACCAAAATAGATAATGTCTAAATCAAGCAAACAAAAGAGTCTTAAACACACACAAAGAAACCGAAAATAGAAAAATTTTGTGAAGAGGAAAATTTGCTAAGATAATAAGAAGGGAGATGGATGTTGGTGACTCCAAACTAAGTTAGTGACTCGATCAGATCAACAAGCGTAATATCAATATCACGAACTTTAGTTCTGAGCGCATCTTGCTCTTTCAGGAGTTGCCCAAAGTTTTCCAAAAGCATCCAGTTTTGGCTTTGTAGCTCATGAAGCATCTCAATGATTGAACCAAAGTGTGAACCATCACCTTCTTCCAATTTGTGGCCTACGTTGACCTCTTCAGCATCTTCATAAAAAACTTCTTCCTTTCTAGCATCCTTTGGCACCCACTAGTTACTAACTAACTTGTAACCCATCTTTCGTATAGTGCCATGGTTCAGATTCCTCACAAATTCAACTCCCCCCTCAGTCTCATATACCTCATCATATTTCAAAATTTTATTGACAAAGGATAAATAGGGCAAGGCATGTCAAAGACTCTCCCTTATAAAATGCATATGAAGAAGCATCAGTCGAGAGAAATTAATTGCCTCCTTCCTAAGAATTTTGTCAATCGCCAGTACATCATGTACTATTGCAATGTTCATCTTTTGCCCCATTAGAATAAAATTGTTGATTACCCATGCAAACAACACCTTATGTTTTGCACTTATAAAGTTGGTAACAAAGGCACCACTCTCAACTTCCTCCTCTTGAGTGACAAACTGAATCAACTCATCAAAATCCACATCATGAAGCCATAATACATTGTAGTACCCAACAAAACCCTTATGTGGCACCTTGAGTAATGAAGCAACTTCCATGCTAGAGAAGGTGAACTTCTCTCCATTCATCATGTAAGTGCCCATATTAGTCTGGGCGAGATTAAATGCTTCTTTTGGGATGTTAGCGAAGATGAACTTCTCTCCCTTGTAGTACCCAAGCGAGATTAAATGCTTCTTTTGTATACAACAAATGTCCCGAACCTTGGGATGTTAGCCACTCTTGAGCATCCAACAGTCTAGTGGTTTTCATGAACTCATCATCAAGTATCAGTTCCCTAACAAACTCTCTATCTCCTAGATTGACACCATCATCAACAACCGGGGTATCCTTTTTAGGTTTCCCACTAGCATCAATTCTTCCATTAGACCTCGTAGGGGTCTTTTTAGCCTTCTTACCACATACAATTTGTTTTAGAGACAATAAAGTCGCCTCCTTCAAAGTTATCTAGGGTGAGAGAAGCAACTCTATTCCTTTTCTTAACCAACTTAGCAACACATGCTCAAGTCTTGGGTTGGTTGACCTCCCACGACGAATACCTTCTATAGGGGTCTTCGTCCTTCTAACTCCCAGTTGTCCTGTTATTAGTTGTGTAACACCCCGATAATTTATAAGGGATTGAGGTGATAACCATGTCAACAAGAGCTCTTCCTTTTCTGGGTTCAAGTGGGGACAAAGAACTCAGAAGTTAAGCGTGCAAGGGTGAGAGTAGTACCAGGATAGGTGACCTCCTGGGAAGTCCTCGGGTTGGCATGGGATAGCGCTTCTAAGGCCTCGGGCCTTACAAGTTGAAGGTGCAACTCTAGTTAAAGTTTCTATATCTTCCGATGTGGGAGAGACTTGTTGGACCTTTGATGATGCATTCCGCCTTTTTGGACAGATCACAAGGGTGCCCGAACTAGGCTAGAGGTGTCGGGATTCTTTTCCAATGATCCAACCCACAATGTAGGGTTGAATTAGGGTGCGATTTAGCATAGCACCAATGGATAATTGACTCGTTTGAGGCAAGCCCCCTCGCTCCTTACATTAAGCCATCCTTCTAACTCCCAGTCAAGCATCCATTGGAGCACTTGCCAAAAACACAAATATCATTTTCTTTTGAAGGGGCACAATTTCCTTGTCACACAAACCATACATATACAACTCTTTCTATCCGTCAGATACGTACATGGCTGTGCCGAAAACGGTACGGACATAGAGAAAACGTTCAAAAACTTTAGACGATAAAACACGTTTAACACCAACTTTTGCACACATCAACACAAACAAGTCCAAAACTGTTCAAAAAGGTATTTGGGACTAGTTTCCAAAATCAATCTTACAATTTCGGCATAAAACCTAACAAGACAGAAAAGAGTCGAGAACGAATTACCTCAAATGAAGCATTCTTAACGATAACAGAAGGTTAAGAATCCAAGTACTAGCGATCTCTTAAACATATAGGTGGTAATTTTAGTGGCAAGAAAACTTGGAGTTTTAAGAGAATTACAACAAAAACCGAATCCAATTCTGAACCCGCCAACTTAACTTTCTTGGCAACCTTTCAACTAATTCAGACCAAAACTATACAAACAATACTTACTAAAAATATACACTAGTCGATCCCTTACTGCTAATATAATTAACTTAACAAACTTGCTCTACCCTAATTAATAGATCCCACTTAAACAAGGATTGCACTCACGGACTTATATATATAGGACGCTCCGGTACAATAAATAATATGGTGTATGCGTGTGGTTGAACATAGGGTATTGGATTAGGATAAATCAATGGCTAATAATTAAGAAACATAATAGGCTAAAGGAGGGTGATGTGGAGAATCAAATCTTGGTTGATTTGAAAAAGGAAACCCCCGATATTTTAGGAGAATGAGGTATAAATCAGTGTAATTGTTTAAAAAAATTCTAGCAAATCTTTTTTCCACGATTAATATATTGTAACTCGCGTTATTTTTAAAATTCAAACGTGATTTTAAAATTAAATAGGTGCCTTTTTAAAACCAAACATATTTTTCCTAATCTATTTTGAAAATTAATACGTGATCTTCTAATAATATTTATATATTCTGATTTGAACAATAGAAGAGGATTGTTAAGATATTTATAGTGTTGAATAAGTACTCATTGAACAATAACATAATATTGGAAGTGTCTACTACACAATCGCTATTGTTTGCTGAATAAGTATTTTTTTTTGTTTTTGAGTAACTACTCAATATTGGAAGAGACGAATGCACAATTGTTATTTTTGGTTGAATAATTATTTTTTTTGTTTTTGAAAAAAGTAAGCTTATTAGCATGAATAATATAATAATAGGTCTTTAAATGATTAAGAGTTTTGTGAATAATATCATACATTTATTTGATTAAGTTCGATAAATACATTAAATAATAAAATTTAAGGAGTGTTATATATCTCGAATACATAGTCCAATAAAGAGTACATCTATTTATTTGTATGTACACTAATATGAAAAATAAATCTTTGTCTTTGTCTTCAAACATCAACCATTTACACCTCTTCACCATTCTTGAATAACGTCATAGTAGATCACGCAAATGTGAAAACCAATTATCGCATAACATGATACGATATTCTTGAGTAACTGCAAAACAAAACACATATCTATGAATAACAAATCACGCATATATGAATAATAAAATATGCATATATGAATAACAGTTAACACATATGAATAACAAAAAATGCATCTATGAATAAAAAGTCACACATATACGAATAACAAAAAATGCATACATGAATAACAAACGACACATAAATAAATAACATATCACTTCACGTATTTATGATATCAAAACACGTCTATATGAATAAAAAGTCGTGGATAAATGAATAACAAAAATAAATGTATATGAAAAACAAGGCACGGATATGTGAATAACAAGACAATGTATATACAAATAGCAAACCATGTATATATGAATAACAAATCATGTATAGTTGAATAACAATCCATCCATATATGAATAACAAAATCTAGAAACATCAACATGAATATCAAGCCAGACCTGTATGAATAACAAGCCACACATGTTTGAATACTAATATACGCATCCATGAATAACATATAATACATAAACAAATGCTTTAAACACGAGACTAAGCAATCGATCCATAGCTTGTTGAAGATCAAGGTTGGTTGTTGCGTCTTCCTCTTCCAACTTCCGTTTCCCAAGGGCTTTCTTCAAATCACGTTTCAATTGGACCATCTCATGTCGACCCACGACTGTAAGATCTTTGCGTTAGCCTGATGGAAACTTCCAACTCGGTCTAGCGATCTCACGAGGACTCTTCCATTCCCGTCGTCATCGATCTGTTTTGATCGAAGAGATTCAAAAATAATCAGTAACACACCGTGGTTGAATCCGCCTTAAGAGAGGCAATTGAAATTGGGTAATCTGATTCATCTGAAGCGGCGATTGAAGAAAGCAAGAGAGAAAATTTTGGAATTATATTAGATTGATTTAGATCCATAATTTACGTTAGAGAGATTTATTATAATAGAAGTTTATTGATATGGACGGAGAAATATATCTCTAGTGGGATTTGGGCCCAATATAGTGTTTCTCATCAATCTACTATATATATAAGCAATAAGGTTTGGAGCCTCCACATTACGCCACGTCATATTTTGCCACATGGCGATCCCACATTAAGCCACATATGATTTTGACACATGTTGCAATTTCCTTACTCGAATTATTTTACACATCATACATTTTTTAACACGTCATATAACACATCATCTCTTACCACATGCCTATATAAACTTAATTATTTACATGTCATTTAAATTTTAACTTAAAATTTAAACAACACTAATGATTTAGCCTTTACATATCATAAAATTGAAACAACTTAGATAATTTATTCATATTAAAAAGAGGAGAAAATCAATTACAATCATCCAATTCAAATATTTCTTGACAAGATTTGATCTTCCTCTCCATCAACTTACTTCAATCAAATTCAATAGAGGCTTCCTCTAGCACTCCGTTGTCCTCTCTATCGTCCCCGACCAATGCAACCACCTCCACACCACCCGTATTCCCCTCTTCCTCCACCTCCCCACGATCCCGACATCTGGTCAAAATTTGACAAATTTATACACAATCACATAGGATAAACTCATATACACAATGATCAATTCATAAAATTCAATCGCCTAAAAAACAATCCGAACACAACGAAGCACACACAAGAGACAAAGAGCAAAAAAGAAGATCGGACTATCAAAGTAAGGAAGAAATACTACTGAAAATTGAGATAAGTAAATACTACGAACAAAATCCATATCGTATTTTTTTAGTTAACAAAATAATAGACTTTACTACCAAAAAATTACATAAAATATAATTTCATAATTTTTAATTATAGACTTTTTTCGTATTTTTTTTATCTCATAGGCAAAGATGGCAAATTTACATTTTTAAAAAGATACTCTTGGATTTTCAACCATTCTTGGAATTACGGAAATATAATTAATTATATATTTTCTTAAAAAGAACTTTATTACTCCGTAGTAGTTATTTAGTTTTGACACTCCTATGATCCTATCTTTTATCATATCAAAATTGGAAGGATATTCAAAGATCATGAAATAAGATTTGATAAGGAAAAAATCATTTTTCTACATTTTTTTAAATAGGACATCAATTATAAAATTTATTTTAGGAATTAAGGAAACATAATTAATTGTTTCCTTAAAAAAATCTTTATTAGTAGTTACGAAGTATTTAATTTTGCTATCTTTTATCAGATCAAAATTGGATAATTACGTATATCCAAAGATCATGAAATAAAAGATTTGATCATTTTTATCCTTTTATATATATATATTTAATTTTCCTTCTTTATTTTTTAATTAGTTTTTTATTTTTTTAATTTTAGTTTATTCATTGATGGTTAAGTTTGATTAGCCGATATCACTTAGATATGAATGAATTATATTTTTACTAGATCTTTTACCTTATGTATGGTAATTTACCTTCAAATCAAAAAAATTTTTAGGCAATTTAGGTATAACCACCATATCGAGTCATATCAATAAATATACTTGCTAAATTTTCAATTAATGTACGAATTGGATAGTATGAAAGTGTAATATTAATTTGATTAAATTGATATAATAACAGTTATTTGATTTTATATCTGAAATATCTTTTTACTAAATTTTTTTCAAATTTACGTACAAAATAGAAAGTTTTGATTCGCTTGATTCAATTGGAAATTTTATAAATAAAAAAGAAGCTTTATTTTCCAATTAATTTTATTGATGCATAAAAATTGTTTAAAGATTTTGTTGTTTAATTTTTATGAATGAAAAAAGAAGCTTGATAACTTTTATTATTAAAGTTTGTTTCAAACTTATACTTATCAATTTGTTAAGTCGTTGGATATTCATATTTATTATTTTATTTAGAATATAACATTTCACAAACATATTGATTTTAGTGCAATTTTACTATTAAATTTTAATTGAAATTTCGAAATTCAAATTTAATTCCATTTAAAAAACACATATAATTGTAGAGGATTTCTGAGGGTTTGATTTTTAAATTAATTCATCATAGCCTACAATTATCTTTTTTTACTTATGTCAACTCAAAATTACCTTAATTTATAAAATATTCTACCATTTTCTACCTTAATTTTGAGCAAAATTGTTCTCCATAGACTTTCCATAAGTACTGCCTATAGTCATAGATATTATGAACTTTCTTTAAAATTGAAGATTTGGGGTATAAGATTTTTTTCGTAAGGATATTTTTGAAAATTGAAGATTATGGAAATATTTTTTATCAATATAGATATTTATATTAAGATTCTATTTTGAGATAATTTGTTCAAACTACTTAAAAAATGAAGACTTGGTTCAATCTTCCAATAGCAATATTTATACTTTAATAGTATGTTTTATCATTGTGATTTATTTTCTCTTTTTTAATGTACTTTATAGATTAGTTATTAATATATATTTAATTAATTAAGATAGAATATTTAGTTACTTTAATTTACAAAATATCCTACCTTCTTAATTCTTGAAAATATGGTTAAAAATATAAAATTGTTTCCTTCTATATTTTAATGAAATTCTTGAAAATTTGAAAATTTGTGATATTTTAATAATTTTTTAGCAAATGTATTTTTATAAAAGTGAAGATATGGTTAAAATCGTTTCCTTCCATATTTTAATGATTTTTTAATCAAACGTATTTTTATAAAAATGAAGATTTTGGTTCAAACTATAAAATCTTTTTCTATGGAAATATTTTTATCTTTGGAGATAAATTATAGAAATATTTTATTCCTAAACAATCATTAGAATTATACAAAATTATATAATATCTATCAAAAAATATTTTTACCAATAACGATAATTTATACTAGAATTACCAATAATGATAATTTATGTATAAAAATATGTAATTTGAACCAAATATTTTTATTGATCAAACCTTTTCAATCAATTTTCCAAACTATTTTTTATTATATAAGAGATTTAGTTATTTAGTCACCTCTTTTCTATTGAGAAAAAGAATTTGTGTATAATACTGGATATATATTTGTGGAAGATGAATGTATTAAATCTATATGTAAATTATTTATTTTTCATATAAACTGTAATTAAAAATTTTGAAAAAAATCCGCGCAAGGCGCGGGAAACTACACTAGTTTAAATAATTTTACACCCTATTTTTATTAATCCTCACCATTCATTTATTCCAATCTGATAGATGTAGATTAACACATGCCTGCATTTTAATATGGGTTTTCACTAGAGTATTATTCTGTACATATACATACATACATATATATATATATGATGGTGCGCGAAATAACTACTAAATAATCAGTGGTAATTTAGCATCGTGGAAAAGGGGGAAAAGGCAAAATAACGCGTTGCATATACACACCTATACTCAAAATTGCACATATTCGTATATGATTGGGGCACATGCTTGGAATTGGTATCTTGATTGGGCCAAAGCCCAATTGATATATGATATACAATTGTGGATCGTGGGTGTTCGACCCAATACCACAAACGTACACTTGTGATGGTGAGTGTCTACGTAGAAATGGGATTGAAATGCATGGCCATGTAATGCCATCACATGCAGGCCCGTCTTAATATTTTTGGGGGCCCTCTTCTATACTTTTAAAAAATTTAGGCTTCTAAGCTAATTTAAAAATAATTTATTTTAACTATAAATTATAATTTAAAAATCATCAATTATTTATCAGAATTTAACTATTAAATAATTTTTAAGAAAGTAAATATGACATTTATTATCTATTAAAGAAATGGGATTGAATTTAAAAAAGAAAAGAAAGAAAAGAGGTGTGTGTTTGGCCGTTTGTTAGGAGCAAAAATGAATACAAGTAGAGAGTGTTTATTATAAAGCTCGAACCCGCCAACCCGGAGCTCTCTCATTCCTTACCTGGTGCATGGCCATCTGAGCTATTTTGTTTATTGTACATGTTCTAGATCTTATAATATATATTGGGCCCTTAATTTTTGGGGGCCCTGTGCAATTGGGCTGTTTGCACGCCCTCATCTACGGGAGTGATCACCTGCATGCAAGTATAAATTCATTTGTGTCCCACATCGAGCTCGTTCATATATAGCAAACAACAAAGTGATATAAGTAAGAGGGTTGTTCCACATTGATAAAGCTGGCCGAAGCAACTAGTTCATTTTGCTATAAATAGTAAGGTGGCGATACGAAATAAAGGATAGAAAAACCTCTTCGGGTAGGGATCTTTTCATGTACCTAGATTCGATGTATTTGATCTCCGAGCGAGATCGCGCTATTTATGGTGATTCGATGTGTTTGAGAGTTATTACTTAATAAAATCCCTATTTAGCACTATTATATTCGGGTTTCAACATTATATATATACACACATATATATAGCTCACTTGTTTAACCCACTAGCAGCCCCCATATCCGACGTGGCCTCAAACCCACATAAACTTGTTTAACCTACAACCAAAACGTTCAACCCCTGCAAAATGATCCAACATTAAACTTTCCAAACTCTAAGCTAAAACTGAGCTTAGCTCTATGCTCAACCAACTAGCGGGAACGACCACGAGTCCACGACCACCCTCGACTTATCTAGGTCGACCGAAGGCAGAACCGCCTCCTAGAAACCATATTTTGACCCCTCTAGCCTGGCTGAACCCCGACTCCTTCTGAATATCTCCCTCATAAACTCCAAATGCCCAACTCAGGAGGACGTCCGCCGGTTGCCCAGTCCCATCGGGACTGTCACAACACACACCAAACGGCCGGTTAGAACCGGGGTTTGGTTCATCGAACCTGTGGCTCAACCATTCGAAACGACCCACCTAGACTAGCCTGACACCCGACCCACTCTACTTAACTAAAACAGAGGAAAAACAGGGTGTCGGTAATGCCGACGCGACAGACCGACTAGAGAACAACGGAGTGTGGACGACGGCGGCTTGCTGCATGGTCGACCGGGACTAGATCTCCGATGGCACAACCGGTTATGCAATTTGCAGATAGTGATGATGCACACAAGAAGAAAGAAGGGAAGTAAGGAAGAGGGAGATCTTATCGACAACGTTGAAAACACGAACTCACCGGCGATTAGCGTGATCGGCGGTTTATTCAGTGAAGGCGACAACGGTCTGCAACGCTCGCGATCTGGTACCTTGCATTGAGCCACGACTTTCGACGCAAATGTAACACCCCGTCTTCCGACGAGGCGCTACTAGGGAATAGACCTTACAAGGTACAATTAATTAGGTTGACAACTACACTGTAGGACCTTACAACGCGGGCACGACGAGAAAAACATAATAAAACATCCAACCCTTATTTAATAAAACTTAGAAAATGTAATCATGCATGAATCCCCGAAAATCATAAATATTCAAATACGTCACAACGCCTACTGAAACTGAACTATCCGAACAAAATGATAATAAACGAAACATAATACTAACTCCGTCTAACAAATATTAAAATCAACATCCTAACTATTATAAATAAACTAGTATAAAACCAATCCCACTATGACACGCGCTCTTTACCGCTCCGACCCGCCATCTGGCCTCGGTTCCTGCACGACTCCTTGATTCATACCTGGAATTGAAAAATATTCCTCGAAGGGTCAGCGTCTAATCTACCAAGCTAGAGAGAATACGGAAATTGCAGAACGCATTTAGAAACATTCTGAAAGTCAGCATACAAATCCACAACCGCAATCATAACTCTAAAGGCCAATACCTAAATTAGTTATATCAGTCACACAAAGCCACATACGCATTCACAAACATAATCTCATACCATGAAATTCCTCCCTTTTCCACAATCCGACTTCCAAGACGCTCATCACCGCGCCGAGTGCAGAGGCAGGCCCTCCCACTCCACTTCACAATCTCCCTTATAACCCCTGGCTAAGCCTCCACTGGAGCACTTGCCAAAAACACACAGATAATAATTTTCGTTTTGAAGGGGCACGATTTTCCCAGTCACACGGGTCAACGTAGCCAACACTTCCTCAACACCAGCTACGATGGACCGTGTCGGAAACGGTACCAACACAGAGAAAACGCTCCAAAATATTCTTCCGATAAATATATTCAAAACAATTTACGCACACAACAATTCAAAAATTTCAAACAATTTAAAAAGGTATTCGGGACTAGTTCCCAAAACCCGTCCTACAATATCGATACGCAATCTAACAAGGCAGAGAAGAATCGAGCAAGTCGAAAAACGACTTACCTCGAACGAAGGATCCTCGGGAAGACGGAACTACGATCTCAAACGGAACGATTCCCTAAAGAATTATGAAGGGAAAAATTAACTTAAATACAAGCCGATATACCTAACTTTTATTAAGAAAATTCTAATTAATAAATATTAGAATGTGCTAATTAGCGCCTTATAAAATTTATCCCAAAACTAACAATCTAATTCACCCAACCCAACTAACCACATTAACAAAGGAACAAATCAACCCCAAATTCGAAGCCCATCTCCCAGCCCAAAATTGCAAACCAATCCAACCTGATTTCTGGGCCAATTCACCCGAATTCCCAGCCCAATTCTCCACCCTTTCAGCCTGTTGCCCGAACAAATGCTTGACCAAGCCAAAAAAATCATTTGACTTTTCAAAGGTGGGCCCCCCTTCGTCTTCAACCTCTTGAAGCCGAACTTAACCTCTGCCTCATCCTCTTCGGAAGAACGCCCAATCCGCCGGTTTCCAAATCGCCCTTGTTCAACCTCACGCAGTCTGTTGGTCATCACGTCGGTCCACTTTTGCGACAGCCCAGCCTGAGACCGACGACCACGAAGGAGAGCGGAGGTGAGACGCCGCGGTTCCCCTGTTCGCAACCTCCCCTTCTTCCTCGACTGGACAAGCCAGTCCGCCTTCCCCTTTGTCCCTTCCTTCTTCGCCTGGCCGCACACACACAAGCCCGACTCCCCATCGCCCCTTCGCTGCGTCCTCCCGATTTCCGATGACCCGATCCGCCCTCTCCAGTTCCGACGACAGCCGACTCCCCATCGCCCCTTCGCTGCGTCCTCCCGATTTCCGATGACCCGATCCGCCCTCTCCAATTCTGACGACAGCTTGTTGGTGTCGACCCCCACCTAAAACTAACACCCGACCCACAACAACAACAAAGAAAGAAAAAAAAAAAACAGAACTAGATTCTCACCGGTCACCGATGGACGACGTCGACGAACTCCGATAACTCCGCATGCCCTTCCCGCTGGCGTTCTCCGGAACAAGGATTGGGTGTACTATGGGCACAAACCCGGGAACGATCTCTCGTGAGCTTTGACGATGATGTGGCATTTGAAGGTTGATGGTGGCGAGAAAAGGACGCCGATTCCTCGGTTTATAAGTGGGCGATTGATAAAGATAGATTAAGATAGATTAGGATAGATTAGGATAAAGATAGAATTTTGGGTTAAGTTTATGGTAAATTAGGTTAGATATGGTTAACCGATCCTCGGATTTGATTCGGTTGAAGATAGGATTAATCCTACAATACATATATATAAATATATATACATATGTGACCAAATATGGATTAGTAGATCGGATTATTAAAATATATATTTTCTTAAAACGAGGTTGTCGCTTGTAACTCACAAAACTCGTTTTTCCGACCTAAACGACAATCGAACCCGAATATTACAGCAAACGGGAGTGATTCCGATATGGTTTGTCTACGGAGAACGATGAAGGTTTGGGATGGCTTCGAACACGCAAGAAGGCAAAGAGTATATGAACGGTTGGTTTTAGATTAGGGTTAAACGTAGTTATAAGTTAGGTTTAGCTTCAGATAAGTGTTTTGGATAAAGATATATATTTTTCGTATATGTATAATTTAAATTTTGGTGCATAAGATAAGTTAACTTTTAGTTAACCCAACACGTATATATAAAGATTAAGGGTATTGGTATAACTAACAGATTTTAAAGGATTAATCCTATACCCGAGGTTACTTGCAAGTCAAGATCTTGGTTACTTGCAAAACAAGAAATTTGTTTTCTTGACCTACCTAAAAAAACAAAACCGGATATTACATGAATTTACTCATATTTAAAAACAACCAATGTCATTTACAAAGCTGTCTATAGGGAATATAATAAATCAATGGCAATATATAATTTGAGTCAACAAGAAGACAATTCAAAAAACACCTTAGAAAGGATCTACATTTAGTAATTGAACCAAAATCCACAATCGAAATGCATCGTAGTTCAAAAGAAAAGCTCTAAAGAAGCTATTAACAAAGCACAACTTAGAAATACCAGATTGTGAACCAATAAGAGCTCTTAGAAAGAATGATCTAACATTATATCAAGGCTCTAGAATTGATTTTTGTTGTGATATTTCCGATTCTCACTACATCACATTCTCACTACATCACATTCACCCGTAAAAATATCCCGTTTGTAAAAAAGCACCCATAAAAATATTTCGTTTGCAAAAGACCACCCAAGTCAATAATTCCGTAAAATTTTCCGTTAGAGATGAAGTTTTATTATTTTCACTACTAAAACTAGGGATGCTCACGGGTCGGGTCGGGTCGACCCGCAAAATTTTTTACTTTTGACCCGCGACCCGACCCGCAACCCGCAATTTCGGGTCGGGTCATTGCGGGTCGGGTCGGGTTGCGGGTCGACCCGGTTTTTTTATTAAAAAAATAGCTTATATATTAATAAAAATTATAAAAATATACTTATTTTTAAAATTATTGCGGGTCGCGGGTCGACCCGCAACCCGCACGGGTTTAACCCGACCCGACCCGCGACCCGCAAAATAAAAAAAATTCGACCTGTGACCCGACCCGCACGGGTCGCAGGTCGACCCGCAACCCGCAAATTGCGGGGCGGGTCGGTGCGGGGCGCTGGTGACCCGACCCGTTGAACACCCCTAACTAAAACACCAATTTTTACCATTCAGACACAAAAACCCAAACCCCTAGATTTTGAATTTGTGATTTGTGAATGTTTTCTTACTTGCATTTGAAGAATGAGATACCAACACCTCTGATTCTTTCAAACAAAGCCCAAACACAAAATACCAATTCTTCTCCCTAGATCGGAGAATTCGGATTGATTGAAGTTCATTCATCCTCTTCTTTTTTTAACGCTGAAAATGGAATTTGAGTTTTTTTTTGTGTTTTTACAGTATTAATCAGATAAGAGCATCTTTGTAACTTTCGTAGTAGCTAATGGGAAATGTAATGGAATTATAGGCTTGGTGGTATCTAGATCCAGGTAAAAAAGTATTCACAAATCACAAATTCAAATCTATGGTTTGATTTTTTTTTGTTTGAATAGTAGAAATTGGTGGTTTAGTAGTGAAATAATGATATTCCACTTTTCTAACAAAAAATGTACAGAAATTATTGAATTGGGTAGTATTTTGCAAACTAAATATTTTTACGGGTGGTTTCTTACAAATTGAATATTTTTTACGAGTGATTTACTGAAATTTTAATTTTTGCGGGTGGTTTTGTGCACAAACTCATAATTTACGGGTGGTTTTGTAAAATACAGCCCTGAAAAAAACTTGGCGATAGGTTTGAACAGATAAGGTTTACCTTCTTCCTTCCCTTCTTTATGTCTTCCAGTCCGGTCTTCATAAACTCTGGCCACTGATACAATCCCACATTCTTCCCGGTCTCCGTTTACCATTATGGGCTCCAAGCTTCTTCCTCAGGTATCTCTCTCTCTCTTTTAGTCGCCATTGTTGGTTCTTGAAAGCTTCTTTTACAGCTCTAGGAATTGACAGAAATTGTTTTCTCTTTCTTCTTTCTACAGGCTCTGGTTACGATACCTAGAAATCCACTTCGATGTGGTTTCCCGAAGAATCTGTGCTTCCCAATGGAGTTTCCTCGTTGTTTTCCCGCCATTACCACTCCGAATTCCTTGACTTCTAGAGTTTCCAACAGCCAATTGGGATTCAATTGCAATTCGAAGAAGAGTAAATACCAACCCTTCGTTGTGAGGGCAGAACCGGAAGTTGGTGGAAGCGTCGAGGAATCCAGCGAATCGCTGGACTCTGATGCTCCGGCAGAAGTGGAAGCCGTTGAGGAGTCTTCCGAGGCTGAGGCCGAGCCTAAGCCGCCGAGGAAGGCTAGGGCTAAGATGGGAGAAATTATGGGGGTAATCAACTTCTGGCTGCTATTTCTTCCAAGTTGAATTTCATTTTCTTAGTTCGAACTTGTGGAATTGTTTTCAATTTGAGCAGATTCTGAACAAGAGAGCGATCGAATCATCTGTGTTGGACAGTCCAGTGCCAGATATCAGGACTGGTGACATTGTGCAAATTAAATTGGTTAGTTGAAAAACTGTATTTGCTTAGTGTGGATCTTTATTAGGGTTTTGGCAAATTGTATGCATCTTACTGGTTTTCTATGAACAGGAAGTTCCAGAGAACAGGCGTAGATTGTCTGTGTACAAGGGCATAGTCATATCAAGGCAGAATGCTGGCATTCACACCACGATCCGAATTCGAAGGATCATTGCTGGTATCGGAGTTGAGATCGTCTTCCCTCTGTAAGCATCACCCTTTTCTCAAAATGTTGATCATGTTTCACATTATGCATGAACAAGTGCTTATTAAGTGATGGATTCGTTAAGAGAAAATTGGGCTTCTACTTTTGTTTATCTTCATGTTGGACTAGGGAAGTCAGCATTTAGATTCATCAGATGCAAGTACTTGGAAAAAAAGAAGCAATATTAAGTTTATGACAGCTTCTTATATTTATCTTGATCTGTGATATATTGGTTGATATAGAAACATCTGACGTTCCACAAAGAGCTTGCTGATTATACCTTTTACCTGCATTTTATCTGTTTTCCTTTGAATTTTCTACAAGTGAAGAGTGAAGACTGTATACATTCATGCTTTCCATTCTTAAAAATAAAAGTGTATATTTGTACATGCTTAGAACACAAGTTTGTTTGTATGTCCAGTTTTTCTTCCAAATCTTATCCTAGTTTTCTTAAAATTTTCAAGTAGAGCATAGTCATTCATGGTTTGATTGAAGAATTACTCTGGTTCATGAGAAGGATTCTTGTTGTCATTGAAATGGTTTCTCTTTCACTGAAAAAATGTTTGCTAAATGTTTTAGCAATATTTTCCCTCAAATAATGCTCTTCCATTTGAAAGTTAAAATCTAGATATCATGAGAACTGGTTTCTCTACTTTGATTAGGTCAAGCGCCATTCCTTAGAGATTGTCGTGCATTTAGCATGAGTAATACAGATTTATTCACTATACACTCGATTAGCAATTCAATAAACCTTGTCTAATTGTGCTACTACTATATTCTTTTTCTTTTATCTTCCTTTTTGATCATTAATTAATTTCATTAAAACCTAAAAAAATACTAATGTGAGATGGGCTTCTGTAGGTACTCTCCAAACATCAAAGAGATTAAAGTAGTAGCCCACAGGAAGGTGAGAAAAGCAAGATTGTACTATCTGAGAGACAAGCTTCCCAGGCTCTCCACCTTCAAATAAGAGAGCTCACAATGTCACTTTGCAGAAAGGTTTCAGATCAGTGTCAATCATAACTAAGTGATCCGACATTTTTATATTCTTCTATTCTAGTTTGCAAATGTGGCTTCCCTTTAGAAGGTGAAAGAAAAAACATCTACCTTCAGTTTTGTATCTATGTTCATAGCTGATTGGCCATGAAGGACTACATTTCTAAATGGATGCTTGGTTTGGCTGTCAATGAACTCAATACAAGTCTAAAAGTGTGATGTCTAAGCTAGATTTAATGAAATTGAATTGAAAAATGAAGTTTTCTTCATGACATAGGCATAGCCGCCTAGGAATGGATGATTGAGTATTGTAAAGGGTACTATGGCAACGGGAATATAATTCCAGGTGATATGTAAAAAGGTTAATGGATTCAGTTGTACTGTAAAAGTGTCCAATAATAGTCGAAATTGAAAAAACGAAACCTAAAAATTCTGAGTGTTTTGGTTAGCCAATTATTAAATGGGTATAAGAAAAAAAAATCACTTCTTCCTCATCTCCAATATAATTCGAGTGTTTTGGTTAACGCATCTTGCTGTTAAACTTTCATTTCTTGATGGGGATGAATGATTGCATTGACCTTACATTTTACACAGGGTTGCTTAGACCTTGTGGAATAAGATTTAGGCTAGTTGTTGCCATGTCTATCTTAAAAAAACACCAAAAACTAAACCGAATGACACATCAATGTGCCTTTTAAAGCTGAAGGCCCTTTTGGAGCATTCAAACGGGGATGAGTTTCTTAGAAATGAAAGCAAAAAACGTATGGGCCGGCCCACGTCACCAAAGCCCAACTAGACAAATTAGTGCTTTTATCACTCCTTTTCGTCAAACCAGGGAAAAGGGGATGATTTTTGCTAACACAAAACGGCGGGAAAATTTCCTCGGCTGCGAGTTCCAACGTAAGAATTTCCCGCTTCTTCTCCTCCACTCATCGATTCTTCCAATCTTCCCCCCTTTCGGATCTCTTCCGACCGCTCTTTCTCAATTCACAGTTCGCATTGCTGGCTCCGACGAGCAACTTCAGTATTTAGCTTTCCGTAATGGCAACCTTCACTCTGAAACCCTAAAACATTGCACCAACCACCCCCTTGTGAACTCCGTTGCTATTCAATGGAAGTGCAAAGTTCGAGCTCCCATTCACAGATCTCGACCTGCTTCTCCGCCTATGCTCGCAAGGCTTGGCGTATCGCCTCTATTGTTATATCCCTTGGTCGACCGGCCTGTCCTGCCGAGCTCGCGGAAGAAATTACGTTTCTCGGCTTGTCCCGGGAATTCGTTGAGTTTTTATGCTGGATCCCTAATTCGCCATTGATACTGACTGATAACGGTCTTGTTGCGCTCTCTCCCGTTGCGCTGGTTGCTTTAGGACGGTTTGTGGTTAGTTGGATGCTCAGGGTTGAAGTTGGAGGTTGGACGGCGCCAAAGAGCTTGGGAGAGAATGTTATCAGGACGTATTACAAGAAGAGGAAGAGACTAGGAGAAGCAGTGCTTCTGTCGATGAAGAAAAAAAGATCAGTTTCGAGACTCTTAGGAGGTAAAGTGAGGTGATAATTTCTTTAGTTGCTATGTTTTAGGAACGTTGTATGATATGCTAATCTAATTGATTGAAGTGCAGAAGGGAAAGCTGAAGATGAAGTTCCGTACTTCAATTGGACGATTGCAAGAAAATTTTCCAAGGTATTGATTTGATTAATTCAGGTCACTCCCGGTTCAATTTTTGAATCTTATCCGATCCACTATATGCTACATTTTTTGTTGTTGTCATGAGACAAAAAAAAACCTGTAATTTGTTCTGGTTTTAGATATGCTTAAAGTTGAAAAATATCATATGATTTAGTTTGGCTGTTTTGACCTATCTTTGTCTAGAAAAAGTGTCAATCAGGTTGCACCTGAAGATACTTCATGAACTATGAGAAACATGTTGACCTAAAACTATTATATACTTCCCAGAGAAAAAGAGTAGAAATCAAGCATTGTTACAGTTGTTGCAACTCATCATTAGTGTACTACTAAGATTGTAAAATATTGCTGCTGCACGTTGAAAGGGGCTTAATGAAATTATGTATTCATCTAAGATATATATGTAAGCAAATTCCTGAAGGATTATGTTGGCATTTTGCACATGCCCAAAATATGAGTCTAGCAAGAAATATGTTACTCTTTATAGCTCAGACAACCTGGGATCAGTAAACGGACATATGATGGAAACAATGCACTTTGTCTGCATCCATGGCATGCTTTACAGCTGTTGCCACCTCTGAAAAGTGTACCTGAATTAGTAGTAATTTTGCATTCTCAACGGATTATATTTCATTCGTGTTTTTTTGTTTGAATCTTTATAAGGACTAATGGGAACATGTTAAAAGTGCCTCCGATATTTGCTAATTGTATTTTAAACATATAGGTTTATGATGATCTATGTAGTCCAATAAATAGCATTGTGAATCTACCGACATCTGCTGAAGTGACAACCTTTCATTGGAGGAGCTTTAGTGAAAAGATGCTTGTGGATCCCTTGAAACACAATTGCAGGTTCCCAACTATGAGTGTGCAAGAAAAAGAAGATGAAATAGAGCAGAATACACCTGGTGTAGATCATGTTAGCACACAGGAAAATAAACATTTGTACCTGGATAACTGTATGCATCAATTCAGAAGAGTGGAGCAACTGAAGGCCCATTCTGTCCTTGTGCAACCACCTTCTTCATCATCCCCAAGACCGGATTCACTATTATTGGAGGGAAATTGCATGAAAGATTTTATGAGCAACAAAGCCAATCAGGCATTAACTTGCACGAGGATAGATAAATTATATCATTTGAATAGGCCCGAGTCACCAAGTGCAAGAAATGGTTTTGAAGATTATGGGGATGTTCAAATGGAAATGGAGATGGGTCGTGCTGCTTCAAAAAGAAACATCAAAGATCTCAGCTCTGCATCTTATACTATTGAAAAGACTGCATATTTTAGAAATGATATACACAAGGAAAGCATGAATGACTCTAAGAACAAGGTGGTTGCAGAAGTTGCTAGGAGAAAAACTAACTGTACTCCTTCAGCATATGAACAGCCTGATTCTCAGGAGCAACACAAAAAATCTCCTATGAAGACCATAAGACAGCCACAGGATGGTTTAGATCGAAGACTTAAAGGTCTAATCAAGGTGATAGAGCAAATAGATGTTTTACCTGAACGGGTACATCTGGAAGGTCCAAATGAAAGCCCCTTTAAGAATAAAACTAAGCAGAGACCTAAGAATAATATTTCAAATCAAGAGAAAAGTGGAAGTTTCTGTTCGAATTCTTCTAAGGTTAGCAATTGTCCTCATTTACTTGATATCTTTTGTAAATATGTAATACTTCTTCGCTCTGTTGGTGCTATGCTTCAATTGAACTGTTTTCCAGAATGTACAGAGAAAATCTCCTGCCAAGACCATGAAGCATCTGCAGGATCTATTATTGCAAAATGTTGAGGAACCATCTAAGGAGCAAATAGATGATGATATTCTTAAAGGCAAATGCTTGACAGGTGCAATTGCATTTCCTATTAAGAATAAAACCAAGCAGTTACCTAGTAGTAAACTTCCTATTCAAGAGAAAAATGTAAGTTCTTGCTCGAGTTCACCTAAAGTTATCTCTTGTCCTTTATATTTTGTAATATATCTGCGTCTGACCCCTGCTTTTTAGAAATATCATGTTTCAAGCAACCCCATCTCTTTGAGACTGTTGAAAATTTGTTTTGTTTTGATTAGTAATAGCTTAATAGAATTTTCAGTCTTTCTTTCAAGTCATGGTTATATGTCTAGGAAAAATACCTTTTCATAACTTTTTAGATATCTCATGTGTCACAGCCACCATTGAACTGCCTTGTTTCATTAATTTTTTGCTTTTTAGCAGCTGAAAAGATTACTTTTATTTCTTTTCAATGGAATTTGAGGAAAGATTATCTTAGAACTCTAGATATGCTCAATACATCAAATATAAGATATAGGAAGTTGGTAACATATAGGATACAGATGTGTTCATTTACTTAGCAATTAATTCATTAGTGGGTTGAGAGCAAG
Organism: Fallopia convolvulus; assembly: GCA_964016875.1. Classification (NCBI taxonomy): domain Eukaryota; kingdom Viridiplantae; phylum Streptophyta; class Magnoliopsida; order Caryophyllales; family Polygonaceae; genus Fallopia; species Fallopia convolvulus. The sequence continues at coordinate 15,083,309 of OZ024725.1, forward strand.
AGGAAGTTTGAAAGCTGATTCCCTAGGTAATTTTAATTTTTATATGCTATATGGAAACAGCGAAATGAACAAATATTTTATGGGAAGGATTCCTTATAATGCTTTGCCTTCCATTTTTCTAAGAATTTGTATAGTGTAGCCCTATTTTGTTTCTGTACGATATAGAAATGCAAATTTTATTTAAGAGTTATTTGTACTTCTCAGTCACATGCTTGATATCTTATCAAATAATTTCTCTCTATCCAAAAATACTAGTTTTAAAATAGTTCTTCTACAGGATCATATTGACTCAAAAGCAATGCCAACGTTCGACCTCTATACTGTAGAGGATGAAGAAGGCTCAGGTACTACAAGCTTTGGCCTCTTTTAATTTGAATGAGGAGCATTAGAAGGTTCTTATTGTTAATCAAAATGTTCAGGTGGTTATGGCACAGTTTACCGAGCACGAAGGAAAAGTGATGGGGTTAAATTTGCAATCAAATGTATGTGACAGCATCTTCTTAGGCTTGCTTTTCTCTTTCTCATTTCTTAAGGAGCTATATGTACAGTGATTGAAGGTGACTGTCTAAATTTAAGATAAGCATGTACATTTTTGGAAGACTTAACCTATATTTGTTGGTTGGCCTAGCAGATCATGTTAGTCATGGTGCTGATGACAGAGTGACACGTCTGTACAGTTGAATCATTGAAGAGTTTAAATCTTTTTTCTGACCTGTATAATTCCCCTCTCCTTGGGTGTGCAGATCCTCATTCAAATGCTAACAAATACCATATTGATAATGAGCGGAAATTGCTTGAACGGTTTGGGTACGTATCATTGTGGATGTCTATTGATGTTTTAATGTTATCAGCTGAAAATTGATTTGTTTATCACCTTTTTGCAGGGGAAAGGATTTTGTAATAAAATATGAAGGTTCCTGTAAAAGTGAAAATTCAGATTGTTTGGTTCTGAAGCATGTAGTGCATGACAGGCCTGACGTAAGTATTCATTTTAAAATGCTTTACCTTTCCTCCTTTGTTTGAGTAGTTTCCTACTCATTAAATTTACCTCATTGTTGAGTAGATCTTAAAGAAGGAAATAGATATTTCTGAACTTCAGTGGTATGGCTATTGCATGTTCACTGCATTGAGAAGTCTTCATAAGCAGGTAAAGAATTGTGACAACTTCTACAGTCAATTATTCTACTTTCTTCTAACTATTTCAGCTCTTATTTTGATCCTTAATACAAGAGTTTGAAGTTTTTGCAATTGGTGTTGTAGGGAGTAGTTCATAGGGATGTCAAGCCAGGAAACTTTCTCTTTTCTCGAAAGACTTGTATAGGCTATATAATTGACTTCAATCTTGCGAAGGTGATTACTTGTAATATTTATGTCTGCTTGTTTAATTCGTTCTTTTCTGCTTTGAATTAATTGGGCTTTGTAAGAGAGTGACCTCATAGTTTTGTCTTCTTGATCTTATTTTTAGGCTCTGCATCCGAAGCAAGCTAATGCAGGTGAGAAATGGTTGTATTTGTAATAGTTTTAAAAACAGATAATTACGTTTCCTTGCAAGTTAAAATAGTAGTGTTTCTCTCCTTGTGTGGTAATTTCCGTAGTTCTTAATTTATTTCTAAATAGACTCAAGAAGTCAAGTATCTTTAGCTTTTATTCAAGGTCTCTGCCACTCAGGAGTACTCAATAATCAATGATAAGCTTGAATAGTTGAAACTTGGTCATATGTTTTCCCCTTGATAAGAAAATGGTTTGGGAAAATCTTGATGATGGTTATCTTGTTTAAATATCTTGCATCTAGGATATGTCACAGTTACATTCTTTCTTCTTTTCTCCCCTTTGTCAAGATCTGTAACAATTTCTTAACTGAATTATATGATCTGGTAGGTATTTATTTAAATCCACATATTAAGACTGTTTCTCCAAGCAAACGAAGGAAGATCCTGGACAACAACAAAGGTCTTGAACTTGCCCCTGTGGGATTGAAAAAGGGGTACAAGCCTATAGAATCCAAGATGTTAAGAAATAAGGTTCTGGAACGCCACAGGAATTCCATAGCTAGTCAAGGTGCTGATATCTCTGGGTTAACTTCTGTAAAGGATTTAACAAGCACTAAAACTCCTCCAGCTGAGAGGTTGAGGGAACCACTTCCTTGCCATGGTCGTAAGGAGTTTATTAACCTGGCACAAGAAGCAATGCAAACTCCAAAGCAGGAATTGACAGGTGTTCCATCATACAAACGTAAGAGAATAGCCGCTCCATCTGCAACTATGGGTAGAAAACTGGTTTACTGCACACCTATGCCCATTAACTCTTCTGGTATTGCTCTTCCTGGTTCAGGCTTCTTGAAGGACGGAGGTATTTTCTACTATACGAGTTTTGTCTATAAGTGTACAAGTTATTGCTTTTATAATCCTCTTTATTGATTATGTGTCAAAATCTTGACAGAAGGAAAAAAGCAAAAGGAAGGCTCCTGTTCTGGAACCAAAGGGTTCCGGGCTCCTGAGGTATGTAGATTTAATGGCTTTCTTGTTTCTCTTTCTGCCCCAGGTTTTTATTGAATTCCATTAACCCGCTAACTCTATATATATACCATCCCATGTTTTTTATGTAACCTTGATATGTACTTAATTTAATGTTCAAGATTGATCAAATAGTAGATATATACGTATGGAGTAGTTTGTAAACATTATCTTTAGCTATGCGCCTATGACTGCTTCTAGTAGTAGCTTTGACAAATCAATTAGGTTACTTTAGCGTGATATGCTAGAGGCATTACACAATCATAACAAACTTCCTATGCTTGATATTTTGCACGAGTACATAGAATTCAGCTGTTTTTGTTTTAGATATGCTTAACCAGGGGTTTTGCAGGTTTTACTCCGATCAATGCACCAAGGCCCCAAGCTTGATGTTTGGTCAGCTGGTGTTACCTTTCTCTATCTAATGACTGGAAAATGCCGTTCACTGGCGAACCTGAACAGTAAGAACATCCCTTCATCGTTTAGAAAAAAAAAAACAAGCATTCATGTTTCATTGTTATTTAAATAATGGAATCTATAAATGCAGAAATATGAAGGACATAGTAAAATTGAGAGGCAGTGAAGAACTATGGGAACTAGCCAAGCTACATGATCGCGAATCCTCGTTCCCAGAGGTACCGGCACAAATATTTTCATGTTACTATATTAGAAAATTGATGCTCTACATCAGTGAATAAAACGGAGGTGTTTGCCTCAAGATCTTAGGCAATAATCTTAGAAGTAATACTGTATTAAATTCCTTGCCTTAGGTCTGGAGGGGAGTACATCATTAATTAGTAAAAGATATAATATAATCTACATGAAAAACTACAAATTTAAACTATATGATCCTAGTCAACCCCTCCAATGCCTCTGCTTTCTATATAAAAATTTGTTTGATTAACTAATAATATTACTATGTTCACTAAATATTGTCATATTAGTCTTTAGCACAACTGTTAAAGTATTAACTACTACTCACTTCATATCTAGCCAACGAATAAATAGTTATTGTGTTTGTTAGGAGCTCTATGATGTGCACTATCTGCAATCCAAGGAGCTAAGGAACTGGTGCAAGGCAAACACAAAGAGGCCAGAATTTGTCAAGGCAATTCCAAGCGCACTCTTTGATCTTGTAGATAAATGCTTGACTGTGAATCCAAGATTGAGGATTAGTGCAGAAGAAGCTCTTAGACACGAGTTTTTTGCTCCATGCATAGATATTGTCATGAGAAGAAAAAGGCTCCTCAAACAGCAAGTGTCAATTAAGTCTAGCAAATAGTAACTTCCACACGGGAAGGAGACATGTAAAGTCAGCACTTGGATAATGATAATTTTATTATCCGATTTTGTAACCCATTTATAAAGATTAGATTTTGTTTATTTAAGCCTATTTAAGATATTTTTGTTAGATTGTAGTTCTTAAAAGCAGAATTCTTAACCTAAGTTCTTAGAATGTGTAGGTTGCAAAATCCTTTTTATTATACCTACTAGTTGTACCAGTCGTGCCATGCATCACTATAGTTCGGTATTTTATGGGTATTAAATAAAATATAATATAAAAATTAATGTAAGTAATTTATTGCTTGTACAATATACAAATTTTTTTATTTTTTGGAATCAAATAAAACAATTTAAGTATAAATTGTTTAATGTTGAGAATAAAAAAGATTATTAGGTAAAAGTCATTTTGTGGCTCGATAAAGTAAAGATTATATAAAATTAAATATTATACTTTCATATTTTTTATTACTCTCTATGTACCTTGATTTAGATATTATCAAATATTTCAATATATTTATTAAATATTATTACCTATTTTTATTATTTTTAAACATTATAAGTATTTATCATTAATTTTTTATTATAAAAGAAATATATATATATATATATATATATATATATATATATATATATATACCTATAAATAAATTTGTGAAAAGATATCATGATAAAAGATAGAAAAGATATTTATACTTATTTTAAAATATTTTAAATTTGTTATCTTCAATTTTAAATATTTGTATAAGGAAGTTTCAAAAGATATTGTTATACTAAATAGATATTTGTTTGATGTTAAAGATAAATTTAAATAGTTTAAGAAAAATTCAATATGAAAAAGTTAAAATAGTAGGAATAAAAATTAATTTTGTAAATATGAGGTGGGGCCAGAATATTTCTAGTGGATCGAAAAGATACAACTTTAATATATAGTTATAGATTATTTCGGAATAAAATCTTGCTATAAAATATCTCTATTGCTAAAATATTTCCATAAAACAAATAGCAAAAGATTTTGTAGTTTGAACCAAATCTTTACTTTTATAAAATAATATGATGTGACATATGACATGTTGTATTGTCATATAAAAAATGACATGGCTTAAGGGAAAGATGACATGTGTCATAATATGATGTGGCGTATTCTCGATACGACACGTAGAAAAAGATGAGGTGACGCAATATAATGGCTCCAATCCTTATTACTTATATATATATAGTAGATTAGTAGACAAAGCCATGTTTGTTGGATACCAAAAATGAGGAATTTTTTTAAAATTAGTTGTACAAACTCATATAAATACCGTTTGTTTATAAAAATTAGTAATTAGTTATAAAGCTAGTTTTTTAAGAGAGTTAGTTTTAAAAGTATTTGGACGAGTTTTTAGTAGTTTTTTAAATTAAAAAAAATTATTTGTTTCTTAAATAAGAACAACTCAATATAAAGTGAATTTTTAAATTATCACTTACTGCAATAAATTAGTTGAATATTACCAAACAATATTTATGCATATTTTTTAAAACTCCATCCATTTTTATAGCAAGTTTTGACAAAACAACTAAACTAGTTGTTTTACTATTCCAACTAGTTTTTTTTGTGAGTTACAGCTAAAAATTATCTAAGTTGTTTGCAATCAGAAAGCTGCTGACAAACCATGATAAATTCTCTTACACATCGGAAAATGGACAACTGGAAAATGCAGATCGAGGAACTTAATATTGGTTTGGTTGTTGGATAATGTCCTCCGAATGCCATTTTCTAAGGCTTCTTATAATCGGATATCCGGTTGGCTATTCATAAATTCACAATCCCTATTTATTTATTCGACATTTGTTTTTTTAGTAATTTCTTGATAATCAGTATTTTAATTTCTACAAAACCTGCATTAGTGTACAAAATCAATAATCTGGATTAGTATGACTTACTTGCATGTTATGGCTTTGATACGTTGATAGCACCAGATCTTCCAAGTAAGCGCTAATCGGTCACGTTTCGCTTCACCAAGTATTGGCACAAACAGATCCAGACCAAGGACAGACCAACATGTCGACAATGGAGTCTCGACACGAGAGTTGGTGTGTGATGTATCAGGCTTGCAGCAAAGCCTCGACAATGGGCGTGGGAGATCGGCAACAAGAAGCCGATCTAGGGAGTCCAAGAGAGGACTCAGGGCTCGGCACCAGCAGGCCGGCAAGGGGATTGCGAAGACTTGGATCCTCGGCACTAGGGGGTCTCGGCATTGGACCGAGACAAGGCAAGGGTCGGTTATATTCAGCCAAACAAGGGATAGAGTGCGTGAGATTGAAGAGAGACAAGAGAGATGAGAGAGTTGGAAGAGTAGAGGCTAAGGTGGAAGACTAATATCTATATCACTAAAACCAAAACTTAGTCATCATACAATTTAAGGGAGCCTTATATAGGCAACTATCGGAAAACCAAACAGAAGACTAGCATGGGTAAGCATACCGACATGCACACGTCATCTACAACATAAAATAAAACATATAAAATAAAGCCATACAACATAAATAATAATAAAAGAAATAGACACCAATGTGACTCAGCTAGGCCAAGAGTCACATCGTGGCACAACGTGCCAAGGGGCCCGCCATGGCCTAGGGTGCCTCGGAGTCGTCGGATCCCGACTTGGGTCAAGGCTGGATGCCAGCAAACACAAGCCAAAATAGAAGAAGCAAAAGTCATAGACAATCCAACTGAACTCGTACCTTAGAAATGTCATACATAAAAGCAATTTGAAATCCTCAAAGTATAGCATGAACTTTCAAAACATCAATAGTTGCACTAGGTTTTAATCTCTTACTCCCTAGAACAAAGAAAGATGCATTGATGTCATAGATGACAAACCCAAGGGCATCATTCCCTGAAGAAGATAAGCTATCATCACAAGCCAACTGATAGCAAACAGGTTCTAAAAGACAATTAGGCAGATTATGAGAAATCAGTTTAGTAAACTGAAACAGGCTTGGAGAAAAAGCAACAGATTGAGCAAACCAAAATTGAATAAAACCCAACAATTGAGCATGGTCTTTGACAAACAGATTTTTTCTAGCCATAGTGCTACTTTCTTTTTGGCTACTCCTTCTATGGGTGATCTTTATCTCACAACATAGACAAGTTCAGTGTCTACTCGATCTTCTCTAATGCTATTAGCTTTGGAACGTTCCATATAATCTCAAATTAGCTTTAGAATTACGCAAAGGTTCGTTCCAATATAATCTCAAATTAGCACGGCTGCGGCGCACGTGAGGACTTCTTCTCCCCTCAAGCCTTTAGGAGATCGAGTGTACATGCTCTTTATAAGTGATACCAATTACCAAGTGCCCAGAAACTTCTGATGTGGGACACTAGTGCTTTTCCCCCACTTCGCTTTTCATAATGGAATTTTTTCAACATATAGAATTATTGAAGCTTTTAATCTAGCGATGCTTGCCAATATGTCCGGAAGAGTTTGGAGTTTCCTTCGTTCTACTGCCAGCCCGATTTTCCCAATTCTGATGTTTTGCATTCCACTCTTGGATCTCAGCCTAGCTAGTAGCTAAATTTGGATAAGTAAATTCCAGTCTTTATGGTGATCAAACTAGGCATATATCGAGAAATTGGGAATGATGCTAGTGTTATTTTTTGGGGGAGATCTGGTGGATTGGAGGCCTCACACTTTTTCTATGATTTCACCTATTCACCCTCATGAGGAGCATCTTAAGAGTTTCTGATTTCATTGACTGGTCATCTCTTAATTGGACTTGGGAATTGGGATGCTCTTCATTCTCGATTACTTGACTGTGATATTCAATAGCTTATGGAGATTCAAATGGTGTCTCGTGATACTCAAGACATTCAAATGTTTGTAAAAAAAAATACCTACTATCAGCAAAGCTCCCTCTTTACAATCTATCCTCGGAAAATTGTAATGTTTCATAAAAAACTAGTGGCCTTTAAACTTGTTGCTTACGCTCCCTAAATTTGAATGAAAATGCAATATACAGCTTTGATTCTGGAGCTCCGATTTGGAGCATAAAACAATTTTTTTTTAACAGCTATGAGACCACAACTTTTGGACAACAAAATTGGATCAGGATGGGAAAGCCAACAGAAGAAAAACTGTAAATTACAGTTACCAACATTTAAGGGCTTACAAATCTTAGTAACAAAAAAACACAGCATCGTTCTTGAAAAAGAAAAAAAGGTTTTAGCAGAGATAGGAATCACTTGGCACCCAAAGATGGGAAGTGCCCAGGATCTGCAATTGATGGAGCTGGAGCATCGTAAGCACGCCCCCCACTGTATCCTCCTCCTCCCCTTGGTCCACCACGACCACGGCCCCTACCAAGGCCCCCGCCTCGATAGTATGACTCACCCTCTGCAGGCTTCAGGAACTCGTTTATGCTCACAGACTGCACAAAACAACAGCACAAGTCCAGTAAGATATAATCACAATCCCCTTGGCTTACTGAACATGGTCATTTTCTTGGGCTCAATTATTAAGATATTCAATCATTAACCTAAAACACCACTAATATATAATTTATTAAATAATCACCTCATATGTGCAAATTTCAATAACAAACCTTTCCAAACATAATTTGAGGGATTATTATGATTTTTTTTGAAGCAGATGTAGTATACATTAAACATTTTCCAATTTCACTCCTATGAAAACTCCAGAATATCAGACTGAAAGTACATCACAAGAAATGAAAAGCCTATTCAGGCAGACCTTTTTGGCTCTCTCTTCCTTGTCTGCTATCTCCTTGCGCTTTTCCTTGTCCGAACCCTAACAAGAAACACCATAAATCAACAATTCAATGATATTGCTAAAAAAACAACCATATATAAAAGGGACATACCAGTTTAATGAACACTTCTTCTTCATTATCCTTTTTCTTTGAAACCATTTGCATGGATTCAAACTCCTTTGTATCAACCTTCCTCGCCTCAACTTTCAAAGTAAGCAAGGCCTTCCTCTTCTCCTCAAGCACTTTCTCATATTCTTCAAGGGTCATTTGCTAATATAGAGATAGCAAGATTTATTAGCTGATCTATAAGCAAACTTGTATTGGGATGTTTCTTAAATCTTCTTATCTTGAAGTAAGCAATCAATCTCAACTCATTTAATTTTCCTAATAAAATTCCTTGTCTATATAGAAACATAATGAGCTCCTCCCCCACACAGCAATGTATCAATGTACAACAACCCAGTGTGAACCCGCCTTGAGCAGGGTCTGGGGGCCCAGATGTACGCACCCTTGCCTCAACATAAAATCAAGAGGGAGTGAGCAATGTATCAATATACATTCATATAAATAAAACCTTGTCCAAAATTCCACCAAAAACTAATATACAAAAAGTTCAAATGTCAGAATTATTTGAAGCCCCTTTCAAGCTGAATCACACAATAGAATGATGTTCAACATACTCATTACTTGTACTTGGGTACACAGATCAAACAATAATAGTCCGAGAAATGCATGCTTGTTGCTCGTGAGCAAACCAAGAATCCAGCCAATTAGTAGACCACAGATTTATTATCACTAATAAAAGTTAATCCAGTTCAAATTATAAAATCCTTAAAACTCTGCGAAAAAAAGGGATACACGTCAAGAAAAAAACATACTGCATACCTTCTCTTCTTCTTCCTTTTCCTCGGACTCGTTAGCAGGGTTTTCCTTGTTTGCATCGGCTTTTTCTTCCTCATTCAGTTGCTTCTCAACAACAACATTTGTCTCATTCTCTGCTGCAGGCTGTTCAATCTCCCTAAATTGTCATCAGCAGAAGCATTAGTAACAAAACACACTTATAGCACTTCAGACCATTCAACACTAACTGAGAATTGACACTAACTGAGAAATCTCATCTGTAGGAGTACCCCAGTTGCCACGACCAGCACCATCACGTTTAGAATCCATTCTAAACAATGGCACAAATCAGGAGACATTTAATATACTATGAGAAAACATGATGCTGGGAAAATAATTAAAAAGGAGTATTAATTAGATGCCAACCCGTGTCCAGTGCCACTGTGTCGATCATATGTTCTCCTAGGCCTTTCACCTTCCCCTGCTTCACCATTGCTGAAGCCACCACGTCTACCACCACGATGACCACCACGTGGATATGGGCGTCGTTCATAGGGCCTACCTGATTCTCTATCCTCAGAAGGTTTGTAAGGAACTCCGTTGTCGTTTCCAAAAGTGGTTTCATTGTTGTTCAACTCCCTATTAAATCCACCTGGACCACCACGCCCGCGCCCATATCCACGGCCCCCACCACGACCTCCACCACCACCATCGTTTCTAGCCTCCTTAACTGTAACAGCAATTTAAATTCCATCACTAACAGAAAAGACAAAACACATTAGCTGGTACATAGAGTGCCAGTATAATTAACTACTTGGAATTAGCATCAAGGGAAGAGTTCTAATTAAGTTTCCAACATTATAGCTATTTCAAGGAAAAGGGCAGATAAGCAATGCTATTAAGTATAAACCATAGGGAATATTCTAAGCAATATAATTTACATATATCAAGAATCAGATTCCTTACTTGTTAGTCATACGCCAGGTTTGCTAATATGAGAAAGACAGGACAATTTAAAGTAAAACTAGACATATCTACACAATGTAAAGCAAAACTAAAAGAGGTAAACTAGTACCAATTCAGATCAGAGTATTATTTAAACGAAAATATATCTGCTAATCACTACAGAGCATTCAACACAATGCCTAAACACCTCTTTTCCATTCAGAAAAAAAAATTATGGATTATATAGAGCATTTAGATGAATATCACGGGTTAGCATAAGAAATCTCTTGCATAACCAAATACAGCATCTTAACAGAATCTGTGACAAGAAACATATGCTAATCACCAAATCAAATCTAACAAAAAAAAAAAAGACGAGTCAACTGATAAAAAAAAAACATTAGCTCAATAATTTAAAGACAGGGCAATAGAGCATAGCAAAACAAATGCAATATCCAATTTAATGTTCCAAATGCATTGCAGAAACACATTCCCCAACAAGACTCAGTCAATTCGCCATTGCCAACTCCTCCGTTCCTCAAATCAGTCACCTGGAACGCATACTGGAGAGGCCTTAAAGTTTAAGTTCTCCGAAAATCACTCCTTTCCTATCGAGTAACAGCACAGAATCCACAGATAGACTAAGCAAAACAAAGAAAAAAGCGAGGATTGAAGTTCTCACCTGCTTGCGAAGGAGGAAGAGGCTTGGTAGGTAGCTTAGCCGGCTTAGCCTGATTGGCGGTGGCTGGAGCTGACTTCTTGGTGGCGGCGACGGCGGCGAGCTTGTGCTGCTGAGCAGCGAGGAGGAGACTGGGATCGTCGTTGTCATCGTCCCCCAACAAATCGAAAGGGTTTGCGGTTGCCATTTCCCCCAATTATTCTGTTAGATACAACACCAGAGCTCTGAATGGCCCCAAATAAATTACCAACGGCAACCACAAAACCCTAGCACTGAGTGCTTAACGCCATGGATGTGGAATAGATTGAGTGAAGCAATAAGCAGGAAAAAAGACGTGCGACTGGATGCGAGAGAGAAACCCTAGCCAAGGCGGCAGATCATTCGGACAGTGAACGAACCGAACCTAATCTTATAAACTCCACTGAGAAGTGTTAGAATGCGGTCGTTCCCACGATAACACGCGTGTGGATGACCGGATAAGCATCCGGCAATGTACAATTATTTTTTTTCAAGTAAGGTTTAGAACAAAAACAATTATAGCTCTTATCTAATATTTATCTTTATCTAAAATATTTAACCTAGCTCTTATCTAATAGTTTAGAACAAAAACAATTATAATTAATTTTTTAGGAATTTTTTTATCAACATAATATAATTTAAATTTAATATTTTTTATCAAAATTAACTATGGATAATTAATCATAAATATCTTATGAGAAAATCAAAAAGTTTAATATTTTTGTCAAATATTTAATTAATAATTTAATTGTTAATATTCTAAGACATAATGTATATTTCTATCTTTTTTTTTATCAAAATTATATTTAATAAAATATTTTTCATCAATAGATTAAAGGAAAAGATAATGTAAATATTTATTTAATTCTAAGAGTAATTTAGATTCATATTATTTTTTTGAAAGAAAACAGATTTATTAAAAAATATGTTACCAAAATTTTATTTAAGCAAAGTTTTTTATCAATTTTTTAATCATAATTCGTTTTAAAAATAGATTTTACAAAAATAGATAATTGTAAATCTTTTAAGAGATAATGTATAATTCAATCTTTTTTAAATCAAAATTCAATTTTTAACAGAAAGTTTACATAAATAGAAACTCAATCATTTTAAAGATAATGTAAAATTCTATCTTTTTTAAATCAAAATAAAAATTTTAAAAGAAATTTTATATAAATAAATCGTTGTCAATCTTGTTAGACAAAATGTAAATTTCTATCTTTTTTATCAAAATTATATTTTAATAAATATTTTCCATAAATAGATAAAAAGGAAAAAATAATGTAAATATTTATTTTATTATCATTGACCATATCCAATTTTTCTATTTCAATTAAATATTTTAGTATTGAGTGATATGAATATTTTTCAATCTTGCAGGAAAAATGTCATCTTCTTACTAATATTTTTTGGGATTTTTATACGGTAGAAAAAAAATTGAATTATTATATCAACAAAAGGGTGATATGGCGCAATATGGTGACATAATTTGCTATCGCTTTAGTATATAGTAATAAGTAGATATATTAGATTTTTTAATTATTTCATACAATAGTTATTTTGGAAAAAAAATTCAAACAATGAAATAATTCTTAGAATTGAATAATTTTCTTTTTTTTCCTTTTATAGTTATAATTCTGAACAATGACGGATTATATAAATTGAAAAAGGCTTATAGTGAGAAATGACAACAAAAGAGAGTCGTTAGATTATATAAATTGACAGTGAACATTAAAAGAGATAAATAAAAAGGGCGGATTAATGAATGGCAATACGGGTAAATATTATATATTTTATTTCAAATGAAGATAATACCCTTAAACCTAAAGGAGGCAAAAATGCCCAATCTTTCCTTTCACTCTCCACGAGCTCCCACTCTCCTGTGCTCTCTCTCAACGTGAGCGACGATTTGCTCACTCGATCTCCATTGAAAGGGTTCTTTGGCTACTTGGGACTACGAGACAAGTGCTTCTTCAATGGCAGAGTTTGGGAAAGGAAAGGATTCTCCAGATGGTAAAATTTACATCTCTTAAAAATCCTTTTCTTCTCTCTCGTGCGATTTTGATTTTCCCCCAATTGATTCATTGCAAAATCATGATGTGCATTTGCAAACACTTGAAACCATTAAGAATGTCAAGAAATTGGACAAGTTAGCATTAGTGTCTCTGTTTGGCGCATTTGCCCCTTTTCTGTTTTTACCCTAAATTCAATTCATTATGACTTTACTAATCAAAATTGGTGGTATGCCATCTATGCATATACTTGTTTGTTCTAGCATTGTCTTTGTTTTGTTATTAGTATATAATTATGTTGATGCAAATTTTTTTTCAAGTTATTATACATTTCTTTTACTTCTTCTTTTTTTTTTGCATATATTCGTGAGTAGATTAGAAAGGTGCTACTATGTTATATTCCTAGTTTCAAAAGTGTTTAAATTTTGTTAGTGGGTATGAGTTCATCCTCCATCTGGTATTGGTGGTTTGGTTGAATGTTTGTTCGATCTTCATATTTTTCCTTGAGATTGAACTATATTATTTTTGCTACTCTTGATGCTTATATAACTAGTGTATTTCACTATAACTTCACTGAGCACCTGATCAATATATCCTTATAGCTTATGTCATACACAATATTGCTTAGACAGGCAAACCAAACATTGTTAATGTGATTAATGTGCTTAATTTGTACAATTTTTCTTAGCTTGAACTGAACTGTGATTTGAGATTTATGATCATGATGTTATGCGCCTTTGTTGAGCCGAGGTTCATGCTATTGTACAATACGGTTCATAAAAATTCAAGGTTTGGTTCATGAGTTTTGAAGTATACTTATTATTTCAATTTTTATTTTTATATTTAAAAGCATAGGTTCCTTGCAATTCAAATGCTTGTTTAAGCATTAATACTATTGTGTAGAATTTATTCAATTCACGCTAATGTATTAAAAAGGTTTGAAGTAATTCAAAGTTCAGTTCATGCAATGTAAAGCATAGGTTCATGTTATTCTACAGTATGGCTCATAGTATTGGTTCATTATTTTGTATGCTTAAGTTCTTGATAAATGTATATACTTTATGTCATTTAGTAGCCTATTAGCGTGATAGGTGACAGGTGGCAGGCGATCGACTATGCACGATTGAATCACAACACCATCTCCTTCTTCAATTTACCTGCCCCTGAAATGACGGAGTCTAGGTGGACTAGGGTCACCCTAAAACGCTTCCTAGGTCTTCATTTTTTTCCTTCTTTCCCCTTTGTTTGTGTGTTTGTTCTTTTTTTGCTTTTTCCTTTTTTGACTTCTAAAATGGGGATTAGAATCATGTGTTAACGGAAGAAAAGGAAACAAAAAAAATTGCAAGTGGGGAAAGGGCTAGGCCAAGACTCTAAAGCACAAATGCTTGCTTTCCAACATTGGATTGAAGATGTGTTTATACTAATACTCCCTATTATTTATTCTGTTTCAAGTTCACCAGATTTCAACCAATTTAAAAGTCTCTGTTATTGATTATCAAAAAAAATTATCATTTGATCGTTGAATGTATAGATTGATCCGAGGCATCGTTATGGCCATAACCTACATTAGTATTATGACGTATGGTGTGAAATAAGCTTCGGCCAACCATTCTTCTTTTAGTAAAGTGTTTTGAGATTTGAGTCTGTAATTTTTTTTTGGTTCTGAATGTTATGGTTTGTCATCATGAAACTGGTTATCATGTAGATTTTGCATGGTAGTTTACCTGCAATATTACATGCAAGATTATGTTTGTTGCTTGGTGCAAAAAGTTTGGACGCATTCTATTCTATTGGCTTAGCTTTGCAGGTCCAATTTCTTGTTAGGCCATGAACTTCCAAATGCAATTTCCTTGTCTGTTTGCTCCCCAAATATAAGGCAAAACCTTTCAATTCATATTATGAGTTTGACTTTCCAATCTTTTCTTTCGGTTTGCAGGGTCTCACTACTTATATCACCATAAAAAAGCTAGCTTGCTCAATTTTTTTCTTTTTTTTTGGTTCAAAATTTGATAGTCTATTAGCTCAAATGGCAGAGCAATGTGCATGTGCACATAGATGTGGGTTCAAATCTCACAAAGGCTAATTTTATAAACACTTTATATATTTTGGTTCATTATAACTTTCTTTCGGTTCATGATTTTGTAAGCTCGGGTTCATAATAGTTCACCTTACAATCCATGTCTTTTAAGCCATACTAGTTGTAATTTTGGTTCATGATCTTTGTTCTTTTGGTTCATAGTACATTAAAGTTTGGTTCATAATAGTTCATCTTACAATTCATGTTTTTTAAGTCATACATACTAGTTGTAATTTTGGTTCATGACATTTGTTCTTTTGGTTCATAGTACATTAAAGTTTGGTTCATAATAGTTCATATTACAGTTCATGTCTTTTAAGTCATACATACTAGTTGTAATTTTGGTTCATGACTTTTGTTCTTTTGGTTCAAAGTACATTAAAGTTTGGTTCATGCGTTTTTTAGTGTATACTTATTATTTCAATTTATACTTGTAGGTTGATTGAATACTACCTATGATTTTAAATTACATTGTTATTACAATAGTTAACTAGAAGTAGTGGAAATCACTACAAGTGCTACGCAATGAAAATGGTCCATTTTGAGAAAACAATGTAAGAGATTGATCCTTGATTATTTACACGGTTCATAGTATTAATTACATGGTTCATAGTGTTCAACATGAAGGTTCATAGTGTTCAACATAAAGGTTTATATTGTTCAACATGAAGGCTCATATCATTCAACATGAAGGTTCATGAATTTTAAATAATCAGCTCATTTAACAAAAATGCATAAAATTTATAAAAAGGGCATTCAGCTAATTGGGTTCGACATGAAGTCTAAAACAACCTTAAAAGCAATTACATTATTATCAAAGTGATTTGTTCAAACATAGAGTAACATAAAAAACAGACAACTTAATTCCCAAAACACATAGCAACTACTAAAAGAACAAATAGAAAACTGTAACTTCATTGTTTAATCATGGGAATGAAATAAGAATAATCTTGTGATAAGTGAAGAATGTATGTATCACTAGATTCTTCAGTTTCATCCAATGGAACTCCATCAATACTAGCATCATTATCAAGACCCTTCAACTGAACCTGATGTCCGCCTTTTTAGTCATATTTTTAGGGTGTGTTTTTGTGTGTTTGAGTCTTTTTCTTTAGTTTTGTGTTTTGTTTTGAGTCTTTTATGTAGGTTTTCGTATTTCCTTAAGATATGGAGCCTACATAAGCTTTGGTGGTGTTTTATAGGTTTTTAGAAGCTATTTGGAGCACTTTTGAGGAAAAGAGCAAAACCGAGGAGAAACACTTAAGGAAAAGCTTAAGGAATGAAGTTAATAAAGTCATTGAAGATCAAGTTTGAGCTTGTAAAGAGATAGATAAATTCGTTACAAGAATATAAGAAAAAGAATCGAGTCAAACGGAGTTGTAACGAACCCGCTACGCAAGTTTTACTCAAGGTTGTTCGAAGTGTTGAACAAGGTCGGTACCGAGGTGCACATGTCGATACCGAGGCATCCCGTGTCGTAGCGAAGACCGAGTCGGCGCATTTAAATGCACTTTTATCTTATTTCCTTTCCTTTTATTAAATAGATAGAAGAGATATATCTTATTAGAAGATTTATTTCCTTAGAGATAGCTCTTAGATAGATTAGTTTCTCTATAAATACTCTTGTCTAGCCTTTGTTTTTCTCATCCACGGTGGATGAGAAATACTCTTGTCTCTCTTTTCCCCTTACTTGCCCTCCAAGGCAATTGATTGTGTGGTGGATGATCCACCACACAATCAATTGCCTTGGAGGGCAAGTAAGGGGAAAAGAGAGAAGTTAGAGAGAGGTGTGGGAGGAGAGAGAGAGAGAGAGAGAGAGAGAGAGAGAGAGAGAGAGAGAGAGAGAGAGAGAGGAACGAATTTGTGGAGTTATTTGGAAGACAAGTTTGCTTTGGATTTGCTTGTAAGTTTACTTTTTAATTTAATTTAGATGTTTTCAATTATTATGAATTGTGAGTAGTCTCTCTCTCTAAGGTTGGGGTTAAACCCAACAATGATTGTGCATGCTTGTTTATGATCATTTCTTGATTGTTTTTATTGCATAAATCTATTCTCTTGTTCTTAATCCTTGAAACGAAAGTTGAAGAAAATTTCTCATTCATAGTTGAAGCGAAAGTGGAAACCTTGAATCAGAATAGTCAATTTAGGGTTTTGAAGTGAAAGCGGATCTATCCTAGTTGAAGTAAGAGAGATATATAGTAAGTATATTGATTGAACGAAAGTTAGTTGATTTACTTGCTTAGGTTGACAAAAGTTGACACCCTTATGTGATAAAAGCATGATCTTTATGTTTCATAGTGTTGGCATTGCAAGATTATTGTTGTGGTGATACCTAAACCTTAGATTTTCTCTTCCCTTGCTAAAAATCCTAGATTAATTGATTACTTGCGCTCTAAGTAACAAAACTTGATACTAACTATCTCCTGTGGACGAACCCGACTCCCCTGTACACAACGAGGTCTTCATTATAAATTTATTTGTTGTAAAGAAACCCTATCAACAAATTGGCACCGTTGCCGGGGAGATTTTAATAGTGCCATGTTTTGTTCTTTGAGCATTTTTGGGGACTCAGATGAGTCGGTAATGACCCCCTAGGGTCGGTACCGACCCTGTTGGGCAACCTAGTTTCTGTGCCTTTTCTGTTTATTTTCTAGTTCATTGTCGAGTCGATACCGACCCTATCGACAGATAGTTGTTTCTTTCTTTTTAGTTTCGGTTTTCACGGGATCACTTCAGGCTCCATACCGATCCCCTAGGCCTCGGTACCGACCCTCTTCTGAGAACCCATTTTGCTTTTGATTCCGTTTTTATTTTTATTTTTGCTTTCAGTGTATACCAGTTGAAAGATGCCGAGTTGTCTCGAATCTAGTAGTTGACCCTGAACCCGAGCGATCCTTCCACCGACGATTAAGAGAACGCAAAGCCATGGCCATGACACCTGAAGAAATGGCACAACAGATGGCCATGGCACCTGAAGAAATGGCACAACAGATGGCTGCGCTCCAGAGGCAGCACGATGCCGCACAACTTGAAAAAACCCGCTCTACAGGAGCAACTCAATGCCTATCCAAGGAATGTCAAACAGTATATGCATCTAGATATGAGGGTGCCAGAGTCAGCAATTGTGCTTCCGAAGATAGAGAAGAATTTTGAGATTAACTCTCAATTCATATCCTTGATAAAAAGGGCTCAGTTTGAAGGAAAACCTACTGTGTGCCCTATAGAACATATTAAAAACTTTCTTGATTTATGTGACACTATTGCTGATGATGGTGTCTCTTTAGAATATGTTCTGTTAAAAGTTTTCAGGTGATCTCTCACAGGAAAGGCCCTGAGCTGGTTAGAGAGCTTACCTCCTAAGTCTATGAGGACTTGGAAGACTTTGTATGATCAATTTTTGACAAAGTTCTTTCCTCCTGCTAAGACAACAGAGTTAAGAAAACGTATCACCTCCTACCACCAGCTGCCTAACGAGACCTTTGTGGAGACGTGGGAGAGATTGAAGGAGATGCTTAGACAATGCCCTACTCACGGGCAACCACAATATGTGCTCCAAGAAATCTTCTTCCAAGGGATCAATGTTGAGACGAAAAACCGCATCAATCTTCAAACTACTTGCGGTTTCATTGAGATGGATCCCAATGAGGCGTGGGCGCTGCTCTACAAGTTAACCAACTATGATGCAATGTATGGAGTGCAACAAACCCAGCAGCCCCAAAGACGGCTCTATACAGCAAACAAGGATGAGGTCGACCCTGAAGTGAAGCACCAATTCTTGCAAGACGAGGTCAACCGCCTGAAGAAGCAGGTAAGTTATCTTAAATCATCTCAGTCCTGTCTTGAATGCGGGTTTTCAGTCCATGCTACTTTTGCCTGCACTAACTTGCAACAGGTCCGTGTTGTTGAGGCATATGAAGAAGATAACTACATGAGGGGTCCCTATAGAAACCAAGTATATAATTCATATGCAGGGAGGAATAACAATCAGCCCACCTGGGGCAACTATGGCCAAGGGAGCCAACCTCCTCAACAAGATCAGAGGGTTCCGCCATATTGACCTCCAGGCTATCAAGAGCCACCATCTTGGATGCAAGGACTTAATGAGGGGATTAATGGAGTAAAGAATGAAATCAATGGAGTCCAAGCCAACCTTAATAATCAAATGAAAAGATGGGGAGAGGTCGATATTTGGAAGAAGAGCGTTGACTCACAATTGGGAAACCTAGATGCACAAATTCCGAGACCTCAAGGGCAACTTTCGGGCTGACCCGAAGAGAACCCTAGAGGACAAATTGCAGCCATACACCTCAGAAGTGGCATGGAGTTGCCAGATCGAGCCAAGCCTAAAGATATTGAGCACAACAACAAAGATGATGCCCCGAACAGGCTTGTTACCGACCCCAACATGGTCAATACCAAGGTGATAGCTTGCATATAGGTGTAGTTTAGATGCATGTTTTATGTTGGTTTTGCATAATTTTTACTTAGTTTTAGTTAGTTTTAGGTTAGTTTCTAAGATTTAGTGTTTTCGGGTTTTGTGCTTGTTTTGTTCGGTTTTGCAGATCTTTAGGTAAACAAGTATGGACGGGATGGATCTTAGATGACTATGGTGGAGTTTGATGAAGCTTATAGTGATACAAGTGAAGATTAGAAGGGCTAAGACCCAAGAGTTTGTGGGGAAAGAACGTTTAAACCCGGGCTATGCATTGGAGGTCTTGTTTTGACACCTCTATCTTGAAATGATAGGTTTGGGAGCTATATTGGTCGTATGAAGCTGAATTTGGTATCACTAGAAAGATAATTCAAAGAGCTAAAATTCGTTTTTTTAATCCGAGTCCAAATTACAACTCTAAGTAGGTCAAAATAGCCTTTGAAGTATCGTTTGAATGCTGAATCGAGGTTAAAAGCGCGGGTTGCCAATTGCTCGGCCGCGCAATTAAAACCTAACCCGAGCAATTCCATCTGAATGTACATTACGCTGGTTGCACATTGCTCGGCCGAGCAATTGTCAAGCCGCACAATCAGAAGTTTCACACGGACTTTATTGGGCCGAGGTTTTGGGTCGAGCTCTTGGGTTTGGTTATATCGTCCGAGTATAGCTTAAAGATAGATCTTTTGAGGGTTATTTGGAAGACATATTTAAACTTATGTTAGTTTATTTCTTTCATAACTTTTATCATACTTTTGGAGGCTAGGTTTTTCTCTCTCAAGGAGCAAATTTTGAACCTTTGTAAGTTTTTCTTAATTTCAATTATGCATTGTTAAATTCATTGTGTTTGGCTAGTTATTCAAATCATGATTTGTATATTGTTGTGAGGTTTGATTTATTCTCAACAAACTTGAATAGAGTTTATTCCCTGTGCTTAATTGAATCTAAACTAGGGTTTTGTTAGATTGATCACCTAATTGAATTTCTAGTTATAACTGAATCTGAATAATTACCGATCGGAGTTAATTTGATCAATAGTATACTTTAATCAACTTAGTACCTATTGGACTAGTTGGTTGAAGAAGGGAATAAATTCACAAGTCACTTAGATGTCTGGTTGCTCTAAGTGTTTGTTTCTATTGATAACTTGAATCGTCATGCTGTCATTTAATTGAATCTAGAAGGTGTTCTAGGTTGTTATATAATTATGGTTGTTAGACTGGTAGTTCTATCAACTAAATCTGAAGTTCGGGTTTTAATCCTTAGTAGGGTCATAATCCACAATAGATTGTTCAAGTGAGAAGAGAATCAATGATCAATAAATTAAAGCAACATCATGATGGATCTAACTAGTTGAACACTCTTGTCTCTTATTGATTTAAATCATCCTTTGCATTTATATTTACTTTGATTTTTGCATAGTAGTTTAGATAATCATTCTAAAAAAACCCCTTTGGTTACTTGGCACATAAGTAATAATATTAATACACGAGTCCTTATGGGATCGATCCTTACTTACCGCTCTACTGAGTTGGTTAAGCTAAGGTTTCTTTGGTAGGTATTAAAGACCACTGAAAATACCTCATCACAAGGCTCCCCATCACGATACCGAGCCCCCAAACCCAGGTAAGTTCTCGACTCCAGATCACTCTCTTAGTCCCAGGCTCGGTAATGACCCCCCTAGGGTCGGTACCAAACCTTCTACGATACCAATCGACCTTCTTGTCGATTCGGTAGGACCTCGATCCGGGTTTCTCTCTATTCCAAGTCCGTAAAAAACTCTTCCTTTCTCGATTAAGAAGTCTAATGATGTTACGGAAGGAAAGTTTAGACACTTTGTTAAAATTCTTCAAGGGTTAAATATTTCAATTCCATTTACTGAAGCCCTTAATGAAATGCCTGCCTACACTAAAATTCTTAAAAGAGATTTTGAGCAGGAAGAGATCTATCTCAGAGCTATCAAGTGAAGTTCGATCTATAAAGCTCCTTGAAAAGCTCGGTGATCCAGGTAAGTTTGCAATTTCAATTGGTATTGGAACTCACCGTTTTAAAGCTCTATGTGATCTAGGTGCCAGTGCTAGTTTATTACCATTGTCTATATGGACCAAGGCTAACATGGGACCATTGGAGCCTGTTGATATGAATCTCTATATGGCTGACGGATCTTCTGTAAAAGCAACTGGAGTCGTTGACGATGTCCCTATCCAAGTTGGAAAATTCTTTGTCCCAAACGACTTCATTGTTCTAGATATGCCTGAAGACCCTGTGGTACCAATTATTCTAGGCAGACCATTCTTAGCTACTGTTAGGGCACGTGTAGATGTCAGGAAGGGACTTCTCACGTTTGATATTGGAGAAGAGAAGGTCGAATTTCATTTCAATTCGCCCGTAAGAAGTGGCTAGTTGTAGTACTGAGGAGCCTAGCGACCCACCATGGCTTGGTAACGACCCCTCTCTGAGTACAGAAATGAGCAAATTCAATGGAGACACATCTACCGAGGAGCCCACAGACCCCCATGGGTCGGTAACGACCCTTATCTAAAGGAAAACGAGTTGGGAGGTTGATCCGCGCACGACATCGAGCCACTTCCAGATCCAGTCGGGTCGTTAACGACCCACATAGCCTCGATAACGAGCCCTTATCTGCTCGATCAAGGTAAGTCTTCGTGTTTTGAGTTGATTGATTCTGGTCATGATCCTTTATTATATCCTTGTCCAATACTAGATCCTACTGTTAGTACTGTGAAGGAGTCAAAACCTCCTTGGCTTTCGGATTTTATTAACCTTGTTGTAGGATTACCGAGCATACTTATTGATGATAGAGGGCCAAATATCTCGGAGAGAATTTTTTATCCTTTTCCATCTAAGTATGGGGTTTCTTATGATCCCTACAAAGTTGGATGGAAGTCGCCTTGATCCGCCGAGGTAAGTTCGTCGGGCTAACGACGTTAAAATAGCGCTTACGGGAGGCAATCCACTTTTAAGTTTTTGTTTTAGTTTTTGCTTTCTTAGTTCTTTTTGCTAGCTTTCTCTTGACTTGTTTTTTAGTTTAGAGTAGTGTAGTAGGGATAGAAGTTTTCTCTAAAGTGACTCAAGTACAAGAAGAAGAAGTGCAACAAAAAAGAATCGGTGTACATCATGTTCGGTAACGACCTTCACAGGTTCGGTACCGACCTCTACAGAAAACCGAGAAAAAATCAACTCTTTAGTAATCAATGGTATCAGACGGCTTCAGTTTTATTTTGTGAGTTCCCTTTTCTTTTCCCTCTTTATTTTTATGATTTAAACAGTGAGGACACTGTTTGGTTTAAGTATGGGGTGGGGGAAAGGGAAACTCAATTTTTGTGTCTTTGTTTTGCTTGTGTTTTTAGGATTGATAATGTTCCACTCAGATGTCCTATGATATGCTTTAACTTGCTTGATCATGTAATTCCGTAGCATGTTTGGATAGCTTTGCCTGAATCATGTTGAAAAGTTGTTTTATGTGGATATTTAACATGTGATGAAATTGAGCACATATGATCTTAGGTAGAAGTGATTTGAAATCCAACAAATATTGCTATCTTGTGAGATATTTTTGGCCTTATAGGGAGAACATCAAAAATCCCTCTTCTTTTCTTGTGTGATTTACTCTCCTTATGCATATTATCTCTTGTCATTGATATGGTTATCTATTTCTTGAAGCCTATATGAGATATTAGTTCATTGCATGTGAAATCATACGATGGGGAACTTATTTTTTATCCACTTTTTATCCTCTCTTTTTCCTACCTTATCATTATCCTCTTTTTTAATTTGAAGCCAATTTGAGCCTTTAAACCTTTTATTTCTAGCTCCACAAAATTATTTCCTAGCCGATATAAGCTTGACCCTATCCAGGGATTTGGGCTTAGTGTTGGTTATTGTGATGGTTTTGTTGAGTGAGATGTATTGGTTCAAGTGTGGGGTAATATGGGTTGGAAAAAGTAAAGATCTTGCAGTTTGTTATGTAAAAGGAGTTTGGTTCCCTGAATGCACCTGCTAAAAAGAAAAGAAAGGGAAAAACAGAAAATTGCTACATCGTTACCGACCCTAGTAGGGTCGGTACCGAGCCCCCTCAGAAAAAAGAAAAAGAATGATCTTGGAAAAAAAAAGAAAAAGCTGAATAGTAAAAGTGTGTATGAGCCAAATTTCCTTGTTGTTTTAGGCAAGATTTGTTGGGATATTAAAGGGGTTGAAAGAAATGAGTGTGCATAATGTTTGAGTGAGTTTGGTATTGTTTTATGAGAGTTTTGGTGAAATGTGAGTTTTTAGGAGTCTTTGATTCCCAAATATTTTTAGCACCACATGACCAAAATATTTTCATGCCTTCTTGTCTTTACCAAGCCCCATTACAACCCGGCCAAATTGAAACTTCTATGAAGTTTTTCATTGAGCCTAAGTTCTCTTGATGATTTTTGCTTGTTTTGACATCTCTAGTGGAGAGTTTGGGGATATAAGTAACAATGGCTATGTTGATTTTTGTATATTGAATTGAGATGAGAGTTGTTATTCAAAGCCTAAACACTGGAGAGTTGAGTAAAACACATTTCCCTGGTGAGGTTGGATTTTTTAGTTGTTTTTGCTTGAGGTTGCTCATATATGTGTGATGAAGTTACATTCACTTGTCTATCTATTTATACTTGTGCTATGATGTTGCTTTTTGATAAGGGCATTGACTTGATATGTGTGTTGATGGTTTTGATTAATGTTTTCTTGATTGCTTGAGGACAAGCAAGTCTAAGTATGGGGTATTTTAATGTCCGCCTTTTTAGTCATGTTTTTAGGGTGTATTTTTGTGTGCTTGAGGACAATACATTTCTCCGTGATCTCAAGCAACAAAGAACCTTAAACAACAACAAATTTAGGGATTATTTGAGAGCAACAAATCATCCACCAAGCTAAACACTTCTTAAGCACTTTTCATAATCACTTACCTAAATTCATTGTGTCTTCAATTTGGAGTAAGAGTTTGTATCAACCGAAGGGGAGATCGTGATCGAAAGGGAGATCGAGATCAAAAGGGAGATCGAGAGTACGTAATCTCGTACGTCGTTGTTGTTCATCACGTAGGAGAGATAGGCTAGAAGAAACACGTAGGTTTAGGGGCTGGAAGTTATAAAATATAGAGTAGTGTGACAAAAATACCCTTCCAACTTTAAAAAATAGAGTGTGAGTGTTGATAGCAGCCCATCTTGACCCTTAATCTCACAAAATCAACGGATGAGAATTGTTCTCATTTTATAGGATAAGAATTGTTCTCATTTGATCCCCAAATATATATATATATATATGCAAGATTGTTAAATTTAAATATTATGAAAAATTTTATATATTTTTTATAATCTTGTAAGCAATTATAGATTTGTAGAGTTGCATAATTTTTTACTTAATGGTTACCAAATCCAAATCTTATACAATATTTCACACATGGATATAAATAATAATTTTATTATATGTTAGGTCTATAATTATTTTTCAACAATAAAAAGATATTTAATTAAATTTCAACCAATTAGATTGGTTTTAATAAAAGGGGTGGTGTGGGCAATCTAAAATCGACATGTGTCGTTTAATATTTTTTTTAACATCCACTTTAGTATATAGTTATGATTACATGTATTTTATTAGATATAAGATTAAATAGTAACTTAAATTTAAAAAATTATAAGTTTATAGTAATTTTTTTAATGGTATATAAAATTCCTACATATAATAATTTATTAATTTTATCATGAATATAAAATTAAATAAATGATCTAGCTTAAATAGACAAACAAAAAGTTGTAGATTAGAATGAAGATGAATTTGAATTTTTCTTTTAATAGGGATATAACTTGTATAAAAATTAAAGCTTTTATGCAAATGACTTGCATTGTAGTAATAAATTCATAACTAATAAAACTTGTCTATTATATATTTGTCATACTTATAGATAAAAAAAGAAAAAAAAACATAATTGAAAACACGGTGATAAGTTATAGATCACATATGTCAAAGTTATAGTGTTTATATATTATAAATACATAAGTTAAAAAAATGTGGTGCATAAAAATACATATAAAATAAAACATTGTATTTATATTATTATATATATATATATTTGATTAGATAAGAATTAGGATGCTCACCCCCTCAGGGTGGGCGCCCTAGCGCATCCTTGCGGATGAGAACTTGAAGTTCTGGATGATTTCGAATAGTGTCTAGAGGGAGACTGTGGCTTAATCTCGCAATTTTATCAGCCACAACATTGGAACCTCTAGGCACATGTGTAATTCGAACCGACTGAAACCCTAAGAGGGTTACCAAAATGTCAGCCATAATAATCTCAATTTCCCATGGACAGTTTTTCCCACCCTGAGCTGCTTTTATCACTTGTATGTTGTCCCCTTCAATTTCTATATAATTATACTGTTTTTGCTTTGCTAATCTTATGCCATCTCTGAGCGCAAGTGCTTCTGCCTTAAGTGTCGATATTTTTCCATATTTTCTTCCCATTAATTCCAATACCTCACCCTTATGATTCCTTAGAACTGCTCCTCCACTTGTTTGTCCATCCTGTAATCTCGATCTATCAAAATTGCATTTTATTGTTCCTTGTTGGGTTTTTTTCCATACCCTATGTTTTCCTTTTTTCTTTTGTGTTGAGTATATTTTTGTACTACATGTTCTTCATCTTCATTCCACTGTTTTGCTCTTTTCCATTGTTCCAATTGTGTCCTAATGTACAATGGCAGATCTTGGATAAAGTCATTCGGCGTTTGTTGGAAAGTCAACTTATTTCTTTGATGCCAAATACTCCACCAAGAAATTGCCAATACAATGAATTCTTTTTCTCCTAGTTGATTAAACAGATCTGTTAAGACATTCTTTGGGGCTTTGTTATGTGTATTATAATTTCGTAAAGATTGTTTTATATTTATGCTAATTTTCTTAATCGTGCATAACGTATGTGGACACTCCATAAGAAGATGTATGTAATCCTCATCCGTATAATTGCACATAATGCATCCCCCGACCGTTGGTACATTTTTTTCCCTTAGCCTAGCTTTTGTGGGCAAACCATTCATACTTATTTTCCAAAGAAAGTTTTTCACTTTCGGTATTGTATCCAACTTCCATATCCAGTTTATTGTACTTGGTTCTTGGTGTGATACTTGAGTGATCAAATTGATTGCTGAATGTGTAGAAAACCATCCGTTTTTGCTTGGTGCCCAATATAATCTATCTTGAATATTGTTATCCGGAATCGGAATTGATGTTATCATTTCCACTTGTTCATTTGGTAGGCTTTGTGTTAGTGCATTAACATTCCATTTCTTATCTTGTGTTATAAATTCCGCCACTTTTGTCTCTTCATTTATATTAGACGGGTCGTTTGCATATTGTTTTAGTGGTCTTTCTAGAACCCAATTATCCTCCCAAAATTTAATTGTTTGTCCATCTCCAATTTGCCAAATAAGTCCTCTCCTAACTCTGTTCGTAGACTTATTAGTTTTTTCCATTGCCATGATGTGTTTGCCTTCACTTTGTATGAAAAGAAAGTGTCATTCTTTATATATTTTTCTTTAACTACCCTAACCCAAATGTTTTGTGGCTCAGCAAGGATTTTCCATAACAATTTCATCTGCAATGCTTTGTTCATGTGTTCCGTTTTTCTTAATCCTAACCCTCCATGTGTCTTAGGTTTGCAAATTTTATCTCATCCTATTAAAGGTTTGTAACTTTGGTCCTTATTTCAAAAAAATGTCCTGTTAATTCTATCTAGTTCTTCATGAACTTTCTTTGGGAGCATGAAGCTTTGCATGATATAATTCGACTTTGTAGCTAGATTTGACCTTATAAGAATTGTGCGTCCTTCCTGGGAGTGGGCATTAGCTTTCCATTTAGTGAGTTGACCTTGGGTTTTTTCAACTGAGTCTTTAAAGGTGTCTTTATTCACTTTTCCATTGATAATCGGGCATCCAAGATATTTTTCAAGGTTGGTCATGGATGTTATACCAAACGCTTGTTGAATTTGTTGCTTTTGTTGATTGTTAATGGTCTTTGATGATTGAACGCTGACTTATGGTAGTTTACTTTTTGTCCTGATATAGCATTGTATTCTTCTACTATTTTCCTTACCTTTGTGCATGCACCCTGTGTTGCTTTAGAGAAGATGATTATATCATCTCCAAACGCTAAGAAGGGAATTCTTAATCCTCCTCGGGAAACTGGAAAACCCACAGACCTTCGATCATTCTCACACTCTCTTTGGAGTTTTCTTGCTAAGATTTCTGTTCCAATTACGAAGAGAAACGGGGAGAGTGGGTCTCCTTGTCTCAGCCCCCTTCCCGGTAGAAATGGATCTGTTGGCCCATTATTTACTAAAACAGAGAAAGATACTGTACAAACACATTCTCGTATCCAACCTATGAATTTTTCATTAAATCCAAATTTTTCTAAAACTTGAAAAAGGAAGGTCCATTCCAATCGATCATAAGCTTTTTCCATATCTAATTTTATTGCTACCCATCCATCTTTCGCTTTACTTCCTCTGAATGAATGATTCATGAGCAATGAGAACATTGTCTTGTATAGCTCTGTTGCTTACAAAGGCCCCTTGAAGTGGGTGAATGATCTTATGAATTATCACTTTTAGTCGATCAATTATGATTTTTGATATGATCTTATATATTGTAGAGCACAAACTGATTGGTCTATAGTGGTTTGTTGTTGATGGATTATCGATTTTTGGTATGAGAGAGATGAAAGTATAGTTCATTTGCTTCAATATTTTTCCTGAGTGAAAGAAGCTTTTGACTGCTTTCGTTACCGATGGGCCAACAATGTCCCAGTATTTTTTGTAAAATTCTGCTGTCATCCCGTCCGGACCGGGCGACTTGTTCGAGCCAATTTGCATTAGGGCGAGCTTGACTTCTTCATTTGTAACTTGTTTAGTAAGGAAGGTGTTATCCTCTTCTGAGATCTCTCTTGTAATTAGCTGGAGGTATTCTTGCATCAAGTTTTGATCGACAGTTTCCTTTTCGTACCTACGTTTGAAGTCTTTCTTGATCTCTTCTCTAATGTTTTCCATTCCTACAATTTGTGTTCCATCACTTGTTATTATTTCCTTGATATTTTTCCGGTTTCTTTTTCCACTCGCAACTTTGTGGAAATATCCTGAATTTGTGTCTGCTAGTTTAATGTGTTTAGTTTACGCTCTTTGTTTCCAATATACTTTATGGAAATTAAGTATGTTTTCTTTTTGTTTTATTATTCGTAGTTGTTTTTGTATTATACTTGGTTGTGGTGAGATCAGTATTTGTCTTTGTAATTCTATAAGTTTGTTTTCTATTTCTTTTAATTGTTCAAAGATGTTTCCTAATGTTCTCTTGTTCCAACTCTTTGCATTTGTTTTGAGTAGCTGAGTTTTCTTTATCAATTTGAACATGTTCGATCCTTGGACATCTAATCTCCATGCCTGTCTTACAACATTCCGAAAATCTCTACGATACATCCATATTTTTTCAAGTTTAAATGGTTGTCCCTTTGTGATCGTGTCGTTGCTCAAATCCATGGATATTTTGCAATGATCGGAGGTTGTAAATGCATGATTTGTGGTTTGAATTCCCGGGAACCATTGTATTATACAATTGCTTACTAGAGCTCAGTCAAGTTTTTCATAAATATTGTTTTCTTCAGTTTTGTTTTTTCTCCATGTAAAGATATTGCCACTTGTAGGGATGTCTATAAGCTCACATGCATTTTTGAAGTTATGTAGGCGTTCAAATCTATAGGGTTCTGGGTGTGCACCTCCTTTTTTTTCGCTTGAATCCTGGATTTCATTCAGGTCACCTATGACAATAATAGGTAGGTTAATATTTATTAGTGCACTCGTAATGTTTTGCCAAAATTCATCTTTCTTGTCTGCGTTAGGAGGTGCATAAGCAAAGCAAACTGCAATTGTATACTTTGTCATCATATTATGGTACTTGATTATAATGTATCTAGGTTCGTGCATTAGTATTGTTAGTTCTTCATTAACTAATTGGTAAGACTTCCACATTACTCCTAGGCCACCCGCTTTTCCTGTAGCCGGGGACCAAACAAAATTATCAAATCCCGCCCTTCTCCATACCTGATCACTTGGTATTTTGTCGGTTTTTGTTTCTACTATGGCCATAATCTGAATCCTGTTATTTTTACAAAAGGAATCTAATTCCGGCCAGAAAGATTTTCGGCCTATTCCTCTACAATTCCATAATCCTACCTTCATAGTAATTAATATAATAAAAAACAGTCTTATTTAATTTTCCCAGCCTGGGGTCAAAAACCCAATAATTTCCCTGTTTTGATTGCCTAGGTTTGATCGACATCTGCCTTAAATTCTTTTCCCTGTCTTTCCATTTACAGTCCCTGGACTTACATTCAATTTGATTACTTTTACTGTCTATCCTAAGCTGCCCCATATTTCTTAGTTTTGAACCTGTCATACCTCTTATATCCTCTGTTCTATTACCGTCATTACAATCATTACAATAATCATCACTCTGCTTGATCAAAATTACCTTATCTGTTCCATTCTGGTCACTTTCTTGTCGGTTAGTCCTGCATTCTTCCATTTCCTGATTTTCCTTTGTGCATCTGGCCCATTTTCCAGCCTTAATGATTTCCACCAAATTAACATGACAGAGCTAGATACCAACAACAAAGAATTAGTGTTGCATGATCAAAATGTATATTATTTGGAGCTTTAAAGTGATAATCAATGTTCATTATCCTTAAGGAGATACCATTCATATAGCGTCTAAAGCAATCACACTTTTTCCTACACAGTAAGTGAACTATTGATTTGTTCTTTTTGTTTTTCTTCCTTGTTTTACTAAATTCAAGATGTGCACTACCTCTTTGATGATTACAGCAAACTAAATATAGTTGTATGGTGTTTCTTTTTTCCCATGTTTCTTTAAAGAGTTCAGTCTTAGCACCATTCTTTTGAATCTCTTCATTTTTAATTGTCCTAACCTGTTTTACTATGTTCCAATCTCTGATTTTACCTTTCATTTTTTCTATAGCTAGAATAATCAACCAACTTAACTTACTAATCCCCCTTCTATTAGAACCAATTTCATAGTTAATCCAAAGAGCTTCTTTCCCATATACTAACACAGCTTTTATATTATTTAGCACCCTAGTACCTAAGATAGCAAAATACATCCAGATTTCATCTTCCTTAAAAGGGATCAAGAAGCACCCACCTAAGTACTTGATTTTAAGTATCAATGCACACCACAAAAAGTAAGGTGTGTTATTCATCATTCCTGGGGTTCTACCCTTCTTCCTCACACAAAAAACCAGCTTATAATTTCTATTTGTCTTATGCATCAGTTGTTCCTGAATAATACTACGATTTGTACTAAGATCGTTCATATCTACCTTCCTTAATTCATACAGAAAATCATCATGAATTTTAAACCTTTCATATTTTTTCAAAAAGACATATAAACTTATGTTCTTAATTTGACTTTGATTTTGTAGATAATCCATCTTTCCTCCAAATTTACTACAGATGTCATTATAGTGTCTTAATACCTCCTTTGTTGTTTGTCTTGCATAGATTAAAAGCACGACATAGCCAGAATTGTCATACATGACCTCAAAAAAATTTCTAGAGGAAATCATAAACAAACCACCTTCAAGATTATTTCTAACAACTTTTTCGTTCACCAAATCCAGCAGAGGCCAAAACATTAGTTTGTGTAGTATATTTTGTTTCCTTATTGCAAGAGGTTTAAGCCTCATTATCCAGCACATAGAGAAGAAATCAGAATGCACTAAAACCAGATGACCTAAACCTCTTACAATCATTGAGACATGAGGACTAAAACTTTGCATTTTATGATTGGCTATTGGACTATTTTCTTTATTTGGTTTCCTCAGATTAGCCTTTTCTGCGCATAAGAGGTAATCATCCCTGGAATTTGGTTCCTGATCAATACAATTATCTTGTATCATTATACAAGTATGGTCATTATTTTCTCTGCATCCACCCTTTAAGGTCTCAAAGTCCATGGTAGGCATAGGTTCATGTTGAGAATGATCAGACAGTTGGCTTAAGAAAGCCAAAATGTAAATTTTCTTCTTCCAATTTTCTTTTTTGGAACCCGAAGGCCCTGCCTCAAAAGGCTGATTTCCTTTGCCACTCTTTAAGGTCTCTAGGACCATAGTAGGAATTGTTTTAGTTTGAGAGTGAGTATACTCAATCTCTTCATTTTCTTTAGTTGATGAGGGATCAAAAAACAGAACCTTCTTAAAGGATCTTTTGTTGTTCTTCATGTCATATTCTTTTTTCCCCATAGTAGAGTAATCCCCAACCCAACCCAAAAGACTCTCAGAGGAAGCAACAGTTAACACAGAGAGAAACAGAGATAAAGAAGTAAAGGAGCTTGTGGGGAAAGAGTAACCCCAATATCTCCATACATAGACAATAGCATCAACACAGGCATCGGAGGATAAGTAAGGATTAAAATAAAGGTCTATAGATAAGGAGAGGTACAACCTGATGGAGTTGGTGTCTCTAATGGCACCTCTGACGTTCTTTATGCAGTAGGTAAATCCCATCACCAGGGAGGCCACCCACCACCATATCTCGAGGAAGAGCCTCTCCCAAGCCCCTCCAAGAGACCCCTTGAGACCCGTTGTGAACAAGATCGAGTAGTTCCAGACCCTAGAAAGCCCTAGTCTCCACTGCGATCGAAGATCTGTTGAAAATGAGCCCTTCCTTATCCCACGCCGCCAATACACAGCCGCTGGAATGATAGCTTGTGAGCCCAAACCAAATTTTGCCCCATCTCTCATCCAAAGAAACGAATCAGAAGATTCGCACAGAGGACACATCGCGTAACGTCTGGACCGAATCCAATCGATTTGAGTACCGAAAAACCAGGAACCATCAATACCTTGGGTATGACTTAGAAGAATGATAGAAAAGATTGCCAATTGTCTCCAGAATATCAATCTATTGCTTTTGATTTGGGGGGGATTATTTTGAAAGGGGGCTAGGGTTTGATCGCCAGGGAGGGAGAGAGTTCGGGTCTTCATTTTTTTTATTTATATTATTATATACGGAAATTCCACACGGTAACCCTGAGGTATAACATTATTCATAAGGTGTACTAAAGTTTGACAAAATTTATGTGGTAACCCTGAGGTATAGCCAAAATTCGCAAAATAACCTTGTGGTTCAAATTAAATTTATCACATAACCAAAAAGTTAAAATTAACATTAATTATTAATTTTAACTTTCTTTAATAAAAATAAAAAAACTAAAAAAAATTAAAAAATACAAAACATTAAAAACATTTACAAAATTTAAAATATAAAAAGTTTATTTAAAAAATTGAAAAAATTGAAAAAATTGAAAAAATTGAAAAAATTGAAAAAATTGAAAAAATTGAAAAATGAAAAAATTGAAAATTGAAAAAAACGAATATAAAAAAGAATTAAAATATAAACATTAAAAATATAAAAAATTAAAATACGCAAAAATGCAA
Source organism: Fallopia convolvulus (assembly GCA_964016875.1). Classification (NCBI taxonomy): domain Eukaryota; kingdom Viridiplantae; phylum Streptophyta; class Magnoliopsida; order Caryophyllales; family Polygonaceae; genus Fallopia; species Fallopia convolvulus. Next base: position 15,116,412 of record OZ024725.1, read on the forward strand.
AAAAAAATTAAAAATAAATCTTATTCATTATTATATTATGAAATGTTGTAGTTAAATTAATTTTATTTAATTTTATCCAATATTTATTTTTATGTTTTATATTAATTAATTATAAAAAATAAACAATTAGTGTAATTATTAAAATTTTATATTATTTAAAGGATCAAAATTAAATTATTTTCAAATTTTTATTATTTTTATTTAAAAATATTTATGCAAAAAAAATTATTAGCGAAAAAAATTGACTACAATTAATGAAGATTTTCTTTTTATTAACAAAAAAATTTTTATGTTTGTTTTGAATTATTTATATTTTGAAGATTTTCTTTTTAGAATTACATTATTTGATCCTTAATTATTAAATAATAAAGAATTAAATTATTTGATAAATGTTTTTAAAAAGCATCTTAACTTTGATGAATGGAAAATATATTTATTTTAATAGCTTTTTAGTTGATTAATTTATAAAATAAAAATATAGTAATAAATTGTGGAAGAAATTAAATAAAAGAATTAGTTCATTATAGGTAGTGAATAAGATTATATTTTAATATTGGTAAAAAAATCAATGTTTTACAAACAAAATGAATAATTAAAAGTTATTTTTAACCTTTTTGTGTATTTATGAATTTCTTACATATCTGAAGGTTATTATGCAAATTTTATATTAACCTTAGGGTTACCGTGTAAATTATGTCAAATTTTGGTACACCTCATGAATAACGTCAAACGTCAAGGTTACCACGCGAAATTTCCGTATTATATATGTTACATGGTTCATTAGCCATATATATGTTATTTATTTATTTTTATTTAATTTAATAAAAAAATTTATTATTATATACATGTGTGTGCATGGTGCGCACATTCAAGGTACATAGTTAATATTTAAGCAAATAATGATATCTATCTAGGGAAAACAAAAATAAGGAGCCGTTGCTTATGTATTTTTGGCCACAGATTAAGGGAAAACAAAAATAGAATATAATAATTTATTCGATTTGATAATATTAATAAGGACCGGGACAGGACCTGGACCGGACTGGGACTGGACCTGGACCGGACCGGTATTTTCCGGTTCGATCCTCGGTCCAAAAATTTTAGAAAATTCGGCCCGGTCCGGTCTTGGACCGTTGCCCAGCCCTAAAAACAACACCCAACAAACCTTGACATGGTGATTTTGAATTGAGAAATATCAACCTATAAAAACAAAATAAAAATCCACTAAATTATGCTAACTAGAAAACAAAAATAAGAAAACTAATTATACCAACGTACAATCGTCAAACTTGAAACTAACATTGAACCGAGTACAACAACCTAAAAGCTATGAAAAGAACTACCACGAAATTTCAGAATTAACATCCAAAATTGGGAGAGTGAAGATTTTTTTTGAATATTCTAGTAAATGAAGGTATTAAAGTATATATAATAATATTATACATATTTTGTTTCATTTTTGGTAGAGTGAAGATTTTTTGTGAATATTCTCGTAAATGAAGGTATTAAATTATATATAATAATATTATACATATTTTGTGAATATTTTGTTTCATTTTTGGTAGAGTGAAGATTTGGTATCATTGAACAATATATTGTATGATCTTTCAATAAGATCTTATAACAAAAATCTTTTTTAAATATTTTCTTATTAAAGGGAAGTTTTAATTTTCCAAAATTATATCATAGGCTTTATGGCAAAGAAAGTGGAAAAGTGTGAAGTGTAGCAAAATTAGGGTGCGATGTATAACACTTATGTATTAATACTATTATGTATTCTCGTACCTTATATATGCAGGTACTAAAAAAGTAAGATACCCATTTAGAGAGAGAGAGAGAGAGAGGGAGGGAGGGAGGGAGGGAGGAGGAGGAGGAGGAGGAGAAGAAAAAGAAGAAAACTTTGGTTGTTATATTAAAACAATAGGTGATTCACCTACGTCAAAAAACTGAGAGGGGCAAAGCCAAAATTAGGCAATTCTCATCTCGTTTCGTTGTGTTTGGCTTGATAGGATTTGCGCTCGTTGATTTTGAACTACTTTTCAGTAGGCGCCTATGCCCATCTCAACATCGGTGTTGTAGCAGCTCGCGCCCGGTGCCACTTCGGTGAACATGGCAGCCACATCGGTCATCTGCCCACAATTGGCCATAGCCCATCCAGACAATGCAGCCAACCCGAGCCACACCCAGAAAGACAAGGGCAAGGGCCAGGCTGATGGCCTTTTGTCCATCATCAACTAGCAGTTGAGGCTTCAATGCCTCCATTCGGTGATCGGGAGTTGCCATTTGGCAACACCCTAAGGTCGGCACGCATCTCGTAACACCCATGCCGCCTACGTCTTTGACACCTATTTTAATGACAAGGGCTATGACACACAAGAATGAGTAAGGAAGGAAAGAAAGAAGAAGATGGAGAAGAATATTTATACTCTTTTGATTGAACTAAAACCTAGAAATCTTTTGATTGAACTTCAGATTTCTCTAGAATCAACCGATCTCTCTTTCACTCACCTTAGCTCTAATACCATGACCAAAAAAGATCGAAAGAGATTTGAAGAAATGTGTTTAATGCTCTCAATCTATTATTGATGTTGGAGAAGAATATTTTTACTCTTTTACAAGATTCTGTCGACTTGACTAAATTTGCCTATTAAGCATTGACTTTAGTCAACATATGCCAATCAACATTCCATATAGGTTAACATAACAACTGCTCAAAATCTATTTCTACACATGGTAACAACAACAATTTAAGGTTGGTTTGGTGCAATTATATAATTTAATTAAGGGTGGTTTAGTGAAAAAATACATCAATTTAGAGTTTTAGACGTGGTTTTGTACAATTTACCCATATATTTATATGATTTCAACAACAAACATTAATTATTATTGTTGTGTTAATATCATAATTATATTATTTGTCGAAAAATAAGTAACAAACTTTAAGTGCATCATTCAAGTTCAACCCTATGATACACTTAAAGTTAGTTAATGCATAATATTTCGACTAATACTAAGTTTAAGTGCATTATAGGGCCGTCTAAGATCTGCCTATCGTTTTTTAGAACACTATTTCGAACCCTTGTGTACTAACATTAATTAGATCAAACAAACACCTGCCTATCAAAGTGCTCCATAAATAATTGAGAAACAAAGTCAAAACCATGGCCTTTTCACTATGCGTGATGACCAAAGATTGAGATGGGAAATAACTAATTTACATGCTGTACAACATCCCTTTTTTTATGAGGAACAACATCTAGATTTCTGGTTAATGGGCCTTCCTCGGATATGAATTGTTGGACTCTTATTATCTGACACCGGTTGATTAGCCATCCTGCAAAAATCATACAAACCACACCAATTTGTTTATAATCAATTGAATTTAGGGTGTGTTTTGATTACGAATTCATTATATTACATGAAGTCCTTATATTAACCAGTTCAAAATATGTTTCATCTAATATACAACCATTTTAAAGTACGTGTAGTTTAGATAACAAGACTATAGTATATCCTATGGAAAATATCAAATGTGTTTAATTACTTTAATTAGATAATTTATTTTTAATTTTTAATATTCAATAATGCATGCCTAAACCCATTATACAACATGACATGCATCCAAACGGGAACCAAGAACGAATCTAGTGCACTAGAGAAGAAATTATCACTTGCCTGCTCTTAACTGAAGCAGTCATGGCCATGAAAGCTTGCTCCACGTTAATTGAATTCTTGGCACTTGTTTCTAAAAAAGCAATTCCCATTTCATTTGCAAAGTCCTGAAGAAGATGATGAAAAAAAATATATGTAAAATCTCTCCAAATCAAATCCCCCTAATTAAATATCTTTAAGCTAGCTAATGTTGCATGTTACTCAATTACCTTGGCTTTCTCAGAAGATACGACCTTGTTTTCTGTAAGATCGCACTTATTCCCTACTAGAAGCTTGTTTACATTTTCGCTAGCATAATGATCAATTTCATTTAGCCATTGCTTTACATTGTTGAAGCTTTCCTCATCAGTTACATCGTAAACTACCTATATATACATACGTGGCACATAAAAAAATACATTTAGTTAATTTATAGCCACGAATGAGTCAATTTTTGGTTATGAGCAAAGAAAAATGAATTGTGCTCACAATGATTCCATGAGCGCCTCGATAGTAGCTGCTAGTAATAGTCCTAAAACGCTCTTGCCCAGCAGTATCCCACTATATATATAAGAACATGCCGCCATATTATATATTACACATTGCACAATAAGGATTACCAAATCTTAAAAGAATTTTGGAAATACGGTTAAAATACACTTCTATTATTCATATTTTAAAACTTTTTTTTATATAAAACAACGTGCGAAGATGGTGTAGGAGGTCGAAATGTACACATCAATATCTTGAGCAAGTTGAAGATGTTTCTTATAAAACCCTACGGTGCATCGGAAACATCCCCTTGCTTGAAAATAAATAATGTTTCAAAACTAATTTTTAATATCTATAAGAAAAAAAATAAAATATTTCAAAACTAAAAATTGAAAACACAAAACGAAACCAAAAAACCTATAATTGAAATGAAACGAGAATAAGGCCTAAATCAAGAAAAGGGGTATACGTATTGAATACTTTTTGGCGACTAGAACGAATAATGAGAAGTCAAATACACAATTTAGCACTGGAGAAACGAAGCAATTGGTGTGGTGGTTGCAATTAAAGCTTACAATTTGGAGTTTGATAGTTTTCCCATCTTGTTCAACAGTGCAGATTTTCTACATACAAAACGTTAATTTAAGCATTGTGCATTAGTGCGTAGATAGGATGAATGAACAAAATTAATAAGGTACGAGAAACTTACAAAATCAACTCCGATGGTGCTGATATAGCTATCTAGAAATGAATCATCCTGAAAGATTATGAATAAAGTTAATGTTGGGAGGGAGGTAAATTAAAAGACGTGGAGACTCACAGCAAACCTCAATAGAAGACATGATTTTCCAACACCAGAGTCTCCAATCAACAAGAGCTTAAATAGATAATCACTGCATGCAAATGTATTAAAAGCTTAATAAAGTTACAAAGCTTTTAATCCAAAACGAAATGAACGATGACAACAATTATGAAACTACCCTATACATGAATAGATTTTCAACGACTACATCAAAAAGTGGACGAGAAAGATACAATTTCTTATGTAATATTTTTAATCTTGATATATGTGATGCGGGTTTCAAGAAACCCAAAGACATCCAACAAATCAAATTAAGGGTAAAGAAAAATCTTCAAGAACAAAATTCCAATATTCACAAATGCAATTCAACCAATGTGATGAACAACAACTACTTGCATCTCGATAATCTAACCCTACATTATGCGGAAGATGTTAACTTAGATGCATTTAATTGATTAAAATTGCAAAAAAATAAATAAATTAAAACTCACTACTCTGGATTCATTACTAGAACGATCAATGGAGATCTTTCTGTTCCTTGATCGATCGAATCCTTGCATAAAAATTACGGTGTTAATGGTATGAGTGCACAAAGGAAAAAAGGAAATTTCTACCATAAAAGGAGGAAAAAAGGAAATAGACAAGGGAGATTATTTTATTTCTAATTATTTAGAATTCTAGAGCAACCCAAAATTGTCGGATTTTGAGAGAGAAAAGCTAGAGTTGATATGAGTTGAAATCGCTAGTAAAAGGTTTCAACTTTTCAAGGACAAAGAACGATCGTAAATTTCGATATTAACTAGCGTTTATTGGAGATGAAAAATGAATTTCTTATAAATTCTATTGTAATTAACAAATGGTAGTATTTGGTTTGGTTTATTATTAGCAAGAACTTAACCACTTCTAATCACTTAAGCTTCACCAAATTATATCTCCCTAGCTAGCTTTAATTAATGATCAACTTACTCTTGATTATATTTTTAGGATTTTGATTTAAAAGCAAGAACATGTTTAATTTCAGAGTATCATTTAACTCTGAAAATAAAGAGTTTTTATTGGCATGTGTACCACTCAACTCCATCATAAAAGAATATGAAATCCAAGAGGTTACACAATATGCTTAATCTATCTCCTAAAAACCGATATATTATTAGGAATTTACTTCATGGAATATTGTTGTTTCGGTCTCTCTAACCTATGTTTTATGGGCACAAAATAAAATTTTCGAATTTAGAAACTAAAACCTAAAAAAATGCATAAATCTGTAGAAACAAATCTTTAAATCCCTAAATAAATAAAAAAAGAAATCTTTATAAACAAGATGTTTATCAATTATTGTTTATCAACATGTTTTTGATAAGTAATTAGGATTTCCAATTGCTAAAAAGGTTTAGGAAATGGGCTTGGCCCAATAAAAGACTACAACTAGGCCGAAATTTGAGTCCAAGAGCCCATGTGCAAATTGGAAAGAAAAATCTGAAAGTCGATAAGCAATTTAAGGAAGTGAGCCCGAGTGTGGTACGTGAAAGTGTGTAGATGATCCCATTTTAAGTAGTGGTGAATCCAGGATCACAACATTAGGGGTGGCGGCGAACTTTCAACAACCATACTAGTATTAAAATTTCGCACAAATCAAATTAGTTTAAACATTAAAATAGCATACAATCTTAATACTAAAAATAGTTTTACATAAAAAAGAGAACAAAGTACAAATCAAACTACATTTAACTCCTTGCTGCTACGAGACAATTAAAAGAAAGCATGTTTGTGGCGACCTTCGAACTACATTTAACTCATTCCCACCTAAGTCCCAGGTAAGTGGATGATTTCGGCGACCTTCGACCACGCCCAATACCCATTTTGGATTAGAGACCCCTGGCACTTTCTTCATACGACAACCAAAAGGCTCAAACGTACACTACACTTCTTCGACTTAAGGCGATCGCGGCCTTGCCCATTTTAGGAACGGGCTAAAAACCACCCGTATAATATGACATATTTCACCTACCCACCCATGTATTCAATAATTACAGAAAACCACCCATATTATAGGCTCCATTAAAATTTAACCACCCAATTGCCTTTTCCGTCCGCTTCCGTCTAAAATATGGTGACATGACATTTTCTTTTAATTTGTTTTTTTAATCATTGCCAAATGGGACAATTTCTAAGTAATTATCATCAACAATGATTCAAAGGATCCCAAGCTCGTTCCGCTCTAAGTAATTTGATCCTCAATGTTCCCGTTTCAAGTTAGTGCCCGTTCTCTTGATTCATGTCTTTTCACATCAATTTTTGTATCGATTCTTGATTTTATTTCAACACTAATGGATTGGATTTTCAATTCTTTTAGAGAATGGAGAAGAAATTGAGAAGAACACACCGAAAGCAAGACCTAAATCCGCCCTAATTAACATCACCAATGACTCCTAATTGTTGGATTGGCCGGGAAATCGATCTTCTCCGAGTCAAAAACTCCATTGTCGGTGGTCTCGAAGCAAAGAAGGAAGTGGACCCAAGAGTACCCTGGTTCAGGAGAAGTGATGCTCAAAAGTCAAGTCAAGACTCTTCTACAAAATGTTGAAGAAGAAGCTAAGATCTCCCGATTTTTTGGCTCAATTAGACCCCAATTCTAATATGAATTTCATCGAAGCCTATATGTTCGAAGAAATGCGCGACTAAAACTGGGCACTCCTTGGACTTGAAGGGGCTGCTAACCTTTGCCTGATATGCGACAACCTCTACTCTAGAGAAACCTAGTGAATTAACGAGGAAGTCAACGGCGAAATCGGACTTTTTGGCGGATGCAACGGGCGCTGGAGGGCCCTTAAGGAGTGGGTTAACGCCATGGATGGATAAGCGGCTGGTTTGGAGCTTGAGAAGTGATAGGCTATATTCCTACACTGCAAGTATATGGTTCGGTTGTAGTATCAAGGTGTCGAACACAAGGAACTTTGTAGTACCAATTGATATTCAGACTAGTAGATCAAGCCAAATAAATAAGAAAAGAGTTTATGGTTGAATTGAAAAGTTAACAAGTAATCGAAAATAACTAGGAAATATCAGTGGATAAAAACTTCCAAGGTTAGGATTCCCACAATGATTTTTTAGTAGATTTTAAATGATGTCTATGTGGATTTCAACTTGAATGTCGTTTGAAGGAACTCACTATCTAAAACCAACACAAACCACTTTTCAGAAAATAAGTGAATGTGCCTAGACTCAACTAACAATGTTGGTCGCGTAAAATTAATCAGTTTTAGACCCTTTAAGCTCTTTAGAGACTAGGGGTAAACAAACCTAACGTTCGCTGTCGCATTTTGCTAGAATTATTCAACCCTAGAACTACTACGATAGTTGAAATTCACACAAGAGAAATTAAGTTGTTGTCGCATAAATAACTCTCTAGTTTAATACCTAGGGATCTTATTCATAACCAATTTTTGGTACTTGAAAAACCAATATCTTAATACAATTATCTCCGGTCGGTCTCAAATCGTAACAAGAATTATATATGCTAAGCAGATAGGACATAAAGAAACCTAGGATTAAATCAAACTTCAATCAAGTTTCCATTCAACCAAACATCACGATTCAGATCTACCTACTTCATCATTGGGTTCACCCAACCTCAGAATAAGGGAATTAGTGATATGTTGTGTTTTATATAGCATAACTAGGACTTTTTAGTACATCTTTGTATAGTGTTTTAGGCCTATTAGAAGCATTATTAAAGAATAGGATTGAAGGTTGTAGGTTCGAAGTTGCAATAGTTTGAAGATGTCGAAGATTACTGAAGGCCGTGATCGCGGTTTACACCGGAGGCGATCACGGATAATGGTCACCGAGGAAGGCTGTGGTAGCGAGAATGCCGCGATCGCGGTGCACACTAGTGGCGATCGTGGTTCAAGGTTGCTGTTGAGTTCGCGGATTCCAGGAAGGCCATAATCGTGGCCCTGACTTATGATGATCGCTGCCCTGACTTAAGGCGATCGCGGCCTTGCTGGAGTTGACACGCGAGTTGTTTTCCGCTTAGCTTTATATTTTATATTTTATATCTTTTTATTTCGAAGTTGTTCGCGACTACTTAAGTTTACTTTTCAGCCTTTGTTTGCACTCTCTCGTAGACCTCGTTTCCAATATTTTCAGACTTTTGTATTTTCTCTCTTATGGAGAACTAAACTCTTAGATCTTATACAAGTTGAAGCTTTTCAGACTCAAGTTGTTATGAGATTCTACTTTTCAGGTTTATTTCTACATGTTATTTCAATTCTCTTGTGCATAATTAATATTGCTTGTGTTGATTTCTGCTTGTCTGGCCAACTAGTTGAAATTTAATACTCTCTATTGCTAGATTTAGGTTTTCTCGTAGCAAAATCTAATCTTTGTAGCAACTCAATTGATTTAGGACTCGTTGGACTAAAACAATTGAGAAAGAGATTTGAAAGCATGTTGATTGTTTGACTCGTTGGAATTCAATTGCATGTATCCTGCTTATCCTTGTTCCCATTGCTAATATCCCTATTATTTATGATCATTTCATGAGTTGTTTGGATATTAAGTTTGCATGTCTCGTTACCATGTTATATTTCTGATCAGGATATGAATAACTTGTTTGAATCTATGATCAATAACTTGATGATGAAAGTGGATACTTGAATAGGATTGTTTTCCTTAATTGATAAAAACTCAACCTTTGCTTTGTTTGCTTGTTTTGTCTGCTTTGATTTCCCTAGCTTTAGATTAATAACCAAAAATCCCCCTTTATTATTATTAAGTTGATAACAATATTACTCTGAATTACAAGTGTCTCTTGGGTTCGACCCCGACTTACCAGCTATACTAGTTGTGTAACTAGGGAATTATATTTTGATTTGGCACGACGACTTTTAGCAAGTCAAATTTTGGCGCCATTGCCGGGGAACACTTTGTTTTATTCTAAGTTTTTATTGTTACCAACTCTAGTGTGGACCCTAGTTTATGGTCCACACCCGTGCTACTGATTCTTCTATTTTGCCTTTTGATTCAGAGATTGAAAGGACTCTTTCCAGGTTGAGACGTGAAGCTCGGAATCAACTTCGTGAATTGCCATTCAACTTGAATTCTACTGAAACTGAGACAATGGGAGATCAGACTTTAAGGCAGCTGACTGCCCCAAATTTTGAACAGCAGCCCCTGGCTGTTGAGTTCCCTGCGCTGGATGAAGGCGTTAAGTTTGAGTTGAAGTCTGGATTGATCCATCTTTTGCCCCAATTCCCATGGGCAGGGTGGAGAAGATCCCAACAAGCATCTTGCTGAATTTGATCAGGTCTGCTCAAGTATGAAGCTTGTTGATGTAATTGAAGACCATATCAAGCTGAGGGCGTTTCCTTTCTCTCTGAAGGATTCAGCCAATGAGTGGATCTACTATCTTTCTCCAGGCTCCATTAATACCTGGATTAAGATGAAAGCAACAATTTTTGGAGAAGTACTTTCCCGCCACCAAGCAGAACAGTCTGAAGAAGAGCCTGAGCAATATTGAACAATAGGCTGGAGATAGCCTTTATGATTATCATGAGCGGTTCAAGAGACTGTGTGCTAGTTGTCCATATCATGGGTACTCTAATCAAGACCTGTTATTGTACTTCTTTGGTGGATTATTGGATGATGAGCGCAGAATGGTGAATGCAGCTTGTGGTGGAAACTTGTTAAATAAGACACCAACAGATGCCCTTGAGCTCTTTTATGAGCTATCTGAGAACTCAAGGCAATTCAACAAGAGAATTGGCGCTAAAGGAGTCAATGATGTGGACTCCTCTTCTACTATAAGATCTGAGGTGGCGGAGTTGAAGATATGATGAAGAGGTTCATGTTGGAAGGAACCCCTCAACAATTGAAGGCATGTGAAATCTGTGCTGGCACACTTCACCCTTCTGATGCATGTCCACAACTCCAGGAACCTCAGGTTGAGGTTATTGTTGTAGGAGGTTATGGACCTCCTAGACCTCGTTTTGATCCTTATTCTAATATGTACAATCCAGGCTGGGAACATCATCCAAATATGAGATATGGGAATCAAAATCAGCCTCAATATAATCAACGAGGAAATCAACAAAACAAGCAACCTAATGTTCCTAGACCTCCAGTTCAAAATCAAAACAACTCATTCAATGCTGAAGATATGTTTGCAAGGCTAACTAATAGAGTAGAACAGTTGGGACAGAACACTTAGACTAGCATCCAGAGCACTCAAGCTAGTATCAAGAATATAGAGACCCAAATCAGTCAACTGGCTACTGTAGTAAGCAAATTGGAGGCCAGAGATTCTGGAAAATTGCTAGCACAACCCATCAATCCAAGGGAGAATGTGAGTGCGATTATATTATGAAGTGGAAAAGAATTGTAGAAAGTTGACGCGAGTTCGGAAGAACCGCGATCGCGCCCCCCACCAGTAGCGATCGCGGCCCGTTAATTGAGGCCTCGAGATTTGAGAAAAGTGAAACCGCGATCGCTCCCATTCAAGGGCGCGATTGTGGTGGTGATGATTTCCGAAAAACTCAAGAACCGAGATCGCGGCTCTTTGATGGCGATTGCGGCCAGGCTCCAGATTCCGACGATCAATATGTTCGCCCGAATTTCCCTTCTATGGTTTCTCAAAAGCCACCCCTCCCTTTCTCGAATCACTCAAAGACACAAGGAAGCCCGAGAACGACAAGGAGATCTTTGAGATGTTTTCAAAGTGTGAGGTAAACATCCCTTTACTTAATCTGATTAAAAGTGTTCCTAGATTTGCTAAATTTCTGAAAGAGTTGTGCACTATCAAAAGGAACCAAAAATTAAAAGGGAAACAAAAAGTTAAGGTCAGTGAACATGTCTCTGCTGTATTTCAAAGGCGAATGCCTAAGAAGTGCAGTGATCCAGGCTTGTTTAGCATTCCTTGTATAATCGGAGACACTAAAATTGATAAAGCCATGCTTGATTTAGGTGCTTCAATCAATGTCATGCCTTATTCTGCTTACACTTCACTAGGCTTAGGACCTTTGCATGAAACTGATGTTATTGTTCAATTAGCTGATAGCTCTACAGTCTACCCGAAAGGGGTTGTTGAGGATGTCCTTGTCATGGTTGATGATTTGATATTCTCTGTTGATTTCTTTGTGCTTGACATGGATCATGATGTGCATGCTGCTCCCATTCTGTTAGGTAGATCTTTCATGAAAACTGCAAAAACAAAAATTGATATGAGTAAAGGTGTCCTAACTATGAAATTTGATGGGGAGATATTTGAATATAGTATGGATAATGCTATAAAATACCCCCAAGATGATCATTCTCTTTGTTCCATTGATGTAATTGATCCCATTGTGCAAGATGCCTTTCATACTACTTCTGGCGATGAGTTACAATCTGTTTTAGAGAATGAAATTGAAATTTCATGCATGGATTGTAATTTGCCTGATAGACATCATGAGATCCTTGCTGATTTAAGTGCTTGTTGTGAATCCCCTGCTGATGCTTTGGCCATTGGGCCCATACCACTAACTCTCCCTAGAGAGAAATTGCTTCCTTCTGTAGTACAAGCACCAGAAGTTGAACTTAAACAGCTCCCTGAGCATTTGAAATATGCCTTCCTTGAAGATGGTGACACTTTGCCTGTCATTATTTCAAACAAACTTTCCAAGGAACAAGAAGAAAAATTGGTGCAAGTACTGAAAGAGCACAAGACAGCCCTAGGCTGGACCATTGCTGACATTAAAGGGATTAGTCCCTCTACATGTATGCATAGGATCCTCCTAGAAGATGGTGCCAAGCCATCCAAACAACCACAAAGAAGGCTCAACCCACCTATGATGGAAGTAGTAAAAAAGGAGGTGCTGAAGCTCCTACAAGCAGGTATGATCTACCCCATCTCTGATAGTCAGTTGATGTCCACCTTTTTAGTCGTGTTTTTAGGGTGTGTTTTTAGTGTGTTTGAGTCTTTATCTTTAGTTTGTGTTTTGTTTTGAGTCGTTTATGTAGGTTTTCGTATTTTTCTTAAGATATGGAGTCTACATAAGCTTTGGTGGTGTTTTGTAGGTTTTTAGAAGATATTTGGAGCACTTTTGAAGAAAGGAGCAAAGGCGGTGAAAGATAGCACTCAAGAATGAAGAGAAGATAAAGATTAAGCGCTCAATTAAGACATTGAAGATCAAGTTTGAGCTTGGAAAGAGATAGAGAAATTCGTTACACGAACATAGGAAAAAGAATCGAGTCAAACATAGTTGTAACGAATCCGCTAGGCAAGTTTTACAAGGCTGTTCGAAGTGCTAGACAGGGTCGTTAACGAGGCACTCAGGTCGTTAACGAGGCACCCCGTATCGCAGCGAAGATCCGATTCGGCGTGTTTAATTAGGCTTTTATCCTATTTCCTTTTATGTTATTAGATAGATAGAAGAAATATATCTTATTAGAAGATTTATTTTCTTAGAGATAGCTTTAAGATAGATTAGTTTCATTATAAATACTCTTTTCTACCCTTTTTTTCACACTACACAATCAATTGCCTTGGAGGGCAAGTAAGGGGAGGAGATAGGCGTGTGAGAAGGGGAAGAGACGAGTTTCTCTAGGGAAGAACTATCATTGTGGATTCGGTTGTAAGCTTTCTCTTTTATTTAATTCAGTTATTCTTTAATTATGCTTTGTGAGTAGTCTTCCTCTCTAAGGTTGGGGTTAAACCCAACAATGGTTGTGCATGCTTGTTTATGATCATGTCTTGTGTTATAAATTATAAAGAATAGAGAGAAATAGGGAGAAAGGAAAGAGATTAGATCCATCTTATTAGGTCACCCATAGGGGCCTTTATATAGAGAATACAAACTAGGGTTTTCAATTGTACATCTAAATATAATAATATAATAAATATTATAACACTCCCCTTTAGATGTACATTACTAACTGCCTCGTTAAAAACCTTGTTTGGAAAACCCAATGGGACAAAATCAAGACTAAGGGAAAAAGAGTGCAGTTATGAGTCTTCCTCTCAACTTGAAATATATTCTCTTTGCTTGACTGAATTGAGCATCCATCTTGCCTTTTGGTTGAATCTTGTAGTTTGAGAACACTTGATGATATGTACTTTGGTTGATCACTCCACGATGAATTCTCTTCATATATACATCATTGTTGGCTCCTTTCAACTAAATTTGATGGATGGATAAAAACTCCATTCTTTCACATATCTCGAACTTCAGGCCGAGATTGTCTCATTAAAGACCTTATATGACGAACTGTCTCATTAAAAACATTGTTTGGAAAAACCTAGTAGGATAAAAACCAAAAGCAAGGGAAAAAGAGTACAGTCGTATAATAATGCTCCCCCTCAGTTAAACACACAATCTTTATGCAATAAATATACGCCTGACGAGCACTTTTACGTCGCTATAAAAGCACTGTCAAAGAATTATTCATAACTTCCTAACCTTAGTAAAGTGGAAGTAAGGGTCGAACCCACAAAGACTCAGATTACTTGTATTTATTTAATATTACTAAGTTAAAGGTTTTTTTTATGCTTTTAAACTAAAATCTAAGTAATTAAACTAATTAAAGCTAAGCAAGTAAAGTGGTTTTAAGATTCAAATTAGAGAAGAGCGTCCAACTAGTTTCGTATCCATTGCATACATGAGTTTTGATCATCGATTATCCTTATTTCAATTTCCCTTGACTAATCTATTGTGAATTTATGAATTCAAGCTTATTGCGGTTGTTAGTATACACCGTCTTTAACAACCTTTTAATCAATTAACCTAGAAAACCTTCTATGTCAAGTTGATCATGCAATTAAGTCCAAAGCATTCAATAGAAACAATATTCATGAATTCCACCGTCTATTCATGAAGTCTTGTGATTAAATTCTCCGCCTTTGATTAACCTTATTCCACCGTTTATAAGTTTAATCAAAGGATTCATCCATGAATAATCAAATTACACCGTCTATTTAATTATTCTAGTTGTAATTCAACCTAGAAGTAAAATAGGTGATCAAGCTATTATAATCCTAAGTGAATTTAATCAATTAAGCACGGAGAGATTCAATCTAGTCAAGGCAAACTAAAATAATTCAAATCTCACAAACAATCATGTATACAACTTCAACTAAGTAGTTGGACATGAGAAATTTAGCTAGAAATCGACATTAAAGAAAAATCAAACTTACAAAAGTCAAATTGATCTTCAATTGCAAAACTAGGGTTTGTCTCCAACAAATCTCCAAATTCTTCAAACTTAGAACACAAGTAAAAGATAGCATAATCCCCTCCAAATAACCCTAAGGAAAGTATTTATATCAAGTCTAAAAATATCTAAAAGAAATATTAGAGTCGGCCCACAAGATCTCGCGGAAGCCCAAGTCATCGCCGCGTCAACCGCCAGAGCGCGGTTTGGTCCTCCCAGAGCGCGGGGGCGCTCTGCCCACTTTGCCCGCGCTTTGCCTGCAGCAACTTTAGTGACACTTTAGAGGCTGTTTTGACCCCCTTCGAGTTGGAATTTGGACTCGGAGTAAAAATATGAATTGTAGCTCTTCGAGTTAGCTTTCCAGTGATACCAAATTCAGCTTCATCCGACCATTGTAGCTCCCAAACCAAGCATTGCAAGATAGAGGTGTCAAAATAAGACTCCAATGCATGACCCGAATTTAATTGTTCTTCTCACACAAGCTCTTGGGCCTTAATTCTTGACTTTTCCTTCGGTTCTTCTCTTCAATGCTCACCAAGCGTCCCGAGGTCCGGTCCTTAGCCTCATAAATCCACCATGCTTCACCTTGCAACCTGTAATGAGGCACACAAACGCGTAGATTCCGAACTAAACCGAAATAAAACCTAAACTACAACTTAAAGCGAAATTCTAACTAAACATGCATAAAACGAGAATAAAAACATGATCTAGGACCTATATCTATATGCTCTATCAACGCCATCACTGAATTTTGTAGAAGATTGGTACTTTTGGACCAATAATCTTTATTTTATGTTTAGGGAGACAATAACTCATTGTCACCTAAAATGACATTATTGAAGTAATGAAGCAAGGTACGGTAATGTATCTATTGTATTGAGATATGGTACTTCAAGACCTAATATTTCTTTCATTTTCTAATCGGGGAAGAAAGGGGTTCTTTTCCACACTTAGCGATCTTACTACCATTGGTGTACTTAATGGATGCGCCTTATCCATATTAAATCGCTTTAGGACCTTTTCTGCGTAGTTTGATTGATGGATAAACATTCCATCCTTTGTATGCTCGAACTGCAGGCCGAGACAATACTTGGTAGTTCCTAAGTCCTTCATTTCAAAATCTCTTTTCAAATAATCGGCTTCTATTAGGATCTCTTCTAGAGTCTCAATAATATTCGAATCATCAACATAAACAACTATGATTACATATCCCAAATTTGTTGTTTTTATGAACAAACAAGGACCTATTTTGATCACTGACAAATCCTTGCCTTTGTAGATATTCTCTAAGGCGATTATACCACATTCTTCCTGATTGTTTCAATCCATATAACGATCTTCTAAGTTTAATGGAATAAAGATAATGTGATTTTGATTCAAATGCTTCAGGCATTTTCAATCCTTCTGGGATTTTCATTTATATGTCAATGTCTAATGACTCATATAGGTATGTTGTTACCACATCCATGAGTTGCATTTTCAAATGCTCAACAACGATTAAAGCAACAAGGAACTTGAGTGTCGTTGTATCCACTGTTGGTGAATACATTTCTATGTAATCCACTTCAGGTTTTTGCTAGAACCCTTGTGCAACCAGTTATAACAGGCTGTTTTTTCACTTTCTGGTGTTGGAACTACAGGCCCAAAACACCTAATTTGTTTAATGAATCCAATTTTGCTTTCTAACTTTTCCAACCATTTCGGTGTCGAAATTTCTCCATTGTTTGGGGATTATTGTCATTTTCTCCAATGACTTTTACGATAACTGAATAAGAAAAGATATCTTCCCGATACCATATACCGATACTTACATAATTAATCGACATTTCCAAATTGTCGCTCATTCCATTTTCTTTGCTTCTAGAGTCTTTAGATAGAACCTCTTCAGGAGTTCTATCTTCATGTTTATTTTCAGTCGACATATCATCCTTTTGGGATGTAATCGGCTCTTTCCTCTTCTGGGGAATGTATCCTTAAATCTGAAAATTTCTCTCATGCTTCAAGCATGTTTATGTGTTTGTTTGGAGTTACTTCTGGAATCTCCAAATGACTGGTGTATTCTCAAATAGTATTTATGTCTTAGTCACTAAACTTCTGGTTTAGTTATACAATATGCTAAACTTTTGGTTTAGCTTTCTTTGGATAACAAATTGCATCCCATGCAATCTCTTAACTTGTAGCCTCAATTATCTTCTCCCCCTAAAGTTGGGATTTTCACCTCGCCAAAGTGTTAATCTTAATACCGAGCAATATATTGGTAACCGCTTATAAGCTCTAGGTATTTTATAAATGATAAAGACCCAAACCCTTCGTCTAATCCCAACTTTCATTGTGTGGCATTACTTAACAATCATTCAGGGAGGTGGAGGACATATAAAGCATTTAATCTCTTCTAGAGACAAGCTTCTATTAGGAAAATTTTCTATAAGCAGTCGGTCCAAGTCGAATTTAATTATCGACATTCACATTTCATGACCCTATTTAATCAACGACTCATCCTAGTTGTGTATTTCATGTATAGCATTTGCCTAGCTATCAATTATGACCGCATTATTGACGACTCTACTAGATCGTTTTGTGAATGTGTGTGAGAGCTACTCAATGCTCAACCACTACACTAATTTATTTTCATTTCCCTTCTTTTTTCAATGGAACCAATGGGTTGAGGGCCCTGAGGCATCTTTCAACATCATATGATTAATCCACAATGGTTCACATGGCGATGTAATATGTCCTCTTATATCACTTGAAATTAGTCAAGGAGCATATGAGACTTTGTATTTACTTGCATATTGTGCTGGCTTTGCTACTAACTTGCCAATATCACAAGCCTTTCAAGGTCACTCTTAGGAAGAGACTTCAAGTCTGAAGATCTTTTGGTCCCATACCGATCATGTGCATTATTATTTTACTTGAGTGACCAAGTTAATAATGCCATAAATATATCTTATCATTAACTAACTTCCAGTTAGTGAGATTACATTATTCAATGGGATATACTCTTCTAGAGTCATCTTCCTCTTCACACCAAAATTTTCATGCGCATGATTGTGAAAACTTCTGGTTTCCAAATAATATGTGGTGTGACACCATTGAAAAAATATCGGTGATCCATATATAAGTTTGGGAGCTCATCAACTCAAATTAGATAAATCATCTTGATATCAAAATTATATGCGTCAAAATGTACATTCAGAACTTTACTATAGACTAGACCGGTCTCCACACTTATACTCATAAGGTGTGGTTCTTGTACAACTGGTACAAGACTGATGTTCAATTATGTCATTAATGGGATATCCCTTATCTTAGATGTTCTTATGGACATCAAATTAACCCACGTCGTCCTAGCTATAAGTCATAACCATGACTAACGACCGCATGCGTAATATACCGTAACCTCTTTGACATCCTCTTCCAGAGGAGGCATGCTTCCGGCATGCAAGAGGTTGGTCAAACATGACCTTGAACTTCTAGTTCATGCTAGGTAGGTGGTCATTTAGACATAGTTCTGAATATTGTGACGACCAACATTCCTTGTACTACTTCTAGAGTACATGCCATATTTCTTGTACTACATCTAGAGTACATGGTTTGGTATGAGATCTCTTAACTCTCCAAGAGTTTATAACAATCTCTTCTTGTCAGGATTCGATTATTCAAGCTCAAATGGAGTTGATGATATGATAGGTTCATTATAACTTAGCACATGTCTGTTGGAACTTCAAGTGCTTCATGGATCTCCCAAACATCTCATTTGTCAACTTCAAGTGACAATGTAATTTTATTTCTTGAACCATTTATCATCCACTTCTGGAGATGATATGTTCATATAGTTCCACTAATAAATTCTTTTCATCATACTACAAGAAGTAATTATGTATGTAAATCCACTTCTAGGGATAATACTCTTATGTATAAAAGCATTACTTCAGGAGATGATCATTGTCACATAAATTTTATCATCTTCTTCAGGAAGTGATATTTTCTATCATTACTCACTCCAAGGAGTAACGAGATTTATTATTTTATCTCTTCGGAAGTGATTTCAAATTGTCTCTACTAATACTAGCATCTACTTTGAGAGATGACAAGTTTTAGCTTTAAGAACAAATAAAAAAAAGTATACAAGCAATAACATAAATAATTAAATTGAAAAGTATAAATAAAGAAATAAACTATCATAAAATATTGTCAACTTCTGGTGACAAGAAATTGTATACGAAGTCTTCTAGATTTCTTTCCCTCACATACTTCAGGATGTGATTATTCATAATATCTTTCAATCATATACTTCAGGATGTGATTTCAATGAGACCTTTTAATCACATATTCTTTCAATCATATACTTCAAGATGTGATTTCAATGAGACCTTTTAGTCACATATTTTAGGATGTGTGATAAAGATAGAATTTGGGTTTAGACGAAGAAGGGATTGATCCTAAAGTATATGATTGAAAGAATACGGTACAATTTAATTATTCCTGAAGTATATGATTGAAAGAATACGGTATATTTTATATCTTTTTATTTCGATGTTGTTCGAGACTATTTAAGTTTAGTTTTCAGCCTTTGTTTGCACTCTCTCTTAGACCTACTTTCCAATATTTTCAGACTTTTGTATTTTCTCTCTTATGGAGAACTAAACTCTTAGATCTTATTCAAGTTGAAGCTTTTCAAACTCAAGTTGTTGTGAGATTCTACTTTTCTGGTTTATTTCTACTGGTTGTTTCAATTCT
Source organism: Fallopia convolvulus (assembly GCA_964016875.1). Lineage (NCBI taxonomy): Eukaryota > Viridiplantae > Streptophyta > Magnoliopsida > Caryophyllales > Polygonaceae > Fallopia > Fallopia convolvulus. Next base: position 15,136,285 of record OZ024725.1, read on the forward strand.
TTTGTGCTTAATTAATATTGATTGTGTTGATTTCTGCTTGTCTGGCCAACTTGTTGGAATTTAATACTCTCTATTGCTAGATTTAGGTTTTCTCGTATCAAAATCTAATCTTTGTAGCAACTCAATTGATTTAGGACTCGTTGGACTAAAACAATTGAGAAAGAGATTTGAATGCATGTTGATTGTTTGACTCATTGGAATTCAATTGCATGTATCTTGCTTATCCTTGTTCCCATTGCTAATATCCCTATTATTTATGATCGTTTTATGAGTTGTTTGGATATTAAGTTTTCATGTCTCATTGCCATATTATATTTCTGATCAGGATAGGAATAACCAAAAGGAATAACTTGTTTGAATCTATGATCAATAACTTGATGATGAAAGTGGATGCTTGAATAGGATTGTTTTCCTTAATTGATAAAAACTCAACCTTTGCTTTGTTTGCTTGTTTTGTCTGCTTTGATTTCCCTAGCTTTAGATTAATAACCAAAAATCCCCCTTTATTATTATTATTATTATTAAGTTGATAACAATATTACTTTGAATTATAAGTGTCTATTGGGTTCGACCCCGACTTACCAGCTATACTAGTTGTGTAACTAGGGAATTATATTTTGATTTGGAACGATGACTTTAAGCCAGTCAATTAGCTAGACATGGAACGGGAAGAAAGCAAATCAAATTCAATAAACAATATACCCATTCGTTTGCAAATCGATTCAATCTTCAATTCCAACGGATCTAGAAAAATCTCCAAGTAATCTCCACCTAGGGTTCTCTCCAGAGAGGCTAGAAACAATAATATCTAATTATCTCATAAAACTAGGGTTACAATGTTTTAAGAGACGAAACAAAGTGCAATTCGGCCCAAATCCCGACACGGGGAACTACCCGGACTAGAACCCGGTCGGGTAAGTTTCTGCGGCCGCAACGACGTTATTTTGGAGAACGTGGCCTTATACCCGATCTTGAACCCGGTCGGGTAGTTGAGAACCCGGCCATGTACTCGGTCACGTACTCGGAGGGGTTGTCTTTTCTTCCTTTTTCCGCTCTTTCTCTGTCTTGGCACCCAAGCAACCACTTGTAATCTCCGTCGACCTTTATCACTTAGGCTCCATGAAACACTCCTCATAGCTATGATCCTTGAAAATGCTTGAATCTCCATCCAAAATAACCTGAAATCCACACAATACAAGATCAGATATCGAACGAAGCAAGCACAAAACTAACTCAAAACAAAGCTAAAAAGACTGAAAACATGAAATTAAACATGTCCTAAACTATGTATAAATGCATGCTATCAAAATCCCCCAAGCTTAAACCTTACTTGTCCTCACGTAAGAAATCAAATCCGACACCCCACAAGACAAGCAAGTCATGCATCCATTTTGATAATACCCTAGACGAGAATTATAGAAGCAAAGAATGATAACCAAAATCATAGCATGCATTTGTAACATGAAAGAGATAAAGCCAATATATCCATTCTAAACCTCACATGGGACAATTGTGTTTTCAATCTCTCTCAAGTGTTCGAATAGGACGTGTTTCACTCAAGTCTCATCTTTTGAAAGCCTAGCTACCATAAGCTTGCATGGAGTTCTAAATCTTCACCGCATGAGACTTTTTACACAAACAATAATCACGAGGACTTTCATAAGGTTGTAATGAGGCCAGGGTGAGAATAATTTTGGCGAGGATAAATATTTGGCATGTGGTGCTAATCCGGGAAAAGGAATTATTCCTAAATAAAACACCAAAACCAAGCTTAATGCATTTTTTCCCAAACTTTCTCTTTTGTTTTCTTTTTCACCTTCTCTTTCCCCTTTTTTCTTTTATTTCCTACAACCTTTTCACTTGAACACTTTGCTCATCTAAAGAATTTTTTTCTTTTTATTCTTATGAGCTCTCTTTCATTTTTCTCTTTCATTACATTCTCCCCATCATAACAAACTCCATCCACACTTTTAACATTTGTCATCAACCCCTTTTTGAATCCCCTAAAATTGGCTCAAACTCACACTTATAATCCACTGCAATACTATGGGTCAGGCTTAACATTAGGCTCGGAATCATCTCGTGGAGCTTTCCAAATAAATAGGGATTAAAGGCTATCATGGCCTATCAAAAAGAGGATCATGTATAATGGTGGATAGGAATAATAGGCTCATAGAAACAATGCCTCAATCATTTTAAAGTTGCATACAAAAGTCATAAAAACGGTCTTGAAAAAGAGTCTAATGCAAGTTCTAGAGGAAGCAATCAAAAGTGAGAATCACACATGAAAAGAGAGGACTCAAGATAGCATAAATTCCTAGAAAGGTCAAGAATCTCACATGGATTTTTGTTTAGAACTTCAATGTCAACTAAAATCTCAAAGAGTATACATGCTCATTCAATTATCAAACAAGTTCAAAAACATAGCTAGACATCACCAAAACTTCAAACATTTCAAGTAAGTCTAGGGGATAGGATTTCATTCTAGAATTATGAAGAACAAGGGGTTTGTTGCTTTAGGGAAATTTAATAACTCCTAAAATGCAAATGCAATCTAACATGCACAACTATATGCATCTAACTAACATGAAACATGTCTCCCTCCCCCAAGCTTAAAATCTACATTGACCCCAATGTAGAAAGTAAAGGTGAGAAAAGAGAAACACTCACAAGTCACAAGGCATCTAATATTGTGGAGGAGGTGGAGGTTCAGGCGGCCCTCTTGGAAACTGGAAATTCTGGAGAGTCTTTTGAATAGCTTCTAGATTCGTCTCCATAGAATCAAATCGGGCATTCACATTGCTGAATCCGGCATCCATGGAGGTGCGTAGCGCACCAACCTGCTCTATCTGGCTCTCCAACTCTCCATAAATGTCAAACATGGATGGTGGCTGTGGAGCATAAGGATAAATAGGAGGGTCGGGGGAATCAAATCCACCATAAAGAGGCGGATCAACTGCATCACCTAAAGAACCCCCAAGCTCAAAATGTGGTCGAGAGTCCATATTACCCCCAACATTCTCTTCCTCATCTTCTTCATCCTCATCTTCTTGACTCCCTTGCTCATTTCACCTCTTTTTCTTAGGCCGAACGATAGCTTTGTATAAAGCCTGGCTTTCCTTATGGTCACCATCCCTTGCAGGAAACAACCATTTCCCCACACTATTGATATTGCAGAGGGATTGGCAAGGGAGATGAACAGTTTTGGGACTCAAGCGAGCAGGGTAGTAATAATATAGTGATCCCTAATTTTCTTGATAATGTTCATATTAGCAAAGAGGGGAAAGCTAATGGGAGCGGAGTAAGGTAGATGAGGCAAACCATGCAGCAGGGCCTTAACACACTTAACAATGTGTGTAATAAGTGATCCAATGATAATCTTCCCACTCCCTCTATTACCAACTGACTAAAGGTGGTTGAGCATAAACCTTGCTGAGTTGAGAGGTTGTCTATGGAGAGCGCTCCAGAGAAAAACAAGATCTTTGATTGAAAAACCATTCTCACCATCTCCTCTGCCAAATATGGTATGTCCCATGAATCTTTGCATTACACGGATAGTGGGATTAGAAATTATAGTAGCCATAGTAGAAGCGGGCTTGTAGCGGCCAGGATCACTTGAGATCTCATCAAAGAAGCTAGCGGCCTGGAATCCACTTGCATTATGCTCATGGCTAGGTGCACCCCCTGGGGAAACCGAACATCTTGCTGACATCAACAAAGGAAAATTTATATTGACAGTTCCTCAATTGGAAGGTGATGATACCGTATCCGGACCAGGTGTTGCCTTAGTCTCTTAGTGCTCAAGAACTCTAGGGCCACGATCGGAAAGGTATACTCATGGAAAGTCAGAAAGTCGATACATCCCAATCTTTGAGCCAACTCAACCACATCAGATTTCAAACCCAAGACCTCTAAGGCATTCAAATCAAGAGCTCTTGTGCTTTCAAATGTCCGTTTTTCAACTCATCAAACCGAGCCCTGTGATGTGTTTTGGCTAACTGAAAGCCCAAATTCTTTGGAGTGGCGGTGTCTAGGTGTACTCGAGAGCCGGATTGTGAAGTAGAGGCTTTGTTTTTCTTTCTTTTGGGAGCCATGTCAAGCAAATGAGTTCCTACACACAAATAGGCAACAACCAAAACACACCAAACACAATTCGTGTTGTCCCGACAAGGACAACTAACAACAATAATAATTCAAGTTCTCAGCCAAGTCAAATTTCAAGTAGAAAACTCAAGAACCCAAATTTTGTTAGCACCCAAGTCAAGCAAAAATTCCTCAAGGCACATGAATATCAATGTCTAATCAAAATCTCCCTATATGGCAACAAGCAGTGTGCATACAATCCAAATTAGTCCAACAATTAACTAAATTTGAACAAACATGCACATAATATCTAGGAATTCCCAAATTGCATAAAAAATAAAAACCCTAAATCTAGAAATTAAGGGAACAAGCAAGGGAAATTGTACCAAACCAAGTGGAACGCCGAACGAGGGTGGTTGCAGTAGGGCAGTGCGGCCAAGTGGAACGGACGTTGGACGAGGGCGGCGCTGGTTCGCTTGTGTTTGGGGTCGCACCGGGCCGCTGCGCATGGTTGTAGAGCAGGCCGAGGGAGGCAATCTTGGTGACGCCAAATGGTCGTCGCGTTGGTGGTGTCGGAGATGGTGAAGAAGGCGGTTGGCTTGGTGTCATTGTTGGCAGAAGTCCGGTGGAGGCGAGAGAACGAGGGATTATGTGTTGCCACGCCATCAAGGATCCACAGCTGGTGTGGTCCGACCTCCAGTCCTGGCTAGGAATTTTAAGTTGAAGCCATCTCTGATTAATATGGTTCAGTAGAATCAGTTTGGAGGTCTACCTTTTGAAAATCCTCACAAACATCTCAACACTTTTATGGAGCTTATGGATACGGTTTATTTGCGTGCCTTCTCATTCTCTCTAAGAGACATGGCTAAAGCTTGGTTCAAGGCCTTGCCTCATGGCACTATCACTACATGGGATGAGTTGGCCAAAGATTTCCTAACTAAGTATTTCCCACCTAAGAAGACTGCAGAGAGACAAGGAATCAAATCAGATCATTTCAAATGAAGGATGGGGAATCTCTTTATGAAGGTTGGGAGAGCTTCAAGGAGCTCTTATTGTTATGTCCTCACCATGGAATAGACAAGTGGGTGCTTCTTCACACTTTTTACAATATTGTTGACAACACCACCAAGCTGCTCATTGATGTCTCATCTGGAGGCACAATCATGAAGTTGAACGTTAATGATGCTTGGGATCAGATTGATGATATTGCCCAACATACTCACTACTATAATGATGCTCGATCTATTCCAAGCTCTAAGAGATCGACTAGGTTGTATGAGGTGGATAGGGAAACTCTACGCGAAGCACAAATGGAGGCTTTTGCTCAACAGATCAAGCAGTTGAATTTGAAGGTGAATGGGATTAATAATCGGAATGAAGAAAGCTCTAATCAGGTTGTCTCAAGTGTGGTGTGTCAGTTTTGTGGAGCAGATGATCATACCATATCATCCTGCCAAGTACTTGCTTCTAAGGAAGAACCACAAGAGGAGGAGGTGAACTACATGAATAACTTCAATAGGGGGACTAGGAATGATCCATATTCTAATTCCTACAAGCCCGGTTGGAGAAATCATCCCAATTTCTCTTATGGGAACAATTAGCCACAACGACGAGCACCTCCTGGATTTCCACCAAGGGCTCCACTGAACCCAAATCAAGTAGCTCAACCTGCTCAGAAACCGGCTTGGGAGACTGCTATTGAGAGCCTTGCCACTTCTATGAAGACTCTCACTGAAGAAGTAAGAGCCTGGGGAAAGAATCTGAAAATTATAGAGCAATAGGTGGCTCAACAAGCTGCCAATGCTCCAAGGCCAACTGGCCAACTTCCTGGGCATCCTGATGTGAATCCAAAGGGTCAATTGAATGCTATCACACTTAGGAATGGAAGAGAATTGGAGGATCCAAGGCCTAAGGAACCGAAGAAACAAAGCAGTGAACCCGAAAAGCTTCAAGACAATGGAATGGAGGAGAAAGAGGCCCCTACATTCCGCCTCCTCCTTACAAGCCTCCTCTCCCATTCCCACAAAGAAAATCCAAAGCTCAAACTAAGAAGCAATTCGGTAAGTTCTTAGAAGTGTTGAAGAAGCTCTACATCAATATTCCATTCACAGATCCTCTTCAACAAATGCCTGCTTATGTGAAGTTCCTATAGGAGATATTATCAAATAAGAGGAAAATTGAGGGTTGTTAAAAGGTGTCCCTTAATCAAGATTGCAACGCCCTTGTTCAAAATAAGTTGCCACCTAAGCTTGGAGATCATGGGAGCTTTTGTGTTCCTATTGTGATTGGCAATTGCACTTACAACGCATTATGTGACTTGGGAGCTAGTGTGAGCTTGATTCCTCTTTCCATTTGCAAGAAGCTGGATCTTGGAGAGCCTCAACAAGTGGATTTGACTCTCTTCATGACTGATAGATCTACTGCATCACCTACAGGTATCCTTGAGGATATCCCCATTCAGGTTGGTAAATTCTATGTACTTGTTGATTTCATTGTTCTTGATATGCTAGTTGATTTTTCCATTCCCATTATATTAGGAAGACCTTTCTTAGCTACTATTGGAACTCTTATTGATGTAAAAGAGGGTGTTCTTTCTTTTTCTATTGGGGGGAGAAAATTGAGTATAATTTCACTAAAGCTATCAAGCAACCAAGACTTGAAGATGAGTTGTGCAAGTTAGATGTTATAGACAGGGAAACTCAAGGAATGATGATGTCTGTGGCCACAAAAGACCCCATTGAGGGAATTTTGGGCCACCCTGAGACGTCTACTAATGGGTTGGAAAACACCATTGTTGATGTGCTAGAAGTGGATGTTCAAGATGTTGGAGAAGAATCCCATGTTGCACCTAAGGTGGATTTGAAACCCCTTCCATCTACATTGAGGTATGAATTTCTTGGCTCTAATTCTACATACCCTTTGATAGTAAATGGTAGCTTAAGTGATGATGAAACTGCCAAATTGCTAAAAGAACTTAAGTTGCATAGAAAAGCCATAGGGTATACCATTGATGACTTGAAATGGATCAATCCTTCTTTGTGCATGCATAGAATTTTATTAGAAGATGATCACAAGCCTTCTATTGAGCATCAAAGATGACTCAACCCCAACATGAAAGAAGTAGTTAGAAAAGAAGTGTTGAAATTGTTAGATGCAAGCATAATTTACTATATTTTTGATAGTGCTTGGGTAAGTCATGTGCATATTGTGCCTACAAAGGGGGATGACTGTTGTGAAAAATGAAAAGAATGAATTAATTCCTACTAGAACAGTCACATGTTGGCGAATGTGTATTGACTACAGAAAACTTAATCAAGCAACCCGAAAAGATCACTTTCCCCTCCCCTTCATTGACCAAATGCTTGAAAAATTGGCTAAACATACCCAATTCTGCTATTTGGATGGTTGTAGTGGATTTTTCCAATTCCCTATACATCCAGATGACTAGGAGAAAACTACTTTCACTTGTCCTTATGGAACTTTTGCCTATAGGGGAATGCCCTTTGGGTTATGTAATGCTCCAACCACCTTTCAACGATGCATGGTGAGTATTTTCTCTGTTTTTATTGAAGACATCATGGAAGTGTTTATGGATGACTTTTCAGTATATGGTACTTCTTTTGATGCTTGTCTAGCTAACCTGTCTAGAGTGTTACAGCTTTTTCAAGAAGCAAACCTTGTACTAAATTGGGAGAAATGCCACTTCATGGTAAGTGAAGGGATTGTTTTAGGCCATATGGTTTCTAACCGTGGAATTGAGGTTGACAAGGCCAAGGTAGAAGTTATTGAAGGAATGCCACCGCCAACTTCGGTAAAAGGGGTAAGGAGTTTCTTGGGTCATGCAGGTTTTTATAGGCGTTTCATTAAAGATTTATCTAAAATTGCTAAACCGCTTACTAACCTACTCTTGAAGGATGTTGAATTTAATTTTTCCCAAGAATGTCTAGAATCTTTTAACAGGTTGAAACATGCATTGGTCTCAGCTCCAATAATACAAGCCCCAGATTGGAGTCTCCCATTTAAGTGATGTGTGATGCAAGCGATTACGTTATGGGGGCTGTGTTGGGACAAATAAAGGATAAGAAACTTCATGCTATCTACTATGCTAGTAGAAACTTGGATGAAGCACAAGTCAATTATGCTACAACAGAGAAGGAGTTGCTAGCTGTGGTTTTCGCCTTTGAGAAATTCTGATCTTACCTTGTTGGGGCCAAAGTCATTGTGTACACTGATCATGCCGCTTTAAGGTGCCTTTTGAGCAAAAAAGATGCTAAGCCAAGGCTGATTCGTTGGATTTTGCTTCTCTAGGAATTTGACTTGGAAATTAGAGACAAAAAGGGGACTGAGAATTTGGTGGTTGATCACTTGTCTAGATTGAAACAAGAGCAGATATAGTGCACAAGAGATGGTTTTCCCATTGATGATTCATTCCTTGACGATCACCTTTTCAGGATTACTGAGGAACTTTTACAACTCTCTTCATCTATAGTGCCATGATATGCCGACTTTGTGAATTACCTGGTGTGAAATGAAATGTTTGTTGGGTTGTCATTCCAACAAAAGAAGAAATTTATGTCTGATGTCAAGCATTACTTTTGGAATGAGCTTTTCTTATTTAAGAGATGTGCTGATGGAGTCTATAGGTGTTGTATTCCTGAAGATGAGGTTGAGAGTGTCATTGCTCATTGTTATTCATTGCCTTGTGGTAGTCATGCTAGCTCCTCAAATACCACTGCCAAGATCCTTCAATCTACTTTGTATTGGCCATCCATGTTTAAAGATGTTCACCGATATATTTCTTCTTGTGATTCTTGTCAACGCACCGATAACATCTCAAGGAGGAATGAGATGCCTCTAAACAACATTCAGGAAGTTGAGATTTTTTATGTATGGGGAGTTGATTTTATGGGATCATTCCCACCATCTTGCAACAACAAATACATACTTTTGGCGGTGGATTATGTGTCTAAATGAGTTGAAACCATTGCCTCACCAACAAACGACTCTAGAGTGGTGTCCAAGTTCTTCAATAAAGTGATCTTTCCAAGGTTTGGGACTCCAAGAGTTGTAATCAGTGATGGTGGATCTCATTTCATTGAGAAGAAGTTTGAGAGTTTGTGGAGCAAGTATGGAGTCACTCACATGATTGCCACCCCTTATCACCCACAAATGAGTGGACAAGTAGAGGTCTCTAACCGAGAGATAAAGATGATATTGGAGAAAATTGTGTCCCGATTTCGAAAGGATTGGGCAATGAAGCTAGACGATGCTCTTTGGGCTTACAAGACAGCATTTAAGACTCCCATTGGCACTACACCATTCCGATTGATATATGGGAAGTCTTGCCATCTTCTAGTGGAAATTGAGCATAAAGCATATTGGGCAATCAAACTGTTCAACTATGACATGAAAGAAGTTGGTGAGAAGAGAATGCTTCAATTACAAGAGCTCGATGAATTGAGGTTAGATGCCTATGAAAATGCCAGAATCTATAAAGAAAGAACGAAGAGATGGCATGACAAGCATATCATCCCAAGAGAACTCAAAGAAGGTGAACTTGTTTTGCTATTCAATTCAAGCCTGAGGCTCCGGGCAAGCTAAAATCTAGATGGAGTGGCTCTTTCCAAGTCCGAAAAGTGTATCCTCATGGAGCAATTCATATATAGAGTGAAGAGTGGGGAGAATACAAAGTGAATGGGCAGCGTTTAAAGAACAATGCAGGAAATCCGATTGAGAAGATATTTGTTGTTTATCTTCTTAATCCGAGCACTTAATTGAAGAAGAATGGTCAAGCTAACGACCTTAAACAAGCGCTTCTTGGGAGGCAACCCAAGCTTTATGTATCCTTCATTAGTTTTTATTTACGGTGTTAATTAGCGTTAGTTAGGATGCTCGACTTTGAACCCAATTGGATGAGAAATCGGATGGGTTTACGTAGAAAATTACCCGACCGAGTTCCTGACCGGGTACTTGACCGTGTAATGAAATGGAGAGAACCCAACCGGGTATATGGTCGGGTAGTGTTATACCCAGCCGGGTAAAAGGCCAGGTATAAGGTTGGGTAGTTACCCGACCTGATCTCCTTTATATGAATTTTTAAAATAAAAAAATCAGAAAATTAAAAAAGACGCTCTTATTTTTCTTTCACCCTCCCCCTTTATTCTTCTCTCTCCTATCTATTCTTTCTCAACCCCCGACTCCCTCTTCTATTTGCCTCTACCGGCAGTCCTCCACCACGTCGGCCGCCCCTTCCATGGTAACGACGCCAAAAACTTGATAGACTATTTTCCTACACTGCAAGTATACTGTTCGGTTGTAGTATCAAGGTGTCGAACACATGGAACTTTGTAGTACCAATTGATATTCGGACTAGTAGATCAAGCCAAATAAATAAGAAAAGAGTTTATGGTTGAATTGAAAAGTTAACAAGTAATTGAAAATAACTAGGAAATATCAGTGGAGAAAAACTTCCAAGGTTAGGATTCCCACAATGATTTTTCAGTAGATTTTAAGTGATAGCTATTTGGATTTCAAGTTGAATGTCGTTTGAAGAAACTCACTATCTAAAACCAACACAAACCTCTTTTCAGAAAATAAGTGAATGTGCCTAGACATAACTAACAACCGATGTCGCGTAAGATTAATCAGTTTTAGACCCTTTAAGCTCTTTAGAGACTAGGGGTAAACAAACCCAACATTCGTTGTCGCGTTCCGCTAGAATTATTCAACCCTAGAACTACTACGATAGTTGAAATTCACACAAAAAGTCATTGTCCCATAAATAACTCTCTAATTTAATACCTAGGGATCTTATTCATAACCATTTTTTGGTACTTGGAAAATCAATATCTTATTACAATTATTTTCGGTTGGTCTCAAATCGTAACAAGAATCCTATATGGAAAGCAAATAGGGCATAAAGCAACCTAAGACTAAATCAAACTTCAATGAAGTTTCCATTCAACTAAACTTCACGATTCAGATCTACCTACTTCATCATTTGGTTTACCCAAACTCAGAATAAGAGAATTAGCTACAAATGGAACGGGAATAAAGCAAATCAAATTCAATAAATAACATACCAATTCGTTTGCAAATCGATTCAATCTTCAATTCCAACAGATCTAGAAAAATCTCCAAGTAATCTCCACCTAGGGTTCTCTCTAGAGAGGTTAGAAACAAAAATATCTAATAATATCATAAAACTAGGGTTACAATGTTCTAAGAGACGAAACAAAGTGCAATTCGACCCAAATCCCAACACGGGGAACTATCCGGTCAACTACACGGGCTAGAAATCGGTCGGGTAAGTTTCTGCGGCCTCAAAAACGTTATTTTGGAGAACACGACCTTATATCCGGTCTTGAAACCGATCGGGTAGTTGAGAACTCGGCCACGTCCTCGGTCATTTACTCGGCGGGGCTGTCTTTTCTTCCTTTTTCCGCTCTTTCTTCGTCTTGGCACCCGAGCAACCACTTTTAAGCTTCGTCCTTTATCACTTAGGCTCCATGAAACACTTCTCATAGCTATGATCCTTGAAAATGCTTGAATCTCCATCCAAAATAACCTGAAATCCAACAATACAAGAGTACATACCGAACGAAGAAAACAAACGAAGCAAGCATGAAACTAACTCAAACCTAAGCTAAAAAGACTTAAAACATGAAATTAAACATGTCCTAAACTATGTATAAATGCATGCTATCAAGAAGGTATGGCGATGGAGGTGGGCAAGAGAAAGAGAAGTGGGTGGTGATGGAGGGAGAAGATGAGGAGATTTGAGGAGTTAGGGGGAGAAAGTGTGAGGATTAGGTTTGCCATGAAAATTGATTTGGGAGAAACTGAAAAATTGGGGTTCTTAAAGGAAGCGGACAGAATAGGCAATTGAAGAATTAGGTTTTTAAAAGGAAGCGGACGGAGATGGTATCTTTGTCAAGTTTTTTCTTTTTTACTATTATTTGGTATATATTACTCAATAAATCTTAAAACAAATGCCATGTCACCATATTTTTGACGGAAGGAGACGGAGAAGGCAATCGGGTGGTTAAAGACTAATGGAGCATGTAATATGGGTGGTTTTGAGTAATTATTCAAAATACGGGTGGTTAAGTGAAATATGCATATTATACGGGTGGTTTTCAGCCAATTCTCCTCTCTTAATAATTTATTTAAGCTAAACTTAACAAGTACGTAATCGATATTAAATAATAAACAATAACGAAATTATGAGGATCTAAATAAATAAAACCTACTAATTACGCATTTCTCTCAACCCTATTCTCCTACTAATTTAATATGAATATAAAAAATTAAAACAAAATTAATTTAAGACTAACCACAAATACGTCGTTTGGATCCCAATCACTGAACTCTACATCAAGACTTTGAATCGAATCACAACCGGCTATCCAATTGTCGTGTTCACATTGAATTCACTTATTTTCTTCGTTACTACCCTCACAAATTTGATACATGATGATAAACTAAGATGGAAGAGGTGTTGTGTTTTGGATGAGGACTACATGCATTAAGTATTTATAGGCTCAAATTTGACGGTTGGAAAAATATGACCGTTGGTGCGCCTAAATTAGGCGCACCAACGGTTATATTTTTCAAAAAATTGAACGTTTCTGGTACGCCTAAATAAGACGCACAAGGTTGTCTTATGCGCCTAAGCAAGGCGCACCATACTGTGCGCCTTATTTAGGTGCGCCATGGTGGGACATTCGACCCTACTTGCAACAATAACGATCTCACATATTCACAAGAGATATAAGAAAAAAAACAATAGAAGAACAAGAGAATTTGTTGACCTAGTTCGTTAGAATGATTACATCTAGGGGAACTACCAAGCCAGGGACTTTCCACTAGATCTGAGACTTTCAAGGATTACAAGAACTGATCCACTAGTTTACACTAATCTAATCAGTCTAACCTAATCTCTCTAGCACTCTGATTTTTCCCTCTCTCTGCTTTCAGGTTTTTCTTAGCATAATGCTTAGAACAGTACACCAATTACAATAACCTTTGGGTTTAAATAGAGAGCACAAGGCCTAAAGATAGATATAAGATATTTCAAGATATTTTAAGGATATAATATTTCAATATCCCCTAGATACAATTCTTTCCTAATATCTAATATCTTTTATCCATTAATGATAGAAAATCTCATCTACCAAAAATAGAAGACACAATCTATCCAAAAGAAGATCCCGTCAAACTTTCCAAGCAAGTAATCCGACTCTCGCAGACACGTCCAATTGCGTGACTTATCACCAAAAAACGCAGCCATGCTTTCCCTGCGCTACCCCGCGCTTTTCTTGGCCGCAATCACAATTTCACTCCTCGCTCGCCTTTTCTTCTCTTTTAGCCTAATCTCGAATCAAGCGCCATAAATCCCATTAATCTCCCACTTGGAGACTGATTCCAATTGTAATTGTCTTCTTCTTCTTCAACAGTCCTTCAGTCTTGGTAGTGTCGGGCCTTCAACTTAAGTAAGCCCGTTTGCAGCCTTGCATGGCTTCAGTTTCTCAAGCTTGTCAGCAAGGTTTTCTCCCACCACACTCGAAACCTATCGTATGAACACCTCCTTGCAAGCTTCCTCCTCCACCATGTCAGCCCACCTGACTTTCTTCCTCTCTGCAAAGTTTTATGTCTCATGCTTCAACATCAGATAAGAGTTAAGAGTTGACTGCCTATCTTGTTTCTCAATGATCTTCAGACCATTGAACCGTGGATCTTCCCTCAAAGCCTCATGCATACTAGGATCCACTGTCATGCTCCCACCAGAACTTGAGGTACTCAGAATCAATGCATCCGCAACGTACTCTGCTGCTACATCTTCCGACTCCTCCTCAGATGCTTGACCCTCTTTGTCCTTCATATTCACCCCAAAGACAAGTGAAACTCTTTACCATAGAGGTAATCTTCAATCTGCATCTTCTAGAAGCCAAAGTCTGTCCCATCAAATTTCTCCACAAGAATCTTTCCGTCCATTATAAGCGTAGGAACCTGACTCTAATACCACTTGTTGGGAAAATTTTACCCTACTTGCAACAATAGATTCACAAGAGAAATAAGAAAATAAACAATAGAAGAAAAGTAGTCCTTCAGTCTTGGTAGTGTCAGGCCTTCAACTTACGTAAGCCCGTTTGAAGCCTTGCCTGACTTTAGTTTCTCAAGCTTGTCAGCAATGTTTTCTCCCACCACACTCGCCACCTGTCGTACGGAATCCTCCTTGTAAGCTTCCTCCTCCAACATGTCAACCCTCCTGACTTTCTTCCTCTCTGCAAAGTCTTATGGCTCATGCTTCAACATCAGATAAGAGTTAAGAGTTGACTACCTATCTTGTTTCTCAATGATCTTCTGACCATTGAGCCTTGGATCTTCCCTTAAGGCCTCATGCATACTAGGAACCACTGTCATGCTCCCACCAGAACTTGAGGTACTCAGAATAATGCATCCACAACGTACTCTGCTGCTACATCTTCCGACTCCTCCTCAGATGCTTGACCCTCTTTGTCCTTCATATTCATCGGCTTCTCTCCCAAAGACAAGTGAAGCTCTTTACCATAGAGGTAATCTTCAATCTGCATCTTCCAGAAGCCAAAGTCTGTCCCATCAAATTTCTTCACATGAATCTTTTCGTCCATTACAACCGTAGGAACCTAACTCTGATACCACTTGTTGGGAAAATTCAACCCTATTTGCAACAATAACGGTCTCACAAATTCATAAGAGAAATAAGAAAATAAACAATAGAAGAACAAGAGAATTTGTTGACCTAGTTCGTTAGGATGACGTCTGAGGGCACTACCAAGTCAGGGACTTAGATATGAGACTTTCAAGGATTACGAGACCTGATCCACTGATTTACAGTGATCTGATCAGTCTAACCTAATCTTTCTAGCACTTTGATTTTCTCCTCTCTCTGCTTTCAGGTCTTTCTTAGCACAATGCTTAGACCAGTACATCAATTACAATAACATAGTTAGGTTTAAATAGATAACACAAGGCCTAAAGATAGATTTTTATATTCCAAGATATTGCAAGGATAGAATATTTCAATATCCGCTAGATATAATTCTTTTCTAATATCTAATATATTTTATCCATTAATGATAGAAAATCCCATCTACCAAAAATAGTAGACACAGTCTATCCAAAAGAAAATCCCGTCAAACTTTCCAAGCAAGTAATCCAACTCTCGCTTGCGTGGCTTGCACCGAAAAACGCGGTCGTGCTTTCCCTGTGCTACCCTGCGCTTTTCTTGGCCGCGGTCGCGGTTTCGCTCCTCGCTCGCCTTTTCTTCTCTTTTCGCCTAATCTCAAATCAGGCTCCATAAATCCCAACACGCCATTCCCCTAGACATATTTTTTTTTTCCCGTTATACTCTTGTACACTTAACATATGTGCACCAAAATGCACTTCTAAGTTAGGCGCACCAATCCGCGTATACATAGCCAAAAAATAGTGTAGATATAGCCATAGCCTAAAATTAAGAGCCCTAAAATTAAAAAAAAATGAACCCACCAATAGTTAAAGCTAGAAATCGATAGTATCAATTAAAAATGTAAGCTAGATAGGGCAAATTGTATGATTTATGTTGAAAGAAATTCCGGTAGGTATGATTTTGAATCAACCAGTGGCCCACAAGGATGAAATCATTTACGTATGGTCGTTCCGTAGTTTTTAGGGACCTTGTGCAATTTTTTTTATAAAAGTAGAAAAATTATCAAAATATTTAAGTAGAAGCTAATAAAAAATACATAAGGGGTTGGTTGGCGGGACTCGAGCATAGGCCTACTTACACTTATGTAAGGCCTTAACCACTACAACAAACTGATTTTAGTTAATTTTTGTACTACTATTTAAAATATATAATAAAAAGGGACTAAATGGAATCTTGTGGGGGTAACAACACTCTTTGCACTCCCTCATCTACGGCCCTGCGGATTTATGGGAAGAAGAAAAGAAGCTCACCGATATCTCCGCTCAAGGATGAAGTCGGTTGATCGCGGAGAACCATGGTGAAACACCTCCCGAGCCGCTAGTTTTTCCACCATTGTCACCCACCACTTCCAACCCTTTTGTCTTCATTGCCGCTATATGGCTATATGCCATCATTGAAGAGAAACTATAGAGTCGTTGCATTATTTTATGAAGAATGACTTTGGGTGGTGTTTTAATGACGGACACTTTTTAAGGGTGATTTAATACAATATTTGGGTTTTAAAGGTGGTTATGTGCATAAAACTCCTATTTCACGGATGGTTTTGTAAAATTTACCCTCGAAATATTGAGCTATAAGATTTGTAACCATCTGTCACTCAACCTCCCAAAAAAAAGTCAAAATCGGAAAATGGAGAACAACGAACCTGATCAAACTCCAGAAGACAAGTCGGGAGATATTGAAGAATGCGTAGATAGGCTTAGCATTTTACCGGATTCCGTGCTCCACCAAATCCTCTCTCTCCTCCCCACTCTCTCCGTCGTCCGTTCCTCCGCCGTCTCCTCCCAGTGGCGCCGCCTCTCCCTCGACCACCTCCGCCATGCCGCCGCCTTCGACTTCGGCGATGACTTCTCCCGCCGTCTCCCCCGCCGCGACGACTTCGCCTCGGCCGTCGCCTCCCTCCTCCACCACCACTCCGGCCCTAGGATCCGCCGCTTCAGGCTCACCTTCAACCCCGGCGCAGCCTCCGACCACAGGTCCGCCGCATCCGGCTGGATAGAGTTCGCCGCCGCGCGCTTCGTCGAGGAGCTCGACCTCGACTTCTGCTGCCACATCCGCCACCACTTCCTCACCGCCGGTGACTACGTCATCGGTCGAAGCGAGGCCTTCGAACTCCCCTCCGCCGCGCTCTTCTCCTGCGCTGAAACCCTAACTCGCCTCAGCCTCAGCCGATGCATCCTTTCCGTGCCGGATGAACTCGCCGGCCTCCGGCGGCTCCGATCGCTGTGCCTGCGTGACGTGCACGTGACCAATGCGATGCTCGAATCGCTGCTCGCGAGCTCCCCCGTCCTGGAGGAGCTGGTGCTGAGGGAGTGCGGATCGCTGACTCGGATCCGAGTCGGCTCAGAACCGAGTCTGGAGACGGTGACGGTGTACGAGTGCCCGAATGCGTCCTCCGTGGAGGTTTCGGGTCGGAGGATCCGATCCGTGCTGCTCAGCGCCGGTCACCTGGACTCGTGCGTTTTCGAGGACGTTGAAATGCTGGAGCAGGCGTTCGTCGGAACTAGAGGAGACGAATTCGGCGGTGTCCTGTACATTTTCATGGAAATTCTGATTAGCCTTTCGCATGTCACCAGGCTTGCTTTGTATCTAGGGCACCATGTGGTAAGTAACATAACACCAATGGCCAATATCAGATGGAGAAATTGGATTCACTGATGCTTGATTTCTCACATCAATTTCAGTTTTCAATTCATTATTTGAATTTTCTGGGGTTGATTTGCGTTGCTGTGCTCTTATCGTTTGCAGCCGAGTTTGGTGAAGGATTTTCGAGTGACTTTCAGTAATTTGAAGAATCTGGAGCTTGTAAATAGTCCATTGTTCGGACTTTTTAGCACAGATGTCTTCTGCTTCTTCAATCATTGCAACTGTCCAATCCTGGAGAATGTCACCGTAGAGGTAAATGGTAATCACCGTAGAGAATGCAGAATCCAATCTCTTGTAATGCCAATCTCTCTTGGGAAATTACAGTGACTAATTTAGCGTTGAATATATCAAATGTGTAGCTTTCTGTGATCTCCAATGACGATGATTCAGTTTTGGAGTTCCGTACATCAAAGGTTAAGCCACCCACAAGAGCTTTCGATCGCTTAAAGAATGTGAAACTGATCAATTTTGGAAGCAATAGAACAGATATAATTCTTGCGGCGTATTTCTTGGACAAGACTCCAGTTTTGGACGTAATGGTGCTGGTTGCTTCGCGGAGATTGCACCAGGAGAAGGGTATCGAGAACAATTCCCTGCCAAGTCATGTTCAAGCCACGATCCTCAGGCTTCCGAAGAATTCACCGAGTGCGAAGATTGTATTTCGTGAGCATGACGAAGATGATAGTTTGCTGCATTTTCTGAGAAAACATCATGTTGCTGATGTTTATTACAGATGAGTTATCGGAATGATTTGTTACAGGTTTTGGTCCAGTGAAATTTTGACCAAGTTGCACTATTATTTGTCTTTTGTGTATGGCTGCTTATTGGTGGTTGTATTTGCATAATTGTATATTTATATTGATCAGGGGATTTGTTTGATCGAGATCCCTTTAATTTTTAAACTCTTCGATACATGAACCGACAATCGAACAACATTGGGTGAGTTTATATACTCCCTCTGTCCCCAAAAATTTGTCCATAAAGCAAAATAACACAATATTTAAGAAATATTTAATCAACTGTCCCCAAAAATTTGTCCATAAAGCAAAATAACACAATATTTAAGAAACATCTAATCAACTGTTACACATTGGAGGGAGACAGCTGTTTACAATTAAAGAAAAGGGGATAAATCCTTGTGCTTTTCTCACAACCAATAGAAACAATTTTCAATTTTCTGGAACCAATCACAACTCAGAAATTTGTTTACAAGGATTGCTGACTTGGCACCTTTCTTCTTTAAAAGAGTTAAGAAGCCAGCATTTACTAAGCTACTGTTAAAAATACAGAATTTACACAAAGCTACTGAAATATTCTCTGCATCATTGCTTCTCATTGATGGCTTCAGCATTTGATCTTAATGAAGACCCTCCACCTGCTGGTGAAGCCCCACCTCACCATCAACCTTTTCTCTTTGATTTAAATGAGCCAGCAGTGGACACAGCAGAGGTGGCAGGGCAACACACACCAGGGACAGGGAATCTCATGCCAGCATCTTCACATCCCCAGCCATCAAAGTCAAAGCTCAGCTCTGAGAAACGGTTTCACATTCTGTTGAGGCTTATGCAAGTGCACACAGCAACAGGTCAACTGTATAGGAGACATATGCAAGGAGTAGCATCAGAGTTTGGTGTTTCAGCAAGGACAACATCAAGGATATGGACCACAGCCAAGGCACAAATGGATGCAGGGCAGAGGCCAAATGTAAGCAATAAATATCACAACAGTGGAAGAAAGAGGCAAGAGGTGAGTCAGGAAGCAATCACAGCAATTTCCATGGGAGACAGGACATGCATAAGAGATTTAGCAGCCAAACTAGGAGTGTCAAAGAGTGCAACACATAGGCTAATTAAAAGGGGACAGATAAGACCTCACACAAATGCACTGAAGCCAGGATTAACAGAAGCAAACAAAAAAACAAGGCTGGAATGGATTCTAAGGCTACTAGAAGGGGGCACACCAGAGACAAAGAAGCAATATTATGCAATGTATGACTTTGTTCACATTGATGAGAAATGGTTCTAACTAAGCAGAAAGACTCAAAGATGTTATCTAGCACAGCATGAAAGGGGACAATACAGAGCTGCTGCTTCAAGCAAATTCATACCCAAAGTCATGTTTACAACAGCAGTAGCAAGACCAAGGTATGATGCACAAGGGGAATGCACATTTGATGGTAAAATAGGAATATTTCCATTTACTTATCAAGAAGCAGCAAAGAGGAAATCCAAGAACAGAGAAAAGGGAACAATGGTTACAAAGTTAATTGAATCAGTCAATAAGAGAGTGACAAGGGAAATGCTCATAAATCAGATTGTGCCAGCAATCAAGGCCAAATGGCCTACACAACAAGGAGCACATCAAGTGATATTCATTCAGCAGGATAATGCAAAACCACACATATCACAAGAAGATGCAGAGTGGCAACAGGTATATCAACAAGATGGTTTTACTTTCATCCTAATACAACAACCACCAAACAGTCCTGACCTCAACATCTTAGACTTAGGATTTTTCAGAAGCATTCAATCATTAATGCACAAAAAGATGCCAAAGAATGTTGATGCAATGATGGAAGCAGTAAATCAAGCATTTTATGAGCTTGATCCTAAGACATTAGGCAATGTGTGGATGTCTTTGCAATATATAATGAATGAAATACTCAAGTGTAAAGGGGCAAATGACTATGACTTGCCACATGTAAATAAGAATAGACTACAGCTCTTAGGCACACTACCAATCCAGGTAGTAGCCCCTATGTGGGCTGTGCAACAAGCATGGGAGATAGTGTATGGACAGCCAGCTCAACATGCAACTCAACAACCAACAATGCAAGGAAGTCAACCAACTCAGGAGACACAAGAAAGCAATGCAGAAGACACTCAGGCAGAAGCATTTGAAGACAATCACTATCTCTAATGGCATGATGCAAGTACAAGCATATTTTTTGAATGCAGAAACAATGTACTTTTGTATGTATGAAATTGTAAATTGTAACTAAACTAGTGGCATGTATCCACACTTTTGGGTATGAATGAATAGCATCAAGTTAAAAGACACATTGCATTTCATTTTTTATAAAGGTTGAAGAAAAAAAAAGGAAAAAATAACCTCAGATATCCCCAATCCTTCATTGATGCAATCCACCCACTCAAACATGATGTACAATGGCATGCCAAAGTCCATAAAGAGACTGGCTTCCAATTGCATATCAAGTTCAAATGGGAATGTAGAGGAAATGCATCTCAGATAAGTATCATCATTGATAAAAAAAATAAAGGAAAAAATTAACCTCAGGTGTCTCCATTCCATCATTGGAGCAACCCACCCACATCACCTTGGCATACACTGGCGTGCCATAGCCTGCATAACAGGCTAGCTTCCTTATTTATGCCACAGTGGTGGGAATGTAGAGGAATTGCCCCCTCAGGTTTACTGGCCTCATCATAGGTAAAAAGGAAAAAAGGTCAAAAAAATCCCCATGCATTCAAATCACAAGTGTAAGCACAGAAGCCAGGAGAATCAATCACACAAGCATATTCAACAACAAGCAATGAGATAAATGTAGAGCAAGCATGCAATGTATCAGATCCGACAGTGGGATTGCCACCACAAGATGGTACCCGTCCTATCAAGGATCTCAAACAACAAAAAACAGAGGATAAAAGATGCAATCACACTGAATTACACAACACAGAAGCAAGGAGAAATAAACTCAGACAAGCATATTCAACAACAAGCAAGGAGATAAGCACAAATTAAGCATGATATGTATCAGATCCGACAGTGGGATTGCCACCACAGGATGGTACCCGTCCTATCAAGGATTTCAAACAAAAAAAACAGAGGATACAAGATGCAATCACAAAACAGAGAACGAGACAAGCCAATCGGAGACATATACACAAAGGATTCATGTCACAACGTCATCACTCAACATGTCTGAAAAATTGAACAACAGATTCGACATGCAAGTGAACATGAGCAAACAACTTCATCACATTCAACATGCAACTCAACAGAAGGGATAAAAGATAGAAATAGGACAGATTTAAAGATTAGAGGGGACTTAGCTACTCAGATTCGTAAGAATCTGGGGCGATTTCGCCATCGTCGGAGTCAAAGACCACCATCTCCTTGGATTCCACCACCGTCTCCTTGGATTCCACCACCGTCTCCTTCGAATCCACCACCGGCTCCTCCACCTTCCTTGACACTGCCTCCCCCTCGTCGTAGTTGCCAACCGAAGGGTCCGATCTACAATTGTGACTATACGAATGGATGCCTTTGCAATCGGAACCCCAATCGCACCGCCCATAATCGGAGCAAGGTTCCTCCGACACAGAATCGAGGGAAGGATGGGGTGAATCGAACTCATCGGCGAAGTAATCGGGACTGGAAGCTCCTCCGTTCGGGGTCTTGGAGGCCATTTATGCCAGCAAAAGTGAGGAAGGAGACAACAATTGAGCGTATGAGGGAGGAGGGTAGAATTATCGAAGAAAGCACATAGAAAGCTCACTCGAATTGAAGAGGAGATCGATTTAGGGTTTTTGATTGGGAGCGAAGAAGAGAGGTATCAAATGCTCAGCGGCGCAAGTGAATGTGGGGAGTAGGGTTTTGCCAACATGGAGGTATATGTAGGTGGATCGATCGAGAAAGCAAGTCAACAATGGCAGCCCAAACAAGCCAGCCCAAACCAATGGAGAGATTCACACACAAATGCACAAACACACGCATGTGATCCAGACCAAACCAAGCTTCCATTGGCCCCATTTTATAAGCTTCCATTTGGCCCCAAACCAATTCTTACACACAAACACACTTTCATTAGGTTAAATTTTTTTTTTGGCCCATGATTGATATTGTTTTGAAGAGAAAAAAAAATGAAAATTATGCATGCATTAAGTTTAGTGTAATTTTATTTATTGTTGGCTATACACATTTTTGTTTGATTGAATTATTGTAATATAAGGAATTGAAGAGAGAGAAATGAGGAAGAAAAGGTTGATGAAAAGGGTAAAAGTGTTTGTAATTGTTTGTTTTTGTAAGGGTAAAAATGTAAATATTGTGTGATATAAATGGAAAGAAAATAGAGTTGGACAAACTTTCCGGGACGACCGAAATGGAAAGGCGGACAAACTCTTGGGGACGGAGGGAGTATTAACTACTGTTTTTAGATCTTACGGAGTATATACATAAATATTATCATTGATTAAAGGTTTATGATCATTGATGTATACAATTGAATAATTGATTTTGTTAAAACTATAATTGGCTTAATATTAAAAAGCAATTTTCTACTTTAAATCCATCTTGTTAGCTCGCTCAGATTCTGAAGCAACAACATAACTTTAAATCCATGGCATTCTGTATTTTTCTTTGTTTTGATTTGTTTCGATTTCATTCAAACTTGAAATCTTTCACAAAATTCCAGTAAAGCCAGAAAGATAGGAGTATATAATAACAATTCAGGATTAGCAGTCGTGATGATATTGATGATAATTGGGTCAAACATCTATTTTGGCCACAATTTGCAAACTCTGGATTAAAAAAGGGTAGTAGATTGCAATTTCCCCTTTTAAAATACACCTATTAATCACCTTATGATAGTTCGTACAATGGCGATCCAACACAACAGGAAAGTCATAACACAGTATTTCTTCTTATCTATTTCTTACAACAAAATTCAAACACAAAAGCAAGAAATAAACCAACCAAACGAGGCCTGCTCCGTCTGTCTAGCAGTTATCTTCTTCATAATGACAACTCCCCTGGCCCATTCACCATCTTACTTGAACAACCAAATCCATTGTTTCATATATGCGACAGATTAGGGTGCGTTTGGATTATCACATTTAATGAATTATGTTGCATAAAATCCAGTAATCCAAAGCACACACCCTTAGTCGTTTTAGTGAACGGAGGAGGTCTTTTGCAAGAAACCCTCATACTCAAATTACTACCACAAAGCATAATCATTAGATGCAAACCAGGGGTTATGTATCATCCAACTCAACGAGCTTAGCTCTCTTTTCAGTAGCTTTCTTCCTGATGAAGATTCCCCACCTAAGTGCTGCTTTGAGCTTAAGCCATCCCACAACAGCTTTACCTGAAGTACGAGATTTATCCTCGTCAAAATTGTAGTTGAGGGACGAAGATGGCATATAAGGCGACGGGGCAGGGGCTTGGCCATTCATGCTGAACATACGAAGCAGATGCTGCATGTCTTCATGCTGAAGCATCTCATGGCTTCTAAGACGAATTTCTTCTTCTGATACAAAATCCTCAATTCCCCTGAATGAAGTGTAATCTGGAGTTGCTATTGGCTGATAAGCTAAGGACGATGGTGTAGGTGTGAGGGAGAATGCACTATTATGGTTGTTGTTGTTGTTGTTGTTGTTGTTATTGTTGTTGTTTCTAATGACCTCAGTCTGATGATGACTCTGATGTGATGATTGGTTCTCTGGACTTGAACTGGAATTGAACCGAATGGAGCCATTGTTGAGGTTCATGGTCTGCGGCTGAATCGATAGTTTTGCAGTCATATTACCATTATAGCCTGAAAACAAACATTTGAAATCCCTTGCGATATTAGGCTTTATTTGGATGTTGTGCACTGTAAAAAAAACTTGTGCATTATTGTGTTATAAGAAATTCAGAATGCAGTATTTATTTAATATGCATTAAATCAATGTGTTGTAAGACATTATAGTTTGGACGTACCAAACAACACAAATTTTTTGGCTTTATAATGCATATATAATGCATCCAAACAGGGACTTAGAGGTGTTGATTTTCTTTTAGTCTGGTTCAGATTAAGTGATGAAATGAATGGCTGCCTTCTAAAGTTTGATTCATACCTCCAATTTTCATGGTTGATTCCATGGGTGGTTGTTGAAAAGGAGCAGCAGCAGGTAAGCTTGGTAGCGGAAGTTGCTGACTATAGGGATTGAAATTTCGGTGGCTAGCACCTCCAATTTCAGAAGAACCACCATTCTTGTGGTGTTTAAGACCTAATAGAGCTTTGCTGTCATACTCCACAACATGCATCCAATTGTCATATGCTTTCTTTACCAAGGTATCTGCATAAACCTGAACTCAGATGTATTTTAAAGTGTTAGATAAATCAGTCATTCTCTAACTTGCATCAGAGCAATCAAATGCTCACAACACAAACACATAACCATGATAACAGAAAAGGGATTTGCACACACAATAAGCAGATCAGTCTAGCAATAATTCAAATTAACAGCTTTTTCCAGTGTCTATAGTCAAATTCTATGCATCACCAATTCACAAGAGATAGCAAAGTGACTATGGATACATGTAGATACACCCACTGACCTTTTGACTGTCAGACAGTGTTTCAGATGAGAAGTATTGTCCTCCTGCAATCAAGCCGCTAAACTCATAGATATTATTAAAGATAACACCAACACCTTGACCATCATCCGGGTAATAAATATAAAGCTTCCCTCCAAGCACACAGGTCTTTGCATGTTCTATAAGTGCATCCCACATCTTATTTGACATGCCGCTTCCAAGAATCTGCAAATTTTCGAACAGATGTACATTAAATAGCTATGGATGGAACCTGAGAGCATCTCTAAATGGTGATACTTAGATACTATGTGGAGTTTCTTAAACAAATTTTAGAATTGGCCGAGAACCAAGATAACAAGTAGAGAGTAGTATCAGGCAAAAGATACTAAATATGATGAGTATCCTGCCAAATAGCAACTTATTAATATTTTATTAATCTTAAGATATTATGAGGCTCAAATAACATATCACTGCTGCAGATGCTCTTAATACAAATTCTTACATGTCTTAACTTCTGCGGGTCTCTGACTACAAATCTCAGGAAATCTTCAACTGTCTGTATTCCAGCTTTATTCAATCTCTTATGGAAAGAACCATCTTTTCCAATCTTCTCCAATCTCCAGACCTCATCACTAAATGCAGGAGGGTAGTGTTTCTTGTATACTGAAAATCAATGTACATAAATGCAAGAATATTTTCATTTTCACTAAGAATATATTCAAAACCTATAGAGAATGAACTCACATTCCCCTCTATGATCCTTGACAGTGAAGGCCTCAGTCTTTCCCTCGCGGATGCGAATGCCTTCACAATAGCCAGATGCAACCTTTAAACCTAGTCTGAATTTTCTGCTTCTTATCCAGCTTGAGTTATCAGTAAATGTTAGTTCGCCAAGTGTTCCAACTCCTTCTTTGAGTTGGATTTGCACGTCACCATTCAGGAGTGCTCCCTTTCCTTCACGTTCTTTTACCATTTGATTCTCAAAATCCTCTTGGGACCAACTCTCATCATCCTCGTAGTTGAAATCACCTTCAAGCACAACAACATCCAACTTTACACAGGATTCTAGACCTGAGGTAATAACTTGGCCAGTGATTGCATCAACTAAGACAATGTGGATAGCAGCTCCTTGTTCTCCTTCCACTTTGCCTCCAGTAAAAAGGGGTAGGGATAACCGGGTCCTGAAGTGTAGTTGTAAATTTCTTCCATCGGGCCCTTCTAGACGTTTAGGTGAAGCCCTGTATTTAATCAAAAATTAACTTTCAGAAAAACTACAACTTTGATTACAAATACCTACTTTTTAGGTCTTAGTGATTACCATAGAGAGCATCTTACCTTCCAACAAGTTTACCACTTCCTAACCGTGCCAGAGCACGCTCAACTTCTTCACTAACCTGTATAACATTTAGACATTAGTTGGATAAAAAAGCACCAGAGATTGGTTACATACACACTGAGAGACATTGAAGCATGTAATCATATACTAATATTCCCTGTCCAGTACTTTTGTATCCCCTAAATTAGCTCTCAATAACAAACTCCAATTTTGAGACAAAGCCTTACAAAAAAAAAAATGGGAGGAAGTCGTCCTAGGTTCTTTTTCAAGAAGAAAAAGAATCATACATAAGTTTGATTATCTTACAACTCTTCGAAGAACAGGCTCTAATGATGAGCAGAGCTTCTGCAGGCTGTCCAATTTGAGTGCTTCAACAATTACACTGCAGCAAAATAAAAATTAATTCAGGCACATTACAAGTTTGTGACACTTGTAAAAAGTAGAGCTAAAGACTAGCCAAGCCTCGAAGTGCATCATGTCCTATGTAGTATCAACTATTACGTTGGCTACACTTATCCAAATATGCCTTGTGCAAAAACATGTTTAGTTTTTTTGTAAGAAATACTTAATTGACTCATTCTATTCTCTTCTTTTTTATTTGTTTCCATAAATTGGAAAAGAGGTTAGTGAGATCACAAGAGAAGAACCGTGTCCAGATTTGCTGTGATTGAGATAAGTGACCCTCCATCATGAAGGTTCAGAAGGATATACAGATGTCAAACCTTGTTCAGGGATATCCTAAAATTCCACTGTTGACGTAAATATGAAGAGCATCAGAAAGAATTTACTAACTGCTTTCAATTATATTTCCATCAAACCTAGAAAATTAACCATTTTTGTTCCCTTGAATAACTTCTGAAGAAGAAGAAAGCGGTCCCCTTCCAAGTTCCAACCAAAACAAGCATCTAGCACACTTAATGACAGAGGAGGCAACCTATATCATCTCTCTTACACCTTCCTTGAAATTTTCACATCACCAAAAGAAAAGACAAAGAACAGAACTCTTCTCCTTCCTTCACTGCCATCACTAGGTCCACTGCTGAACTACTACTATAAAAACGAATACTCTTTCCCGACTCACAGACTAAGCGTCAAACCTTTAATTTCTCGCTTACTAATTAGTACAACAAATTAACACATCAACAAAAAAGTTATAAAGGAGTTGAAAAAGTCAACATCAATAATAGTTGAGCAGAAATCGAAAGAAGGAAGGAGAAAGACCTTGCTAAAGCAGGTCGTTTGCGATCAGGCTGGCCATTATCTTCAGCCTCGGCTGAATCCAGAGCACGCTTCCCCCTCATGCTATTCGATCTCTCCATATACCTAGTCTGCATTTTCCCTCACCGCTATCAATTTCCCCTTCTTCGCCAGATCTGAGAGAAAATCAGATTCAATCGAAACGCTTAATCCGGTAAATCCAGCCTTATCCGGTCTCAATCGAGCTCCGGCTCCCGAAAAGCACAGCAAAATCAAACAAACCGAGCCCAGTAGAAAAATTCCCACCTGATCTCCAACAACTCGTGTTAAATTCGCTCTCCGAAACCTACCGCGAAGATTCCGATCACCTGGACAAATAGGGGAGAAAGAGAGAGAGAAAAAAAGAAGAAAGGGAATGAATCTTCAACGATTTTTCGGGCTTTCAGCGCCGACGGCTACAAAAAGAGCACGAACGCGCTCATTTTGTACAGTTTGTAATTTTAATTTACCGAAACTACCCCCATCTATTTATTTTCTCCTTTGATGTCCCCGCACAACTTGTCTTTTTAGCCTCTTAGCACAGATTTTAATGAAGCTATTAATTACACTGACCACTCATTAGCCATTATTTTATTTATATTACTCCGTATGATACTAAAGTTTTACTAATAAATTGAAAAAAAAGTGGTTCAAATGATAATAACTTTAAAAAAGTATTTTTTTTATGAAGTTGATACTACAATATTATTGCAAAAAAAAAAACGTAATTTAGAGAGGTAGTTTCCCATCGTAACTTGCTATTAGCTCAAGTGGAGTAATTAATAACACTCGGGGAGGTGATTTCGGTAATTAAACAAGGAAGAGGTTGACTCTGAAAGAGGGGGGCGGCGACTGTGGTTAATGAAGTCGCTGGAGAATTATTGGTTGGTTAATAAAGGCCGTTGGATCAGAGGGAAGTTCTGACAAGGTTCTCTGATTTCATGGATTGTCCACGTGGGGGATTGGGCAATGATCATGTGTTGCTCCGGTGTATGAGGTGTAGTGTAGGAGATCAAAAATCAAACCCGATGGATTAGGGAAATACAGTGTCGGTTCGATCCAATCTCAAAACTCAAAACAGAGTTGAGCCTAAACAATTCAGGGTATTCGGGTTTAAAAAAAAATACCAAGACGATTTTGTTGTTAATTAATTAAAAACCAGCTATGATATTACTTAAATAATTTTTAAAAGGACAAGAGATAATGCTATCAAAAAGATGCCATCAGAATTAAGAGGAAAAAAAAAGCTTTATACGCTTTAAAAATATATATAGCACATGGGGTCATCGTCAAACCATCACATGCTGGTTGAACTCATAGCTAAAAAAAGAGAATTTCAATTCAACCGAAAAAAAATAATGAAAATTAAATAGCATTTTTGGGGGAAAAAACCCGCTTCCTTTTCTTTAATTCTCTTGTTAAAAGCTTTAATCTTTGATCTTTTGTTTCTGACCTGTTTTCAAAGTTTTTCCCTAGCTCATATTTCTATCTCTTACACTTTTAAAGATTTTTAAAATAATACTCCCTCCATTTTATAATTTAGGGGCTTTAAACTCCAAATAAATTTTTAAAATATAAGTCTATTTTTTCACTATTTAATGCAAAACTTACTAGCCTTCTACACACTCATGCTAAGAATCCGACAAATATTGATGAAACTTCAAAAGTGGCTGAATGAATATCAAACAACAAAACATGGAGGACAAACAAATTAAGGTAGGAGCTACCGGACGATATAGTTGACCAAATACAATCAATACCGATTTCAGATAATTACATACAAGATCGACTATAATAGGCACCCAACAAAAATGGGTGGTTTTCCACAGCCTTGGCAGTGGAGCTCATTACTAGTAGTGCGAACCAAGCGACGAGTCTAAATAACTGGATATGGAAATTGGATACATATCCGAAAGTTAAAAATTTCCTATGGAAATTGACAATAACGGCCTCCCAACAAAAGCGCATCTAAGGGACAAACAGGTCGTTACACCAGGAGGATGTATATTGTGCGACTGCACTCACGAAGACACAAATCATATTCTAACAAAATGCCCATATATGATACACACAACCAGTAAAATAAACCATAACACGACTAGGTTGATTAGGGAATTTGACTTTGATAACAAAATCCCTAGACTAATCCTATGCGAACTTAAACAAAGACTTGGGAAACAAGAGTTCACGGAAATGACAATTATTTGGTGGAGCGTCTGGCATCAACGCAATAAGC
The DNA here is from genome assembly GCA_964016875.1 of Fallopia convolvulus. NCBI lineage: Eukaryota > Viridiplantae > Streptophyta > Magnoliopsida > Caryophyllales > Polygonaceae > Fallopia > Fallopia convolvulus. The sequence goes on from OZ024725.1 coordinate 15,165,877, forward strand.
TAACATTTCAACAAGATCAATCTAACGGTATTCTAGATTTCACAACATATATTCGAACCCAAATCACAAACTGGAATAACACAAAACAATGGACGGAATATGAGGAAAACATAAAACAAGTAGAAGTTGGAAAAAGCCTAAACAAGATCACATTAAAATAAATTTTGATACATCGAGACTTCCTAATAAACAGGCAACATGAGGAATTGTAATTAGGAATCATCTTGGTCGAGTGATTGACCTAAAAACTTGCAAATTTGGTAATGTGTCTGTTTTAAAAGCTGAATCTTTGGCCTTTAGGGAGGCTATACGGGAAATGAAAAAAAGAAAATTGAGTAATGTAGAAATTGAGGGAGATAATCTCCAAGTAATCAATGCGGTTAAATAAATAAATAAATGTCCATGGGAGATTGAACTTATAATCTCTGATATCCTTGCTTCCATTCATGGAACACATAATATTTCAGTTAAGCATGTGCTGAGGGACTGTAACGATGTGGCCGATAAAATTGCAAATTGGGCCATAGTCTCCCCGATGAGCTTATTAAGACTCACTCAGAACTTAATGTTCTCATCCGAAAGGATGCTCTAGGACGCCCTCCGTAAAGGAATGCGCCCTAATCCTTACCTAATATAAAAAATGCAAAACTTACTAAAGTAAGGCATGGATTCATTCACTTATCATTAACTTCATTTACAAAACAATACTAATTTCAATTCATGGGAAGTGTAAATTAAAATAATTGTTTTTAAATAACAACATTTTCTATTCGAGTATATAGTACTACTCCAAATTGTGAGTTGTTAAACATAATTAAATTTATTAAATTTACTCGTAAGTTGATATATTTATAAATGTAAAAACAATCATTAAATATAAGAGTATTTTTATTTTAAGATTGTCTTTATATTTTTTTTAAAAATTCTAAAAGCCCCTAAATTATGAAATGGAGGTAGTATTATATACACAACAATGTTTTTATAATTACGAATGTATTTTTCACATTTTTCAAGATACCAAATATCATTATAAAATATTTCACATTTTTCAAAATATAAAATATGTTTATAATGAGGTGCATATAAGGGTTCGTGTAAATCGCTTTATTTAATGCATTAACAACAACAACAACAACATTAACCCAATGCTAACTCGCCTTGAGCGGAGTCTAGGGGGTTAAGATGCACACATTCTTGTCCCGATATAAAATTGAGAGAGTGTACGGGAAAGGCACAAGCATTATTATCATCGCCCAACAAATACAAGAAAGACTAAAATTCAGCTATGTGAAAATAATAACTGAATTCAATTAAAATGCACCTTTTGAAACCCGAAATAAATAAGCGCTAGGATCGAGACTTATGATTATTTAAATGAGAAAACAGGTCTTCACTCTTTGTTTTCGACGTACCAACCCGATCGACACTCAAGTGGTGTTTACAATTTTGATTATTCGTGCCCTCTTTCTGGAAATGAACGTTGATTATACTTTTAGCAACTTGGGGTCTTTTTTATCAACCTCGCCTTGATTATAGCGTGGTCTCTACAAATGTTTCAACATGTTGAACTCTATTAACAAGATAAGTCTTGAGCTAGAGACGTTTTTCTACCCTTGTAACCCTCGCCCTCTTAGCCTATATATATATATATATATATATATAGGTTGGGAGTAGCTACATCTACACTATTCTCGATGTGGGATGAGCGAGTTGCCTGTGTCTGATTGGTTGAAAAACAGGTGACTTCCGATTGGTGTAAAAGGAGGTCAATTCTGATTGGTGCAAGGTGCGATTTTGTAGTATTTCCGTACCTTCCAATGTGGGACGAGTCGTCGCGTTGTGTGTCTTCTCCCTATCCTTCTTCCTTTGGCAATAACGTGCACCTTACTCTTCTTTCCTTATATATCCTTCTTTCTTTGGGGAGCAAGCTCTTTTCCCTTCTATGTGTAACGTGCGCCCTGTTTTCATTTCTTTTTCTTTAGGGGGGCACATCCTTGATGTGTCTCTAGCGTGTAATGTGTGTGCTGTTTGCACTTGTGTTTTTTATAGGGGTAGGGAATCTCTTCAGGGACACCCACATCGAATGTCATTGGGCCCTCCCCGCATGCGGGACCCGTATGGTACTTTCAATGTCACCTTCCCACTTCATTTTCCTCATTCCAAATTTCTCTCTTCTGTATTACGTTTCAGCTTCTCGACGGAAGAAAGCCGCCAGTAACTCGTTGTAAGCAATCCCTTCGCCGCCTCTTCGCTTAGATAACCAAGTAAGTCTTGCTCTCTCTCTTTTTTTGCTCTGGGTGGTTTTCCTGCCCATTTCGACTCTCTGTTCTCCCTGCTCCGCCCTTGGTCTAGTGTTTCCGATTGGGGACGGTGGGGGGGGTGTTTGGTTTGCACCACCCTGCTTGGGTGTTTGGGGTGGTGGTAGGACCGTCGATGTTTACTCCACGTGTTCTTTTCTCCTATTAGGATTTTGTCCTATTCGTCTTCGTGGCTTTTCTAGGGTTGTGGCACCGGGAAAGCGGTGCAACGCCGAAGTATTACGAACCTTCAATGGTCAGGGCCGCCGAGTTTGATGAGTATCGCCTAATGGAGCGTCGGTGGTGTTCTTCTTCTTGTTCTGAATCTTGAATGTTCTTCAGGAAGTTCAAACGGTTTTGCTTTTATGATGGGACATTTGACCCTCTTTGATCTTCTTAGTTTTGGGTGCATTCCGGCTTCTTGTTCGTTCACCTCTCGCTATTTGAACCATCTCTTCCTCTTAAAAGAACCCTAAAAGCGTGATATACCCTCTTTCTATCTTGTTTGAGATTTCTTCACTTGTCCCTTAAAGACTTTTTCTTTTCTAGTTACCCGTCGTTCGTGCCTTGGACTCTTGTTTTTTATGTCCGAGAGTCAATCTACAATCACACTGTGAGGTTTCACAGTTAAAGAGCGGGATAAGTACTATGAGGAGTCTGTTGATCTAGAAGTCGCCAGTGAGGAGAGCAACTCGCGAAATCCACCTTTTCCCTCTTTACTCTTTAGAGAACCCTTCCCGACCCCTTCTGAAGTTTCCGTCACCTTGTGGATGGCGCATGCTCATATATCTTTTGTTGTTGAAGCGGCTTCACCCGCGGGTTAGACAAGGAACCGCTTGAGTCCAAATCGCGCACTTCCGATTCTAGTGAACAACCCAACTTCTTCCCTCGATACATCGAGGATCATGTATCGAAGTTTTGATCGAGGAACGCATTCTAATGTGACCAAACGAGGAGCATGTGATGTTTCTTCCCTATGGTGCCAATTCGACCTTGAATATGGTACAACTTCTTCGGATAGCCATGGATTTTCCTTTGCCCGAGGGAGTCGAGTTAGCATTACCTGAGGCTGAGGGAAACTCTATGGGATGCTACGAGGGATGTGCAGTGGTGTAATACCTAACCTTCAAGCCGATTTTCGGCTCCCGCTTTGCCAGGCACAATGACGACTATTTGTGGACATTAAACATCTCAGTCGCCCGAATGTTTCTCAATGCATGGAGGTACCTCTACGCATACACTATTCAGTGTCTCGAGTTGTCCGAAGAGCCCAGGGTCGACACCATGCAGACAATGTTGATATCGAAGCCTCAAGGTGGCTTCATAAACCTTATGCTACCAAGCGCGGACTTTATCACCACTCCATCAAACTTGGGAAAATGGAGGGGAAAGTGGTTTTTTGTACGCGACCTTTCTCAGGCGCTTCTAAACTTTCCTACCAGACCACTTTCCTACAAGAAACATGCCAAAACCTCTTAGAAAGCGATAAACAAGGATAAAAAGCGCTTCAAGGTAGATAAAGTGAGGTCGCACAAAGACCTTTTGACATAGGATCATTTTGAACACGTAGGATTGAGTCTCCGCTTCTCGTAGGATGATGATAAGCAGGGTACTAGCTCTTTTCATATGTTTTTTTTCTATTGTTGACTAACTTGGTGTTTACTCTTTTGTGAGATGAATCCTACCGCCATGGCCACGAGGGCGAGGAAGAAGAATGACATCAATGACGCATTAAGCTCGGACCCTCCGACCACTACTAAGGTGGAGGGTCCGCAACCCCCATGGTTGCCATGGCGGGGCCTAAAGGGCCCAATGATCCTTTTGTCGTGACGGAGAAGAGGAAGAAGAAGGAGGTGGATGTGGCATCGGCTATTGTCGAGGAGAAGCATCTTGTGCTGACCACGAGCATGGGAGAGAGTTTCTAGTTGATGTCCACACTGCCTCGACTTCCATTGCCTTGGACCCTCTCGTGCAGATCTTAGTTGTTGGACACGCATCGACTACCCCGACGAGATCCGCTGGACGAATGGGTTGTCCTCCTCTTCCATTGTCGAGGAATCTCTTCACTACTTGGAGATGGTAATTCTTTCTTGGTGTTTTCTTTGTATATGATTTTCTTCTTCAACTCGTTCTTAACCATGATTGATTACATGACTCCTTCACAAACTACAATATTCTTCAAATACGGCTCTTGGAGGCGAACTCGGTAAAAGTCTATGACAAACTCGAGCCTGAGATGGCGAAGACTGCCGAGATGGCCAGGAGGTTAGCCGAGCTTGAAGGGGGAGCAAAGAAATTTCTTGCCTTGGAAAAACGCACTAAGATGCTTGAGGAGGAGCGCGATGAAGCAAAAACGGTGGCGACCAACTCGAAGGAAAATCTCTGCGTTGAGCGCAAGTAATCTAAGAGCAAGGAGGTCGAGAAGGATGTGTGTTGCCTCCACCAGCGTGTCAAAGAGGTCAATGAGGAGGTGGAGAGGGCAGGGCTAGAGTATGTCAAGAGTGAAGAGTTTCAAGAGTGGTTGGGTTGCACCCTCACACATGTTTGCAACGATCCCAAGTGCAGCTTGGACTGCACATTCCTCAAGAGAGTAGGTGCAACCCCAAGGCGTGCTTGAGTTGCACCCTCACACATGTTTGCGACCATCCCAGGCGCAACTTGAACCGCTCATTCCTCAAGAGAGTAGGTACAACCTTGTAACACCCCGATAATTTATAAGGAATTGAGATGCTCTTCATGTCAACAAGAGCTCTTCATTTTCTGCGTTCAAGTGGGGACAAAGAACTCAGAAGTTAAGCGTTCAAGGGCGAGAATAGTACCAGGATGGATGACCTTCTGGGAAGTCCTCGGGTTGGCATGGGATAGCGCTTCTAAGTCCTTAGGCCTTAAAATGATTGTAACACCCCGATAATTTATAAGGAATTGAGGTGCTCCCCATGTCAACAAGAGCTCTTCCTTTTCTGCGTTCAAGTGAGGACAAAGAACTCAGAAGTTAAGCGTGCAGGGGCGAGAGTAGTACGAGGATGGGTGACCTCATGGGAAGTCCTCGGGTTAGCATGGGATAGCGCTTCTAAGGTCTCGGGCCTTACAAACCCTAAAACGCGCTTGAGTTGCACCCTCACACATATTTGCGACGATCCCAAGTGTAGCTTGGACTGCGCATTCCTCAAGAGAGTAGGTGCAACCCTTTCGAACTAGGTTTTTTCCAATCAATTGTGTCAATCATCGGAGATCACTCTCAAATTATCGTGCTTTTTTATCTCGAGTATTTCCAACCTAAAGCAGGGAGTTCGGGGAGGATCAATTGTGTCGATCATTCGGGATCACTCCCAAATGATCTTGCTTTTCTAACTCGACTGTTTCCAACCCTAAACAAGAAGCTCGGGGAGGATCGATTGTGTCTCATCTGGGATCACTCCCAAATGATCACGCTTTTCTAACTTGAGTGTTTCCAACCCCAAGCAGGAAGCTCGGGGAGGATCGATTGTTTTGATCATCTGGGATCACTCCCAAGTGGTCGCACGTTTCAAACTTGGTTGTTTCCAACCCCAAGCGGGGAGCTAGGGAAGGATCAATTTTGTCGATCGTTCGGGATCACTCTCAAATTATCGCGCTTTTCTAACTCGATTGTTTCCAACCCCAAGCAGGGAGCCCAGGGAGGATCGATTGTGTTGTTGCGAAAAGAGTCGTGAAAATGATTCGTCACCTTATATACAATCAAAATTTGGCGACGAGATTGACTGAGGGTTTACACGCAATACCTTTCGAGGCATGCAATGTTTCAGGTTTTTTTTGAAGTTCGGCCTTGACGTCTTTTAACTTGTACTCGCTAGGGGTGACCTCTTCTCTGAGAAGATATAGACCCTCCTAGTTGGGGTCCAACTTTCCTCCATTCGTCTTGCGCAAGACGAGGTTCCTCGCAACAAAACTTCTTGGCCGAATATTCCTATGATGGTACACCACGATCCGTCTCTTATATTCTATGGATCTTAGCATAGCTACATTACGACGTTCTTCTCTTAAGTGCAACTCCGCTCTGATTGGTGCAAGGTGCAATTTTGTAGTATTTCCGAACCTTCCGATGTGGGACGAGTCGTCGTGCTGTGTGTCTTCTCCCTATCCTTCTTCCTTTGGTAACAAGGTGCACCTTACTCTTCTCTCCTTCTGTATCCTTCTTTCTTTGGTACGAGCGCTCTATTTTGTGCAAGCTATTTTCACCTCTTTCTTTGGACCCGAGGCACATCCTTGACGTGTCCTTAATGTGCGTGTGGTCTACACGTGTTTTTTTTTGATAGGGGTGGGGAATCTCTTTGGAGACGCCCACATCGGATGTTATTGGAGGCTCCCCGTATGCGAGATCCGTATAGTGCTTTCTATGTCATCATTTTCTTAATGGATGTCAGCTATTTTTGTCCGCTATCACACGATTTTATTTGGGCACCATCAATACCAATATTTATATAGGGACTATATTCATCTCAAATGTACTATATAAAAGCCAATAAGCCAGAAAAAGTGAAAATGTGTTTCATGCATTAAGTTACATTAAATCATGTATTTAATGTAATTTAGTGCAGCTTAATACATTTAATAAAGCGGTCTAAACACCCTCATCCTAATTTCTCTGCTTAACCCAAGTGCTACTAGTAGTTAATAGTTATTTAAGTCATTTTACAATCTGTAGTGCCATGGATCATTATCATATAGCCAAAAGATGAAAAAAGATGCTCCGTAATAAGAATTTTTTTCAAAACTAGGCTTGTTGAAAAATTTAATTCTACAAATAGGCTGGGAAAAAACTAATTTCTCAAGATAGGCTTTATGTCAGGTTCGGGGTGAAATGTTAATCGTGGTTTCAACCAGCGACTTACCCCCTGTGCAATATGAATTTGTTTCATACATTATCTTTTTGGGTTTAAAAAATTGAAGTGTATAAATTTGATGAGGCCAATTTGTAATAAATCGTTTTTGTTTATATTTATATTTATACATATTGAAAACTCTTTTTTAGTAGTAATAAAACTACACTTATAAATAAAAAAAACAATGCATAATTTTCCTCAAAAAAAGTTATTGATTTGAAAATAATGCATAGTGTTTTTAAATATACGTATATGCCTTTTTTTTGTTTATATTCATATTTATATTTACCTTCAAACTAGCAAGACCTCGTCGTGCCATGCGTGACTATGATTTTCTTACCTTTTTTATTAAAATCCAAAAAAGTAATTTTTATATTTATTTAGTTTAATATTTAATACCAATTTTGAAACTATTAAAATAAATTCAAAAATAAACTCTAAAAATATTTAAAATTGTAAATAGATAAAACTTGATTATAGAAATACTATCCGTTTATATAACATAAAGCTACTTATAAATCAAAATTATATAATTCTATAATTTTATTATTTTATAGAGTATTTTTAACTAATTTTATTGTTTTCAAATTTATAATTGTATTTTAAGTTAATAAAGTACAAAAAAAATTATTTTTTTTCTGATTAGAAAATAAATATTATTTCTTATAATTAAAAATTTATCATTTAGGATACATACTAAACTAATTTAAGAGTCTAGAAGTACTATCCAGATTAGTTTGTTACAAATCGTTTTTTCTAATCTATACTCTAAGAATACCAAATATGGAAACTAAACCCTAAGAAGGAGAGCATAAACACTTAAGAAATTTTTAAAATGTTATACAATCAAACCACACTTGAAAAATTCTAAATAAAGGTTTTTAACCTATGCCCTAAAAAAATCGTTTAACGATACCAACTATAAAAGTAAAAAAATCCATGGGTACTAAACAGAATTTTCACTTACATATAGACCTGTCAATCGGGTCGGGTCGGGCGGGTTCGGGTTCGATCATTTCTGGTTCGGGTTAAATCGAGTTCGGTTTCGTTATGGGTCATGGGTCAATCGGGTCGGGTTGTAGCGGGTTTCGGTCGGGTCAGATTGACCAGTGAGTCTAAAATATCCTTTTTATCATTATTAAAATTAATTTTTTTATTAAATTATAATATTAAATTATAATATATTATTTTTATTTATTTTAATAATAAAATATATTATAATTTTCAAAATAAATTTTAAAAATTCTATAAATATACTAAATCGGTCAACCCAACGGGTTTCGGGTTCTATCGGGTTTGGTTGATTTCGGGTTAAGGGTTCAAATTTTTTAGTCTTGACCCTAAAATTATCGGGCGATTCGGGTCGGGTTAGTAATTCTATCAGTATATATAAATATAAATATAAACAAAAACGATTTATTACAAATTGGCTTCAGCAAATTTATACACTTCAATTTTTTAAACCCAAAAAGATAATGTATTTAACAAATTCATATTGCACAGGGGGTCAGTCGCTGGTTGAAACCACGATTAACATTTCACCCCGAACATGACATCCAGCCTATTTTGAGAAATTAGTTTTTGCCCACCCTATTTGTAGAATTAAATTTTCCAACAAGCCTAGTTTTGAAAAAAATTCCCGTAATAAAGCAGTTTCAGACAATCATATAATTCAAGACTATATTTAATATTAATGGGTATTAGCTAGGCACAAATCAAGAGTCATCGTCCATAATTACTCCAAACTGGATCTACCAATTACTCTATTAAAGCAATTGGTATATTTAAACCAAGACTATGGCATACCATTAAAGGAGACTAGGAGTGCACGTTCACATGCACCCCAACCTAACACAAACACTAGAAAGTAGAAATCTCAATTAGAAAGTGTTGGTCCGTTGGAATAGAAATTTTCACGTACAAATTTGGGGCTAATATAAGTTAATGTGTCTGAAATTGGGTGGTTTAGGCTCCATTTAACAGTTGGGTATTTATTGGTGTTGTGGCTTATGGTGTGAATGGTTCTGAAGCTTTTTGGTATTGATGTTAAAATTAAGTGCTGAAAACATGAGATTTGTTTGTCAAAATGACGAGCTAAAAAAGCCCTACATAGAAAACAGTTAAAAAGACATATACAAAAGCTACTTCCTCCGTTCTATTCTACTTGTCACTTTAGCCTTAATTTTGTGTTCCATAAAACATGTCATTTTTTATATTTTATTCATAATTTTCCAAATATACCCCTTCGTTTATTATCTAAATCTCTCTCCCAACTTAATTATATTTCAATTTTCTATGAACAACTATTATGTGGATCAATTTTATTGGTTAAAGAAAGAAAATGAATAATAATATAAGTTGTATTTAATAGGGACATTTTAGTAAGATATTATAGTGTCTTAATATGCGTAAATTTAACTAAAATGACAAGTAGAATAGAACGGAGGGAGTATAAATTTACATTGATTTTTAGAACTGACACTTATTTTTGGTATTTTTATTATGTCAAGAATCTGATATCAGTAACTTGTATTTGATATATTACACTTATTAAGAAATAAATTAAAAAATTATTAATTATTAATCAACAAACATCACATAACAAGAGTTATAATTGTTGTTCTATTTGATCATATATTTAATTGATGTATATTAAAAGCAATTATCAATGTATTTCCTATTAAAAAAAATAAAAATAGTTAATTAATATCATTTAAAATTATATAAAATAATTAAGAAAAAAATCAATATAATATTTAACAATTGCTACATACGGAGTAGTAGATATAATCAAGTCAGTAATTAATTATTTTTCTAAAGTTATGTTCATTTTAAATAAACCGAAACTATTTAAATTAAACAACATAGTTTTATAATTAAATATAAATAACATTAACATAACAAAGCTATACAGTATATTTTCAGTATAATTCGTTACAACTAGCTCAAAGTGGGGGATGAAATTGGGTATTTAGTTTTAGAAAAGGATTTTTTTTATAAATGTTTATTTTCTTGGAAAAATTATCAAAAAGGACATGGAGTATTAACAAAATTTTAAAATAAATAAAACACCTTAAAATCTAATTTTTTTAAAAAGAAATGATAAACTAGCTCGATAAATTCGGGGGTGATGCTTATTTTTTGAGCTCAAAATAAGCTCGTTAAGCTTTCATAATTTTGGTATTGCTGAACATACAACAGAGCTTATTTTTCTCGATAAACATGATAAACTCCACAAGTTCTTTATTTGTGCATTGTTGAACGGGGCCTTAGTGTCCAAACCCAGTCAATCGTAATTTTGATTAACCAATGTTCGGTTAACCATAATTTTGGCTAGTCAAAATAATGAACCGTAACCAAACCATAATCTTGGTTACCTGTAGTTAATTTAGCCAATTTTTTGGTTTGGTTTTCCCGGTTACCCAAAAATCACTTGTGTATTTTACCTTAAATAACTAAACTAAAATGCTAAATTTTGAATAAAAAAACGTGATCAACGTTGATTTTCACTTTAAAAATTATACTTGTATTATATTGTTTTGTTTGTTGTAAACAAATACCGAGAGTATGTACTAATTCATATACTATTGTGTGTGTGAAATACAACACAAGAATTCTTTTTTTTTCCGCTAATTTTTTTTTTTTGATCTGAAGGGGGGATATTATTAAGGCAAAGCTAGTTCAGGCCCGAAGAAGCTACATAATCAGCATTAATCAAACTAAAAGCAAAATTAGGAGGAGTATCAAAAAACTTCAGTTGGGAACCAGCCGAAAGGTCGTGATTTGCAAAGCAGTCAGCAGCTTTGTTTGCACCTCGTATGATGAGTTGAAGCTTTGCCGTCCATGGAGTATTGTGAAGCAGCGAGCGGCAGCGGCAAACCATAGCATAGCTTGGGTGAGTTGGGATCGATGGGGAATTTAGCAACCTCACCACTTCAGCGGAATCAGTCTCCGCTAAATTTAATAAGCAAGTCCCATATCAACGAGAAGTGGAAAAATAGTATATGAATTATTAAAATTAGAGACGAAAAGACTCTCGAAAATAATGGAGTTTAACCATTAAAACAAAGCAAAGGTAACTAATATTTACAAAACATTAACATATTTTGAGTTTTTCATCTAACCAGTATATGCAAAGTTGTGAACTGAAACCGTATCGATAATATTTCGGTTCGGTTAACCAAACTGAAACTTCAAAAAAATTGGGTTAGTTAACCTAAAAATAATCGGTTTTTTGGTTTCGGTTCGTTTTTTGACACCCCTAGTAGGAGGTATGTGAGGATGTTGGGAGGTCACAGATTCGATCATTGCCTCTACCCCTTCACTTGACCATCATTCTTTATTTCATTGGGTTGAACCAGTTGGCCTAATCCGATTTATCTAATTCGTGAGCCTTGTCTGCTAGTTTAAAAACTCGTGATCGATTTACCACCAAAGATGAATCCCTCGTAATAAAAAAGCTATCATGTAACAATATTGAGTTCTTACTTGTCTCTTTTATTGGTTTGAGAATAAAATCATATTAAACTTATACTTTGAAAGGTAATGTTTACACCATCTTATAAAGATGGGTAAGTCTGGTCTCATTTGCATTTTTCTAAAGAGGTGTCAATTTTGATACGTTTATCTTATCCCATTCCCATTGAATATACCTAATTGATCAACACTTGTACGATAATAATAGGGTCCTACACGCAACATAAATTTGATTTAAGAAATATATCCTTGTAGACTTGATGTGAATCATATCTTGTTGTAGTGGTCTTGTTTTCTTTTGATGGTAACACGATATACAAAGTTATCTTCTTCTCATAGTGACATCATAAAAGTGGTTATAGTAATCGGTGCTCGAATTTAAACATAAGGCAATGCAACGTATCTGGTTGTAAAAGCAGCAACAGTTTAGCAATGGTGGAAGGGGTCCATACCTCTAATGGTGAAACTGCATAATCTTGCTCAATATCCACATTCCTTTATAATATAAATGCACCTCTTTTAGACATAACACAAGTAGCAAAGTGCAAATGCAACCCCACACAAATTGTTGCCATAGTACGATTGTGATGGGAATTTGTTTGTAGACTTTTTATCTACCAGTTATACTTTTTGAAGCTCCAGTCACTTACAAGACATCAACTTTTGATTTTTATGCAACTTTTCATATATAACTATTGGAAGGCACTTGATACTTGTTTTTTTTTTTTTTTTTTGTTAATAGGTAAGTGATTAATCGAGAGTACCGGGAGATGCAGTAGCCGGATAAACTGATATGAGAAACAACGATCAAAAAAGTACATATAAGCTTGAAAAGCTTTGATACTGAAGATGAATATGGGTTAATTAAAGCACTATAGGAGATGAGTAAATAATATTACTAGAAAGGTCTCTCTTTTGACGTTCATAGTATTTCTTTTCAATGAGAGTTGTATGATTTTCAAGGGTTGACGTTCATAGTATTTCTTTTCAATCTAGAAAAGAAAATAAATTCTTAAACATGAAAAAAAAAATCAACAAAGTTACCTATCCAATATAACCTTAGTATGTTTCTAAAATTTAGAATCATGGTTTATCACCTTGTAGTATTACATGATTTTCTATATTCTGGTTGAGACTCGAATTTGAACCCATAAAATTGTTAGTATTGTCGACTGATGAAGTCATGCTACATGGGTTCTGAAATGACAAATTTATAGGGTTTAAAACCTAAAGAGGAAAGAAAAGAGGGGTAGTGTGCATGAATGCATGATTGATGTAGCAGGCTCAAAGAGACAAGTCATGATAATGAATGAGGATCAGAAAACCAACTCCATGAGCTAACGAGCTAATGAGCTCATGAGCTAATGAGCTGTACTCACTCACTCACTCACTCTCTGTCCATGTCCATGCACATTTTGGTATTGTAGGGTAGGGGCCTAGCTTTGTGGCCACACTGCCCTGAAGCAGCAGTTGAAAATGAAATTCCTCACATTTACTCCTTGATTATTTATTCACATCTCTGCCCATTTCTCACGTAACCCTCCTCTCTCGCATCTTTCTTGCAGTTTCATCTCAAGTATTTCTTCCAAGGGGAGTGGGGGCCTAGCCAACTCTCCCTCAGTTATAATCATCATGTTGCTCACATTTATGAATTATAATTATTACTTCCTCCTCCTTGTTGGTTTGATCAGTTTAAACAATTGTACTAATAATCAACATTAAACTATTCATTCAATCACAGGAGTTGCATTCCACTTTCCTTTTTTTTCAAGTGGATTAAGTATAACTGCTCAATCTGAGCCAAAGTAATAAGTGCTTTCCAACCAAAACTTGCTCACATACTTTGTGGCCACCACAACATGAGAATAATTAGTTAAGATAAACACAGTTAGGTGTTTCTTCTGCTAATAATCAAGGATTACATCACCTACTAATGCTAGCCAGTACACCCCTCCATTTACTCTCATCCTTCCTTCAAAAGAAACATTCCACTTAATGGCGTCTTATAATTCAAGTGCTAGCCCATATAGTGTTGTTGAACACATCAAACAAATAATTATTGCATCTGCTGTAACATCATCATGGAAGAATGGATACCCAGGCATTCAAGAGGAAAATAAACACAAAAGGTCTACATGCTCAGCTTATTGAACCCAGACAACTTTCCTCACAGGAGATAGAAAACAACTTTTTATAGTGCTGATCACAAAGGTTTCCAATGACTTTGATCCTCAAATCTGAAAATTTCCGATCTATATGGTAAATATGCTGATCTGGGTAGATGACTAGATTTTGAAGTTACAAATTTACAAAACTAAGTTGGGTTTTGATTCTTCCATAGATTTTAGTTAAGAAAATCAAACACCTTACACACATCACACAAGTATCAAAACATCATATTCTTCCTATCAGTAAATTGTATCAAAACATCATATTCTTCCTATCAGTAAATTGGATAAAGAAGCATCATTATCAAAAGCATCATGCAACACAGTCCCCATGCCATATCAAATGCAACAAGGCTAAACCAAGGCAGCAAAACTCACAGTTTGCCATAGAAGAAATTACGAAAGCAAACATTTTTTTTAGTTATATTATCAAGCAATCCATCATTATCCCAAGAAACTAGTCATCATCATATCATATTACATAGACTTCAAAGATCAAAAGCAAAAATGTGAAAAGACAGAATGTATGACTTTCTTTTTACAATCCTTACCCAAAAGAATCATCAGGAACCAGCATTGGGCAAAGCTGCCATGAACGAGTTGTAGGAAGACTCCAGATCAAAGTTGAGCTGGCGAGCCTGTTGCTCAGTGAGCTCATCAGCAGCCCCCATCTTCGACAGCCTTCCGAGCCACTCTTTCATCTTGGTCTTCCCCTCGAAATCGGGGGGCAAAATGCTGACTTTGTTGAGAGAAGTAGAGAGGTCCTTCAACAGAGGATACACTTGATCCACAGCCACCATGTTCAGCTTCAGAGAGTCCATCGCTGTAATGAAATTCTGCACGCAGTCCGCAACATCCGCAATAATGGCTGTGGAAGCGGAGGAGGACGCTCCCGCCGCCGACCTGTGCTCGACGGTCGCCGGCACGCCGGAAACCACAAGGCGATTGAGAGCGGAAGGACAGTCCATCTTGTAGGTTTCCACAAACCGCTCAATGTTGGGAACGGTGTCTCTCAGCGACGAAGAGAGGGTTTTGAAATGCGCGATTAGCTTCTGGCATTCGGTTTCGTACTCGGATGGAGGAATGATATCCCTGATGTACGCCCGCTCGAGCTTCTCAGTGGCCTTGATGATGGCGTAAAGCTCGGCGAAATTCTCGTACATCTCGCGCTCGCGCTTGTCGTTCCATAGCTTCACCTCCATTGTTTCCATAGGACGGTAATTTTAGGGCGGAGGGGATTCGGAGTTAGGGTTTATGAGAAATTGGGGAAGGAATTTGGAGAAGAGAATGGGTCACGCGCAATCAGGGTCGCTGGACACACAATCACGCACACATCACAACAACAACAACAACAGTTAGATTCAAAGACGCACAAAATCAAACCACAGACTAGAAAAATCCAGAAACACCAGCGGAAAAATCAAGCGACAGAGAAGATCCAACACACAAACCCTAAAAACATGAAAATCGAAACAAAAAAAGAGGTCTTAATCAATCGGACGGTGGTAAGAACACGAAATTAGCACGGAGATCATTGTGATCTATATGAATAGAAAGCATAGAAATCAAAGCGGTCGTGAAGCAGTGAGAAAACAACAAAGAAATTGCAAGAAGTAGAGGAGAGAAGAGGGGATTTGTAGAGAGAGAGAGAGAGAGAGAGAGAGAGAGAGAGAGAGAGAGACTTACAGGAGGAGGAGGAGGAGGAAGGGGGGAGAAAACGCGGGGGTTGGGAGAAGAAGAGAAAAGGGGGGAGTTGCAGAGAGGTAGCGTGTTGGATTGCGCATTCGATTCTGAGATTGCTAACGTCACCTCTTCTTCTCCCTCTTCGTTTCAAGTATTATTTTTTTTTATCTTAATTAGATATATTTTTAAGAGTAAAGGTGAAAAATCAACCTAGACCATCTTTTCGAATCAGAATTAGAAGTTCACAAATACATTACCAAGAACACGTGATTAATTCTAACAACTTTGAAAGATTGTAAACTTATCCTAATGTGTGTTATGTGATTTGCCATGGGTATGATCTAGTTCCTTGAAAGGCATTTATAACTTTTTTGATAAGAAAAATAATTCGATATACCAGACAAGCTTGGTAGATCGAAAGGCCGAAAAACGGCAGCCGGATAAACAGACAAGAGAGAGCAAAAAAAGCTATCAACCAATACTAGAAAGCAATAAAAACACCATAACACGAACGTTGAACAAAGCATGGACATGAACTGATGAAGCACATGAGGAACAGCCGAACAGGTAGTGCGTAGCACCACAAGAAGAGTAGAGAAGACACCACGAGAAGATATTTGCTTTTGTCCGTCATATATACATGTGTCCCTTTCTTTTTTCCGTCATATATCCATACCCCAACTCAAGTGTAGTGGGTTGCTCCTCAACTTGCATTTAGGTGTCTATCTCAAGAGTATTTGATTCCAGTATGACATCCCCTCTCTTTTGACACACATCAAAAGGACATGAGGTTGTGGAATGGAAAATTGAAGAACACAATTCACAATGCTCCATAATCACGTCATCCGTTCTCACAGAGAGATTCCTGATCATAGCCTCAAGAGAAGTCTCAAAAGTCTAAAACGGTTGGGGCATTAGTGGAGATGATGTAACCTGTATATTCTAATGGCTCATAAAACAAAAGAAATTCCAACATTCCACATGTTCTATATAAAGAAGCCTTTCATTGTTCATGTAGTCAGCCAACCCTTGAGTCTTGAAGTTCATACCATTGATAATACAACTGTATACCTCTCCATCGCTATACTGATATCCCCAAACACCAAGTTCATACGCATAGTCTTAGAATATGGAAAATTAATCATGGAAGTGTTCATCTTGCATCTATCTACACTCGAACAAAGCTATGGATTAGTAGCACGAGCGTGGAACGTAAGTGTTGGATCGTAATCGGTTAGCAGTGAGCTTGGGAACTGGCAATTAAGCTGTTCCCAAGGCAGCGGAAGTAAATAATCGCAAGTAATAAAAACAACAAAAGGCACAGTTCCTTTATAGAGGAACCCCACTACAACCAACTAGTTGTATGGGTAAACCTCTACCTCCGCTTGGAGGATTTTGAATGACTTACTTATATTGATTGCTTTGTTCCTTAGTTACACAACCGGATTTACAATTCTCTGTTCCTACAAGTTCTTCCTAACTCTAGCAACACTAGTAAATCCTCTCAACTGAGTTCCTAAGCTCACAACAGCAAAACACAAGTAACTCAAACCTTACGCTGACTTCTCAGTTCCCTTGCTCCAGGGAACTTCAGCTTCACCGTCGTCGAGATCACACACTCGCCGGCGGGGACTTCTCTTCCTTTTCTTTCTTTTCTCTGATGTGGGTGTTTGTAAGTTCTGGGAGAAGTACTCAGACCGAGTACTATTCATTTGGCTTTATGGTCCATTTGTCTTGGGCAGTCGCATCTTTCGTTTGTGTCCTAAATGCCCTTTGCTTGATGCCCAAGTTGTACTTTCTTCACATGTGACTTTGGTTTGAATTAGGTCAACTTCTTGGATCAATCGGACCGTTGGATGAAGCGTGACAGTCTGATCCTTAGACTGTTCCCTCGGGCTGTCTGAGACAGAATCCCGCGATCTGCGCTGAACGGTCGTTGTCCTCACATGTGAGTTCCCATGTCATGGGAACTGACTTCTTCAGAGTTCCCTTGATGGAAACTCTTCATCGTTGTAAGCTTGTGTTCTCTTGATTGTTTCTGGGAGTTCCCACTTCATGGAAACTTTCCTCTTCAGAGTTCCCTTGATGGGAAACTCTTCATTGTGGCCTGCAGTGGCTTTTGGTCATTCGTAGGAGTTCTTGGTTGTACCTGTGTTCCTTAGAAATACTTGAACAAACCACATTAGTTCCCTATGATGTTTGTCATTATCAAAACTTAAGAGAATTGAATCGTTGATCCGTTGTTTAGAACCAGAGGTCCCAACAATTTCCCCCTTTTTGATGATGACAAACCCATCACAAAAATGCAAGTATTTCAATGAATGATATGCTGATGAGTTCCTAAGTATGATTTTGGGAAGTCACTCTTAGTGAAACATTTAGATTTAGGGAGCCACTTCTGGTGAGACACATAGTTCCTATTAAGCTTTTTATGCAATTGTTCCCCCTTAGCTTATGCGTGGTCTATGATAACTTAAACTCTTAACTCATCTCGCATTTTTTATCTTTCCCCCTTTTGACATCATCGAAAACAAGCAAAGCAATATTAGGAAAGAAAGGAACACGCAATCAAAATAAAGACCATTTCATTACTTAAGATAATATGTACAATGGGAACCCAAGTACAATTGGTGGTCATTTTTGGATTAAGGGAACAAGAAGGGAGAGATCATGGGTTTTGAGGGAACAGGGCGTCACAAAGGCGCGTAAGGACCTGTGTAAGCTTTTCTTGTCCTCTGGCCAACGCTGCTTGGTCCCTAGCAATCTGGTCGAGTGTGTTGGCGATGCGGAGCAGCACTGGAGAGTTCCCCTCTTGTGGACCAGACTCTAGTGGAGCCGTCTCCTCTACAGGCTCCGAGTGCCTCATTTTCTGGGCAACTGTAATGTCCAGCTCCCTTCCAAGCTTGATTTCATCTTTAGAGGCGTCGTAGAGACCCTCTTTTTGTAGGAGCTTCTTTATCAGCCCGGAGTAGGGAAGGGAGTGGGACTTGGAGGCCATGCACTTCTCCATGTGCCCAAGGATTATTCGGGGAAGATTTATGGGCTTCTTGAGGAGGAAGTGGTAGAGGATAATGGCATCTGGAATGTTGACGACCAAGCGCTTCTCTTGGCGTGGTATCACCACGTTGATGATGAATTGGTGAGCGAGCTTGGCGACCAAGGACAGATGATGCGTCGAGAGGATCTTAGAGGGAACCCGACCCTCAAAAATTGTGTTGCACACCTCGGCGTTGTTGAAGTCGCCCCAGAGCTTGCTGGGCACCTCGCTAAGCCCTTGACCAGGGACCTGGAGTTGAAGGCGGATTGTAGACGTTGTAAAAATGAACTCGTCGCCTTCGTGGGAGAGAGTTCCCTGAGTGCCGTCGTTGGTGATAGTGAAGTTGTTGTAGAATCGACGCACTTGTGAGGGATCCACGCTCACAGTTTCTTGGCAGAGTCTCTCCCAGCCCTGGGCCTTGATCAGGTCCCACAGTTCCTCCAGACCATTTTCAGTCAGCACTTCTTCTGAAACAATGAGGTGAGGAAGAAGCTTCCGGCGCTCATCGACATGATGCTTGGTGGTCCCCTTCCCCTTCCTTGAAGTGCTTTTGGATGTGTTCCCCCTAGAGACCGTGCGAGGTCCTTTCTGCTGAGGGGGTGCAACCGCTTCAATCATAAGCACGCGGTCCCTTGGTGGTTGGGAACTCGTGGACACCACCATTTGGTGTCCAGGTGTAGGGATCCGTGCTGGCTCCTTTGTAGCTGGAGCTTCTTCTTCTTCTTCGACCTCATCGTGGGATGTCCCTTCTTCCTCGGAGGAGCTCGAACCTGAGCCCTCCGCGTCATCTCCAGGATGACTTGTTGTTGCCTCAGCACCTCCAGCTGGTGCGAGGTCCCTTCTCTCCGTGGGCTCTTGAGGAGCCACCTTTTCTGGGGACTTTGTCCCTTGGGAGACTGTGTGCTCAGAGGGACCCCTGTTGAGTTCTTCCTCGATGGCCTTGAGTTGGGCTTCCTCCTCCAAAGTTCCCATGCTGATTGGAGGAGGATCCTTGGTCATTTTGCCGATGACCACAGAGAGAGGAAGATCGTCGTCGTCTGAGGTGAGAGCGACGGTACTTTTGGATGGTGAGGGAGAGGGGAGTTTGGTGGTGGTGGGAGACGTGATGGAAGAGGGGAGAGGAGAAGAGGGAAGAGGGGTGGTTAGTTGAGTGGAAGGGGGAGGAAGGTATCTGGTGACTTGGGGAGTAGGGATCCCCGAAGTGGAAATGGGAGTGGTGGAGATGTGTTTTGGTGAGGAGGGAGAAGGAGTTGGAGATCCCGTAGTTAGAGGGACGGGAGGAATGGAAGGAGGTTGGGGAGGTGGAGTTCCCATCGTGGTGGGAACTGGAGAAGGCGGTGGAGGAGGAGTCGATTGTTTTGTGAGAGTGCCCTTGGAGGTGGGAACTGAGGGAGGTGGTGGAGGGGGGGGTTGGTCGTTTTGTGGGAGGAGATTTGGGAGGTCCCTCGATTTGAAGAGGAGGGATGGAGGAGGACGAGGGGAGTAGACTCTGGGGTTCGGAGGTCCCATCGTCGGAAGGGAAAGGGTAGGGAGGTTTGGGAGCACAAGAACTCTCCTTGGAGCAGTTCAGGTAGTCCTCAAACTTGAAGAAAGCCTTCTTTCTGGGCTCCGAGAATTCAGAGGCCTCAAAGTGTTTACACTTTTTGGATTTGGAGGGGTCGTGAGAGTGTTTGGATTTTTTGGATTTTGAGGGATCTTTTGATGAGTGACGGCGTTTGGATGAGTGGCGATGTTTGGATTTGTGGGGTTTTTCATTGATTGAGGGGCGAGCGTCTCCGAAGTTGTCAACGATGACAACTCCGGAGGAGGTGTTGGTATTTGGAGGAGGGAGAGGAAGAGATTCGGAGGAAGAGGTCCAGGAGACGGTTTCGTCGGCCTGAGGAGGAGGAGGAGGCAAGAAGGGGCTTACTTGACTGTATAGCCCTTGGATGAGGACATCCTTCATGGTTGGGTCTTGTTCTTGCTCGATCTCTTTTAGTTGAGAGATGAAAAGGATGCGAGGATTGGCAAGTACCCACGCTTTGATTTGGGCGAATGTGTGTTGAGGGGCCATTTTTGTAAGAAATTGGGAGGCTTTGGAGGTTTCTTGAAAAGAGAGTGAAAGGGATTTGGGGAAGACGAATGACAGAGATGTAAGATGGAATAAAGGGCCTAAAAATGGCAAAGAGGGGTTTTAAAGGAGAGAGGAGGTGAAGGGTAGAAAGGGAAGTGGAGTAACCTCGGTAACCGTTGCCCAATGAACGTGGGGCGCCGTTTCAACTTCTCAAGCACGCTTCTGGACACGCGTCACAATCTCTTGGGAAGTCCTTTTCAAATTTTGAATACTTGGCCTTTAACGCTTCAGAGCTTCTGACACAAAAGTCCGCTTCCCAAGTGACGGTTTTTCTTTGAAAATTAGTCAGCGTTCCCTTTGTAGATGCATCAGTTCCCATGATCTTTTCAAGGTTAGGGAGAGTGAAGTGGTTAAGGGAACTTCACACTCGTCTTTTTGTGGGGCTAGGGAACTCAAAGGGAACCAGACAATTTGTAACTCGATAAAGGAAATGTTTTGGCTCATGAGAAGCATTTGTCTGGTCCCTAGCTTAGGGTGGGTCATATGATCAACCGTCATGGTGGCTTGTAATGAGGGATAAAGGGAACTCTGGTTGATCATTTTGGGCCAAAAGAAATAGAGTTCCTTTGTACACATTTTTCTCTAGACTAGTAATCATGGCATAGTGAAAGCAATAAATCCAAGTTCCCTATCATGCAATCTTAGATAAACTAGTCAGGCATTGAGAGAGAGATAAACAGGGACTTGTTTAGTTTAGAGTTATCATCCCTAGAAGTATTTGAAAACGCTGGTAGGGACGTCTGTCTAAAGCTTTGGTAAGAATATCCGCAATTTGCTCTTCAGTTCTACAGTGTTCCATCGAGATGTTCCCATTTTCAACATTGTCACGTAGAAAGTGATGCCTTATATCAATATGCTTAGTTCTAGAATGATGCACAGGATTTTTGGAAATGTTTATGGCACTAGTGTTATCACAGAGTATGGGAACTGGGCCAAAAGACATACCGTAATCCTGGAGTTGTGACTTAAGCCATAGAACCTGGGAACAGCATGATGCGACAACCACATATTCGGCTTCAGCTGTGGAGAGTGCCACTGAGTTTTGCTTTTTAGATCCCCACGAGACTAAGCATGACCATAGGAACTGGGCCATTCCTGAAGTGCTCTTTCTGTCAACCAAGTGCCCTGCAAAGTCAGCATCTGTGTATGCAATGAGCTCAAGGGAACTGTTCCTTGGATACCAAAGGCACAAGTTATCGTTCCCTTTGAGATACCTGAAAATTCTCTTCACCTCTTTCAGGTGTGATTCCTTAGGGTTAGCTTGAAAACGAGCACAAAGACATACGGAGAACATGATATCAGGTCTACTAGCTGTTAAGTAGAGAAGGGACCCGATCATACCTCGATAGTTCCTTTGGTCCACACTGATACCTGTTTCATCTGCATTGAGCCTTGAATTTGGTGAGATGGGAGTGTCAATGGGATTTGAATGTTCCATCCCATACTTCACAAGCATTTCCTTGATGTATTTCTGTTGATGAATCTTTGTTCCCTCCTTTGTTTGGGATATTTGAAGTCCCAAGAAGAACGTGAGTTCCCCAATGAGACTCATCTCAAACTCACTGCTCATGAGGTCCTTAAACTTCTCTACAAGAGTTTCGTTAGTTGCTCCAAACACAATGTCATCAACATATACTTGCACAATCAAAATGTCTTTAGATTCTTTCTTTAAAAACAAAGTCTTGTCTATGGAACCACGAATGTATCCATGGGACAAGAGGAATTGAGCAAACCTGTCATACCAAGCTCGGGGAGCTTGTTTGAGTCCGTAAAGGGCCCTTTCCAGGAAATAGACATGGTTGGGCATTTTCTCATCTTCGAATCCTGGAGGTTGGGCCACATACACTTCTTCCTTGAGATGTCCATTTAGGAAGGCTGTTTTCACATCCATTTGATAAAGTTTGAATCCCTTGTGAGCGGCATAGGCGATGAGGAGTCTGATTGCCTCGATCCTGGCAACTGGTGCGAAGGTCTCATCGTAGTCAATCCCTTCCTCTTGCATGTATCCTTGTGCTACTAACCTAGCCTTGTTCCTTGCTACAGCTCCAGTATCATCGAGCTTGTTCCTAAAAACCCATCGAGTTCCTATGATGTTCTTGTTTTTGGGCCTAGGAACTAGCTTCCAAACTTTGTTTCTTTCGAATTGGTGGAGTTCCTCTTGCATGGCTTGAATCCAATCTGGGTCCTTTAATGCTTCTTTGATATATTTGGGTTCCACCATTGAAACAAACGCGTTAAAAGCACAAAAATTATTGAGAGAGGAACGAGTTTGCACACCTTTATCAAGAGGGGAGATGATGTTCTCAAGGGGGTGGTCCTTCCTTTGTTGAAAGGTTCTTGTATGAGTGAGTTCCTTTGCATGTGTATCATCCTCAGTCGGTGTTTCTTTGTCATGGGAACTCTCATCTCCAGCTTCTTCATTTGATGTTTCTTCAGAGATTTCTGGCAGGTTTCCTCTTTGTTCCCCTTGAATACTTGATTCTGGCAGGGTATTGTCTTGGGGGACAGCAGAGTTGTTCCCTGAAGAGGGGACCTCGAGAGAGTTGGAGGTGTCTTGTGGTTCTTATGAGGAAGGAGCCTCGAGGGAGGTTTGATCAGTGAGGGTTGGACCTTCGTCGTTGTTCCTTGGTTGCGGGATATTGCTTGCACTTGGATAGTCTTCATCCCTTTTTCTTGGCTCATCCTCGTCATCATCATCGTCTTCATGTCTGACTAGCTTGAACAGAGTTCCCTTCCCTTGGGCCTCGGTTCCCATCTTTACAGACTTTTCATTGAAGACGACATGAATGCTTTCCTCTATCTTCTTGGTTCTTTTATTGTAGACCCTGTAAGCTTTGCTTTGTGATGAGTATCCCAGGAAGATCCCTTCGTCGCTTCTGGGGTCGAATTTTCCAAGATTGTCTTTGCCGTTGTTGTGAACAAAACATGTGCAACCAAATGTTCTCAAGTGTGAGATGTTTGGTTTTCTCCCTTTGATGAGCTCATAGGAAGTCTTGTTGATCAGGGGCCTTGTCATGGCTCGATTTAGGATGTATGTAGCTGTGGAGATTGCTTCAGTCCAGAAGTACTCAGGAACTCCACTTTCGATCATCATGGTTCTAGCCATGTCCTCCAGAGTTCTGTTCTTTCTCTCGACCACTCCATTTTGCTGAGGAGTACCAGGAGCTGAAAAGTTGTGAGAGATCCCATTTTGCTCACAGAAGTTTAGGAACTCCGAGTTTTGAAACTCAGTTCCGTGATCAGATCTGATTGCTTTCAGTTTCAGCCCCAAGCTAACTTCTGTTCTTTTGATGAAGGGCTCAAATTCTTCAAACGCTTGTGATTTTGCCTTCAAGAAAATAACCCTGGTGAATCTTGAAAAATCATCAATTAAAACATACATGTACCTTTTTCCACCGTAGCTAGCTGTTCTCATGGGACCACAGAGATCCATGTGAATTAACTCCAGGGACCTGGTTGTGCTTACCACCTTCTTGGGTTTGAAGGAGGTCCTGGTCTGTTTCCCTCGAACACATGCTTCACACATTTTGACTCCTTCGAGATTAATTCGTGGAAGACCAATGACCAGATCCTGTAGATAAAGCTTCAGGATTTGATTCACACCAGCATGTCCCAATCTTCGATGCCAGAGTTCCGTGTCATCTTGGGAACTCGCAAGGCACAACTTCATTGGTGGTTCAAAGTTGGTGTCCACCACATACACATTGTTGTATCTTCTTCCTCTCAGAGTTACTTTGTTGGTCTTCTTGTTGATGACGAGACATTCATCTGAGTCGAAAGTGACGATGTTGTTCCCTTGATCACACATCTGGGAGACACTCAACATTATATCCCAGATCCTTTACCAGATTTACGTTGCTGACTTTGATGGATTTGTTGAGCAACACTTCTCCTTTTCCAATAACTTCTCCTTTGTTCTTGTTGCCAAATGAGACGTGGCCTCCTTCGGCATGAGTGTGGAGTGAGATGAGGATATCCTTGTTTCCTGTCATATGGTTCGAGCATCCACTATCTATGAACCATGTACTGTTCCCTCTCACTGCCACCTACAAGGAAAAGTTAGTGTTTTGAGACCCAAGCAAGATGACTCTTGCCAGGTCCCTTGCAAGGGAATACATTTTCATTTAAGATATAGTCAGAAATGTTGATGTCTTTGGAATTTTGAGAGTTGGAGTTCCTTTGGTGATGAGTATGACGTTTTTGTCTGTTTGGGAACTCATGGCTTTTAGGGGTTTGGGCTCTCTTCTTGGGACATGCATCCTTGTAGTGCCCATGAGCACCACAGTGCCAACATGTCTTGTAGTATTCTCCCAGGTAGTATTTTGGGTGTGGTCTCTGGATACGGTTCCTATCCATGGTTTCTTTGTTGTACACTCGAGACCCATTTCCCTTAGCAATTTTGACATAGATTCTATGTCCAGAGTTCCCAGTATAGTAATCTTTCTCACCATTGTTTCCACTCTCTAGGACCCTGATTTTCTCCTCGAGATGAGCATTTTTCTGTTTCTCACACTGAAGTTCTAAGGCCCTACACTCATGGATCTCATGTTCGCTCAGGGGTGACTTTCCGTTCTTGGAGCACTCACCTTTGTATCCTATGCCATGTCTGGCTGGGACAAACTTAATTTGGGAACTAGAGGCTTCAAGATGTTCGGAAGTCTTACTCAGGTTTTGCAGGAGGGTGTTCTCATCTTTCTCTAGAGTTTTGATTTCTCTTTCTAGATCTACGATGTGAGACACATGGGACTTGAGTTTTTCTAGAAGGGATATGCAGTTGGGTAAGGCTCAAGACCAACTAATTGAGAATTTATGTGTTCCTGTTTTTCCAACTTGTTTTGCAGTTTTATGTTATCTTTAACAAGACTTGAAAGAATTTTCAACAACTCAGGTTTTTCATAATTACTCAAGGAATCAAGAACAGTTTCAGTGGTTACCTCACTGGGTTGTTCCCAGTGGTTTCTCTTATGGCCATGCCACACATGTCTGGGAGTGCTCATGATTCAGGATCTTCGTCTTCATCATCACTCCAGGTAGCGATGTAGGCCTTCTTTCCTTGCTTTCTGCCATCAGTTCCTTGTGGACATTCCTTCGCAAAATGTCCTTTCCTGTTGCATTTGTAGCAAGTCACTTCTGAGAGATCCTTCTCTATGGGCTTTCTTTGGGAACTTTGTCCTTTTCCCCAGTTCCCACTGTTTCGTTGAGACTTTCCTTTGTAAAAATTTCGAAGAGCCCTTGTCACAAGAACTAGCTCTTCATCCTCTTCTTCTTCGGAGTCTTCATGTTGTTCTTGGGATTTGAGCATCTTTTCGATCTTGAGTGCGATCCCTCGATGAGCTCGAGTTTGTTCCTTATCATCAATTTTCCTCTTCTCATGTCCCACTAGCTTTCCAAATACTTGATGGAGCATAAGCGTTCGATTTTCTGGGTTTTCCTTGAACATCGTTCTCTCGTTTGCCCATTCTCCAGTCAATCCATTGAAGAGTTGTTTTACCTTCATTTTGTGGGTGATTTCTTCTTTTGTGATCCCCAATCCTTCCATCTTAGTGCAAAGTCCTTCAAACCGGGATTGTTAGCTGTCGACGGACTCTCCCATTTCCATTTGGAAGTTGTAGAACTCCCTCTTTGCGTTCATTTGAAGATCTTCTCTGAGATCTGAGTTCCCAACGTGCATTTGTTGGATGGCTTCCCACATTTCCTTGGCTGTGTCAAGGTTTGCAACCCTGTCACAATCTTGTACGCACATGGACCTTTTTAGATACTGTTTTGCTTTGTAGTTTGCCTCCATGCACTTGTACTCGTTGGGACCCCACTTTGAGAGGTCGTTGACAATAGCTGGATCGATTTCGAAGTTCCCCCTTTCGATGACACACCAGGCTTGGTAGTCTTGGCCACGCATCCAATCTTTCATGTCGCGTTGCCAGCTTTCAAATCTTCCTGTGATAAGCCTTGGCGGCTTGCTGGTATTGTTCCCCACCTGAGTAAGTTCCTGAGCCATTTTGACACCTGCGATGCTAACACAAATCTAGAGCGCAAACTCTGATACCAATTGTTGGATCGTAATCGGTTAGCAATGAGCTTGGGAACTGGCAATTAAGCTGTTCCCAAGGCAGCGGAAGTAAATAATCGCAAGTAATAAAAACAACAAAAGGCACAGTTCCTTTATAGAGGAACCCCACTACAACCAACTAGTTGTATGGGTAAACCTCTACCTCCGCTTGGAGGATTTTGAATGACTTACTTATATTGATTGCTTTGTTCCTTAGTTACACAGCCGGATTTACATTTCTCTGTTCCTACAAGTTCTTCCTAACTCTAGCAACACTAGTAAATCCTCTCAACTGAGTTCCTAAGCTCACAACAACAAAACACAAGTAACTCAAACCTTACGCTGACTTCTCAGTTCCCTTGCTCCAGGGAACTTCAGCTTCACCGTCGTCGAGATCACACACTCGCCGGCAGGGACTTCTCTTCCTTTTCTTTCTTTTCTCTGATGTGGGTGTTTGTAAGTTCTGGGAGAAGTACTCAGACCGAGTACTATTCATTTGGCTTTATAGTCCATTTGTCTTGGGCAGTCGCATCTTTCGTTTGTGTCCTAAATGCCCTTTGCTTGATGCCCAAGTTGTACTTTCTTCACATGTGACTTTGGTTTGAATTAGGTCAACTTCTTGGATCAATCGGACCGTTGGATGAAGCGTGACAGTCTGATCCTCAGATTGTTCCCTCGGGCTGTCTGAGACAGAATCCCGCGATCTGCGCTGAACGGTCGTTGTCCTCACATGTGAGTTCCCATGTCATGGGAACTGACTTCTTCAGAGTTCCCTTGATGGAAACTCTTCATCGTTGTAAGCTTGTGTTCTCTTGATTGTTTCTGGGAGTTCCCACTTCATGGAAACTTTCCTCTTCAGAGTTCCCTTGATGGGAAACTCTTCATTGTGGCCTGCAGTGGCTTTTGGTCATTCGTAGGAGTTCTTGGCTATACCTGTGTTCCTTAGAAATACTTGAACAAACCACATTAGTTCCCTATGGTGTTTGTCATTATCAAAACTTAAGAGAATTGAATCGTTGATCCGTTATTTAGAACCAAAGGTCCCAACAGTAAGATAGGTCCACACAATAGTTGGTAAACACACAAGAGGAAGAAATAGAACTTATATTCCCCAACAATAGCAGCAAAATTTGATAGGTTGATAATTGTTGATGCCTTATCAAAAATACACCCCTAATTACTTGACTAGTATAGCAAGCAAGTCAAGGTCGTAGCCAAGAAAATCTAGTTATTTGTATTTCTAAGCAAGTAGTTTTACCAACGTTGAACAAAGAGAGGGTTTTGATTGATTGATTAATTCTAAATTAAGGTAGAAAGCAATTAAACAAATTGTAGATGTTGTTGAAATAATTATGAGAAAGCAGTTTCATCCAAAAATATCCACTTTTGGTTAGATTATTTGATAATTAATCTAGTCTTTTTTATCTAATTGATTATTTCTCTCCTGGTCTTAGGTAAATGAATAAGTTAACAAGCCTTGAGGATTCTTATTATCAAATAATCATAAAATAATCAAGATTAAATAGAATAATAGCATTAAGAACAAGGATAACCAAGATACATGCACCACTAAACAACGAGTTAAGCATTCAACACACAAACAAATCTCTTCTCAACAATTTTAGTTCTACGATTCCTAAGATATTGAGTTTGCTACTAAAGATCAAGCTTTTCAACGTGAAAATACTAAACTCTAGTAATAGAATAGTTTCAATCTCAACTAGTTGCGCAAGCTAGAAGAAATTAATAACATTCAATCACCAATAAGCATAAGAGAATTTGATACTAATCAAAAGGAATAAAACTAGAATAGAAATCTCACAAGAGATTTATTTTCTCTAACTTGTTCTTCAAACTAAAATAATATTCTGATCTCTAAAACTCAAAATAAAGGTCTTATAAAACTAAAAATACAAAAAATAAACCGAAAATATAAAATAAGAAATAAAACATAAAGATGAATCCAAAAAGAATCTTTGTTGTGCAAAACCAACAACAACGTGATCGCTTGTCACCTACGGTCGCGGTATTCAATTTTTCTCCTTTCTATTTCATGTATTGCAATTGTGATCGTGGTTTATCACATGCGGTCGCGATTCTTCTGTCAACGACATTTAGGTGGCACTTTCAAAGGCTGTTTTGACTCTCTTTGAGTGGTAATTTGAACTCGGAGTACATGAATGATAGCTCTTCGAGTTATCTTTCCAATGACACCAAAATGAGCTCCAAACAACCACCGTAGCTCCTGAACAAAGTATCGTAAGATAGAGGTGTTGAAATAATAACTCCAAATCAACACTTCAAATCTAATCTTGTGTTGAATCATCCTTATAACTCTTGGTTTCTTCCATTAAACTCTTGACTTCGACTTTCACAACATACTTACAATAACATCTGTTGAGAGGGTTTCTTGACAACAAATAAATTTATATCAAGACCCCGCTGTTGTATAGCAGAGCCAGGTTCGTCCGCAGGGAGAAAGTCAGTATCAAGTTTTATTACTTCTCACGCAAGCAATCAATTAAAGGTAGGGTTTTTATCAAGGAAAGAGAATTCTAAGGTTTAGGTATCCCCACAACAACAATTATGCATGCCAAACGCTAATGAAACATAAAGATCATGCTTTTATAACATAAAGGTGTCAACTTTCGTAAACTTAAGCAAGTAAATCAATCAACTTTCGTCCTATCAATAAACTTACTATCTATCTCTTCTACTTCAACTAGGATAGATCTGCTTTCGCTTCAAAACCCTAATTTGACTATTCTGATTCAAGGTTTCTGCTTTGGCTTCAACTATGAATAAGAAATTCCCTTCAACTTTCGTCTCAAGGATTAAGAACAAGAGAATAGATTCATGCAATAAAAACAATCAAGACATGATCATAAACAAGCATGCACAACCATTGTTGGGTTCAACCCCAACCTTAGAGAGAGAGACTACTCACAATTCATAATAATTGAGAACATCTAAATTAAATTAAAAAGCAAGCTTACAACTTGAATTCAAAAAAAAACTTGTTCTCCAAGCTATCTTCTCTACTCTTTCTCTCGTCCCTCTCTCTTCTCTCCTCCTCCTCCTCTTACTTGCCCTCCAAGGCAATTGATTGTGTAGAGAATAACAAAGGGTAGACAAGAGTATTTATAGAGAAACTATTCTATCTTAAATCTATCTCTAAGGAAATAAATCTATCTTAAATCTAACTATAAGGAAATAATATCTTCTAATAAGATATACTCCTTTCTATCTATTTAATAACATAAAAGGAAACAAGATAGAAGCCTTTTAATTAAACACGCCGACTCGGACACACTGCTTCTCACGGGACCTCGTTAACGACCTTGTCAGGGTCGAAAACAGCCTTGAGTACAACTTGCATAGAAGATTCGTTACAGCTCCGTTTGACTCGATTCTTTTTCCCATGTTCTTGTAATGAATTTCTATATCTCTTTCCAAGCTCAAACTTGATTTTCAATAACTTTACTTGAGCGCTTAATCTTCATCTTCTCTTCATGCTTGAGTGCTATCTTCACCGTCTTTACTCCTTTCTTCAAAATATGCTCCAAAAAGCTTCTAAAACCCTACAAAACACCACCAAAGCTTATGTAGACTCCATATCTCAAGAAAATACAAAAACCTACACAAATGACTCAAAACAAAACAAAAAACTAAAGAAAAAGACTCAAAAGACACAAAAACACACCCTAAAAACATGACTAAAAAGGCGGACATCAACATCCTAAAACACTCATAAATAATGCTAAAAGTTATTGTTACACTGTACAAACTACCATGTATGAAGAACTTATTTCACACCTTTGAATTATAGGCCTCTAGAACTATTGAGTTCAGTTAGCAATTGTAATAGCTGCGGTTTTTAAGGATATTTTCGAATTTTTCTCGGATATCTTTTTAATCTTTTTATCCGTTTTAACGCTTAATCCAATATTTTTTGTTGGAGATTAAATCCTAGAAAATTGTTGGTGATGACCTAAAATCATAAGGAAATGATTTTATGGATTGATGTGAATTTTAGGATTTTTCGGTGGAAAAAGAATATTTATTGGATAAGCCGTCTTTTTAATTATGTACCGGAAGGAATGTAAAATACGAAACGGAAACCTTAAAAATAGAAGGTAGCAAGATAAAATCATAGAAAATTGGTTTTATTGGTCTACATAATTTACGGGACGTTTTCCGTTTTGTAAGTTTTTCCACCCGAGGTACATAATTTTACCGGTTTAATGCGAGCCCCGTTTCGGGACGGAATTTTACACGTGACATCTTGCTTAACGTTGAAGGACTTGGGGAGATAGAATTTTAAAGCCAACCTTTGTTGACTATTTCAACCATCATCATCATCTTCCATTCTTTCTTCCAAACGAAAGCCGAGAGAGGGAGAGAGCGGACGGAACGACGCCGGGCGAATTGTTCGAACCTCCACCTTGCCACCACCTTGCCACCACCTTGCTAGCCACCACCCCATATCCTCCTCTTGTGTGTGTGCAGACAGCAGACGAACCAGCAGGGAGATAGAATTAGGACGGAGCGGACTCGGGGAGAGGAGTAGGCGCCACCTTCGTCTTCGGCTTCTTCTTCGCCTTGTTCGGGACGCCGCCGGCGTTCAGCAGCTCACCTACCACCATCCACCACCAGGGGTTGACACCGGACACCACACCGCCACCCTCAGGCCTTTGGGTCGAGCCGCCATCGAGCCGAACAAGCTCGAAGTTCGAGTAAAGGTATAACGCTCGAAATTAATTAGCGGGGTGGTTACAGAGCCATTGAAAGGACCTTTCGGTTCCGCTTTGCTAAGTAAATTTATGGTTTTTATAATCTTGACGTTAATACAGTTCCACAGGTTCAAACCGCTCGAGAAACGGACGTCTGGATCGTTACTTATAGCGAATACAAGTTTAGACATCGGTTGTCAGGTAAAGGACTTCGGATAATTACTTGGGATTCGTCGTTAATCCGTTTGAGCTGAAATTTGGTAATCTTGTAATACTGTTACTGATGAACAATTTTTATTTAGAAAATTGTTTCAAAAGGGAAGCGGATAATTAGTTATAATTCCGCCAAGATGGCTCCTTGAAGCATAATAACTAAGGATTTATATATATATCGATATTCGGAAATCAAATCGTTTATCGATTAGGAAGTTGTAGGATTGGATTGTACAACTAAAAATTGTATCTATGAGCTCCTTGTTGAAGAATCTGTTGTTGTAATTGACAGAAGGCAGATAAAGATTTCTTTTGGGATCGCTGAGAGCTTTGAGCGCGCCTTATAAGGCAAGTGGATGGTTCGCTCTTGGATTAATGTTATTAAATGAGGAATTGAATCCCATTTAATATTTGTATTGGGAACAACTTGTATGCTTAATAAAATATGATAGGTTATTATATTGTTAGAAATAATGACCATGTTGTTTATTCAGTTTGCGATAGAACTGGATTTAGGTCCGTTATGTGCGACCTTATATGCTGTCTCTTGCTGAGACTTTGTTGTTTATTAAGATAGCTTCAGGGAGGGGAACGTGGTTCCATATCCTCTCTTTAAAAGAAATTTTCATTAGGAGGGGCCTAATCCTAATGGTGGGTCATGACTCTTTCCCTTGCTCTTCGTGTGAGAGGGATGATGCGCACTTTAGCTAAGTGCAATTTGGCACGGTGCAGTGTAGATGACAGGGTAATAGGCCTCTCTGATCTCTACATCACCATATGCAAATGAAAGATCAAGGGATAGTTTAAATCCTGCGATCTTGGTACAATGTAGACGACCATGGATGAAATACACCGAAGATCTCTACAGTACCAAAATATCTCGGTAGTAGTTCGAGCCGATTAAAAGCCACCAACCTGTTTGTGAAAAGATTAAAACTAATATAAGATAAGTGCGTTAGGCACATTAATGTACCTGAATGGTTAATCCAGTCGGAAAGCCATTTTTGCCCCGGTTATGAATGATTCTTAATCAAACTTTGATTAAGTCAATCTGATTAGTCGATGGAGGCTTTAAAAGAAAATATTGTGTGATTAATATAAGTTCCCAACAATTATTCATGTTTCTTAATGGAACCGCAAGTTGTGGTGTCCTATCTTTTGATTATGCATGCCTCATTCTTATCCTCTATGGGACTGCTAACTGTTGGATCATCGACTGGTTGTCATTCGAATTTCGATGCCAATATGTTTAGTCACTACCATAGGAACCAGTCATTTTCTCCACTTGCTTAGTCTTTCATTAGACTAATCCGACCACCTTATTCAATTGCATGGTCGGCTGGTGCCCACCGTCTGTATACGACGCATCAGCTACTAAAGAAGTTAATCCGCGAAGAGAAGGCTAGCCAAGGAGTTTAGAATGTAAAAAGGTTTTGAAAGTGGTCGTTTGAAGAAGAACAAGTCTGATGTAAATATTTTACTTATGTCCAAGTTGTGGTTATGCTTTTGTGTATGGAAGAAAGTCATACTATGGTTTGTAATAAAGTGTTGTAATACTTGATGTGTTTATAAGTTTTAAAGCCTTGGGTAACCTTGAATTGGAACTAATTAGGGTTACTGGCAGTAACACCTCAAGTTCAATAAGGAGGGGGTGTTACAGCAATTTTACTAGACCTATAAATTTTTAGATCACTCTATCCGATCCAAGAAAATCAAATGAATTGAGACCTTTGAAAATTGGTCGAAAACTTGTCACAAGCGAGATCAGTATATAATCGATGAATTCATAACTCATTCGATTGACCAAGCTAAACATAGTGGGTAAGTGGTAACTGGTGGTACCGTTCATAGTTTTATTTTTGTTTATTAGAAGACAATTAGGGCTCGTTTAGTATTGAGTATGGAAAGAAAACGGTTAAGGAAATGTATTTAATTTATTTTTAGGTTATTATTCATTCATCAAAATGATAAACCTTGTCCTTCTCCCATTTTTCATGCAAAATTTGAGTTAAATCTTCTCATCTCATTGACAAATTTTAAATTGGATAAGTATATCTTCCATGCTTCTCTAATTTGAGTTAATTCTCCTCATCGTTCTACACATATTTGGGGCTTTATGGCTGAGCTTGCTCTTAATCATAGTCTTTATGTTTGATGAATCGAAAAGATTATAAAGTAGGGGATCGATTATAATTTTTTTCATAGATCATGGACTATTTAATGAATTGTTAAAGTTGAAAGATTTATATGTAATATTTTTTTATGATGAGGAACCCACCTTCGATGGTAAATCTCATGCTTATGACCTAGTGAAAAGGATCACAAACTAGGTAAACCATTGTGCATGGACCGACTCAACTCAATAGAAGAAGGATGATAAAGATTTGGCTAGTTTTCACCCAAGTGAAAGGGCAGAGACGGAAATCGAACCCAGGAGCCTCCACCACCCCCTACGTCTTACTATTAGGCCAACATGTTTGGAGCGTATGTGCCCATCTTCAATTGAACCAGAATAGATATACTGGGTTTAGAAAGTATTGACATAATAAGCTTAGAATTTTTAGTTGGTATGGCCAATTTTTACAAGTTGCAAACATCTATCATCTATCAAATGAGTTTAGAATTTTTAGATAGAATATGAGTCCCCGATATAATAAAAAATATTAATTGATGTAACTTGTATTACCAAGGCCGTCCAATCGAAATGTGGGGCCCTTTGCAATTATTATATATGAAAATTTTAAAATTTTATTTTATTAAAAGTGTTGAATTATATACTATTTATATTCACATTATAATCTTATAAATAAAAACAAAGAACAATTAGATCTTACTAAGATATATAATACATATAATATTTTTCACGAAAACTGAATAAAAAATACAATTAAAATGACAAAAAAGTCATGGGAAAATTAGTAAAATTCATTACTACTAATCTATTATTATATAAAAGCCGCGACCCATTAATCTAATCACACTTTTCAAACTAGGCCCCATGCGAAGCATGAGCCCATTACTAGTAATAAAAACGATGTTGAAATTGTAAGTTTATTACTCTTAGGTTTGAGTTTGCTACCTAGTAACCTTTAATATCTATATTGTTAAATTATTTCTCAACTCGATAGAACCAAAAAATAATATATTCACCTAATTGTTTTTTTGTTTAGTGGAAAGCTATTTTTTATACCCTAAATATTATAATTGTGAGCGGGTAAAACAAACATAATTACCATAACTATTTTTAAGGCAGTTGGCCAGCCCAAGGAGGATAATATTTTTAACCTTACAGATATAATTTTCGGCCCCCCTGTCTCTCCCTCTTCCATTATAAATACATGCCCTAGGCATGTAGGGAGAGACACATGTGCACATCGGCATATTCAGAAATCCTAGGCAGGCTAATATTCGCTTAGCTCGACTGTTTAGGGTTTCACCGCTCTCTTTTTGTACCTCGTCGCTCAAACGACAATTGCTCTTCTGACTTAGGCATCGGAGGTGGATTAGGGGGTCCCCGCCCCCTTGTGTCCATTGTTTTGCAGGTTTACTAGGTCAAGAGATTGAAGAGGAGCGGAAGAGGTGGAGTTCTTAATTGGTGTATTTAATACGAATTCAAGGCGAGATTTTGTACACCAACAATTGGCACCGTCTGTGGGAAACGAGTATTCGATCCACGCAGTCATGGTGTTGGAATCGATACCGGAGAATCAAGAAGTCAACTTTGAAGAGACCGGGGCATCGTCGCGGAGCGAACTCGCACGAACCACCCCCGGCGAACGAAACCGCGAGCGCGGGTCGAGTGCCACGGGCGCGGAAGCCGTACATCGCGAGCATGGACCGGCGGCCGAAGTCGAAAACCCTTAAGTTCGCTCAGAAAACCGCGCCCTAATGGAGATCATCAAGGTAATTTCGATACTCGCTCGGAAGATCAAACCTTCGTGCCTGAAAACGGTTCAAACCGTGATCTAGCCCCTCTTGCTAATACATCTGTTCATCGCACATGTCGTTTAGGGTCCGGATCAGTCGATGAAATTGACAATCATAATACTCCAGGGTTCGAGTCAACCGGATTTGACCAATTGTGGGAGTCGGCTATGCGTGTAGTCGAGAACGAAGAAGATCGAAGGATTCCGGGGCAAAGCGGGTCCGTCCGCGCGATCACGAGTGCCACGCAAAACCGCGATCATGACCCGGAGAGCCACGATCGCGGCCGATCGAGCCGCGCCCGCAGTCCTGAAAATCGCGACAACGGGCTGCGAATTTCCGAGCCCTCGCTCTCCATCCGCGAGTCGAACCCTTGTTTGGTTAGTCCACGTCCAGAGCAGGGTTAGTCCAGCCGTGCCGGGTCCAATCCCGTCAGAGGGGACAATCGTGTCGTCTTTTCATCCGATCCGAACAGCGGGAACAGGGCATCCACTACCAATGAAGAAGAAGATGAGATCACCCACGCCCTAGAAGCTGAATCTCAGTCAGAGCATGCCCTAGAAGAGGTCGCCAGGTTAAAACGCTCTTTGGATAAGATTCAAGGCAAGCGCCCCATTGATGAATCAGCAACTGAGAGGACTACTCGATGGCTTGCCAGTGTTATTGAATTCGCCGATAACCGCCGTAGTCCTCAATCGATCAGTTCTGATGAGTAAGACGATATGCAAGTCGAATACGATAGCGATAGAAGGGCACCATGGAACCGACGGAGAGACCACCACCATGAATCACCGTCGCGTAAGAGATCGCGGGGTGACCCTCCACAGCTGAGCGGGTCGACATCTAGCGACTCGAGCGGGGCCCACCACCGCGACAACCGTCGCGGCCGAAGCCGTGAGCGCAACTCACGAAATCGCGATCGCGATGGCCGCGATCGCGGTAGATCGGACCGCGGTCGCGGGTTAGGCGATCGGCGCGGTTCTTCGCGCGAGTGGAGCGATCGTTACGTCACTTCAAATCGCGATCGGAGTCCGGTAAGCAGAGAAAGACACCGCAGCCGGCATCGAAGCGTCAGCCTTGAAAGAATTGAAGGAAGAGCCCGAGCTCTTCAGCGTACCCAAAACAGGTTATTTGATCTTTTAAGAGCGCAAGTTAATAGCTTGCATTCGACTCGGGATCAAGCAGAGCACAAGTTGGCCTTGCTGACGTCAACGCCGTTTCACCCAGATATTCAACGAGCTCTGCCGCCGTCGAAATTCTCTCCGCCAACCTTTGCTGTGTACGACGGAAACACAGATCCTGTAAATCACATAGCCTCTTACACCCACAAAATGGCGTTGTGGGTGTTTGAGGATGCTATCATGTGTAAGATGTTTCCGAGCAGCCTCGATAAAGGCCCCCTGAAGTGGTTTTAGAGTCTGAGGCCAGGTTCGATTCGAAGTTGGGGACGATTGGCTTCAAAGTTCGTAAAGCGGTTCATAGCTAACAGTCGGGATGCTGCCTCACTTGACACGCTTTTTGGTCTCAAACAAGAAAAAAGGGAAAGCTTGCGTCGCTTCTTCAATCGGTTTATGGAGTGTTATGCGGAAATTGAGGGGTGCGATCCGAGAACCGCTATCACGGCCTTTAAAAGGGCGATCTTTGCAAACAGTAAGCTGAGCGAGGAGTTGACACTTCGTCTTCCCTCCACAATTGTAGAGCTTCAAGAGCGCGTTCATCAGTATGTGCGGTTAGAGACAAGGACCTCGCTATAGTCCAAGTCCCTCATAACGATCCGTTGGTTCTAGCAGTCAAGCTAGACGGGTTTAAGGTGCGTCGTGCCCTTGTTGATCCAGGGAGTTCGGTCGACATTATGTACTATGAAGTTTTCAAGCTCCTTGGGAAAAGCAATGAAGATTTGGTACCTGTCAAGATGCAACTAACCGGACTTGGTGGCTATCCGACGTATCCGCTCGGAATGTATAAAACCCAAGTTAGCCTTGCCAAGAAAGTGATGACCGTTGAGTTTTTGATCGTTGATGTGCCTTCGCCCTACAATTTAATTTTGAGAAGGCCTTGGATCCATGGGATTGGAGCGGTACCATCGACCCTCCATCAAATGGTCCAATTTAGAGACGGAGATACCATCGTTCGAGTCTGGGCAAATCAGTTGGATGCTCGTCTATGTTCCAAGGGAAGTTGTCCAAAGTCGGAATTCATGCAGAAGATAGAACACGAGCTGAAACCCGAGAGCCAGTCGCAAAATCGCGATCGCAGGCCCGAGGGCCGCGACCGCGGCGCTGGAGCCGAGCATAAGCCCCCGGTTCTAGGGCAGAACCGCGACCGCGGAACTGAGAGCCGCGATCGCGGGTCCCCTCGCCGCGATCGCGGTAGAGGAGCTGATGGACTAGTTTTGCGAGACGAAGATCGAAAACGCTGCCAACCGTCTTCCCCTGCGCAGGGATCTCGGGGCTAGGATTTCATGTAGACAGGGCACTCTTTTTCCCACGTGGTTTTGATGAGGCCCTTAGTTTTTTTTTGCTTTTTGCATTCATCTCGTTTAGCTTTGTAGCTCATAACATTCACGTTTATTTCTTAATAAAAAGTCAGCTCCTTTTGCATTAGTTTGAGTCTTGCATAAAAAAAAATGTACCGCGCAACATTAGTTAATCGCACTAATGGATTTTTCATATGCGTGTATGAAGAAGTTTATGATATTCGCTCATAACACATATGATATTCGCTCATGTGGACTCGAATTACGAATATACGAATATACAAATATACGAAAGCCCTAGGGGACCGATCGACCAATCCGCATGGCCACTTCGATTAGAAACCCTCTGTACCCTACGTCGCCAAACACGGTGAGTCGTGTAAGGCGGTGTAGGTGGGGCATTTGTGAGCGGGTAAAACAAACATAATTACCATAGCTATTTTCGCTATAAAGGTATTTATTAAAATTACTGCGCAGTTATTTTCGTTATTTTCTATATAAAATTATATGGCAGTTATGCAACTTAATGGAAGATTCTATCTTTTATTAAAGATAGAATTAAAGTTGGAGAATGGGTGGAATATTCCTTACTTGGGCTTTAAGGCATTTGGCCAACCCAAGGAGGATAATATTTTCGGCCTTACAGATATAATTTTCGGCCCCCCTGTCTCTCCCTCTTCCATTATAAATACATGCCCTAGGCATGTAGGGAGAGACACATGTGCACATCGGCATATTCAGAAATCCTAGGCAGGCTAATATTCGCTTAGCTATACTGTTTAGGGTTTCACCGCTCTCTTGTTGTACCTCTTCGCTCAAACGACAATTGCTCTTCTGACTTAGGCATCGAAGGTGGATTAGGGGGTCCCCGCCCCCTGTGTCCATTATTTTGCAGGTTTACTAGGTCAAGAGATTGAAGAGGAGTGGAAGAGGTGGAGTTCTTAATTGGTGTATTTAATACGAATTCAAGGCGAGATTTTGTACACCAACAATAATTAATACAACATATTAATATCAACAAGAAAAATAATTTTATTTTACATATACAAATAGGAATTAGCTTGAGAGAATAGAGGTACAAAGAGGATACTAAACAATGAAAAATTCAAAACATAATTTTGAGCAAGCAAGAGGGGAAAAATAAAAGAAGGGAGAAAATGTTGTTGTTGACAATTTATCACCCTATTTTACCACTAGGCTAAACATCCATACATATAAATTATTTTCTCTCATTAAATATAGAGTAATTTTAAATAATTAGGGCCCAAATATATTTGGGCCCCCAAAACATTAAAGGGCCCAAAACATATTTAGGCTCCCAAAACATTCAAGTGCTCAAAACATATTTGGGCCCCAAAACATTCAGAGGCCCTGTTCCGTTGAGCTGTTTCCAAAGCTCAGTGGATGGACGTGGTATTACCTACAACATCTCTGAGTATTCTACACACCTCAAATCCAATGAGGTGATACAATTCTCAATGCATGAACATGACCAAGAGCTTGATACCCAAGCTGTAAGTAACTAGGAAGGAATAGGCTGGCGACCTGGAGGGAGAGTGACGAAGGGAAAGGAGGGAGAACAGACAAAATTCGGACAAACTATTTTCTTCGATAATGATAAAAGAATTATAACAAGATATTTATACGAAGCCCTAACGGTTCAAATAAAGCATCCCGGGAAAGAACCGTAAAGATAACCCGAGAAAGAGTTTATAATACTTTGTTTAAAAAAATTACATTAATCAAAATACTATAAAATTAATCCCTAAACTTAATCGGAAGACAACACACACGAACGGGTCGGCCCACTGTTGTGATCGACTCGGGCTGAGGCGTATCAATCTCTCCCCCGTTGACGATTGACTTGTCCTCAAGGCGTAAATCGGGAAAAGCGTGCTGCAAGTGATCCACGGGTTCCCAAGTCGCATCGTCCTTTGAACTGTCACTCCAAACGACCAACCATTCCAAACGGGGTTGACCATCCACAAGAATGTTGTGCTCAGCAATGTCACGCAATGGTAGGGAGATCGGTCGATCATTGATGAACTCTTGTGGGAATGAAGGTTGTGCCAGTACCGAACCATCATGCACATAGGGTTGGAGCAAAGGAGACATGAAAGATGTTATGTATTTTGGCGTTCTCCAGTAAGGCTAATTGGTATGCAACCGCGCCAATGCGCTCCGTAACCATGAAAGGGCCATAAAAACGACGAGCTAACTTGGCAGACAAGGGTCGGGCGATTGAATGCTGGCGGTAAGGCTGAAGTTTCAACAATACTAAATCGCCTATCGCAAATTCAAGGTCATGACGATGGGAGTTAGCTTGAGCCACTATCCGTTGTTGCATTCTTACGCAGGTTGGTGCGGAGGAGCTCGTGGAGCCGTTCACACTTCTGCACTATGGCAAGCGCTGCCGAAGGAAGCCCAGAAGGCTATGTCGCGTGCAACAAGGTTGGCGGTTCCCGACTATAAAGAGCCTGAAAAGGTGACATGCGCAAACCTTCATGAAATGTGCAAGTCAATGCTAATTCAGCCCATGGTAAAAAGTCAACCCAACTCTTCGGTCGTTCTTGTGTGAATGCTGTAATATCCACTCTTTTAATAAAGAGATATTACTTTCGAGTTATTATTAAGTGAAGAGTTACACTTAATTTAATTCCACTATAAATGAATTTTTGACAAGTTAAATTGTATTTAGCGGGAAATTTAAATTTTTAAAAAAGGTGTAACAAGAGGAATTTTGGGTTGAAGGAAAACGGAAAAGAAAAGGGAAATTCCGTTTGGTGCCCTCAAGGTTTTGGTTTTTCCGAGTGGTACCATGAAAAAAAAATATTCCGGATAATGCCCCTGAACTTTTACCAAAGTTCGCCCCGTGCACAAACGTTAAAAAATCCATCAATTTCTTAACCTTGGTATCTTCTCCCACCACCATTCTTCCTCTTCCTCTTTCTTATTATTCTTCCTCTGCAAAATGCAGGTTCTTTCCTTTGGAGGAGGGTAAACCCTTCAAATGCACAACCTCTTCTTCTTTCTCAATCTCACCCTCACTTAGCATAAAGCTTTGTTGATTTCTCCTGCAATGAGAAATCAGAATGACATCATGCCACTAGTTGATTTGTTTTCCTCTTCTACCAAAATATACAGTATTCTACTAATATCGTTTTGATTTACGATCTTGAAAACCCTCTCTCAAATTGAACATATAGAAAATGATAGTTTCAGAGAATTTTAGACCCCTCATAATATATTTGCTCATCAGAATGACATCAGGCCACTATAAATTTGAGAAACACTACTCATTATCGGGATTTATCGCTTTCATGAAAACAACATCTCCAATGAAAACCCAACAATGCAGATTAACCAAAAGAAAAACAAAATAAATTAACACAACAACCCCTCAATTGAAGAATCATTAACCATTTTAAAAACAAATCATTTAACCACATATGAGAATTCTAAAAAGAAGGGGGATGATTTCTCCTCATTTGAAGAATCAGATTACTCGAAAAAGTCAAGGAAAAAGGACCTTGTAATCGCCATTGGAGAGTTGGTGAATCCTTTGTGCCCTAGAAATTGAAGCGAGAA
Source organism: Fallopia convolvulus (assembly GCA_964016875.1). Classification (NCBI taxonomy): domain Eukaryota; kingdom Viridiplantae; phylum Streptophyta; class Magnoliopsida; order Caryophyllales; family Polygonaceae; genus Fallopia; species Fallopia convolvulus. Next base: position 15,207,493 of record OZ024725.1, read on the forward strand.
GACTTTAATCAAGAAAGAGGGCCAAGAAACCTTGAGGATCGAATTAGTCCGAGTGGAACGAGTTTGTGAAGGGGGGGAGAGAGAGAGAGAGAGAGAGAGGAAGCATCAGATCGAAGAAGTCGAACAAGAAGAATAATGGTGGGAGAAGATGCCAGGGCTGTTAAGAAATTGACAGATTTTGTTAAATTTGGGTACGGGACGAACTTTGGCAAAAGTTTAGGGGTATTATGCGGAATATTTTTTTCAGGCACCATTCGGAAAAACTAAAACCTGGAGGGTACCAAACGGAATTTCCCAAAAGAAAAATAGTTGGTTGGATTCGAACCCAAGACTTCATGCAAGTACGAGACACACCTGCCATTTTGGCTATCCAGAATTTCTATTCCTTCATGGAAAAATGTTGGGTATAACATGCTCTTATCTTTGTCTTCCCCATTCGGCTTGCATGAGATACTTGACACTCCTGGACGGCGCACCCTTCGTCACACCACCGTCATTTCAGCGTCACCCTCGCCACCTCATAGAGCTATCTTGTAGGCTGCTGCCTGCTGCGTTGCCCTTTCTCTTCGCTCGCCACCTCTGACTTCTCCTCTGCTTTTCGACAGATGCTGGCACGACGAAGACGAGCCATGTTGATGGCTTTTTAAATTGCTGAATGAACGGGGAAAGAGGGGAAGGCCATGGGAGGTATCAAATGATCCAAGTTCATCGGCCTTGGGCGAATTTTGGCATTGTTCTCCCACGAAATTATCCCTTTGTTTAACCCTAGAAATCGACTTAACTTGCAAAACACGATTGGGGCTCATTTCTCAACCAAATTTGATGATTTGAGTTGCTAAATGTTGAGGATTAAGTGCTCTATAATACCCCTCCATCAGTTGGTGAAAAACCCAATCAAGAGTCAAGCCAAAATCCACGGAAATAGATCGGGATACTGATTTTTCTCAGAATTTACGAAGTAGTGATGGGTGATCTTTGCGGGCCTCGTTCGCCGTTGTATGGACACCAATCAAGGAACCGTTGCAAACAGTTTGAAGGTGGAAACGTGGGCTTCCAAATGTCGCCATTAGTCGCGCCACTCCATGCCTGGTGTCGCCGCAAATCACCACCGAAACTAGCTCTATGAACTTGGTTTTCGGCTTTAGTTTTTCGGCTGCCCAAGAGCTGTTTTTGCCACTGCTGTACGCTATCTTTCAACAAGATATCTGGCTGGAATCAATGACTGTAGATAGAGGGGGAGTTATAGTTTCATCTGTCGCCGGTGAAGTTGCCTCTCCGATCCTAGTGTCACCTCCATGAGTCGATGAACATGAGATCGCAACCAAATTTGTTGCGGGTTTATTTTGCCCGGAAATTTAGTTTCGACGAGTGCTTTTTGTCGCCTCTAATCTCCATCGTCCCTCAATGAATTAAATATTAATTGCCAACAATAGATAGAAGGTGATGATGAATTCAAGATGTCGCTTGAATCATTCAAAACGGATGTGAGACGAAGCTGCGAGACATCGGAGAAGGTGGTATGTCGCTCATTGATTTCTGGATGTTTTTGGTTTAAAATGAAAGGAACATGGAAAGGTGTTTGGACCCGAGTTACCCAAGTATGTGTGCCATGGATTCCGATAGAACGTCTTGATTCACGTGTCGCCTCGATTTGCGTGCAAGCAAATCCCTAATATGAGTCGTTAGATACAACACGAGATCGAGTCTTGGATGCACGTCGTTCGAGATAAAAACTAATCGCTTTAAGTGGAGATATCTCATATAAGTCAAGTGGACGGTTCTCTCTTGCATTAATCTACACTTCTACACCTACACTACTATAAATAGAAACGTAACTTCAAATCCGACCGTCCGTTTTATAAAATCCCTACGTTGTTATCGTGTGGCAATGGTTCATCGCTCTCCTGCCTCCACCTCCGGCTATCTCCCTTACTCTCTCTTTCTTGCACCTACTCTCTACCAATATCTCAGTTTACCACCGACATCCTACTCCACCTCCTGCTTGAGCTTCTCTCTTATCCTCTTATCTGACTCTCTTCTCTATCTGTGTTTCTGTCACCAATATCTCAGGACGGAACGACAACCTCATGAGAAAGAATTCTCACCGCTAGCATATCTTCTCTGCTTCATCAAGGCCTACAAATTCGGTGAACTTGCCGTTCTCAATTGAATTTGGTTATCTAATGTCTTTATGTCAATCGTGGTTCTCATTTCTCAATTGATAGATATCCAAAATTTCACTTTTTTTTTGTGCCGTTGGCTCCTGGCTGAGAACTCTCCATCGCCTCTCTTCAAGGGATTGTTTTCCAGCAGTCGAGGACGACATTTTGAGGGAGAGTTTGATTTGATTTCTTGATTCCAGTGTGAGTTTTCACTAATTTTGTCAGATTTCTGTTGTTTCTTTCACTTTCTATATGCACGTGAAGTGTTTGATTAAATGCCACAAGTAAATGCTTTGGCTTCGCCCAATCGCTCGACCTTTGCGTTTTGCTCCACTAATTGTTGGAAACTCTACTTGAAATTCTTCTCATTGCATTTATTCTTGTTTAATCTATTGTTCATTGTTGTTTATATTTTCTTTCCACATTTGTATTGTTTAATCTATAGGTCATTGTCAGAATTAATAAGGACGTGTACGAGCCTACAAATTTGCATGGCCTCCCACATGATATTATCAGTGTGAGTGCAGGGCACTATCACTCTTGTTAATAGATGTGTTTGAGAAAGAAAGAACAGAAAACAGAGAGAGAAAGGGAGAAAGCTGGGAATCTGTTATTCAAGTGTAAAGTTTGTTACAAGTGTGATCAGCTATTTATAGATGTCTGTGCTACACTTTACAACTTGTCAACTCAACACTCTATAACATGTATTACAAGTATAGCATATCTTTCACTACAACAAAAATGTTTTTTTGCGACCATTATTTTAGCGAGAAATTTATTTTCCTCGCTAAATGTGGCTTTTGGCGAGAAATTTAATGATTTCTCAATAAATGTGACTTCACTTTTAGTGAGAAACTTATATTCCTTGTTAAACATCACATTCTACCACAAATATGTTGGTTCATCGCTATTTCTACCCATAATTTGGTCTCATAAAATGTAAGGTCAACAACGACGAATTTTGAAGCATTTATCGAAGAATATTTTCATTGCCGAAAACACTCAACGAGGACCTAATAACTTCGTCGGTATATGCTTTTAGCGAGAAATTTATTTTCCTCGCTAAATGTGGCTTTTGGCGAGGAATTGTTAAGTTCCTCTTTAAATGTGACTTCACTTTTAGCGAAAAACTTATATTCCCTGTTAAACATCACATTCTACGAAAAATATAATTGTTCATCGCTATTTGTATTCGTAAGGTCAATAACGACGAATTTTGAAGCATTTATTATTTTCGTTGCTAAAAACATTCAACGAGGACATAATGACTTCGTCACTATACGTTTGGCATACAATAATTTACACCCCGCAATATTCAACTATATATGATGAAATTTTTATTTCGTCGCTAAAAGTACATTATATTTATTAAAAATTTCAATTAATAAATTAATTTTTTTATAATTTGTATTTTTTCTTTATATTTTATGTCTTATAAAAAAGAAAAATTATAAGGCGATACAAATTACATTATTTATGTTTTTTTATCCAATTATGATGTGAAAAATTCTCTATAAAATAATTTTAATTCAAAATGATAAAAACTTATCTTATATATTCATATTACTTTCCTAAAGTAAATATTGATAAAAATATATTTTTAAAATTTTAAATGAATAAATTGTTTTCTTTTATATTAAATTAAATCTTATTCAATGATTAAATTATTAGTAATATATACATTTATATTATTTTAAGATAATATAAAAATAGGATAAAATAATTTTAGAAAGATTATATCTAAAATACAAAATTTTACCTAAAATAAAATAAACTATAAGAGCATTCAATATTAATGCTAAATATTAACATTAAACCATCTAGAATTTTATCACATAAAATTTTGTATTTTTGGCAATATACATACATTGAAAAAAATTCTATCTAAAATTCAATTATTGAAAATCATTGTCATATATAATATATTCCGATAAATCTTTACAACTATAAAAGTTCTCCCTCAAGTTAAATAAATGCACAACATTTATGTATTAATTTTTATCAAAATTAAATTACAATAAGTATTTTAAATATATATGAAAGACATTACACACATATTTACAAATTGACTATTTATAACTTAAGATTCTTTTTTTAGAATAATACATATAAATACTATATATGAATTAAAAATATATGAAGACATAACATCATTTTTCTTAAAAAAAGACACAATATTATTATTGGCTTTTTATAGTTTTATACATACGAGAATTGCATTAATTTGAATTTGAAAAGAAGTTATAAATATAAACTGGAAAAATTGGTAGTAGATTGATCAAATAAAATTAAAATAATACACGAAGTACTAACCAAGTTTAGAGGAAATTTTTTATCATATCTTAAATTGCAATGTAGTGTGAACCGATTAAATAATTAAATAATACGTAGTTTGTTTATGCATAATTTGCAATATTTTACTTTGTTTTAGTTATATGATTAATTATGGTACTTCATAATGCAATTCAATAAACTCTAAATTAGTACACATAATTATATATTATAATTTCCAAAAACCTAAACTTTTAAAATAATAAGAAACATAAAATATAAGATTTGCCCCGTCCAACGGACGGGATTAGCATTCTAGTTCTATCTAAAATTACTATCTCTTTCATCAATCAAAGCTTTAAAACAAGACAAACTAGATTGTTTTGTTCATCATCACTAATTAAATTCTCCTTGGGAAAAATATTGTTTGTGCACTCACATACAGGTAATTAAACGTTAAACTCAATTACTATCTAAAATTACTCTCTCCTTAATCAATTGAACTATCCTATGTACGTAATATTACTTATTGATCGTTTCAAATAAAAACCCTACAATTGATCGTTCCAGGTAATTACTATGTACGTAATTGATCGTTACAAGTAATTGACCGTTGTTTGTACGTAATATTCACCCTACAATTGATCGTTAGGGAAAACAAATAAAGATTAGTATTTGTTTTAAATCTCAATTGATCGGTACTAAAGATTTCTTTGTAGTTTTATACCCAATGTTTGTATAAATCGAATTCATGAATCAGAAATTTGGCTTCCTCCAATGCAACCTTAATAGTTTTTTTGCTGGTTTTAATCTGAAAATTGAGTTATTTGTTTTGGTGTAATTTAGTTATGGATGAGTTCAAAATACAACCAATTTTGTGATCAACCAAAGTTCGAAAGGTTGCGACTATGGGTGCTAAAGATTTCTCAATTGCCATCTTGGATTCAATTTTATATAGGGAAAACAAATAATCGTTAGGTTTTTATGAAAGGAGTACTGAAGATTAGTATTTGTTATTATTTATAAATTTATATCTTATTTTTAGGGAGATTTTTTACTATTTGTTTCAAAAAATAATTTCTTTGTAGTTTCAAGATGGATCGAAGTTGGATGTATTTGAAGCACATATTTCAATCTGAATTTACTAATGGTCTCAACTTATTCTCTTGGATGCTGCAAGACAACATTTGAATGAAGAAAATAAAACCCGATGCCCTTGTCGTTATTGTAAGAATGAAGAGCTTCATTCATTGACAGATATACATACACATATACTGACGAAAGGGTTTCGACTAAATTATTCGGTATGGACAGATCACGGAGAAGATATGAATGATGATGAAGTAGATGATGAGGATGAGGATGAAATTGAAAGCTATGATGAGGCTGATGACGATGTTTCGAAGATGGACATGCTAGATGATTTGCAGAGCAATGGATAGATGGACAGGGATGATGAAGAAATGGATAATCAGGGTGATGGCAACTGTGATAATTTGTTTAGTGAAGCTGTAAAGGAGTTATACCCTGGTTGTACAAAATTTTCAGCTTTAAGTTTTATTTTAAAGCTTATGCATACGAAAGTAGTAAATCGCTGGAGCAATAAAAGTTTCAATAGTTTATTGAAAATACTGAAGGATTCACACCCACAGGGGGGCAGCTATCCCATCATCACTTTATGAAGCCAAGAACATGCTACGAGTCTATACATGCGTGTAAGTATGATTGTGCTCTATTTTGGAAAGATAATAAGAAGCTTGAAGAATGTCCAGTGTGCCATGAGCCTAGATACATTTCCAAAGATGGAAAAGGTAAAAAAATCCCACAGAAAGTATTGCGTTACTTTTCGTTGAAACCAAGGTTGAAAAGATTATTCATGTCCAGACACACAACTACTGATATGAAATGGCATAAACTGACACGTAAAGATGAAGAGGGTTACCTTAGACACCTTGCCGATGCTAAGCAGTGGAAGAAGTTTGATGCGGACTATCCCGATTTTGCTGCAGATTGTAGAAATATCAGGTTGGGGCTCGCTACAGACGGTTTTAATCCATTTGGGAACATGAGCACTAGTTACAGTATGTGGCCAGTTATTCTAGTGCCTTATAATCTCCCACCATGGAAATGCATGAAAGGGATGTTTTCTATGATGTCATTGCATATTCTTGGTCCGCGGGCACCTGGAAAGGACATTGATGTGTATCTGTGTCCTTTAATAGATGAGCTTAGAGAGTTACGGGATGTTGGTGTTGAAGCATTTGATGTTTCACTCAATCAAAGATTTACTTGTGAGCATGTGTCATTTGTACTATAAATGACTTTCCGGCTTATGGAAATTTATCAGGTTGGAGCACAAAAGGGTACAAAGCCTGTCCAGTGTGTAATGAAGATGTAACTTCAAATCATTTGAGAGGGAAAATTTTCTACATGGGCCATCGACGATTTCTAGAAGAAGATCACAAGTGGAGAATGAGTTTAGACTTTAATGGAAAGGTTGAAGATCGGCTAGCTCCTAGATTATTTTCAGGGGATGACAAACTGAGGCAGCTAGAACGGGTTCATATGACCAGGCCAGGCAAACATCCAAGTAATCCAGATTTAAAGCAAAACGAGATCCTTGTGAACTGAATTAGACCAATTAAAGCATCTTTTATGAGTTATCGTATTGGTCTAAGCTTGAGTTACAAAATAACATTGATGCGATGCATTGTGAAAAGAATATAGATGAAAGTCTTGTTGGAACTTTATTGGATATTGATGGGAAAACAAAAGATACCAATAAAGCTCGTTTGACTTGGAAGATATGAACATAAGGAAAGAATTGCATCTCAAGCAACATGGGAATCAATTGAAGAAGCCTCCTGCTAGATACACATTGAATATGGACTCTCGTCGTTCTCTATGTCGCTCTTGGAAAAATGTTAAATATCCTGATGGGTATGCTGCAAATATTTCAAAAAAAATGTGAACATTATTGATGGGAAGATCCATGGACTTAAAAGTCATGACTGACATGTTCTGTTGCAACGTCTTCTCCCTGTGGGTATTCATCATATCTTGGACAAAGACGTATGTATTGCAGTTGTTGAGTTATGTAATTTTTTTCAACAGATTTGTGCAAGGACTTTCAAAGTTTCTGATTTGGAAAGAATGGAGAGAGAGATAGTTTTGATTCTGTGCAAACTAGAAAGGATCTTTCCACCGACTTTTTTCGATGTGATGATTCACCTAGCAGTCCATTTACCTCGAGAAGCTATTCTAGGAGGGCCAGTCTCCCCTAGTGGATGTATCCCATTGAGAGTAATTTGGGGACTTATAAAAAATACGTGTCAAACAAAGCTCGGTCTGAAGGTCCGATTGCCGAAACATATATTGTGAATGAGGCAATTACATTTTGCTCGATGTATTTCCGTGGAGTTGAAACACATTTTAATCCAAGGGAACATAATGATGACCTTCAAAACGAAGATGATGATGGTGGGTTATCTGTTTTCTGCCAAAAAGTTCGTCCTTTTAGAGCAATAAATATGTATATTTTGACGCACAAGAAGTTAGAAAAGCTCATTGGTGCGTGTTGTCGAATTGTGAAGAAGTTGAACCATATAAGTAAGTGGCTACAATATCACACGAAAGAACTTGATGATCGTCGTACCACACAGAATAGTGGCATTTATGTCCCTGGAGTTTATATTGGGGGAACACATGATTATTATGGCGTTCTACTTAGTATTGTAAAGTTGAGCTATATAGGTATGCATCACATTTATCTATTCAAGTGCAACAGTGCAAGTGTTTCAACACGGACGAGACTGGAAGAAATGAGCATAAGAGAGTACAACGGGATTACAATCTTTTGAGCATTAATACAGATTCTGTGTGGTACGAGGATGAACCTTTTATACTTGCAAGTGCAACACAACAAGTGTTTTATCTAGATGACCCAAAATTAAGTCATGGATGGAAAGTTGTCCAAACAGCGCATATGCGACATGTATGGGATGTTCAAGAGCTAGAAGCCGAAGAGATAAGCGATGATGATTCAATATAGTGGATGATATATATGCAACCCAACAAGATGAGTTTAATGTAATTCATTGGTCAGTTGAAGAAGAAGAACTTGAGAATCCCCAACTACATCAAGAAGATGTTGAGCTTGAAGTCGTTGATTCAAATCTTGACAGCTTTATAGGGGATAGAAGCGAGGATGATGATTCTAGAAGTGATGATTACGAAGAAGAAGAAACCAATAGTGATGACACTGACAATGAAGAAATCTCCACAAGTGATGATGATTATAGTGATTAATTGATTTTTTTAGAATCCAGCTCGTTTAAACAATTTTTGTTTACTCTATGTTCCTCTTAAACTCTATCTTCCGTCTTGCTTTTTGTTGCTCATTACTGTTTTATTTTTGGGGCATGTTTTAATCTCTATTTTTCTCATTACTGTTTTATTTTTGGGTCATGTTTTAATCTCAATTTTCTGATTTAGATTACAATCGAGTTCTCGTTCAGCTACTAATTAATGTTTGAATGATTACACAATGCAGATTGATAGGTTTTACCACTTCTATTGACCAAACCTTAAAATAATTAATGAATAATATATACAGAATAAGAAGCCTATGTAGGATTCGAACCCACGTAATTGTGCTAAAGCACAATGCTCTGCCAATTGAGCTAACAAACTATTATTGTAACTAGCTAAGATAACCAAATAAATTGGTTCAACATACATTTTGATATATCACACATTATAACTGCAAAGCAGTTTTCAAGTGGTAGCATAGTCTTATTCTAAGAGGTCCAAAGACCAATATGCACCAACCTAACTATTCAGTTTCCAATTCCATCAACAAAGGAGTTGGGATACCTGACAAGAGCATCCAATATCATCAACTTTCACTTTCAATTCCAACCTAACTATTCAAGTTGCTTGTTTTATTTTAATAAAAAAATTTGGTACTTTTATTATTGTTTAATTTTATAATATAAAAACTATTATTAGTCAACTGAAAAGATGAATCGAAAATTTTGGTTAATTAATATCCGGTTAATCGAGTTTGGATACCCCTAATAAATATATAATAATATTTGTTATTATTGAATCAAATTTTAACAAAATATAAATAAATATCACAAATAATAAGACTAGTAATTTATGAAAACTAGTTGTGTTAAATTATAATTGGCCTCTTTATGAAAAAATCTGCATTGAACAATCCATTCTTGATTAGTGCTAAATGAATTAGGCGGCTAATCCATTCTTTATGAAATTTATCCAAATTAATTAGGCGGTAAAGTTGATTTCTTTCCAATTAATTAGGCGGTCAAAAAACCAATGATTTGGAATTGGGAGTAAATATCCGCCGGCTCTCTCTCGCTCTCCCATCCGCTCGCTTTTTCCTTTCTCTCTCACTCGGACATCTGAATTGCCTCTCTCCCTCTTGGTTTTCCGATCTCCTCTTTTGTGGAGTCCCATTTCTCACATGTGAATTTGGAATTGGTTAGTCAATTGATTCTAATTTGTTTTGCAATTGATTTTGGTTGAAGATGTTTGCTTACAATTGATCCTGTTGTACAGTTGTTTGGGAATAACCCAGTTTAGGGTTTGTTTACTTGCAATCTCTCTGTTGTACAATGATATGAATAACCAAGTTGTCAACACAACACGTAAATATGTACATCCGAATTGGCTATTTGTTGTACAATTGATCTAAATAACCCAGTAGTTTGTAATTGATTCGTTTGCTTTAGTTGTCTTCTTATCCGTTTTTTTAAATAAAATTCTTATCCGAATTGATTATCTAGTTGCTGTACAATAAAGTGTTTTGCTGTTGTAGTTGCTTTCAATTCTTGAATTTTCTGTTGTATAATTGGTGCTTTCAGTTCCAAGTGCTTGGTCCTGATCTATTAGAAAAATTCAAAATCATAAGCTTTTGAACATAACACAGGAGTTGTTTCAAACTAAGGGGGGCAACACCACAACAAGTCTTGGCATCATTTATTTTATTTTTTGATGGTGTTAATATTTGTAATGTTGTTGGTTTGGGTAGAAGAAATATGGGCTCAGATTTTTGATGTGCCCTCTTTAACAATTTGTCTTGTTTTGAAAATTGGTGATGATTGATTGTTTTAGGTTGAGTCATTTATCAATTTATCATTCTCCACTCTCATATAATTTTTGTTTCGTGACATGAAAGGCTTCATTAACTTCCTACCGTATATATTTCATTTCCTTGCTTTATATTTAAGTTCATGTTGTATATATTTGTGAAATATCATAACTAGTATGCTTAACTGAAAATTCCGTATCTATATATTTGAGTAGGTTGTAGTATTGAAAATGCAATGTTGTTGAGAAGGTTGTAGTACTGAAAATTCCATTTTGTGTTGATCATTTGCTGCACATGTTAGATCCTTTTGAATTCACTATATAGTGTACTCTACGTACACACAATTCTACACTTTATTTGATTCAACTAACTAATAATTTTCATAATTAGGGAATTCTCAATATCGACGATGTCAACGCGTTTAAAGTCAACTACGCGTCGTAATTATGTGTCTAACAGCACAAGCGGTATTGCTGGTGTGCACTTATATTTAATATAAAATCATTATCTTTTTCTTTTGCGTACAATAAATCAATACATATTTTTATCATTATTTAATAGTTTGTAAACCAATTCGCAGGTGTTTTTGCAAAGAAAAGGTTATGTGTCCAAGCTAATCCCTTTCTCATCAAGGCTAGTTTGCAAGACGAATCTGTCTTGCCAAGTAATCCAAGGTCCAAGAAAATGAATGCAAGGGTTTCTTCTACAACCATTATAACTGGTAAATTAGTTCCTTAACTTAAAAATTATGCATTTCTAAAGCAAATAATGTGTAGTAACTAACATTATCTATAACAGGTGAGCCCATGACTGATGCTCATACTGAGCGTATATCTACAAATCTAAATGACGCCCCTGTAGAGATGATAACGACCGATGTCCAGACTGAGGATATATTTACTCAAGTCGGTATATTGACTTTACTATCTAAAAAACTTTACTTGATTACTTTCATACTTTACTTTATTACTTTTATTTGTTACAGAAGTACCAATAAAAAAAGCGGGGAAGGAGTAGAGGACTCAATGCAGATAGAGTTAATGAGCAGCTTGGTACAAGAATACCAATCACGGTGGAGGATGCCATTGGTAGACCTACGGGTCCATACACTTAGATGATTGCAAGCGAAATTGGTTTCATAATCAGGAATCATGCACCACTCACTGTGAAACAGTGGAAGCACACAACTCCAAGTGTTATTGCAAACCTGGTCCAACGATTAACCGTAAGTTATACACTTTGCTCATTTTTTGTTCATTTATAGTACATAGTTATATTGTAGTATTTTGTTTGAAAATGGATCTTATTGCAGACCAAGTACGACATAAACATGTCTTTACCTACATCTCAAAGATATGTACACCAAGCTTTTCAAACATGCTTTGGTAACTTCCGTACGAAGTTAAATAATTACTTTGTGACCTTCTCAACCAAGGAAGAAGAAGCATTACAAAAAAGACATCGGGAAGTCAAATCTGATAAAGAATGGGCTTTTCTGTGTAATCATTTTTCAAGTGATGAATTCAAGGTACTTTGTGCAAATTCTTTTAATGTGAATTTCAAGTTTTACCCACTTCATAATTACTATCTTGAATGTGTATTGTTTTGCAGAATCGGTCACAAAAAAATAAAATCAATAGGTCACGATTGGGACATCACCATAAATGTGGGTCGAAGTCTTTTATGTCACGCGTAAGTTGCATAAATTTCTTATTTAATTATTCTGTTGAATTTTAACTTTAGATGAATATGATACCTTTATTGTTTACTTTTATTTGCATCAACTTTTCCTGTTTGAACTTAATTTCAAGAAACATGGTTTCTTTATAATTGTTGTTTCTTGTTTCTTGTTTGTTGTTGTTGTTTACTGTTGTTCTTTTCTGATTGATGCTATTATTTTGTTTGCTGACTTGTGTTTTCATACTAGCTTTTTGACTTGTTTTTTTCATTTTCTTCAATTTAGGGTTAGAAAAAAGTTCATAGTTGCTAGTAAGTTTTAGTTCTTACATAGAGCTTCTTGTTTATGGTAAGTTCATGTGTTTATGTTACAAAATCTACCCTTGTAGTCATTTCATACATGTTTAAAGTTGAATGTAAGATTATGTAATAGCAAATAGTAAATATATTAGTTATGTAAGATTATGTAATAGTAAATAGTAAATACAATAATTATGATGCAGGAACTATACTTGATTTTTTACTGCTTGATGGTGTCACAACAACCAGCATTGATGTTTGCTAGTGTCCCATAAGCTAGTTTAGTTGTTTGCTCATGTCCCAACAAGCATCAATGTTGCTAGTGTTTGGCTTGGTTTTTTTTTGTTTTTATTGGTCTAATTTCAACTTTTCGTGCTCAATTTTAATTCTTGCCGCTTGATTTTGGTCACAAAATAATAAATTCCTGGTGCTTTATGTAATTCATGAAATAATGTGTATTTGTTACCTTCAATTTTAAGCAGCTTTGTATATGATGATTGATTGTGTTCATAGGGTTGTCTCAATATACATGTTTAGGAAGTTTTATTACGTAAATTTCTTATTTGATTTTGTAGGCTATACAAAACGGTGAGATTCTTCGTGCAATTGATCGATTTGAAAGTCAGTATAAGATCACTACAAAAGGGTGGGATCCGAAAGCCAATGAATTACATGTATGTCATCTGTTTCCCCTTTTTGGTTTATAGTTATTGCTTCCATAATATAATGTTAAGCTTTACTCGATTTTCTCAATTTGTAGGATCAAATGGTGCTAATGCGAACAGAGACAACTAAAGAAAATGGAACTCGCACAATGACTGATGACGAAATCTGCAAAAACGTTCTTGGAGCAAAATCAGGCTACATTAAAGGTTGTGGTTTTGGACCTCGGCCTACACCAGCTAAGCATTCTCAATCATCATTACATGAAATGCATGAGAAAAACAAAGCCTTGGAAGATAAGATCAAAGCTCAAAATGAGCATATCAATGCATTGGAAGAGAAGACGAAGAAATTTGAAGAGTTTATGGCAAACTTCAACAACCAACCACCAAATAGTTAGACTTTTAACTCATTTATATTGGAATTTAGTTCGCACTTATTAGTCCAATTACTAGTTATGCTAGAAATACATATACAATATTCTATTAAGTTGTTTTTATTAGGATTTTAATATATTATTGAATTATAACTATTTATATTAAAATTAAGGTTTTCATTTTGATTATATTTTGTAGGTTTTATAATATTTTTATCAAATTTTCTCGCTAAAACATCTCTTTATATCGACCATAATACATTTTCTCACTAAAAGGATACATTTAGCGATGAAATAACTTTCTCACCAAAAACTATATTTAGCGATGCTTGATGTACTGAGATAATATTTTCTTGCTAAAAGGGTATAAATAGCAAGGAATTTGATTTTCTCGATAAAAAGTACATATCTCGAGGAAAAAATCGTTGCTAATATTATTTTAAGTATTTTTTATTTATAATATTTTAGTTACAAGGCATTTTTAACGAGGAAATAAAAGGATTAGTGAGAAAATTTATTTTCTTGCTAAAAGGGTATAAATAGCGAGGAATTTGATTTTCTCGATAAAAAGTACGTATCTCGAGGAAAAAAATTGTCGCTAATATTATTTTCAATATTTTTTATTTATAAATTTTAATTACAAGACATTTTTAACGAGGAAATAAAAGGATTAGCGAGAAAATTTATTTTCTTGCTAAAAGGATATAAATAGCGAGGAATTTGATTTTCTCGATAAAAAGTACATATCTCGAGGGAAAAAATCGTCGCTAATATTATTTTATTTTTAAATTTTAATTACAAGGCATTTTTAATGAGGAAATAAAAGGATTAGCAAGAAAATTTATTCGGTCGACAATAATATTCTACGACCATTGTCTAGTCCTTCCTCTTATTTGGCAACAAAATTGTATACCTTTTTGTGAGAAAAATAATGCTCGCGAAATTGTAATACCGAGAAAAATTATTATCATTGCGAGAAGGCTTTTCTGAGAAAATATGTTTTCCTCGTTGAAACCTTTCCTTGACGAGCTTTCTGCGACGAACTTGCGAGGAAATTAATTTCCTCGCCAAACACCTTTAGCGACAAAATCTCCACTTTTAGCGAGGAAAATTTTTCTCGCCAAAACACCTTTTTGTTGTAGTGATAGTTCTTCACCCCCTCAAGCTAGGCAGGCAAAAACATGCCTAGCTTGGACATTAAAAACTGTTGCTGTGATGAAGGCAATATCTTTGTAAGTATATCCGCAAGTTGATGTGTGGTTGGAACATAAGAAAGTTGAGGCAACCCTTCCATGACCTTATCTCGTGTAAAATGAACATCCACTTCAATGTGTTTGGTAAGTTCATGTTGAACCGAATTCTTAGCAACTGGCTTGATGGAGTCAATACCAATATCATGAAGTAGCCTGACAAGCCATGTAGTTTCTGCAGCAACATGTGCCATAGCACGATATTCTGCCTCGGCTGAGCTCCTTGAGACAACACATTGCTTCTTCGATTTCCAGCTTATAGGGGAATTGCCAAGCATAAGAACATAGCATGTGACTGATCTTCTGGTAATGGCACAAGATGCCTAGTCAAAGCCAGAATATGCAGCAAAAAACAAGAACATTCAGATCATTGAGTATGATGCCATAGCCAACATTTCCTTGAATATATCTCAAGGTATGTAACAATGCTGAATAATGGAATGTACGAGGTTGCTGCATAAATTGGCTAGGAGTTGGACAGTGAAGGAATGATCAGGCCAAGTGTGGGTGAGAAAATTGAGTTTACCAATAAGGGTTCTATAAGGAGTAGGATCAGGTAAAAGAGTGCCTTCATCAAGTGTGAGTTTGCAATTGAGAGGAAGAGGAGTACAAGTTGATGGTAATGAAGTAAGATCAACACCTTGCAACAACTCTTGAGTGAATTTAGTCTGTGTAAGAGCAATACCTTCTTTAAGATAGGACACTTCCAATCCAAGAAAGAAATAAAGTGAACCAAGATCTTTAATACTGAATTCAGAGTGGAGAAACTTCTTTAAAGCCACTATCTCCACTTCATTAGAACCAGTAACCATCAAGTCATTTACATAAACTTCCACAAGAGTAATCTGATTATGAACTTTCTTTGTGAAGAGAGAATAATCTTTGTTTGATTGTTGAAATCCAAGAGACAACAAAGCTTGTGTGAGCCTTGAGAACCAATGCCTTGAAGCTTGTTTTAACCTATATAAAGACTTCTTAAGGCGACAAACTAGATTTTGAGGATTAGGAATTCCCTTAGGCACTCTCATAAAAACTTCTTCGAGAGAGCCATATAAAAACGCATTGTTGACATCTAGTTGATGGATTTTCCACTTTCTAGATGCAGCAACTGAAATAACACTCCTTATTGTGGTCATCTTAACCACTGGTGAAAATGTCTCTTGGTAATCACCTTCTTTTTGTGTAAATCCTTTTGCTACTAATCTTGCTTTATACCTCTCAAGTGATCCATCAGATTTCAGCTTTACTTGAAAAACCCATTTACATCCAACTGGTTTTTTACCAGAAGGTAATGGAACCAGCTCCCATGTACCATTCTCTTGCAAAGCTGTAATTTCTTTGTTCATAGCTTGAAACTAATGCTCATGTTGAGATTCTTATTTGTATGAACTAGGGTCAGTATAAATGGTTGAATTAGAGAGCAAGGCATAATTAGAAAGAGGTAAATCACTTGGAGAAACAGTAGTAAGGTTGCAAATCTAGTTAGAAAGATAACTAGGCTTAACATGAGGCCTAGTAGATCTTCTGGGTAGAGGAATAGACTAGATAGAAGAGTTAGAATTAGAAGAAGAAATTGAAGATGGTATTGGAGAGGCTGAAGATGAAGATTAAGAAGACTGACAAGATGATGTAAGAGGTTGAATGGTAGTGGTTTTTGGTACAAAAATATGAGAAGGAAAATCAGGACCTACAGAGGGTAATATAGGTGTTTCAGAGGTGGAAAGATAATGAAAAGGAAAGTGACTTTCATGAAATGAAACATCATGTGAATGGAAAACTTGTTGAGTAGCGAGTCCATAACTGTGTAGGCCTTTTTACCATAGCTATAGCCTAAAAAAACACAAGGACAGGCACGTGAAGAAAATTTGTCTCTACCTCTTTTTAGAGTAGAAACAAAAGCTAAACAACCAAAGGTTTTGAGAAAAGTGAAGTCTGGAAGATGGTTGAAAAGTAGCTCATAGGGAATTTTATTGTTGAGAGAAGGAAGAGGTGTTCTATTAATAAGATAAGTGGTTGTAAGAACACAGTATCCCCAAATTTTATGAGGGAATTTGGATTGAAAAAACAAAGCTCTTGCAACCTCTAACAAATGCTTATGCTTGTGTTCCACTATACCATTCTGCTGTGGAGATTCAACGCAAGAAGTTTGATGAGTAATGCCCAAATCAGAATAAAATTTCTAAGCAGATGGATCAACAAACTCTGGTGCATTATCAGTTGTAATAGCCTAAACAAAAGCCTGAAACTGAGTCTGAACCATTTTCACAAAAGACTGTAATACACTTAAGGCATTACTCTATTTTATCCATGAAGAAAGTCCAAGTACAACGTGTGTAATCATCAACCAAGGTTAGAAAGAATTGAAAGCCAGTATTAGTAGGATACTTGTAAGGTCCCTTGGTATCAACATAAACAAGAGCAAAAGGAGAATTAGTTGAACATTTGGAGGAAAAGAAAGGCTTTTTGTGTTGCTTGGCTAATGGACAAATTGTACATATACAATTGGTTTTTGAGATTTTGCCAAGAAAAGGTAAACAAGACAATTGATCATAAGAAGCATGACCAAATCTACAATGCCAAATGTCAATGCTTTTATTGTAAGAAGAGTTTAGAAAATAGGATTGGTATTAACTATATCATTGTGCTGGGACGAAGAATTTGAAACCTGGGAAAGGGTAATGTAGAGACCATGCTGTTGTTTACCAATCAGTATTGGATTCTTCATTGAAGGTCCCTGAATGTAGCAAGCATCATGTGTAAAAATAATATCAACACTCATATCTTTACTGAGCTTGCTGACTAAGAGTAAATTGAAATAGAAATCAGGCACATGAAAGACATTGGAAAGGCTTAAACAGTCAGAGACTTGAACCGATCCCACATGAACAATAGAGGATTTGGTTCCATTTGGAGTGGTGATAGCAAGAGGAGATGAAATTGGTTGTACAAAACTAATGATATCAAGATTTGGTGTCATATGATCAGTAGCACCACTATCAATGATTCAATTTGAAGAATTATTAGAAGATAAGAAACATGAAGCAATACCTGCCACAAAAGCACAAGAATCTGGTCCATTATCAATGGATTGCTCGCTGAGTAAACTCATCAGTTGCTGAAATTGCTCTTGAGTAATTTGAGATGAAGTAGAATAATTCTTGGATGAAGATGACTCAGTAGATTCAGCGGAAGCACTATTAGCAGATTTACCTCCTTTTGGATGATTGGGAGGATAACCATGGAGCTTCCAACAATGATCAATCGTGTGACTGGTACCCTTGCAGTGTTCACAATGAAACCAAGAAGATCTAGTCTTAGAAGAAGAATTTGATGAATTGTTGCCTTTTGAAGCATAATCATCGGTTGCCTCAATTAGCTGCTAAAGCTGTGGAATCAGTATCCAGAGAAGAAGAAGCCCTAATATGGCGTTGAGATTCTTTTTGTAACACCAAATTATAGACAAATGAAATAGCAGGTGGAGGATCCATCATAAGAATTGTGCCACGAACAGTAGAGAAAGAATCATTCAACCCCATTAGAAATTGAATGACTTGTTGATCTTCGAGAATGGTTCTTGCAACAGAGTTAGAACCATAAATACAGACTTTTTTCCACCATTTGTAAGTATTCATCCCATAATTTCTTACATCTGGTGAATTAATTTGTAACAGAGAGATTACCTTGCGTTAAAGAAGCAAGATCTCGTTGAATCTGATAGAGATTAGTTCGATCAACCTTGCTGAATTGCGCTTGAAGATCGAGCCAAACTTGATGCGCAAAACGATATTAGAGAACAGATTCAACAATATCTTTGTTGACTGAATGCAACGACCATGAAAAAACCATATTATCACAGTGATCCCAGTATAAGTGATAGGCGTGAAATGGTCGTGCAAATCACGGCTATGCAAAAGAGTCCTAACAACCTAAAGACTGTAGTCTTAGGGATGTAAGGGTTGAATCCACAGGGAGGAGATTTATCTTTTTATGTAAGTTTTATGTCAATTAAAGTAAAAGGGGATTTTATGAATTAAACTACTATCTAACATGCAAAACTAATTAAAGCAATTAAAGTTTGGATTTTCATCAATTTAAGGAAACACTTAGTCAACCAGAGATCCACATTCGTATGACAAGTTGATCATCGATTCACTCAATATCGCATGCATATGGAATTCCAATTCCTTTTCAAAGATAATTAATAGCACAACCAGATACTATCAATCCTAACTAATTGAATAATCCTGAAACTATCAAGATTCAATTCAAAAGCAGCATTAAGAATAGGAATATAATCAGGATACAATTCTAGCATAAAACAACCAACTTTTATACTAGAATGCAATTTAACTCTCTTCTACAATAGACTAGCACAACCAGTTACTAGTACAATGTAGTTTGCTACTATGAAATAGAGAAACCCAACCAGATCTAGCAATTGAGATTCAATAACAACAACCCTAGAAATTGTTGAAGTCAATCACATAAACAATTCAAGCAAGAGAGATAAATAATTCCATGCAATAGATAAAGAGTAGAAATCTCACAACTGAAAGTCAAAACGAAGCTTCAAACTGTCTGACTAAGCAAAAGGGCTTAGTTCTCCATGAAAGGCTAAAAACTCTGAATGGAAAATATGATAATAGCGTATGAATGAGAGATGCAACTCTCTAAAACCTAATATATCAAACTAGGTCTAAAAAGTCTATCCAAAAATACATATATCTCGGATCAAAGCTGACATAGGAAGAACCAATAGAAATAAAACACGTGGCACTCAAAAGATCTCCGCGTTGGCAGGGGCGGCGGGTGCCGCCAGCAGCAAAACGCTGGTCTTCGTCTTCTATTCAATTCAGCTCTAAAAACTCCAATAATATGTATCTTCGGGTCTTCTTCTTCCAAGTTGTAGATAGCATATAAAATACCTAAAAATACCATAAAGTCATGCTAAAACTCCTCCTAAATACACAATATAATTGTGTATATCAAACTCCCCCACACTTAAATCTCACTCGTCCCTGAGTGACTCAGAAAACTATCACTCATAAAAACTATAACCCCTGGATCATCAAAATGCAAGGAAGCTTACAAAGAGGAATAAAAGCATTCTCATGCAAGCTCAACACCCAACCTACACAATAACACATATATCAAATAAGCTCTAACTACCCCACCATACTCAACATCAACATAAATAAGCAAATCATCATCAACATCAAATCAACATCATGCTCAGCCCAAACCACCAAACAATCCTCAATATCTATCAAAACATCAAACATCAACCCACCAAAAACTAACCACTAATAAGTCCATCATAAACACCAATAAAGAGAGTGAAAATCTCCATAAATCTACACCTTATACCTCCAAGTGAAAACCTACCCAAAACACTCCTATACTCCACTTCTTATGTCGCCTGCGCCGGTAAAAAGATAGTCCTAAAACACTCTTTTTTTCACTCATTTTGCTTAGGCGCCTTTTCAGGTTTTGACCTAACACTCTCTTTTCATATTTCAATAATGGAATCACCAACTCACACCACTCGGAATCTATTTTTGCCAAGGCCTAGTGCCTGCCAGATTACCTACTTATTACCTAGACCGCCCTTTCGGGTTTTCAGCGTATCCCAGGATTTTATTTGCCTTTTTTCAATTTTTATTGCTCTTTTTTTATTTTTTTTTTAATTTTTTTTATAGCATATCAATAATAATATAATTCCAACTCCCCCACACTTAAAACACACATTGTCCTCAATGTAGTAAAGACAAGATAAAATAAAGGGGAAGTAGAGAATAATACCACTACTGATCAGATGGCGGTGGTGGTGGTGGATACGGTGGATAGTCAGGATATGAGGGGTAAGCGGGCCACACTCCCTGGAAAAACTGAGCCTGTTGCTGAAAATAGCTAGTCTGCTGCTGGAAAAACTGAGACTGATCCTGATGGAACTGATGGATCCGGTCTATAGAAGTAGACAAAGCAGACTGCTGAGTAAACATCTCATCCTGACGGACTGAAAGCTGACGCATCTGGCGCATCATATCATCCTGCCAGCTCAAACCAGTGTCAACTCCAGAAGTAGCAGGAATACTCATACCAGGAACATCCTCATGCATAACTGTGTCGTCCTGAGGAAAAGTCTCTGGAATAGTCGGTGGAGCAGATGGTGGGACTGCCTGTGGAGCAGCAGAAGTAGAAGGACCAGAACCTCTAACCCGCACAGATAACTGACGCAGATCAAAATGCTGATTCTCAGGTCCAAAGGGTAACTCAACAATAGGCAAAAGAATCCTAGAAGTACCCGTGGGAGGACCAAATAAATAATAAAATCTGCCTCTATCCTCAGAAAGATATCCAACATTCCTCGGATGCCTAATATCACAAGTAAAGGTAGGAGATAGTCGCTGAGATGTTGGAGGAAAAGGAGTCAGAAGGCTGCCTGGAAATACCAAATGCTTCCTCAAGGCTAGCATAAGTCAACACATGGCATGAACCTGCTAGCTGAAAAGAAATCCTCGCATTCTCATGGTCATCCTCCAAAGTAATCAGAAATTCCCTAGTCCAAGCAGGGAATGTGGGAGCACTCTTAAAGAAAAAATTACCCAATCCAGCATGGGTCAACATCTGCCTAGTACAACTCTCCAACCCAAACTGCCTCATAGTAACGGGATCAAAAAATAAAGTAGAGACAATCTCCCGCTCCTCAATAATCTTCCTCCGGGCCTCATGGACCTGGGAGGTGGCGGATCTAGAGCTCATATTACGCTTCCTAGAACTCATAATCAACAGTATGAACTCGAAATGGGCAGAAAAGAGGAGCAAATTGTCGGAAATACTCGGAAAAAGGAAGCGGCGGGCAGCAGAACTCGCGGCGGGCTCGAAGTTCTTGGCGGCGGGTGCCGTGTTCTTGGCGGCGGGTGCCGCCTCGAATTTCTTCGAGAAAATTTACAGATCTGCGACGGTCGCCGCGTGAGTGATGCGAAGGAGCGCGGCGAGGCGAGCGGTGAGGCTGGAGGTCCCAAAGACGACGGAGGTGTGCTCGAATCTTGTCGGATTCGGTGTAGATCTGATCTTCAAGTTGTTCTCCTACCTCTCCTCTCTTTTGCTTTCAAAAACCTCTCTTGTTTTACAAAACCCTCAACTTTTTTATGAACCTTCACCCCCTCCTTTGTTTTTTTAACTCCCTCACAACTTCTGCACTCTTTTTATTTTTATTTTAGATTTTTCTATTTTTTTTAGTTTTATATTTTTTTAAGGGAAAGATGGATTTACCTGTACGGAAAGGGCGACGGGCGCCGCCGATTTGGCGGCGGGTGCCGCCGTGCTTACGGCGGTCGCCGCTGCCACTTCGTAGCTAAAATCATGAAAAAATAAATGGCGACGGGTGTCGCCGTGTTTACGACGGTCGCCGCCAATTACGTTGTCCTCCTTTGCTCCGTCCTACAGGTTAGTCCATACAAAATAACGGAAAACCGAAAAACAACTAAGCTAAAAAACAAAAATGAAAGAAAGTACCTAGGTCGGGTTGCCTCCCGACAAACGCCTTATTTAACGTCGTGGCTCGACGTAGTGCCAAGTCATCAATCCTCAGCGTCGGGCTTTGTTAGGACAACTTCCTCAATTGTGTCCTTGGTGAATCCTTCATGATACTTTTTAACTCTTTGACCATTCACTTTGAATAAAGCATGAGTTTTGGAATCATAAAGCTCAATTGCACCATGGGGAAAGACTTGAGCAATCACATAAGGCCCTGCCCAACGGGATCTTAGCTTGCCTGGAAAGTGTCTAAGGTGGGACTGAAATAGAAGGACTTTGTCACCAGCTGTGAAGTCTTTTCTCAATATATTTTTGTCATGCCAAGCCTTAGTCCGCTCTTTATAGTAAATAGCATTATCATAAGCTTTAATCCTGGCCTCCTCCAACTCATGTAATTGGAGCTTTCTAATCTCCCCAGCTTCTTGAAGTTGTAAATTGCACTTCTTGATAGCCCAATATGCCTTGTGTTTCCAACTCAATTGTGAGGTGACATGCCTTACCAAAAACCAACCTAAAAGGTGACATACCAATAGGTGTTTTGTAAGCTGTCCTGTAGGCCCATAATGCATCATCAAGCCTCTGGCTCCAATCTTTTCTGCTGGGAGACACCGTCTTCTCCAGAATAGATTTAATCTCCCTGTTTGATACTTCAGCTTGGCCATTTGTTTGAGGGTGATAGGCAGTAGAAACTCTTTGGTTGACATGATACTTCTTTAACAGGGCAATAATTGTCCTATTACAAAAGTGAGTTCCCCTATCACTTATGAGAGCCTTAGGAATTCCAAACCTGTTGAAAATATGGGACTTCAAGAAATCTGCAACAACTTTGGAATCATCAGTTCTGGCGGCCTTCGCTTCCACCCACTTGGAAACGTAGTCCACCGCAAGCAAAATATATATATTACCACTAGAGTTTGGAAAAGGTCCCATAAAATCAATACCCCAAACATCAAATATTTCACAAAAAATTAAACTAGTTTGGGGCATTTCATCCCTACTGGACATGTTTCCAACTCTTTGGCACCTGTCACAGGATTTATAGTAGTTGTGTGCATCTTTAAAGATGGTAGGCCACCAAAATCCTGCATCAAGTACTTTCCTAGCAGTTCTTTGAACCCCAAAATGTCCCCCACATGCTCCAGAATGACAAAATGTAAGGAGAAAATGTAACTCATTTTCTGGAATGCAACAGCGGATTACCTGGTCAGAGCAGTGCTTCCAAAGATAGGGGTCATCCCATACAAAAAATCTAGCTGTACTGCGTAGTCTGTCCCTCTGAGCTTTGTTGAAAGGTTGAGGGAATTCACCTGTGCTAAGGAAGTTCACCAAGTCTGCATACCATGGATCTATGGTGCTCAACTTGAACAAGGACTCATCCGGAAAGCTTGCTTGAATCTGATTTTGAGGGGTGCTTTCTTCTTGAATTACTCTGCTGAGGTGATCAGCCACTAGATTTTCAGCACCCTTCTTGTCCTTGATCTCAATATCAAATTCACTGAGCAATAGGACCCACCGAATCAATCTTGGCTTTGCCTCCTTCTTTGTCAGTAGGTATCTCAGGGCAACATGATCAGTATAAATGATGACCTTTGTTCCAAGGAGATAAGGTCTGAACTTCTCAAGTGCAAATACCACTGCAAGCATCTCTTTTAATGTAGTAGAATAGTTCCTCTATGCACCATTCAGGGTCATTGATGCATATTGAATCACATGAGAAGCTTTGGCTTCCTTTTGGCCTAGCACAACCCCCACTGCATAATCACTAGCATCACACATTATTTCAAAAGGCTTAGACCAATCAGGAGCTTAAATGATAGGGGCACTTGTCAAGCGAGCCTTAAGATCATCAAAGGCTGCCTGACAATCAGTTGTGAACTCAAACAACATGTCTTTCTTCAACAATTCACACAGGGGTGCTGAAATCTTGGAGAAGTCTTTAATAAACCTGCGGTAAAAACCTGCATGGCCTAAAAAAGAACGAACTTCGCGCACATTAGTAGGATAAGGCAAAGATTGAATTACTTCAACCTTTGCCTTATTGACCTCAATACCCCTAGCTGAAACTATATGACCAAGCACAATACCCTGTTCTATCATGAAGTGACACTTTTCAGAATTAAGCACTAAATTAGTGTCAACACATCTAGCAAGTACCAAAGTTAAGTGATTTAGGCATGCATCAAAATTATCCCCATGTACAGTAAAATCATCCATGAATACCTCAATGAAATTCTCAATGTACTCAGAAAAGATGCTTACCATACACCTTTGGAAGGTCCCAGGGCCATTGCACAACCCAAATGGCATCTGACGGTAGGCAAAAGTGCCAAACGGGCAAGTGAAAGTTGTCTTTGCTTGATCTTCAGGGGCAATGGCTATCTGAAAGTAGCCTGAGTACCCATCTAGAAAGCAATAAAATGCTCTGCCTGCCAATCTCTCAAGCATCTGATCGATGAAAGGAAGGGGGAAGTGATCCTTCCTAGTCACTGCATTCAGCTTGCGGTAATCAATGCAGACTCTGTAGCCTGTCTACAGTCTTGTAGGGACCAATTCTCCTTGCTAATTCTCCACCACTGTAATTCCTCCTTTCTTCGGTACAACCTGTGTGGGGCTTACCCACTTGCTGTCAGAGATAGGAAAAATCATACCTGCTTGCAAGAGTTTCAAAACTTCTTTCTTCACCACCTCCATCATAGGTGGGTTTAGACGCCTCTGTGGTTGCCTAGATGGCTTCTCTTCTCCTTCCAACAGTATACGATGCATGCAAGTAGTGGGTCTGATTCCCTTGATGTCAGCAATGGTCCAACCAATTGCTGTCTTGTACTCTTTTAGAACCGCCACTAGCCTGCATTCTTGATCTTTTGTGAGCTTGCTGGAGATGATCACTGGTAATGTTTCCTTGTCTCCAAGAAATACATACTTGAGGTGGTCTGGAGTTGCTTCAACTCAATCACTGGTGCCTGCACAATAGAGGGTAACAGCTTTTCCCTAGGCAGGGTTAATGGTAAAGGAGTTTTGCCAAGTGGCTCAAAAGGAAGCTTGTAATAAGGATCCATCTCGTTTACAATCTCCTGTATATCAGTTGATAGAGTAAAATCCAAACTAGAATCAACAATAATAGATTGCACATCATCTAGTTGATTTTCATCAAAGACATCTTGTACCACAGGATCAAGCATATCAATAGCATAGACAGAGTAATCATCAGAAGGATATTTCATGGCTTCATAAATATTATAATTAATGATTTGACCATCAAATTCCATAGTTAAAGAGCCAGTGCTCACATTGATTTTAGTATTGGCTATTTTCAGAAAAGGTCTTCCTAATAGAATAGGAATTGCATGATCATCATGTTTCATTTTAAGCACATAAAAATCAGCAGGAAAAGTGAGATCACCAACCATAACCAAAACGTCCTCTACAAAACCTATGGGACGAACATTAGGCCTATCAGCTAGTTGAATAGAGATATTAGTGGCATGCATAGGTCCAAGTTTCAGAGATTCACAGAGAGTAGAAGGCATTACATTGATGGAAGCACCCAAATCTAGCATGGTTTTTTCAACTTTAGTACCTCTAATTGTAATAGGGATAGTAAACATACCTGAATCCCCGCACTTCTTAGGTAAGCGTTTTTGGAACATAGCTGAAACATGCTCGCTTACCTTCACCTTCATTTTGCTGTTTTTGTCCTGAATCCGCTTTGTAGTGCACATCTGCTTCAAGAACTTTGCATAGCGTGGCACTGACTTGATCAAGTTAAGGAGAGGAATGTTGACCTCAACGTTTCTGAACATCTCGAACATGTCTTTGTCCTGCTTCAGGGGCTCTGTACGCTTTAATGTAGATGGAAACGGAGCAACTGGCTTCCATTCAGGGAGAGGTTGAGATCTTTCTTCATTGGAGGCTTCAGCAGATAGGCGGCGGCTGCCATCAGAAGGGCGGCGGTCGCCGCTTGTTTCGGAAAAAGTTGGCGGCGGATCATCACCGTGGCGGCAGGCGCCGCCGTCCTGGCGGCGGGTGCCGCCAATTAATTTTTGGTCGCCGCTAATTAATTCCAAATTGTCGTAGCTAAGCTCCCTTTGGCGGCGGGTGCCGCTATCCTGGCGGCGGTCGCCGCCGTCGTCTTCGACAAATTCTTCCACCATTCCGCCTTCAAGTTGTTTCCCACTCCTCAAAGTGACAGCACTGACATTACAAATATTTGGGTTGACTTCTGTTTGACAAGAAAGTTTACCCGAATCTCTTGCTTCCAGTTTGCTTACAGCTTCAGAGATTTGACTCATCTGTCGTTCCAGGTTGTGAATGTTGGCTAATGTAGTATCTTGGAACTTCGTTTGATTTTGAGTCAGTTGAGCCATACTATTTTGATGTTGAGCCATATTATTTTGAAGAGTGAGATTACTTTGCACCAACATCTTCATCATGTCGTCCAAAGAAGTAGCGGCATTGTGATTCTGTCCTTGAGGCCTTGGCACATATGGCTTAACTTGTTGAAACTGATCTTGTTGCTGCTTTGACTCAGGCTCTCTCCACCTGAAGTTCTGATGATCTTTCCAGCCATGGTTGTAGGTGTTTGAATAGGGGTCATTTCCTGGCTTCATTTGATACCCTCCAATTGCATTCACTTCCTCTTGTAGTGTAGGACATGAATCAGTCGGATGAAAGGCGTCATTACAAATTCCACACGCCTTAACCTGTTGAGCAGTACCCTTCAGCTTCAACCGCCTCACTTCTTCTTTCAGCACATCAAAGTCAGCTTGATCGATTTTAGAGTGAGAGTTGGCGGCTGATAAGTTTTTAGAACCTCTTCCAGTGTATTGCCTAGATTCATGAGCCAACGTAGAAAAGATGTCTAGAGCCTCAGCATAGGTTCTTTTCATGATGTTTCCACCACAAGAGGAATTGACCAATCGTCTATCTTCCTCACAGATTCCTCCATGGAGATAGAGAATAAGATCATGATTAGCATAACCATGGTAGGGACACCTCTTTACCAGCTTCCTGAAGCGCTCAAAATATTCATAAAGCGACTCGTTGGGGAATTGCTCTATGTTACAGATCTGCAGGGAAGTATTTGTCTAGAAACAACTTCTTCAAGTTCACCCAAGTAGTAACGCTTCCAGGGGTAGAGCATGATACCAGTCTTTAGCGGATTCCTTCAGAGAAAAAGAAAACGCTCTCAGCCTCATCTGTTCTTCAGTAATATCAGAGGGACACATGCTGGTGCAAACATCAAGGAACTCATCAAGATGTTGAATGGGATCCTCAAGTGGAGTTCCGTTGAATTTTGGGAGTAAATGGACTACTCCTGTCTTGAGCTCAAACTTCACCCCATCACCAAGGGCTGGGAATTGCACTGCACGCGTAGGTTGATTCAGATTAGGAGCTGTCAAGCTCTGAAGAGTAACTCGCTCACCCATTGTTCGGATTCCTTGCAGTAGTGCACGAACAGCTCGACGAGTTCTGAAAAGAGTCCGTTCAATTTCTAGATCAAAAACAAGTGGTGAATTATTAGTAGCACGGGTGTGAACCATAAGAGAGGTTCACACCAAAATTGGCACAAAAATTACACAAAAGACAATTATTGCCTCCCCTGCAATGGCGCCAATTTGATAGGCGTGAAATGGTCGTGCAAATCACGGCTATGCAAAAGAGTCCTAACAACCTAAAGACTGTAGTCTTAGGGAAGTAAGGGTCGAATCCACAGGAGGAGATTTATCTTTTGATGTAAGTTTTATGTCAATTAAAGTAAAAAGGGGATTTTATGAATTAAACTACTATCTAACATGCAAAACTAATTAAAGCAATTAAAATTTGGATTTTTATCAATTTAAGGAAACACTTAGTCAACCAAAGATCCACATTCGTATGACAAGTTGATCATCGATTCACTCAATATCGCATGCATATGGAATTCCAATTACTTTTCAAAGATAATTAATAGCACAACCAGATACTATCAATCCTAACTAATTGAATAATCCTGAAACTATCAAGATTCAATTCAAAAGCAGCATTAAGAATAGGAATATAATCAGGATACAATTCTAGCATAAAACAACCAGCTTTTATACTAGAATGCAATTAACTCTCTTCTACAATAGACTAGCACAACCAGTTACTAGTACAATGTAGTTTGCTACTATGAAATAGAGAAACTCAACCAGATCTAGCAATTGAGATTCAATAACAACAACCCTAGAAATTGTTGAAATCAATCACATAAACAATTCAAGCAAGAGAGAAAAATAATTCCATGCAATAGATAAAGAGTAGAAATCTCACAACTGAAAGTCAAAACGAAGCTTCAAACTGTCTGACTAAGCAAAAGGGCTTAGTTCTCCATGAAAGGCTAAAAACTCTGAATGGAAAATATGATAATAGCGTATGTATGAGAGATGCAACTCTCTAAAACCTAATATATCAAACTAGGTCTAAAAAGTCTATCCAAAAATACATATATCTTGGATCAAAGCTGACATAGGAAGAACCAATAGAAATAAAACACGTGGCACTCAAAAGATCTTCGCGTTGGCAGGGGCGGCGGGTGCCGCCAGCAGCAAAATGCTGGTCTTCGTCTTCTCTTCAATTCAGCTCTAAAAACTCCAATAATATGTATCTTCGGGTCTTCTTCTTCCTAGCTGTAGATAGCATATAAAATACCTAAAAATACCATAAATTCATGCTAAAACTCCTCCTAAATACACAATATAATTGTGTATATCAATAAGCAATGAACAGAATCTTGAGCAGGACGAGGACATGATCCCTTAACAAATCCATGATTGTTTTTGGCCTTGAGTGAGACTTCAATAGAGTGCGGCCAAGTAGCATAGTTGCGATTGTCTAGTAAACTCGTAGAAAGGACATAATTCGGATGATCGCTATGGTGCAAATATAATTCATCCATAGGATCGGTAGGATCTCGTACAGGTGATCGAGTGTATGGATTTTAAGGAACACAAGGAGAATCTCTCAAAATCGAAGGATCAGGCAGAATTGGAGTATTGCAAGGAGTCGCCATGGAAAGACGAAGAAAGAGAAGCAGAAAGAATTAGGATCGAAGAATCAGGATTGAAGAATTCTATATGATACTGATAACATGCATTTACATAGTAGTTTTAGGTTAGTTTTAGTCTCTTTTTAGTAGTCTAATTTTACATGCTTAGCTTAGTTTCTTAGCATTTTTGGTTTTCTTGTGAAATCGGAATCTACACGCCTATATGTTGGATTTCAGGTGTTTTTGGAGACCCGAAGAGTTGAAAGACAAGCCAAGATGACGGAAGAGTTGCCATAGAAGATTTGAAGTAGGAGCTTGAAGAAGGAGGACGCTAAAGTTGAAGATTGGAGGCCAATTGAAGCAAAAGGAAGAACATGGGCCAGGAAGGGCAAACCGCAACCAAGTTCTGGCTGTCCTGGACCATGTTTTGGACTGCAGGGAAGAACATGGGCCATGAAGGGCAAACCGCGACCGCGGTTTGGGGGTCCTGGACCGCGCTTTGCCCCTCGTCGGGATTGGGCCGAGATTTGTCTTTATCTTGTTGCTTAAAATATATCTTAACCTAATTTTTGAGGATGATTACGTATTATGGTTTCTAGCCTCTCTAGATAGAACCCAAGTTGGAGATTATTGGAGATTTTTCTAGATTTGTTGGATTGGAGTTTTGAATCGATTTGAAGACAATTTGGTATGTAGTTTGTTGAATTTGGTTTGCTTTCTTTCCTTATGATGTCTAGCTAATTCTCTTATTCTGAGGTTGGGTGAACCCAATGATGAAGTAGTTAGATCTAAATTGTGATGTTTGGTTGAATGGAAACTTGATTGTAGTTTGATTTAATCCTAGGTTGCTTTATGCCCTATTTGCTTTGCATATAGGATTCTTGTTATAATTTGAGACCGACATGAGATAATCGTAACAGGATATTGATTTGATAAGTACCAAAAATTGGTTCTGAATGAGATCCCTAGGTATTAAACTAGAGAGTTATTTATGTAATATCCGCTAAAATTCTAAATAAAATAAACGGATATTTATCCCAATAATTTTTTTTCTCAAAAGTAGAGAATTTAATAACCTTATAATTTCATATTAAATTATAAAGGGTTATAAAAGTTATTACAATGGCAATTAATTTTTTTTTATTAAATATATTCAGCAAATCCGATATGCATTTAAATATTTTTCTCCTAGAATAGAGAGTTTGAATATTCTTATAATTTTCATAATAAACTATAAAAATGTTATCAAAAGTTTATCAAAGTAATAAATAAAAATTAAAAATAAAGATGGTTCATATTAATTTCGATTTTTTGTTTAATGTCATATCACAAGCAAGTAAAAATAAAAGGAGGGGCAAAATAAAATGGTGTCAAGAGGGAACTCGAACCCGAGACCTCTTGCACCTTTCACAAACTCAAACACACTCAATTCCGCTAAGCTAACTCAATTTGACTACCCATATTACAATTCTTTTAATTATAAACCCTCTTATTTCTTCTTCTTCCCCAATTGCCAAATCAATTGTCTGATTGATTTGACGTATATTCAAGCCATGGTTTTCACCCATTGTTTCCACCTCCACCCATTGTTTCCACCTTCCTCTTTGCTTGCAAGACCCCTATTGCATCATCACCTTATGTCATCACCAAACTAACACAACTCTCACCATTCATCATCAAGCTTCTTCTCCCTCAATGGTCCATTCCAATGGTGGTGGATCAAGAGAAGTCCCAATTTTCACTATAAAAAGGGTGAGGTCTCAAGGGAAGACTCACACATTATTCCTCTCATCTTCCTCTAGCAAATTCACTCCCATTCAAGTATTTTCCAGCCTCAAATTAATTGTTCAAGTGGCTGATTTTTTTTCAACAAAAATCCCAAAACCCTAATTTTTTGGCCTATCCTCGCCGGATCACCACCATCTCGCCGGACCACCCTCCCACACCGTGCGCCGCCGCCAGGAGTCCGCCACCAGTCCAGGAGGCCGCCGTCCAAGCCTCGTCCGTCGTCGTCCAAACCTGATTTCTCTTCTTTGGAGTTCACGTGGAAGAAGATGAAGGAGAAAGAAGAGGCAAGATGGGCCTTCTTGTGGAGATTTAGGCTTTTGTTGGGCTGAATCAGTAGGCCCATCCATTTTTTTACCCATCAGATTATTCTTGAAAAAAAAAAATAGAGAAGGAGAGGCCCAAGAAACAAATTCGTCCACCTCAAAACCCGTGTCCATTCCGCTCCCGTTGTCTCTCGGTATAATTTCCAACTCATAATTTATCTACTATCTATTTTAAAATTATTTTTGCATATAACTATTATTTATTTAAAATAATTTGAATAAATATCACCATGGGCTATTAAAAAGAAATTTATGGAATAAATTCAATTTGCATGCCCATCTAGGAGTAATATAATTTTAATAAATAAATAATATATGAATTTCCTAGAATATCAATATTCATAAGAATGTTTTAAGGATATTGGATTAAATATTGGAGAAATATTAACTTAGGCATCTTTTTCCTTTATTATAAAATAAGTAACCTGAAATAAATAAAATAAGGTTTTTATTAATAAGAAATACCCATGCATGTTAACATAGACCTTATTATAATTTTTGAGATAAGTTATAATAGATCTCTAGAAATAATAACGCTCACAAGAATAAGATTGAGATTAAAATAAATCAAATAAATAACTTGCATGTGACGTTATATGAAGAAACACATTATAATAGACATGGGAAAATTGTTAAATAAAAATCATGGGATTTAAAATATGAGTTAATATACTTGAAAAGTATAATATATATAATAGGTTTACTTTACTTGGAGCATAAGTTAATGAATAATAGGATTTGAGCAATATGATAGAAATTATCATCTTAATACTTTTTATAATATATAAAGTGATTACATGTCTCTAAAAAGATTTGGTGATAAGAGGAAAATATAAAAATAAGAACACATGTAAAAGTATTTTTATATAAAGTTACTAGTTTAAAGTTTGTAGCTTTCTATTATTAAAATGCCTAGTTAGAAGATTATAAAATAAAGGGATATTATATCTCTAGGTGTAGAGATTCTAAAAGATATAAACTTTACTCCTATTAAATAACTATGGTAGTTGTGATAATAAGTTAATATATAATATTAATAGAGCTAAGTTATAATAGTTGTCTTGCATGAAACGATATTATAAGATATAGAAAAGATATTATTTTTGTTACCTAAGATATCATAATAATACAATATAAGTATAAAGTAAGGTATTTTAAGTTATTATCATATATCTATATAAGCTATACGATATGGAAAGATATATGGGAATAAAATAAATGAGATTAATTTAATATTATGTTAAGTTTTGGAAAGCTTACTTTATAAAGTTAATAGAAAGTTCTATTTATGGAAAGTACTAAGAAAATGGTCTATAATTATTCTATCTTTATTTAATATGGTTTATATAATTAAATAAGGTTTTATTAAAAGAATATCAATAATAAAATATTCTTGGTGGGAAAAATAATACCTTAAGTATCTTTATGAATATAATTGTGAATAAAGCATTATTATAATGACATTGAGAGATATAGCGTAAGAAGGTTATAATAGACTTTTGATAATCTTAAGGTTGATATAAATTTTAAAACACCTTTTTAAATAAAATATTATCGTATATTTTTGTAAAATTATACTTGCCTAAATTATATTAAAAGGAATTAACAAGTGAGGTTAAAAAGGATTATTTTAACATTATTAAATAGAATTTTTATGGAATAATAAGGATATTACAAAGCCAAAATAATAATAAAGGAATATTATTATTTTAAGAAAATAACTTTCTAAATTATTATCTTAATAATTTAGAATTTCCAACTCTCTTATAAAATATTATAAGAGGTAATCCAAACCTTAAGAGGAAGTCATGATATAGTTTCGCTCGTAAATTCCGTGTCGATAGGTCGGGATTCTCGCTCGAAGTCGTGAATCACATAGTTCCGTCAAAGCTCGATTGTTAGAACTCGCCAAAACTAAGGCAAGTGGAATTTCCCCTTGTGCCGTTTTAATCCGCCTTTATACTATTTCTCGATGTTGGGAACGACTTGTATGCTTAAATAAAAATGAATCT
This sequence comes from Fallopia convolvulus, assembly GCA_964016875.1. NCBI lineage: Eukaryota > Viridiplantae > Streptophyta > Magnoliopsida > Caryophyllales > Polygonaceae > Fallopia > Fallopia convolvulus. Next base: position 15,240,978 of record OZ024725.1, read on the forward strand.
AGGAAATATCGATTGCTAGAAATAACGACTATTGTTAGCATAGATTGCTTTATATATTCCTTGTTAGGATTATTTATGATAGTGTGGTTACTATTTTGATTGTTACGATCTCGTTTCGAGATCGATGTTGAATTAGTGAGGGGCGTGGGATAGCCAACGCCTCTACATAACCCCACTAAGTCGTAAGTGCCTACGCGTTTGAAGTACGACTTTCGGGATCATGATCCCATCCGCTCCGATTGCAAGGAGGGATGAGCGCACTCTAGCTAAGTGCCGGGAAACGGAGTTTTCCCTCGGGTGGCTCGGATTATGCGTGTCCCATCACATTCTCTTATAAATTATAAATGGAACCGAATGACTTTTGTCACTAAATAAGATAAGTGCTAAAGCACACTTAAGATACCAAAACCGGACCGGTCTCAAACGATCGATCCGGCCCTCGGTCCGCTTTGACTTGTTTGAATAAATAAAAGTTCCCAACATACTTCTAAATTCTAAAGAAGACTACAATCTAGTAGTACTTCTCTTGCTCATCAAGCTATCCCTTTTGGATATGCTATCGCTATCGTTCGTATCTTAGCTCCACATAATCAAGCCCATCGTAAACACAACCCTTTGTCCTCTCATTACACCGATAAGTTGAAATTACCCAATTACCCTCGGGAAGTTCCATTCCCGCTTGCTTAGTCTCCTAGACTAATTCTTCTTTCCGCATGTTTGCCTGGCATTCTATCTCCCCTCGCGAATTATGTCAGATTCAGGAAATCATAGCAAGGCGAAGTGAAGGGAAGTGAAGGAAGTCAAGATCGCTCAAGATGTACTTTTATTTCCGTTTTAGTTTTAATATTACTTTATCTCCGAGACATGATGGATTTGGTGTTTGTTTTCAAGTAACCCTAAAGTTAAAGACAATGTAAGACATTTTGTAATGAACTAAGTCTCCTTCGGGAGCATGTTTCCGACTTATGTATTATGTTTTATTCCGCATTTTAGGTGTTCTATATCATTCTAAAAGCCTTGGGTGACTTTGGACGGTAAAGTCTGAGGTCACTGGCGGTAATACCCAATGTTGTAAAATAGGGGTGTTACAATTATGGTATCAGAGCCGAACGTTTTGTTTTCAAAACCGAAAACTTTTAAAACCGAAAATTTTCAAAACCCGAGAACTTTTAAAACCTAAGTTTTTCTTCCGCAAACCGAAACTTCTATTTATAGAAAGTTCCCTTCGTTATATCCTTTAAGAATCTTAAAAGTGTCAACTTTCTAACTTAAACTTTTAGCTAAGAATTTCCTTCAAAGTTTTAAAACTTTAATTTAGTTCTAGAACGTTTACCTTTAGAAACTTCTCTTTTTACCTCCTAAAAACTTAAGTAATAAATATGTTCCAATTCTTTAACTTAATCACCTAAGTTAGAATTTTCTTAAACTTAAAACCTTCATCTTAGTAACTTCTACAAGTTAGGAAATTCTTATAACGAGAATCTTTAGGAGAATTTCCCCACCTCCTTAAATAGGACCAAGAAAATGAAAAGCCTTAACTTAAATGATGTTTTATGTTTAAACTTTATACCCAAGTAAACCTTAAGAAATTTCTTCCTACCTTCTTAAAATCTACATAACAAACAGAGTCCAAGTATTAAGTAGATTTCAAGAATAAAAACTTCTTCCAAGTACTTTAAAGAAAACTCTAAAGTTACTCATAGAAAGTCTAAAATCAAAACTTATATAAGAGTAACTTATAAGTAAGAACTATAAGACAATAAGTTCCTAGAATTGGAAGCATTTTATTAGACAGTCTTATTCGAAAATTTTGAAAAGACCAAGTTCTACTAAAACATTAAAATACCGACTTCTTATCTATAAACTTTATTTTGAAATAAGTTCACCAATTTTTCCTATAATCCCAGAAATTAGATTTAAAGGATCTTTCTTTAAACGACAATAGGAAGAATTTATCTCCTCAAAAACCGAGGTAGAATTTGTACAATTAAAAATCCTTAAACTCTCCTTCCGAGGTTTATAAGTACTTCATGTCATATATGAAATAATTTTATTTTATTTTCTACTCTAAAAGTTCCCCTCTTAATTTAAAGTCATATAAATAAAGCTTTTAATAGAAACTTTAAAACTGTTATAATTCTTTAAGGATGTACATGTGTTTAAAATGAAAATTTCGTTTCAAATTCAAAACTTCCTTCCAATATCTTCGTCGCATAGAATCAAGGATATTCTATACAAACGCCTCTCTCTTCTCAACAGAAATGGTACTCACTAGAAGTCCAACCCGAATCAGGAACAAAGCTAGAAAAACCGCTTAAGAGCTTGCAGAGGCTTTTCTCGATTGCCGCTTTTGCCATATGGAAACCCCGAGGATAACCCGAGCTAGTATTATGAGAAGAAATACATGAAGATGCACCCAAACTAAATCTCGAGGAGGAGAAACCCGAAGAAGAATACCTCGAGCCAGTGACTCGTGGGAAGATAGAATTTTCCAAAGAGGACATTGTGGAAGGCTTGTCAACCAAGGATCTAACATGTCTCCACCTAGCCAGATCTCGAAACAGATTATCGAGAGGTATGTGTGTGGGGGCAAACAATGACCTGGTAATAAAGGAGTGGTCGAGAATTATGATCAGTGACGATGATATCCATCTGCAAATACTTACAAATCGAAGTAACTTGCTCAGTCAACATATGGAATCTAGGCTTGATATCTGATGCGACTCTGCCCTAGCTCGGACCCTACTCAGACGGACCCGAGACGTCCTAGACCTTGGAGACCCCCTTGGATTAGGACTTAGTATCATTTATGTATTATTTATATTATTATTTCTATTTCCGTCATTTACATTCCGTCTTTACTATTTTGGGCGTGTGTTCTCTTATGCTTAAGAGACCGGCCCATTAAGCTATCATAAGGCCCATTAGGCCATTAGGGTTAGATTGCAACTTTCTATTTTTAGTAGTTACTATTATTAGTATTATGGACTTGGATGTTGGGCCTAGCATGTTGCTAACCCTAATCCAGCCCATTTAGAACTAGGGTTTTGTGTGGCCTCCTCTATATAAAGGAGCCACACCCCCTCTTATTAATTACGTCCAATATGAATAGCCAAGTTTAAGTAGAGTCGAGATTCCTCCTTATTTGGCCCGGACGTCACCCCTTTCTAACCCTTTTCCCTCGCCCTTGATTCTGCCTCGCCCAACCCTCGTTCTGACGAGCATTAGAGGCCCGCGAGTCCACTTTTGTGGTCTCGTATTTATCCGGTTACCCTTGTCGGAGAAGAATCCGGTCGTTTCGAGCCTAGATCCGCCCCTTGCCGAGCGAGGGTCACATCAGTGGTATCAGAGCGTCAGGCGGTTCGAACGGATCGCTTTTCCGACCAGCCCAACACCTTCGGCGTTGTCGTCCCTCGAACCGATCGAGGATCCACGACGCCAGCCCCCATCGTGCCGGGATTTCAATCCTCGGCACCAGCCCAGGCGCAGCAGGATTCCAGCCGAAGACGCACCAGCATCGTGCCAGGATCCGAGTCCCGGCACAACACCAACGCAACAGCAGCGTGCCAGGGTTTCGATCCTGGCGTGGAGTCGCTGCAGCAGGATCGCATCCCAGTGTGCCAGACCCGCGTCCTGGTGCAGTCTCAGCGTCGCACCAGCAGGAGCGAGACGCGCGCCACAACGCGCCGAAGGATCCAACCCGCGCCCCTCCGAACCTGCCAGCCTTTTTTTCCGGAAACCCTATATTTTTCCGAAGATTTTGTTAGTTGTGATTTGGGCATATCTTTGTTATTTTATTTTATTTTATTTGTTTGATTTATTTCCTTTTGTTAAAAGATCTTATCTTATAAAAGATCTTATTATTTTATTTTTAGGATAAAATTTTATTATTTTCCGTTTTTAAACGGGATCTTTCAGTTTGTGGAAGATCTCGTAATATTGTAAAAAAAAAAAAACACCGAGAGCCAAGCCATGTCTTGGACTTGCTCGGTCGTATGGGACGACTCGGACTCTTGGGATCGGCCTCGTCGACGAGTCAACACTCGTCCCTATAGGCCGCTTCCGAGGGACGATCCGGATTGGATCCCGCCATATAGACTCCCGGAGAATCGGGCCCGCTATTACGGCGAAATTCCAAAACCCCGACGTTGATCATACGTTGAACGGGATTGGAGTCCGCCACCTCGGCATCCGAAACCCCGATACGAAGAACGGGATTGGAGTCCGCCACCTCGGCGCACGCGTACCCGATACGACGATCGGGATTTGAGTCCGCCACCTCGGCGACCACGTCCCCGAGATCGAACCCCGGAGGCCCCAAGACCTCCTCCGGCCCGCACTCAAGCCCTTCATTTGAGTCGTGGACCGCCGATACCGACCCCGAGCGCCACCCCTCCGACTCCTCCATGGGTCGCACGGATCGCGGAGCTCGAGCGCCTTCTCGCCGAGGCCAACCGAGAGTCTCAACCATGGCCGGCACCCCACGTGCCGAGACACGAGTCGAGCCCAACGACGTCGGCACCCATGCCCAGCGAGGTCCCTAGCGAGGTCCTTCCCGAGGTCCTTCCCGAGGTCCCTAGCGAGGTCCTTCCCGAGGTCCTTCTCGAGGTCCCTAGGGAGGTCCTTCCCGACGTCCCTAGCGAGGTTCTTCTCGAAGCCCTTCACGAGGTCCTTCCCGAGTCCAACGCTGACATCGAGCCCAAGCTCGCGCCTGCCCCTATGTCGACACCATATTTACTCGAGACTACACATGTCGATGGCAAGGCGTTGTTGAGATCGTCGCCTTCTTCCCTTTTCCGACACACGTCGAAGCGAGGACGCTTCGAAGCTAAGCGGGGGAGAATGATGCGACTCTGCCCTAGCTCGGACCCTACATAGACGGACCCGAGACGTCCTAGACCTTGGAGACCCCCTTGGATTAGGACTTAGTATCATTTATGTATTATTTATATTATTATTTCTATTTCCGTCATTTACATTCCGTCTTTACTATTTTGGGTGTGTGTTCTCTTATGCTTAAGAGACCGGCCCATTAAGCTATCATAAGGCCCATTAGGCCATTAGGGTTAGATTGCAACTTTCTATTTTTAGTAGTTACTATTATTAGTATTATGTTTTATTCCGCATTTTAGGTGTTCTATATCATTCTAAAAGCCTTGGGTGACTTTGGACGGTAAAGTCTGAGGTCACTGGCGGTAATACCCAATGTTGTAAAATAGGGGTGTTACAATTTATGCGACAACAACTTAATTTCTCTTGTGTGAATTTCAACTATCGTAGTAGTTCTAGGGTTGGATAATTCAAGCGGAACGCGACAGCGAATGCTAGGTTATTTGTCTCTAGTCTCTAAAGAGCTTAAAGGGTCTAAAACTAATTAACCTTACGCGACATCGATTGTTAGTTAAGTCTAGGCACATTCACATTTTTTCTGAAAAGGGATTTGTGTTGGTTTTAGATAGTGAGTTTCTTCAAACGACATTCAAGTTGAAATCCAAATAAACATCATTTAAAGATCTACTGAAACATTATTGTGGGGATCCTAACCTTGGAAGTTTTTCTCCACTGATATTCCTTTGTTATTCTTAATTACTCGTTAGCATTTACATTCAATCATAAACTCTTTTCTTACTTATTTGGCTTGATCTACTAGTTTGAACATCAATTAATACTACAAAGTTCCCTGAGTTCGACACCTTGATTACTACAACCAAACCGTATACTTGCGGTGTAGGAAAATAGCCTATCATGTTTTTGGCGCCGTTGCCGGGGAACTTTTCAAGTATTGGTTGTGTTCCACTACCGGTAGATTAAGTCTTGTTTTATTTTTAATTTGTTTCTTTTTTGTTTTGGTTTCAGTTTGTTATCCTTCTTATGAGAAGAACTCTGAGCGCTAGTGCACTAAACAACTACAATTCTGACCCCGAGCGTGCTTTTCATAGGAGAAGAAGAGAGCAAAGGGAAGCTGAAACCCAAGCTATTAAAGGCGATCAGGAAAATGCACAACAACAATTGCTGTTGCAACAACAACGACAACTGAATGCTCAACCACCTATGACATTGGGTGATTATGTGTTTCCACGCCATCAAGGACCCACAACTGGTGTGGTCCGACCTCCAATTCAGGCCAGGAATTTTGAGCTGAAGCCATCTCTGATTAATATGGTTCAGCAGAATCAGTTTGGAGGTCTACCTTTTGAGAATCCTCACCAACATCTCAACACTTTTCTGGAGCTTATGGATACGGTGAAGATTCATGATGTTTCTGATGACGCGCTTTATTTGCGCACCTTCTCATTCTCTCTAAGAGACAGGGCTAAAGCATGGTTCAAGGCCCTGCCTCGTGGCACTATCACTACATGGGATGAGTTGGCCAAAGCTTTCCTGACCAAGTATTTCCCACCTAAGAAGACTGCAGAGATGAGGAATCAGATCAGTTTATTTCAGATGAAAGATGGGGAATCTCTTTATGAAGGTTGGGAGAGGTTCAAGGAGCTCCTGTTATTATGTCCTCACCATGGAATAGACAAGTGGGTGCTTCTTCACACTTTTTACAATGCTGTTGACAACACCACCAGGCTGCTCATTGATGCCTCATCTGGAGGTACTATTATGAAGATGAATGTTAATAATGCTTGGGATCAGATTGAGGACATTGCTCAACACACTCACTATTATAATGATGCTCGTTCTCTTCCAAGTTCTAAGAGATCAGCTGGGCTTTATGAAGTTGATAAAGAGACTTTGCACCAGGCACAGATTGATGCCATGACTCAGGAGATCAAGCAGTTGAAATTACAGATGAATGGTTCTCCCGTTTCTACTAGTGGAAGTCCTTCTCAAGTTGTTTCGAGTGTTGTTTGTCAGTTTTGTGGAGCTAGTGATCATACCATCAAATCTTGTGAATTGTTTGCCTCTAAAGATGAACCATAAGAGGAGGAAACGAACCACATGAATAACTTCAACAGGGGGCCTAGGAATGACCCATACTGTAATTCCTATAACCTTGGTTGGAGGAATCATCCCAACTTCTCTTATGGGAATAATCAAGCACAACAGAGTCCACCTCCCGGATTTCCACCCAAAGCTCCTACTTATCAAAATCAAGCTTCTCAACCTACTCAGAAACCGGCTTGGGAGACTGCTATTGAGAGCCTTGCCACTTCTATGAAGACTCTCACTGAAGAAGTAAGGGCCCAGGGAAAGAACTTGAAGATTATAGAACAACAGGTGGCTCAACAAGCTGCCAATGATCCAAGGCCAGCCGGCCAACTTCCTGGGCATCCTGAGGTGAATCCTAAGGGTCAATTGAATGCTGTTACACTTAGGAATGGAAGAGAATTGGAGGATCCAAAGCCAAAGGAACCGAAGAAACAAAGCAGCGAACCTGAAAAGCTTCAAGAAGATGGAGAGGAGGAGAAAGAGGCTCCTTACATTCCGCCTCCTCCTTACAAGCCTCCTCTCCCATTCCCACAATGAAAAGCCAAATCTCAGACTGAGAAGCAATTCGGGAAGTTCTTAGAAGTGTTGAAGAAGCTCTACATCAATATTCCATTCACATATGCTCTTCAATAAATGCCTGCTTATGTGAAGTTCCTAAAAGAGATATTATCAAATAAGAGGAAAATTGAGGGTTGTCAAAAGGTGTCCCTTAATCAAGATTGTAGCGCCCTTGTTCAAAATAAGTTGCCACCTAAGCTTGGAGATCCTGGGAGCTTTTGTGTTCCTATTGTGATTGGCAATTGCACTTAGAACGCGTTGTGTGACTTGGGAGCTAGTGTGAGCTTGATTCCTCTTTCTATTTGCAAGAAGTTGGATCTTGGAGAACCTCAGCCGGTGGATATGACTCTCTTCATGACTGATAGATCTACTGCATCACCTACATGTATCCTTGAGGATATCCCCATTCAGGTCGGTAAATTCTATGTACCTGTTGATTTCATTGTTCTTGATATGCAAGATGATTTTCCCATTCCCATTATATTAGGAAGACCTTTCTTAGCTACTGCTGGAACTCTTATTAATGTAAAAGAGGGTGTTCTTTCTTTTTCTATTGGGGGGGGGGGGGGGGGAGAAAATTGAGTATAATTTCACTAAAGCTATCAACCAACCTAGACTTGAGGATGAGTTGTGCAGGTTAGATGTTATAGACAGGGAAACTCAAGAAATGATGATGTTTGTGGCCACAAAAGACCCCATTGAGGAAATTTTGGACCATCCTGAGATGTCTACTAATGAGTTAGAAAGCACCATTGTTGATGTGCTAGAAGTGGATGTTCAAGATGTTGGAGAAGAATCCCCTGTTGCACCTAAGGTGGAGTTGAAGCCCCTTCCATCTACATTGAGGTATGAATTTCTTGGCTCTAATTCTACATACCCTGTGATAGTAAATGCTAGCTTAAGTGATGATGAAACTGCCAAATTGCTAAAAGAACTTAAGTTGCATAGAAAAGCCATAGGGTATACCATTGATGACTTGAAAGGGATCAATCCTTCTTTGTGCATGCATAGAATTTTATTAGAAGATGATCACAAGCCTTCTATTGAGCATCAAAGACGACTCAACCCCAACATGAAAGAAGTAGTTAGAAAAGAAGTGCTGAAATTGTTAGATGCAGGCATTATTTACTCTATTTCTGATAGTGCTTGGGTGAGTCCTGTGCATGTTGTGCCTAAAAAGGGGGGAATGACTGTTGTGAAAAATGAAATGAATGAATTAATTCCAACTAGAATAGTCACGGGTTGGCGAATGTGTATTGACTATAGAAAACTTAATCAAGCAACCCGAAAAGATCATTTTCCTCTCCCCTTCATTGACCAAATGCTTGAAAGGTTGGCTAAACATACCCACTTCTGCTACATGGATGGCTACAGTGGATTTTTCCAAATCCCTATCCACCCAGATGACCAGGAGAAAACTACTTTCTCTTGTCCTTATGGCACTTTTGCCTATATGAGAATGCCCTTTGGGTTATGTAATGCTCCAGCCACCTTTCAAAGGTGCATGATGTCTATTTTCTCTGATTTTATTGAAGACATCATGGAAGTGTTTATGGATGACTTTTCAGTATATGGTACTTCTTTTGATGCTTGTCTAGCTAACTTGTCTAGAGTTTTACAGCGTTGTGAAGAAGCTAACCTTGTACTAAATTGGGAGAAATGCCACTTCATGGTAAGTGAAGGGATTGTTTTAGGCCATATGATTTCTAACCGTGGAATTGAGGTTGACAGGGCCAAAGTAGAAGTCATTGAAGGAATGCCACCACCAACTTCCGTAAAAGGGGTAAGGAGTTTCTTGGGTCATGCATGTTTTTATAGGCGTTTCATTAAAGATTTCTCTAAAATTGCAAAACCGCTTACTAACCTGCTCTTGAAAGATGTTGAGTTCAATTTTTCCTAGGAATGTCTAGAATCTTTTAACAGGTTGAAACAGGCATTAATCTCAGCTCCGATAATGCAAGCCCCTGATTGGAGTCTCCCATTTGAAGTGATGTGTGATGCAAGCGATTACGCTATGGGAGTTGTGTTAGGACAAAGAAAGGATAAGAAACTACATGCTATCTACTATGCTAGTAGAATCTTGTATGAAGCACAGGTCAATTATGCTACAACAGAGAAGGAGCTTCTAGCTGTGGTTTTCGCCTTTGAGAAATTTCGATCCTACCTTGTTGGGGCCAAAGTCATTGTCTACACTGATCATGCCGCTTTGAGGTACCTTTTGAGCAAGAAAGATGCTAAGCCAAGGTTGATTCGTTGGATTCTGCTTCTCCAGGAATTTGACTTGGAAATTAGAGACAAAAAGGGGACCGAGAATTTGGTGGCTGATCACTTGTCTAGAATGACACAAGATCAATTGGAGTGCACAAGAGGTGATTTGGCCATTGATGATTCATTCCCCGATGATCACCTCTTCAGGATTACTGAGGAACTTCTACAACTCTCTTCCTCTACAGTGCCATGGTATGCTGATTTTGTAAATTACCTGGTGTGTAATGAAATGCCTGTTGGGTTTTCATTCCAACAAAAGAAGAAGTTCATGTTTGATGTCAAACATTACTTTTGGAATGAGCCCTTATTCAAGAGATGTGCTGATGGAGTCTATAGACGTTGTATTCCTGAGGATGAAATTGAGAGTGTGATTACTCATTGTCATTCATTGCCTTGTGGTGGCCATGCTAGCTCTTCAAAGACCACTGCCAAGATCCTTCAGTCTACTTTGTATTGGCCATCCATGTTTAAAGATGTTCACCGGTATATTTCCTCTTGTGAGTCTTGTCAACGCACCAGTAATATCTCGAGGAGGAATGAGATGCCTCTAAACAACATTCAAGATGTTGAAATTTTTGATGTATGGGGAGTTGATTTCATGGGACCATTTCCACCGTCTTGCAACAATAAATACATACTTTTGGCGGTAGATTATGTGTCTAAATGGGTTGAATCCATTGCATCACCAACAAACGACTCAAGAGTTGTGTCCAAGTTCTTCAATAAAGTGATATTTCCGAGGTTTGGAACTCCAAGAGTTGTAATCAGTGATGGTGGATCTCATTTCATCGAGAAGAAGTTTGAGAGCTTATTGAAAAAGTATGGAGTTACTCACAGGAATGCCACTCCCTACCATCCACAAACGAGTGGACAAGTGGAGGTCTCCAATCGGGAAATTAAAGCTATTTTGGAGAAAACTGTGTCCCGATCTCGAAAGGATTGGGCGATGAAGCTAGACGATGCTCTTTCGGCTTATAGGATAGCATTTAAGACTCCCATTGGCACTACACCATTCCGATTGATATATGGGAAGTCCTGCCATCTTCCCGTGGAACTTGAGCACAAAGCATATTGGGCAATCAAACTGTTTAATTATGACATGAAGGAAGCTGGTGAGAAAAGAATGCTTCAACTACAAGAGCTCGAGGAATTGAGGTATCGCTCCTCGCTCATCTCTTTCTTTCGGGTGGGGCGTGGGGTAGGTAAATTCTGTGATGGCCTTTGGCCCTCTGCCAACGAGTTTCATTTTTCCAATATTCAATCCGCGAGTTATCAGTACTTATCAAATCTGTTCCTTTATATGAAAATGCCCGGATCTATAAAGAAAGAATGAAGAGATGGCATGACAAGCACATCATCCCAAGAGAGTTCAAAGAAGGTGATCTTGTTTTGCTATTCAATTCAAGACTGAGGCTTTTTCCGGGCAAGCTAAAATCTAGATGGAGTGGCCCTTTTCAAGTCCGAAAAGTGTATCCTCATGGAGCGATTGATATATGGAGTGAAGAGTGGGGAGAATTCAAAGTGAATGGGCAGCGTTTGAAGAAGTACAATACGGGAAATCCGATTTAGAAGATATTTGCTATTTATCTTCTTAATCCGAGCACTTAATTGAAGAAGAACGGTCAAGATAAAGACCTTAAATAAGCGCTTCTTGGGAGGCAACCCAAGGTTAGTAGATAAATTTCACTTCTTTTTCTTTTTCTTCCTCGACTTTCGCTTGCAAGAAGTCGAGGAAGAGCAAGCTCATGTGCTTGGCGATGAAGAGGTTGATGATGAGGAAGAAGATGAGGACTACGAGCCGAGTTATGATGAAGGGCAATCCAGCAGAAATCTCTCGGGTTTGTATTCTATGATGGAAGCTATGCAAAAGGTGCAATTGGAAGAACGCCAAGCTCGGATTGACTACGAGACTAGCATGACTAATCGTTTGGAGTCATGGCAAAATGGCATCAACACTCGCCTCCAAACCATTGATGATCGTTTGCAAGCTTTGACGGAGCACATTGATGGTCAATTCTCTACAATAAACTCAAGGTTTGAAGCTTGGCAACCTTACGGGTGGCGACACGGGTTTCCACCTCATCACCCTCAAGACGACTAGATGACCTTGTGAGTTTTCCTTTTCCTTTCTCTTTTATTTATACATTTGGGATAATGTATGGTTTAAGCATGGGGGAGGGGAAACTTACGTGTTAGTTAGAGTAGTTTGCATTGCATATAGTTAGCTTTTGCATTTTCAGTTAGCATGTTTAAAGTTTCTGCATTTGTCCTTATAAAAAAAATAAAAAAATAAAATAAAAAAAGGGTAAAAAAATAAATAAAATCATGCATATTAGGTGTTGTTGAGATCCCTTTTTATGAAAAGCCCCTTGTCCTCCAAAGTCTTTGAACGGAATCCTATCCCCTTGACTTGCTTAAAATGCTTGAAGTTTCAATGATGACTAGGTAATATTTTGAATAAGTTTGATGATTGAATGGGCATGCATATTCTTTGAAACTTGAGTTAATATTGAAGTTCTAGACAAAAAGCCTTGTGAGGATTATTGTTTGCCTTTCTTAGGACTAAATAATGTCATGATGTCCTTTCTTTTGTGTGTGATGCTCACTTTGATTGCTTCCTCTAGAACTTGCTTTTGACTTTTTTTCAAGACCGCTCTTATGACTCTTGCATGCGACTTTGAAATGATTGAGGCACTATTTTCTTAGCCTTTATACTCCTAATCCACCTTGCATATTATCCTCTTTTTGAAGCCCCTTTTCGAGCCTAAATTAGCCTTATTCTTTTGAAGCTCCACAAAATTAATCCGAGCCTTTATAAGACTGACCCATCCGAGAACTAGGATAATTACTCGATTGACTCTGTGGTTGCAAGCTAAGCTTGGGGGAGACTTATATGTATTCGGTGATTGGGTTGTGTAATGTGCTAGTACTTTTTATCTTTGAAAATCAAAATATATATATATATAATAAAAAAAATAGAAAATGCTTTGAAAAAGAAAAAAAAAACAAAGCAAAAAGAAAAAAAAAGAATGAGAAATAAGGGAATAAAGGGTGTTGTTGGTGTATGAGAATAAGTTGCTTGGAAAGAAAATCATAAGATACGGTGTTCAATCGAGTTTGGTTAAGTCTAGATTCCTGGGATTTAGCACCACATGGCCTAAATATTTCCCCACCTATTTCTTATCACCTTGGCCCCATTACAACTCAATAAAAGACCTCTTGATCATTGTTAAATGCAAGGTCCCATGCGGTGGAGATTTAGAACGCTTTTGCAAGCCTATGGTAGCTAAGCTTTCAAATGTGAGATTTGAGAGAAACACGTCCTATTTAAACACTTGAGAGAGAGAGAGAGAAAAACACATTATCCTAAGTGAGGTCTAGAATGAATATATTGACTCGGTTTCTTTGAATTTCACAAATGCTTGCTATGATTTTGATTGTCGTTCTTGCTTCTAAACTCTTTGTCTAGTTCGTTGTCGAGATGGATGCATGACTTGCTTGTCTTGTGGGGTGTTGGATTTAATTTCTTATTTGAGGACAAGTAAGGTTTAAGCATGGGGGATTTTGATAACATGCATTTACATAGTAGTTTTAGGTTAGTTTTAGTCTCTTTTTAGTGGTCTAATTTTACATGCTTAGCTTAGTTTCTTAGCATTTTTGGTTTTCTTGTGAAATCGTAATCTACACGCCTATATGTTGGATTTCAGGTGTTTTTGGAGACCCGAAGAGTTGAAAGACAAGCCAAGATGACGGAAGAGTTGCCATAGAAGATTTGAAGTAGGAGCTTGAAGAAGGAGGACACTAAGGTTGAAGATTGGAGGCCAATTGAAGCAAAAGGAAGAACATGGGCCAGGAAGGGCAAACCGCAACCAAGTTCTGGCTGTCCTGGACCATGTTTTCGACTGCAGGGAAGAACATGGCCAGGAAGGGCAAACCGCGACCGCGGTTTGGGGGTCCTGGACTGCGCTTTGCCCCGCGTCGGGATTGGGCCGAGATTTGTCTTTATCTTGTTGCTTAAAATATATCTTAACCTAATTTTTGAGGATGATTACGTATTATGGTTTCTAGCCTCTCTAGATAGAACCCTAGTTGGAGATTATTGGAGATTTTTCTAGATCTGTTGGATTGGAGTTTTGAATCGATTTGAAGACAATTTGGTATGTAGTTTGTTGAATTTGGTTTGCTTTCTTTCCTTCTCATGTCTAGCTAATTCTCTTATTCTGAGGTTGGGTGAACCCAATGATGAAGTAGGTAGATCTAAATTGTGATGTTTGGTTGAATGGAAACTTGATTATAGTTTGATTTAACACTAGGTTGCTTTATGCCCTATTTGCTTTGCATATAGGATTCTTGTTATAATTTGAGACCGACAGGAGATAATCGTAATAGGATATTGATTTGATAAGTACCAAAAATTGGTTCTGAATGAGATCCCTAGGTATTAAACTAGAGCTTTATTTATGCGACAACAACTTAATTTCTCTTGTGTGAATTTCAACTATCATAGTAGTTTCAGGGTTGGATAATTCAAGCGGAACGCGACAACGAATGCTAGGTTATTTGTCTCTAGTCTCTAAAGAGCTTAAAGGGTCTAAAACTAATTAACCTTACGCGAAAGCAATTGTTATTTGAGTCTAGGCACATTCACATTTTTTCTGAAAAGGGATTTGTGTTGGTTTTAGATAGTGAGTTCCTTCAAACGACATTCAAGTTGAAATCCAAATAAACATCATTTAAAGATCTACTGAAACATTATTGTGGGGATCCTAACCTTGGAAGTTTTTCTCCACTGATATTCCTTTGTTATTCTTAATTACTCGTTAGCATTTACATTCAATCATAAACTCTTTTCTTACTTATTTGGCTTGATCTACTAGTTTGAACATCAATTAATACTACAAAGTTCCCTGAGTTCGACACCTTGATTACTACAACCAAACCGTATACTTGCGGTGTAGGAAAATAGCCTATCATGTTTTTGGCGCCGTTGCCGGGGAACTTTTCAAGTATTGGTTGTGTCCAATTGCTTCAAAACCCAACCTTGATAGCAAACATAGGAGTAGAAATAACTTTTGTGGACTCCATTCCAGCCTTAAGCAGAAGATCAAGAATATATTTACGCTGAGAGAGGAAGAGGCCACGAGATGTTAGAATAACCTCAACACCGAGAATGTAAGAGAGAGTACCCAGATCTTTAAGAGAAAATTTCAATGCCAACCGAGTAATAAGTTTATCAACCACAACGGGATCATTGTCGGTGACAATAATGTCGTCCACGTATATAAGAAGATAGATAGTATGCGTAGTACCCCGAAAATTGAAAAGAGATGAGTCATAAGTAGAAGAGCGAAAGCCAAGATTAACCAGATAAGTCCGAAGCTCAGTATACCAAGCTCGTGGAGCTTATTTCAGTCCATACAAAGCCTTTTTGAGTTTACAGACGTGTTGAGGCCGACTCTTATCAACAAAGCCCGACGGTTTCACATTATTAATGTCCAATTGCTTCAAAACCCAACCTTGAGAGACAACCAAAGCAAGAATAAAGCGAATTGTAACAGGTTTCACAACAAGGCTGAAGGTTTCATCATAATCACAGCCTGGTTGTTGGTGAAAACCTTTTGCCACAATGCGAGATTTATAGCAATCAAGAGAGCCATCAACATTATACTTAATGCGAAACACCCACTTACACCTGACAAGATTGACAACGGAAGATGGTGGAAGAAGATCCCACGTTTTGTTTGAACAGAGGGCATTAAACTCAGTCTGCATGGCAGCACGCCAATCCGGGTCTTTAAGTGCTTGAGTAATGGTTTTTGGCTCGGTAGGGCAGGCTAGGTGAGAGTGGAGGTTAAGCTTTTGGATGGGTTTGGTTATATTGTTTTTAGAATGTGTAATGATGCCTCGGGGAGGTGAGGGAGTGTTGACGGGCCTTTACTCTAGACAACAAATAAATTTATAAGTCAAGACCCCGCTGAGTATAGGGGAGTCAGGATCGTTCCACGAGAAGCAAGGTTTGTTTATCTATCGACTACTAAAATTCTACAAAAAAACAAGCAAAACACTCACGATCAGCCTCGTTAACGACCTTGTCAGGATCGTTAACGAACCACCGCAAACAACTAACCAACACTAACGAGCTAAACAAGTTCGGTACCGAGGCTACGAACTCAGTAAAGAATATAACCTAGGAGAATTCAAATAAAACAAAGATCTAGGACAAGGGTTACCACAACATAGTCATGCATATAAACTCGTAAGAAGATAAATATCATGCCTTTAAATAGATAAATTCATCAACTTTCATTGACTAGCAAGTAAATTAATCTACTTTCATAAACTAATTCACTCAATCACTTGTTTTGGATCTAAAGCTAGAAACTTTCGCTTTCAAACAATATCAACCTTCAAATTTATAACTTTGTCTCTCAATCAAGTTAAAAACTCAAATTACCTTGACTTTCATCTAGGTAAAAACACAACAAGCAATCTCAAAAATAGATAAAAGGATTTCAACACATCATCTTACTCATCAAACCATGCACAACTATGTCGGGTTTCAACCCTGACCCTAGATAAGAAAACTACTCACTATTCATAATTAAGAAGCAAATAAATTCAACAAGAGAAAACTTTGAGAACAAAACAACTACTTTAAATTAATAAGAAAATATTATCTTACAGAATTAAGAAGAAACAGAAAAATACAAAACTCCGAATCAAAACTCGTGATTAACGACCCCGGTAACTCTCGTCCACCGAGTTCCGATCTCGACCTTCGACTCTTCTCTCTCTTTCTCGGCTCTTCCTTCTTCTCTCCTCCCTCTACTCTACTTGCTTCCCCTCCTTTCTAAGCTAGATAGAAGGGTATTTATACTAATAAGGCTATAAAATAAAAAGGCTAAAAGATAAAAACTTTCCTAAAAGATAGAAATCTACTCTAAAAAGATAGAAATAAAATCTAGAAGGATAACAAGACCTAAAATAAATAATATAATAACCCTAAAACTCATTAAAAATACTCTACCGACACGGAATAAATTCTCGCACAGGATCGGTAGGACATCAATAAGATTCCTCGAAAAACCTATCTCGTAACCTCGTTAACGAGCCCTCACAGCCTCGTTAACGAGCCTAGGCTTGGCTTCTTCAACACTTCTTCTTCAAAAACTTAGACTTCGACTTCTTCATCTCGTATTCCTCCGTCCTTCATCATAGCACTCCAAATTCAGCTCCAAATAGCACATTTTCCTTGCTAAAACCTACAAAAATACACAAAACGGAGTAGCTTCCAAATGCGCGGCTGTGCAATATGGTGCCGATGCCGCCCAATCTGGGCTTTTTCACGGACAAGAGTTTGGGCCGAGATTTGGTTTTTGGGCTTTGGTGTTTGATCTTATGGGCTTATGATTTCCGAGTATATGTGTTTAAGATAGAGTTTGAGGGATATTTTTAGAGACATATAAATACTTTATGTTAGTTTTATTTTCAATAACTTTTAATCAACTTTGGAGGCTAGGGTTTCTTTGGAGAGAGTTTTCTCAAAGGAGCAATCTTTGAACCTCTTGTAAGTTTGATTTTATTTTAATCATGCATTGCTAATTTCTTTTGTGTTTGACTTGTTATTGAAATCATAGATTGCATAATATTTTGAGGTTTGATTGATTCTCATCAACTTGAATAGGTTTTATTCCCTGTGCTTAATTGAATCAGAATTATTCTAGGGTTTTGTTAGATTGATCACGTAATAGAATTTCTGTGTTAATTTACAACTAATCTGATTAATGCCTGTTCGGGGTTGATTATATAAAGTAGCATCTATAATTGTTTGGACCCGTTCGGGCTATTCAATTGTAGAAGGGAATAAATCCACAAATAACTTAGATGTCTGTTTGCTCTAAGTGTTTGTTTCTATTGATAACTTGAGTCGTAAAGCTGTCATTTAATTGAATCTAGACGTTGTTTTAGGTTGTTAAATGATTAGGGTTGTTTAGACTGTTAGTTCTTTCAACTATTTATGAAGTTTGTGTCATAATCCTTAGTAGGAGTATAATCCACAATAGATTATTCAAGGGAATTGAGAATCAGGAGAATCGATGATCAATAAGCATATCTATGATGGATTTAACTAGTTGAACATATTTCTCTCATATATATTTACAATCAACTTTGCATTCTTAGATAGTTTTCAATTTTGCATAGTAGTTTAGAATTTACAATCACAAAGCCCCTTTAGGTTACTTGGCATACACGTAATAACAAAAATACAAGAGTCTTTGTGGGATCGACCCTTACTTGCCGCTCTACTGAGTTGGTTAAGTTAGGTTTCTTTGATAGGTATCAACGACCACCGAAAATACCTCATCAAATTTGGCGCCGTTGCCGGGGACTCGTCGCTATTTGTGTTTATTACTTTTGTGCTGTTTTGGGTGTGAACCTGTTATATGGTTCATACCCGTGCTACTAACTCATCTCCCCTGTTGTTTGATCCAGATATTGACAGGACACTCTTCAAGCTAAGGAAGGAAATCCGGAATCACTTTTAGGCCTTACCGTTCTTTCTTGAAGAACCTGACTCTGATTCTGAATCTGCTGAATCTACCGAGATGGGTGACCAAACTCTGAGACAATTGACTGCACCAAATCTGACACAACAGCCATTGGCGGTGCAATTCCCTGCTCTCGGTGAGGGAGTCAAGTTTGAGCTGAAATCCGGGTTGATCCACCTTTTGCCTTCATTCCATGGGCATAGTGGTGAAGACCCCAACAAGCATCTTTCTGAATTTCATGCTGTGTGCTCCAACATGAAGCCTGCTGATGTGACTCATGACCAGATCGTGCTGAGAGCCTTTCCTTTTTCTCTCAAGGATCAGGCTAAAGACTGGTTTTACTACTTGGCTCCGGGAAGTATTGATACACGGGCTAAGATGAAGGAAGCTTTTCTGGAGAAGTACTTCCCTGCTACAAGGCTCAACGATCTGAAAAAGCGAATCAGTAACATCGAACAAGAAGCTAATGAGTCCTTGTACGAATACTATGAGAGGTTCAAGAGGTTGGTAGCCAGCTGTCCTTTCCATGGCTACACTGATCAAGACCTGATTCTATATCTTTTCAATGGCCTCTTGGATGATGAGAGAAGAATGGTCAATGCAGCTTGCCAGGGTCACATTCTCAACAAAAAACCTGCTGTTGCGTTTGAACTGTTTACACAACTGTCTGAGGGCACGAGACAGTTCAGAAAAGAGACTAGCTCGAGAGCTGCAAATTTAGTGGTGGCTAATACAAAAATCCAAGATGAAGTCACTGAATTGAAAATGATGATAAAGCAGCTGTTGTAGCAAGGTGGTAGACAACAGGTGAAATCTTGTGAAATCTGTTTTGATAACATGCATCCCACTGACGCTTGCCCTACACTCCAAGATCAAAAAGCTGAGGTGAATGCAGTGTGAGGATATGGACCACCTAGGCCGAGGTATGACCCCTTCTCCAACACCTACAACCCAGGATGGAGGGATCATCCTAATCTGAGGTATGGTAATCCAAGCAATCAGCAGTTCAACAATCAAGGCGGCCAAGCTCAACACAGACCATCTTTCCAAACTCAAGCTTAGGGAGTGAATCAGAATGATATGTCCACTGACCAGATGATCAGAAGTCTGAATCAGACAGTTTCGACAATACATGGTTCTCTAACTCAGCTTCAACAGGAAACCAAGTCCAGTATAAAGAATCTGAAGAATCAAGTCAGTCAGATTGCTGAGGCAGTGAGCAAACTGGAAGCCAGAGATTCAAGTAAGCTACCGTCTCAGACGGAGCTTAACCCGAAGGCGAATATCAGTTTTGTCTCTATGTATGATGGTTCGAAGGCGGGGCAAGTATATCAGTTGAGCAAAGCTGAAGAATCAACAGAACGAAACGAGGGCCAATTGCTCGGCTTGGCCGCTAAAAGCGCGGCCGAGCAATATGCACCCCGCGCAATGTGCTCCCAGTTGGGATTGCGCGAGATCGAGGTAGAAAGAGCGGCCGCGCAATGTGGTACGAAGCCGCGCAATCTGGGTGAGCTGAAGGACACTTCTGAACCTCTTCTGAAAGCCTATGTACCTGTCCCACCCTTTCCTGAGGCCTTGAAAGAAACCCGGAAATTGAAGAATAACAAAGAGCTGTTCGAGGTTTTCAATACATGCAAAGTTAATGTCCCGCTACTGAATTTAATCAAGAGTGTACCTCGGTATGCCAAGTTTCTGAAAGAGTTGTGTATTCTGAAAAAGGGACAGAAGGAGAAAATTCAGAAGCAAGTCAAAGAAAAAGAACATGTGTCTGTTGTGTTTCAAAAGCGTTTACCCGAGAAGTGCAGTGACCTTGGCATGTTCACTATCCCTTGCATTATTGGAAGCACCAAAGTGAATGAAGCTTTAATTGATTTAGGTGCATCTTTCAATGTGATTTCTTCGTCCCTATATGAGAAACTCGGTATGGGACCATTAAAAGAAACTCGGACCATAGTAGAGCTGGCTGATCATTCCACTGTAAGGCCTAAAGGAAAACTTGAAGATGTATGGGTTACGGTGGACTGATTGAAATTTCCTGCTGACTTTCTAGTGATGGACATGGGATCGGGAGTGGGAAAGATATCAATGTTGCTAGGACGACCATTTTTCAAAACTGCAAATACAAGGATCGACATACCGCAAGGCACACTGAAGATGGGATTCGATGGGAAGGAGATCGAATTCCACAGCTCGTATCCTTCTTAATATCCTTTTTACGTCAAGCTAAAGACGTTAAACTAGCGCTTCTTGGGAGGCAACCCATGTTTTAGGATAGTTTTGTTTTGATTGTTGCTTTCTGTTTTACAAATTTTGTTTTTATTAGTTAGTTTAGGTAGAAATAATCCTCAAATTTTAGATAAACTCGGGCAAGCCATGAAGTACGGAAATACTCGGAAGAGGGACAAAAATTGCGTGGCCAAGCAATCTGTAGCCAAGCCGAGCAATGCCAACTCAGTTGGAATTGCGCGGCTTGGGTTGCTAAATGCGCGGCCGCGCAATCCAGAGGCCCAAAGCCGCGCAATCCCAACTGGGAGGCAATTGCGCGGCTTCTCAATTGTGCGGCCGCGCAATTCAGCGCCAAACCGCGCAATCGGCCAGTTTTCGGGAATCCTTTTTAATTCAAACCCGATGTTTTTTTTCCACCCTTCCCCATTCGTGCAACCCCCTTCTTCTACCTCTCCTCTATCTCCATTGAAGGCAAAATTCCAAGCTCCACTCAAGCTCTTTAAGGCGGGATTTCGACCTCAAAATCAAGCCAACAACTCCACATCAACAAGGATTCAAGTAAGTTTTCTCAAATCTCCATCCAATTTTGGTTTTTAATTAGTTAAATCTAGATCTAGGTTGTGCTAGAAAAACCCGAATTTGACCCCTTTAGGCTTGGATTTAGGCTTAAGCTCTTCACAAAAGCTTGTTTATTGCATGATTCTAGCATAGATTCGTGTTTTATTTGAGCTTTTTGCATAAATCCGAAATTCACCTATAATTTGATTAAAATTTAATTAAATTTTGATTCAATTGTTCTAGGTGGTGGGAGAAGTGAGTGTTTGAGCGATTATTTATGAAATATTGCTGTGGTTGTCCTTGCCGGGACAACAAAAATTGTGTTTGCTTGGTCCGTTTGTGGTGTTGTGCAGGTTTCTATAAATTTCTGATATAAATGGCTCCGAAAAGAAGTAGAAGAGATACCGCATCTTCATCCCGAGCTGCTTACGCTCCCCCTGCTGTGGTGGGAGAAAACACCCAAGAGACTTTTGGGATCACTCTGACAAAAAACAATCATGTGATCCGTTTTGAGCTTCTGAAGGATAGGAAATGGACAACAACCAGGTTCATTGACTGGGACCTGATGAATGAGATCGGGATTGCTCATCTGTTGAATGAGATAGGGGCGCATCTATAAATGGGCGAGTTCTTGAAGCTGTGTGAACCCACTTTCAAGGGGTTAACACTGGAGTTTCTGAGTACCTTATCCATTAATTTCAAAGGAGAATGAGAGATTAAGTTCTGGCTCGGAGGTGTTAGGAGAAAGATGACCTTGAAAGAGGTCAACCGGGCATTTGGGTTCCTTCATATTTATGATAATGATGTCGTGCTCACTGAAACTGGTGCTACATGGGCTGATAGACATTTCTGGAGAGCCATAACAGGGAGAAAAACTTATAACCCAACCCAAGAAAAGGCTTCCTCCATCACTCATCCCGCCATCAAAGTTTTTCAACGATTTATTTCTGGTAGCATGAATGGACGGGGTGAAGGTGGAAACAATTGCCCAAAGAAAGATGTGGCTGTATTGGCTGTTTGTTTGAAAGGAAAAAGGATGAGTTTGGGTGTCATGCTGATGAATCATATGTACCATGTTGCAAACAAGGGTGGAGGAGCTATCTGTATTGGTGGGATTGTGACCCATCTGGCCAAGCACTTTGGCGTTGATCTGAGCAGGTTACAGGTTGACATCCCACCGATGGCTATAAACTTCACTATGCTTAAGAAGATGGGTGTCCTATATTTCTACAGGAACTCCTACTATTGGGTGCTTGGGGATTCTGGGCGAGCAATGAAGCTTCCTGATGGGAGCCGAGTCAAGATTGGAAACAACCTGACTAACTGGTACATTGAAGCCCGGGATGGAGATTTGGATGTGATTACTGTCAGGGGCCTAGTTAGAGGTAAAAATAAGGCCCCTATTATTGTTGAGGAGTCTGAAGAGGAGGAAATGGATGAGGATTTCACTATGGCTGAGGAAGAAGAAGAAGAGGAAAGGAAGAGTCTGCTGAAGCTGTAGACACAGAGGAAGATGATGAGTCTGAGGAGGATACCAGCAGCGACAATCTGTACCTGCTGGAGGTGATCATCAGTATTCTGATAGGCAGTACAACCAGATGATGGATATGATGAGACAGATGCAGCTGGACAACACGCAGCGCTACAACAGTATGACATCTCACATCGATCAGGGCTTTCAGAACATGTGAGGTTATGTGGATCAGAGGTTCACATCATATTAGACTCATCAGGATCAGCAGCTTGCTGCTTTTCAGGCCCGCCAGGATGAGCAGTTCAGATTGCTCAACACTAGATTGGATGACTGGAGTTCAGCGGGTTATCCTCCTCATCAGTCTTATCCGTTGTACGCCTTTCCAGATCCACCGTATCCTCAGTTCCCACCATACCAGCCACCACCAGCTCAGGAGATCCCACCGTACTGTCCACCACAGCCAGAGGTTCATCCGGAATACCAGCCACCGCCACCACAGGATTTTTCGCCCTATTACCCGCCAAACAACTAGGTTCTGTGAGTTTTTCTCTTTCCTTTATTTTTTTACTATACTTAGGGGACAAAGTATGTTTTAAGCATGGGGGAAGGGAATTACTTTTGCATTGCATATAGTTGCATTAGTTTAGGTCATGTTTAAAATTTTTTTGGATGCATTGATTAAAATTCTGAAAAATGAAAAAAAATTAGAAAAATAAGAAAAATACAAAAAAATATTGCATTTAGGTTCTTATTTCCCCATTGTTTGATTCCTCTTGTGTTTCTAAGTTAAGTATAAGTTCTAACCTATGATTTACTGAAGTGGATATGATATAAGCATGATCATTGATTAAATGACTTGATTATAGGATGGAGCATGTATTTAGCTTGAGTTTTAGATTCATTCTGAAGTTCTAGACGAAACAATTAGCCTTGTGAGATTTGATTTTTGGCCTTTCATGATAATATTGTTTTTTACATCCTTGAGTGTATCACCATGATTATCTAGCTCTAGAACTTGCGTTAATACTCTATTTTGAGGCCGCTTTATATGATTGAAAGCATGACATTAAAGTGATTGAGGCAATGTTTCTTATTAGCCTATTATTTCCCTTCCTACCCTACAAGATCCATGTTTTTGACACCCCACTTATTTGAGCCTTAAGCTTATCTTTATTAGCTCCACAAAATGATTCATAGCCGAATAAGCTTGACCCATAATCTGGGATTTAGGACTTTAGGTTTTGGTTGTATTGTGTGAGTTATGTATAAGCATGGGGGAGTTGGATGAAAAAGGTAGAAAAAGAGGAAATAAACTCTTGTTTTCAAAGTTGAAAAAAATGAAGATGACGTTTGTTGCAAAATAAGAAAAAAGAAAAAGTGTTTAAATGTTGTTAGTCTTCATTAAGCAAAGCAAGAAAGAGTTGAAAAGAGGCAAAAGAAAAAAAAAAGAAGCAAAGTGCTTTAATGTAATTGTAATGAGTTGGTATAAAGAAGTTGGGAGGAAGTTGAGACGAAAGTGTTGAATTGGGTTTAGGATTAGTTCTTTATCCCGGATTTAGCACCACATGCCAAATATTATCCCTTCCAAATGTCTCTTTACCTTGGCCCCATTACAAACCGGAAAAAGACCTCATGATTTTTGTTATGTATTTGATCCCCAGCGGTGGAGATTTAGAACTCTGATGCAAGCATATGGTAGTTTAGTTTTCATGGTTGATTTTGAGTGAAACACATACCCTTTATACACTTGAGTGTTGAGTGCAAAACACAATTTCCTTGGTGAGGTCTAGAATGGATGAATGGTCTTTACTTGTTGCTTACCATAATGCATGCTGAGAAGTCTTGGTTGAGTTTTTAATTATATGTGAAATGCTTGTTTGACTTGAGATGGATGTAAGATTGCATTTCTATGGTGTGATTGGATTTATGTCTTGCTTGAGGAAGAGCAAGGGTTAAGCATGGGGGAATTTGATAGCTTGCATATAGGAGTAGTTTAGATGCATGTTTTATATATGTTTTGGTTAGGTTTTGGTTAGTTTTTATGTAGTTTTTAGGTTTTTGTGTTGTCGGGTATTATGCGCTGGTTTGCTCGGTTTTACAGGTTTTTAGGTTCAGGAGAAACAACGGGGCGAGTACAGATGGACCATGGTGGTGGTGGACGAGTCAAGCAAGCTAAGGAAGCTAGGACATGCTAGGAGAAGAGCCAAGAGAAGAAAGAACCGAGCCAAGCCAAGAACCAAGTGCTCGGGATCGAAGCCGCGTACCAACCCGCTCATTCCCAATTGGGTGCCAATTGCGCGGGGAGGCAAATGCGCGGCTGTGCAATATGGTGCCGATGCCGCCCAATCTGGGCTTTTTCACGGACAAGAGTTTGGGCCGAGATTTGGTTTTTGGGCTTTGGTGTTTGATCTTATGGGCTTATGATTTCCGAGTATATGTGTTTAAGATAGAGTTTGAGGGATATTTTTAGAGACATATAAATACTTTATGTTAGTTTTATTTTCAATAACTTTTAATCAACTTTGGAGGCTAGGGTTTCTTTGGAGAGAGTTTTCTCAAAGGAGCAATCTTTGAACCTCTTGTAAGTTTGATTTTATTTTAATCATGCATTGCTAATTTCTTTTGTGTTTGACTTGTTATTGAAATCATAGATTGCATAATATTTTGAGGTTTGATTGATTCTCATCAACTTGAATAGGTTTTATTCCCTGTGCTTAATTGAATCAGAATTATTCTAGGGTTTTGTTAGATTGATCACGTAATAGAATTTCTGTGTTAATTTACAACTAATCTGATTAATGCCTGTTCGGGGTTGATTATATAAAGTAGCATCTATAATTGTTTGGACCCGTTCGGGCTATTCAATTGTAGAAGGGAATAAATCCACAAATTACTTAGATGTCTGTTTGCTCTAAGTGTTTGTTTCTATTGATAACTTGAGTCGTAAAGCTGTCGTTTAATTGAATCTAGACGTTGTTTTAGGTTGTTAAATGATTAGGGTTGTTTAGACTGTTAGTTCTTTCAACTATTTATAAAGTTTGGGTCATAATCCTTAGTAGGAGTATAATCCACAATAGATTATTCAAGGGAATTGAGAATCAGGAGAATCGATGATCAATAAGCATATCTATGATGGATTTAACTAGTTGAACATATTTCTCTCATATATATTTACAATCAACTTTGCATTCTTAGATAGTTTTCAATTTTGCATAGTAGTTTAGAATTTACAATCACAAACCCCCTTTAGGTTACTTGGCATACACGTAATAACACAAATACAAGAGTCTTTTTGGGATCGACCCTTACTTGCCGCTCTACTGAGTTGGTTAAGTTAGGTTTCTTTGATAGGTATCAACGACCACCGAAAATACCTCATCATCGGGAAGCTCGTCTCTAGAGTGGCCAGGAACTCGAATGTAAGAGCCGGAAAATGTGGTAGATTCTCCTTCTTCAGCAGGTGAGGCACATCGAAAATAACAAAGGCCTCCTTGACATCATCGTAGATCCTCATGGCTTTAGCACTTGACCTCAAGAACCACCGAGTGTTGTGGTCCTTGTCTAGAATGGCATTGTATCGGTCCGCTTGACCTTGAGTTCGCAAGATCACATTGTCCATGCGAGGTGGAGATGGGGACCTCTGATTCCTCTTCTTCTTCTGGGCTCGGGTAGCGGGTCAGCTTGAACTTGCCATGTTATCTACAAAACAATTATGATTTTTCCAAGATAAGATCCACTCAAGTAGATTAGACAAGAGACCCCATACTTAGTCTCGAAATAACCCTTGGAATTATTCATTAACTACCCAATTGGGTCGTTAACGGATCTGGACTGGTTATTAAACTTTGAAGCTATGCAGGGTCGTTAACGAGCCTGAGTGGGTCGTTAACGACTTGCCGAGAGCCAATTCACAGAATCCGAATGTTATTAACTCAAAAATCAAGCCATGAATCAAGCATGCATCCTCTATAATCCTTCACTAGACACACCATCGGGTATACACACCCCATACTTGCTCAATTACACATCCCGAACATGCTAAATTTACCCAAAATAACATGGTGAAGATCAAACTCAATGTCTAGACAAGAAATTTCATGCTTTTCAAATTAAATTTTTGCAATGGAGAATCTAGCATGAATAACCTTCCATAGATAGAGAATCACTACCAATGTACGAAATAAAACTCATGGGAAAGAATAGACATGCAATTTCGACCCTAAAAATCACCTCTATAAACACAATCAAGATATGAAATTGCTACCCTAGAAACCATGAATCATTCAATAAAGAGTTAGGGTGTAGAAATCATACCGGAAGATTGAGAAATTGAAGAACTAAAATCGGGTTTGGATGGTTAACGAGCTTCGATCTCGTCGGTGGGAAAACTGGGGCGGCGAGCTTCGGTAACAAGGCGTTTTCCGAAGGTCGGTGGAGCGGAAAATTCCGATCAGTCTTGAAGGGTCTTCGGTAGAATTTTGAGGTACTTGGAGTTTGGGATTTGAGGATTTGAGAGTAGGATTCTGAGAGTTTTAGAAGGGTTAAATAGGAGAGGGTAGAAATAGGAGGAGGGGGGGGGGGGTAGGTAATGGCGGCTAGGGTAGATAGAAGATAGGGTAGAAGATAAAAAATAGACTAGGGTAAAATAAAACTTACCTGCCCGAGTCGGTTCGCTAGACCGGATCGTTAACGACCCTGGGTGGGTCGTTAACGAGCCACCGTAGCCTCCTTGAGTGATGTTCGAGCCCTTCTCCTGCATCTTGTTAGCTCAAAATTTTATCCTATTTTTTTCTATACTAAAAACTACTAAAAAAAACTCAAAAGAAATCTAGGAAAAATAATCTAAAAAGAAAAGAAAAAATCTAGTCTATACTAATAACGGGTTGCCTCCCGTAAGCGCTATTTTTAACGTCGTCAGCCCGACGCACTTAACTTGGCTCAAGGTGGCTCTATGTTGGGGTCCTGAGTTACCCCATACTTAGCCTTGTAGGCATTATTCGCTTGAGTCACTAGACTTGGTCCTGTGTCTTCTATGAGTATGCCCGGTATTCCTTGATTATGCCTTTGCATGTGGGATTCGTCAATGGGCCAAGGAGGCTTGACAAGGTCATGTGTGAGAATCTCGTCCTCTTTTGAAGTTGGAGAAAGTTCGGTAGTATCAGCTATGTCGAGTTCTGGTTGGGTCAACTCGATTGGTGCGACCGCAGTTGGGTCATTTGCGTTTTGATCTAAGCTGAATTCCACGCGTTCCTCTCCAATATCAAAAGTGAGAAGTCCTTTCCGCACATCTACCTTGGCACTTGCTGTAGCTAGGAATGGTCTGCCTAGGATAATGGGGACATGAGGATCTTCAGGCATATCGAGGACGATGAAATCATTCGGTATAAAGAATTTCCCGACTTGAATAGGAGAGTCGTCCACGACTCCTGTGGCTTTGACGCATGATCCGTCGGCCATGAAGATGTTCATATCGACAGGCTCTAGTGGTCCCATGTTGGCTTTAGACCAGATTGAGAGAGGAAACAAACTAGCACTGGCTCCAAGATCACATAAGGCTTTGAACTTGTGGTCGCCTATGCCGATCGTTATTGCAAATCTCCCTAGGTCTCCTAACTTTTCTGGTAGAGCAATAGATCTGACATCATCCTGCAACTCTGTGATGGATCTTTTCCTGCTAAGAATATCCTTCAAATATTTTGTGTAAGCCGGCATTTCGCTTAGGGCCTCAGCGAATGGGATGGAAATATTAATGCCTTGAAGAATCTTTACGAAACACTTGAACTTACTCTTAGTAGAGTCCACGGATTTCTTAGTGGGAAATGGAAGAGATTTCACCATTCTCGGAACCAAGTTAGGCTCGAGAGGTGAAGTTACCAGGTCGACATTAGGGTCGTTAGGTACGCTCGGCGGGTCGTTACCGACCCTGATGGGGTCGTTAACTACCCTGGGATGGAGAGGAGGGTTCGGATTAGCAAACTTACTTGGATTAGGGTCGTTAGGTACCCTCGGGGCCTCATCACCATGTTATGCTGGTTCGGTACTTGCCCTCGCTGGCTCGTTACCGAGATGAACCGTGGCGTCCTCTTCCGTCTTGTCCTTAGCCTGGACACGCTCCGGTAATGTCTTCTCGCTCCTAAGGTGAACCGCTGCCATCTGTCCTTTGGGGTTTACTTCGGAACGGCCCGGAAGTTGCCCTTGTGGCCTCGGAATCTGTGCAGCAAGGTTCCCTAGTTGTGAACTAACATTCTTGTTCCATACATCGAACTCTCCCCATCTTTTATTTTGGTGGTTAAGGTTGGCTTGAACTTCATTAACTTTGTTGTGGACTCCATTAATGCTTTCCTGTAACCCTTGTACCCATGATGGTGGCTCCTGATGGCTTGGAGGTCGATAAGGTGTAGGTCGTCTATCCGGTGGAGGTGCTGTATAGTTTGGATTGGGATTTTGATTACCCCACGTCTGATAGTTGTTTGACCTGTCAAAGTTGCTAGACTGGTTCCTGTATGGGCCTCTCATGTAATTCATTTCAGCAATTGTCTCAGCGGTTCTTACCTGCTCTATGTTAGTGCAAGCAGAAGTACTATGGGCACAAGAACCACACTCTTGAGAAGATTTCAGAAAACTTACCTGCTTCTTCAGGCGGTTGACCTCATCTTGTGGAAATGGATTTTTAACATCCGGGGCAACTTCTTCTCGGTTAGGTACGTAGAGACGTTTCTGGGGTTGTGGAGTTTGCTGGGTTCCATACATGGCATCATAATTGGACAGCTTATCCAGCAATTCCCATGCAGCCGTAGGGTCCATCTCTATAAAATCGCACGCTATATGCGTGTTGATGCGGTTCTTGGTCTCTGCGTTGATACCCTGGAAAAAAAATTCTTGAAGAACATATAAAGGTTGCCCATGAGTGGGGCATTGTCTAAGCATTTCTTTAAATCTTTCCCATGTTTCAACAAAAGTCTCATTAGGCAGCTAGTGATAGGAGGTGATGCGCTTCCTCAATTCCGTTGTCTTGGCAGGAGGGAAGAATTTTGTAAGAAATTGATCATACAAGTTCTTCCAAGTCCTGATAGACTTAGGAGGTAAGCTCTCCAACCAGCTCAGGGACTTTCCACCAAGAGACCACCTGAAAGATTTTAACAGAACATATTCAAGCAAGACACCTTCAACAACTATAGTGTCACATAAATCAAGAAAATTTCTAATATGTTCCATAGGGCACTCAGTAGGTTTCCCTTCAAACTGAGCCTGCTTTATCAAGGATATAAATTGAGACTTAATCTCAAATGGTTTCTCTATCTCCGGAAGCACAATTGGTGATTCTGGCACCCTCAGTTCCGAATGCATGTATTGCTTGGCATTCCTCGGATAGGCATTCAACTCTTCCTGTAGACGAGCATTGTTAGTCCGTTGACGCTCAGCCTCGGCAGCAGCGTCTTCCTTCTCGGTTTTCAACGTCTCCATCTGATTGCTGGAGGACTTCCAACTGACGAGCCAGCTCTTCAGGTGTGGCCATGGCTCGGTTCTCTCGGCGTCTACGGTGCAGGGAATGTTCAGGTTCTAAATAATAACCAACGCTGTCAAATTCAAGCCTTCGACGTCCTACCGGCGTACGCTAAGAAAAGAGACAAAGAAAACAAAAATTAAAAACAACAACGGGGTCGGGCTATTCCCAGACCCACAGATAAACAAATAAACTCGTTGCTTCCCCGGCAACGGCGCCAATTTGTTGACGAGCCTTTACTCTGGACAATAAATAAATTTATAAGTCAAGACCTCGCTGAGTATAGGGGAGTTAGGATCGTTCCACGAGAAGCAAGGTTTGTTTATCTATCGACTACTAAAAATCAACAAAAAAACAAGCAAAACACTCACGATCAGCCTCGTTAACGACCTTGTCAGGATCGTTAACGAACCACCGCAAACAACTAACCAACACTAACGAGCTAAACAGGTTCGGTACCGAGGCTACTAACTCAGTAACGAATATAACCTAGGAGAATTCAAATAAAACAAAGATCTAGGACAAGGGTTACCACAAAATAGTCATGCATATAAACTCGTAAGAAGATAAATATCATGCCTTTAAATAGATAAATTCATCAACTTCCATTGACTAGCAAGTAAATTAATCTACTTTCATAAACTAATTCACTCAATCACTTGTTTTGGATCTAAAGCTAGAAACTTTCGCTTTCAAACAATATCAACCTTCAAATTTATAACTTTCTCTCTCAATCAAGTTAAAAACTCAAATTACTTTGACTTTCATCTAGGTATAAACACAACAAGCAATCTCAAAAATAGATAAAAGGCTTTCAACACATCATCTTACTCATCAAACCATGCACAATTATGCTGGGTTTCAACCCCGACCCTAGATAAGAAAACAACTCACTATTCATAATTAAGAAGCAAATAAATTCAACAAGAGAAAACTTTGAGAACAAAACAACTATTTTAAATTAATAAGAAAATATTGTCTTACAGAATTCAGAAGAAACCGAAAAATACAAAACTCCGAATCAAAACTCGTGATTAACGACCCCGGTAATTCTCGTCCATCGAGTTCCGATCTCGACCTTCGACTCTTCTCTCTCATTCTCGGCTCTTCCTTCTTCTCTCATCCCTCTACTCTACTTGATTCCCCTCCTTTCTAAGCTAGATAGAAGGGTATTTATACTAATAAGGCTATAAAATAAAAAGGCTAAAAGATAAAAACTTTCCTAAGAGATAGAAATCTACTCTAAAAAGATAGAAATAAAATCTAGAAGGATAACAAGACCTAAAATAAATAATACAATAATCCTAAAACTCATTAAAAATACTCTACCGACACGGAATAAATTCCCGCACAGGATCGGTAGGACATCACTAAGACTCCTCGAAAAACCTATCTCGTAACCTCGTTAACGAGCCCTCACAACCTCGTTAACGAGCCTAGGCTTGGCTTGTTCAACACTTCTTCTTCAAAAACTTAGACTTCGACTTCTTCATCTCATATTCCTCCGTCCTTCATCATAGCACTCCAAATTCAGCTCCAAATAGCACCTTTTCCTTGCTAAAACCTACAAAAATACACAGAAAGGAGTAGCTTCCATACTTTCACAAAATATGCAAACTTATCCAAAAACACACAAAACTAACCCTAAACTTACTAAAACTAGTCCTAATACATTAAGAAAACCTACTAAAAATTATATCAAAAACACGAACATCAAAATACCCCATACTTAGACTTGCTTGTCCTCAAGCAATCACTAAACAATAATTAAAACCAAACAACAATACTTTTCAAACTGTAGCCATCATCTAAAAAGCAACATCAAAACATATAGAATAAAAATAGCAAATGACTATTAATTTCATCACACATATATGCACCAAATAGACATAAGCAAATACAATCCAACCTCACAAGGGATAATAATGTGTTTCTCTCAACTCTAAAGTGTTTAGGCTTATAAATACATCTCTCAACTCATCTTATATACAAAAACTCATAGAAATTGGAACTTATATCACCAAACTCTCCACCTAAGATTTATCAAAACAAGCAAGAATCATCAAGAGAACTCAGGGGGCTCAATGAAAAACTTCATAGAAGTTTCCATTCGGCCGGGTTGCAATGGGGCTTGGTAAAAATAATAAGGCGTGGAAATATTTTGGCTATGTGGTGCTAATAATATATGGGAATCAAAGACTCCTAAAAACTCACATATCAAAACACTCATAAAAGATTATACCAAACTCTCTCAACAATATGCACACTCACTTACCCAATACATCCCTAGAAAGTCATATAAAAATAACTCAAAAGAATATATGGTTTATCTATTAAACACACATGCACTTCAAAACTTCTTCCTTTATTTTCATATTCTACTCCTTTTTTTCCGTTTTTTTTTCTCGCTGCCTCGTTAACGAACCAATACGGGTCGTTAACTAACTTCATCGTGTACTCCACTTTTTCTTAACAACTTCCTTTTGTGCATCTTTTGTACCAAGAGATCTTTCTTTACTTTAAAAATCAAGAGACTTCCAATCTACCCTTCCCAACAATCCCTTAAATTCAAACCAAACATAATCATAGCACTCTCTCTTTTTTTTATACTTCAACAAAAAAATACCTCTCCAATCTAAGTCCTAATCCCCGGATAAGGTCAAGCTTATCTCGGCTAGGGAAAATTTTTTGCGGAGCTAAAAAGAAAAGGCTTCAGGCTCAAGTTGGCTGTCAAAAGAAGGATAATGTAAGGGTGGATAGGGATTAATATGGCTTATAAAAATAATTCTCTATCATATGATTTTCACAAGTAATGAACTATAAATCTTATATAGGTCTCAAGAAATAGATAACATCACAATTCCAAGAGATAATATGCATATAGAGAGTAAATCACACAAAAAAGAAGAGGGATTTATGATGTTCTCCCTATAAAGCCAAAAATAACTCACAAGGCTAATTTTTGTTGGATTGCATCACTTATGCTAAAAAGTATATGTGCTCAATTTTTTGTGGAGCTAAACAGTATGATGTTCTCCCTATAAGGCCAAGATCAGATGGGGTAGCTGAACTGGACCCAAAGGACGGTGAAGGAGGTGGAGATAATTGAGGAATTTTGTTTTGTGGAGTAAAAGTTGGCTACGAATTTGTGAGGGGAATAGGGAGGGTGGTCCATTCTTCATCAAGCAAGGAAGAGGAGGACATACAAGGGCTTAGTTTTTGATATGGAAAAACTGTGTCTATGAATTTGACATGGTGTGAAATGTAGATACGATGGGTGGAAGGGTCAAGACACTTGTACGCATGTTGAGTAGTAGAGTAACCAACAAACACACAAGCAGTAGATTTAGGTTCAACTTTGTGTGAATTGTATGGGCGTAGCAAAGGGAAGCAAAGACAACCAAAAGTTTTAAAGGAGTGATAATCAGGTTGTTTAAGGAGAAGGCGGGAGTAAGGCGACTCATTTTGAAGATTAGAAGTTGGGTGGCGGTTGATTAGATAAATGACTGCGGTGAGGGCAAACGACCAATGAGTAAGAGGCATGCCCGAGTAGCTAAGGAGGGAGAGGCCAGTTTCAACGATGTGTCGATGTCGACGCTCCGACACACCATTATGTTCAGGCGTATGAGGAGGAGAAGTGTGATGGGAGATACCATGTAGGGCAAGGAAAGAGTGTAGGGCAATGAATTCTCGCCATTATCAGAATATAATACTTTTATTTTTTGTTTGAAGAAGTTTTGGACGAGAGAACAAAATTTGATGAATGTGTCTTTGACATCGGATTTCTTTTTGAGGGGATAAAACCACATGTATTTGGTATAATGATCGATGAAAACAACATAGTAATGATATCCATCATAAGACATAACAGGTGAAGACCAAACATCCGAAAATATAACTTCAAAAGAATAATGCGAAACTAGAGAAGAAGTAAATGGGAGTTTGTGGCTTTTATTGATATTGCAAGAGGTACATTGTGAAAGTAAATAATTCGAACTTCCTAAGGGAAATTTAGAACGTAAAAACCTGAAAATAGTAGATGATGGATGCCCTAATTTGTGGTTCCACAACTCTGGTGAAGAACAGGAGGCAGAGAGTACGGTTCGTGAAGACACGAGCCAAACGTAGACTCCATCTTGACAAGGACCCTTAAGGATTGTGCGTCCCGTCTTGGTGTCCTTCACAAGAAAGCAGTCATGTAAGAAAATAATGGCAAAACGTGTTTGAGCAGTGAATTGAGAGACATAGAGAACGTTTTTGGACATAGATGGAACGTATAGAACATTAGACAGATCAAATTTATCAAAAGGAGATTGTAAAGATAAAGAGCCAAGATGAGAAATATGTAAACCTTGTCTATTGCCAACAGACAGTTCATCGGGGCCTGAATAAGGATAATGAGATGCAAGGTTGTTGAGATCATTAGTCACACTGTGCGAGGCACCACTATCCAAAAGCCACGAATTAGGGTTGTAGGAAGTAGTGGTTCGAGGCACCACTATTCAACATAGTGAGAGATTACATGGCCTTTTGTTTGGCAGTATTGACATTTACTAAGGAATGGCTTTGGTTGATGAAAAAGCTTGGTTTTGGGAGGGAGAGTTGTTCGGATTGGGGTTAGGGTTTTAGGGTTGAGAGTTGGTTGAATAAGGGTGTGGATATGAGTAGTAGTTGGGTTGAGACGGGCGATAGGATTGTGATAGAGGAGTAGGTAGGAGAGGTTGCTGCCATGAATTATGAGAAGAAGGCTTGTTCTTACCTCTTGTGGATCTCGTTTGTGCATTAAGGGCGGTGGCCGGTCCAGCAGACGACTCGGACATAGACTTGAGGGACAACTCTTTGATGATGAGTTTCTCATGCAATTCTTCAAAGGAGATTGGAGTGTCACGATTGTTCACACCATCAATAACAGTTTGATAGCATGAATCAAGGCCCTTGAGAATATAGTCAATGAAATCCTCATGGTTGACTGGTGCTCCAAGAGATGCAAGAAGATCAGCAGAACTCTTCATGGATTGCATGAATTCTGTAATAGTCGAATTGCCCTTTTCCTGAGTTTGTAGCTTCATTTTAATTTGTTAGTTGTGACCACGGGAAGCCGTGGCATATGTGTTACGAAGAAGATCCCAAACATCTTTGGACGTCTTCGCCTGAGTAACCAAGTTTGTAACCGAGGTGGAAAAGGTTCCAAGGAGAGAGCCATACAATAGGCGATCCTGACGTTTCCAAGTATGGTACGCCGAATTAGGGTTTTGAACAACAGCTTCACTGGAGCCCGAGGTGATCGTTTTTGGCGGAGACAAGTGAGAACAATCAAGAAATTTGAGAAGATCATAGCCTTCGAGGGTGGCTTCAATTTGTGTTTTCCGAGCAAGGTAATTTGTGGAAGTGAGTTTAAGAACAGTGGGGAAGGAGACAATGGTGAAAGGCTTGTCTTTTTCATGGGGATTGGGTAATTGGCAAGAGTACTCGGCGGCCATGGCTGCTGGAGTAGGATAGCGTAAGATCTTCGTGTTTGGAAAATTTTGTGGAGAGGATCGACTAGGCGGATGATACCATATAGAAGAAGAGATGTAAAACTCACGTATTTAATTCATAGAAGGCAAGGATATTTATACAAGAAGTTGCTTAAGCTCCAAGCTAATCTAGGGCACAATATAATCTATCCAAGACATAATAACCTATCAAAGGATAGAAAAATAAATACAAGATAGAAATAATCCCTAAGATATTATTTCCTAATGCAGACTCGTGGAGTTGTCAAAGAGCTGGATAACTAGAAGAAGGCAGTTCTTACGATGCCTTCCTTGGGAGTCTGCTTCTTTGGAACATTGGAAAGACATCAAGGTAACTTCCTCCTCGATTAAGAATCTTTAGCTGCACTATCATTTCCTTCAGTTCACTTGCAATTCTCGGTAATGAATTTCTGAATGTTTTGAACCACTAATTTTCTCCAATAACAAGGGCACAAAGCAACATTGAGCATTAGATTAAAGTGGCATTTAGGTCTTGAATCTCTTTGGCCTTGGGATGTACAAGCAACTGACAGAGAGATTATTGGTCAGAAGAGGAGTGCTTTGTTGAAGTTGTACTACTTTGTGATGATAGATATTGCTGGATGCAATGATGGGTTTAGTTATATAGAGCTTACTAGGCATAGTAATGTAAATTGATACAATAATAAAATTATGATTTTTAGGGTTAACTCATGGAGACTTTTCTAAGCTAAGTGCTTTATCTTGTGACTATCAAAGGGTAAATTTTGACTCTATTGGTCTATAAAACAGTGAACTTGAAAGTGATTTATAATCTGCATACCACTTGACTCCATGAAAGATATGCTAATTTGTACAACATTGAGCTCCTGCATTTTTTCTTTTTATTTCCTTTTTTTGTTGCCTTTTATGTTTGAATTTTCTTTTTTCTTTTCAAAAATCTGGTTGTTCTTCACTATTTTGTTGTTACATTCCACATTAGAATATAGGTGTTACTTTGTTTCTTTAGCAATAGTACTAGGATTGATCAAATGTAGAGGGTTGCTAGTGATGGCTTTCTGATCCGCATTCATTTTTGTCATTTAATGAATTTTCTATGGCTTTATAATAGGCATCAAGTATAAATTTAGTAGAATTCTTATAATTACGTCTGCCATAATTTCATTTAAAAGATACAGGATTTAGTTTCACAAGTTCTTACGGGATTATTTCTTATGCATAGCCGACAAATTTCCTCAATCTTATTTACGTACTGTGACAAAATGAGCATGTTGTTATAGATTCATTTTATGGAGTGTGTGATACATGATGTCGTTTAAATAGGAAGTTTAACTGACATTTTATTATGTTCATATGATCTCAAGTTCATCTGAGCCGTCATGCAATTTTTTGATGGTTGAAATCCGTTTTGATTATTCTTATTTTATTTTATTTTTGTAGAAAAAGAATTGTTTTCATGTGCTTTACAACACCCTAAAGCTTGATGTATTACTTGTCCTTAATTAGATTGACATTCTTAATTAGAAGTAGTGAGAAACTTTGTTCTATGAAAGAGGACAGTTCCCACTTGCTTTCTTAATGTTTATTACAATCATGTGTATTCAATTTCTGAGGATTCTATATATATTTGTGCAGGTTGATGCACAATCAAAAAGCTTGCTTTTGAAGTTGAAGATCTTCTTTTGGAAATTGCTTATAATTTCATTGATTCAGTAAGTTCTGAATTGCTATACACTGCATATTTTGCTGGAAGCTTTGAAGCTTCACGATGATTTGTGATTCCTGAAGGTACAACTTATGAACTCTTACATTTGTTTTTTTTTTAAACTCCATTATTGAATGTAGAATAATAATTGAACTTCATAGATCTGATTACCTTCTTTTTACTTGCTTTGTAATTTAATCTTGGTTGCTTTTCGTTCAGGCAGTTAGGGTAAAGTATGTATCCATTTATGTTGCTTTCTTTCCCCCCCTTTTTTTTGGTCTCAACATGACTTTCAAGTATCTTTTGACTCTCATGTGAACTTTTAGAAGCTTGTTTTTGAAGAACAAAAATGACATGTTATGAATGCCACCATCATCTTCAAGACATAAGACAACACTATTTGTTCTTTTGAGAAGGAGTTTGCTGCAGCTAGAGCCTCAAAAGTTGTACAGGAAGAAGCATTGCCAGAGGGTACTGACTCAAGTAGGATTTCGACACTTGAAGGAACGTCCAAAGGTTTTCATTGTAATGGGAATTGTTGTTGTATTTAACAACCACATACCTCTTTGTTGAATAGAGTGTAAATTTGCTTTGGAGCAAGAATGTACAAACTATTAGAGATCATTTGTTATGGAAAACGGGTACTTAACCCACAATTTCAAATTGGGTTCCCATGTGAAAACGGGTACTTAACCCACAATTTCAAACAGGGTTCCCATGCGAAGCATGGACCCATTGCTAGTATTATTAAATGAGGAATTAAAGCCCATTTAATATTTGTGTTGCGAACAACTTGTGTGCTTAATAAAATATGATAGGTTGTTATATTTGTTAGAAACAATGACCATGTTGTTATTTATTTAGTTTCACGTTAGAACTGGATTTAGGTCCATTGTGTGTGACCTTATGTGTTTAGTTGTCTCATTTTGAGACATTTTTGTGAAATAAAGTAGTTTAGAGATGGGAGTGTAGTATCCAAAAACATCTCTGTAGTTGTCTCATGCTTAGACATTGTTTTGAAGTAAGTTAGTTTCAGGGATAGGAGCCGAGTCTCCAATGGCCTCTTTATAATACAATATGTATTGGGGGTGTAGTTTGCTAACGTATTCCAATACTCGAGTCATGACTCACGCCTCGCTCTAAGCTGGAGGAGGTATTGTGCATTCTAGCTAAATGCAATTGGACGCCAGATGTTGGTCAAGGATCATGGATGAAATAGGCCCTCTCAATTTGATATCACTAGGTGCAAATGGAATCCGTTATTGGCCAGAGATCATGTATGCAATAGGTCCTCTCGTCTTGGTAATATTGGCATGCAAAGAATTTATCGGCAGTAGTTTAGGCCGATTAAAAGTTACCAACATGTTTGTGAAATATTTTGTAAGTAATATAAGATAAGTGCGTTAGGCACATTAATGTACCAGGATGGTTAGTCTATTCGATAACCATTCTTGATCCCGGCTATGAAATGACTCTTAATCAAGCTTTGAGGCTTTTCAAAATGTTATGTGATTAATATAAGTTCCCAACAATTGCTCATATTTTAGAAAGGAACTGCGAGTTGTGGTGTCCTATCCCTTGAATATGCATGCTTCATTCTTATTCTCTATGGGACTACTAACTGTTGGATCATTGACCGTTGTTATTCGGATTACGATGCCAATATGTTTAGTCACTACCATAGGAACCAGTCAATTTCTCCACTTGCTTAGTCTTTCATTTGACTAACCCGACCACTTTATTCAATTGCATGGCCGGCTGTTGTCCACCGTTTATATACGACACATTAGGTATTTCTTGGAAGATGATTTGAGAAATGGATCTAGAAGTTGAAGAAAAGTTTGCAGAAGTTGTGTTTGAGCGAAGTTTATGGTTGGACCACTACAAAGCTATGTTGGGAAAGAAGAAGTTGAGAGTTCACATACTAAAGACATTATTCAGATAGAAGAATGTTCTATCATCTTGTCATAAAAGCTACTCCCTCTGTCCCATTTTATTTGTAAAAAAGGACAGGGGACACAAGAATTAAGAAACTCCAAATTGCAGCAGAAAGTACTGCATCCCATTAATGAATTTTAACAATACAAAACAGTATTTAACTTTTACAAAAAGGTGGATCCTCCACTATTCTCTTGGACCAATCACAACAAGGATTACATTTCTTTTAGCCAATAAAAATTCATCATTTAAATCACACGGGTCCCCTTTTTTTTAGGATCCAAATTTTGTAAATACAACTGACTGGCTTAAAGTCGTCGTGCCAAATCAAAAATAAATCCCTAGTTACACAACTACTATAGTCGGTAAGTCGGGGTCGAACCCAAGAGACAATTGTATCCTAAGTTTTATTATTATCAACTCAAAGAAGTAACAAAGGGGGGGAATTTGATTATTAAACTAACACTAATGAATTGAAACAAACAAAGCAAGTAATCAAACAAGGCAAAGATTGGATTTTTATCAAGTTAAAGGAAAGCAATCATATTCAAGTATCCACTTTTCTTCCTCAAGCAATTGATCATAGATTCAAACAAATTATTCGTTTGGTTATTCCTATCCTGATCAGAAATATAACATGGCAACGAGACATGCAAATTTAACATCCAAACAATTCATGAAACGATCATAAATAATAGGGATATTAGCACTGAGAACAAGGATAAGCAGGATACATGATATTGAATTCCAACGAGTCAAACAATTAACATGCATTCAAATCTCTTCTCAATTGTTTTAGTCCAACGAGTCCTAAATCAATTGAGTTGCTACAAAGATTAGGCTTTGCTACGAGAAAACCTAGATCTAGCAATAGATAATATCAATTCCAA
This sequence comes from Fallopia convolvulus, assembly GCA_964016875.1. Classification (NCBI taxonomy): domain Eukaryota; kingdom Viridiplantae; phylum Streptophyta; class Magnoliopsida; order Caryophyllales; family Polygonaceae; genus Fallopia; species Fallopia convolvulus. The sequence goes on from OZ024725.1 coordinate 15,281,082, forward strand.
CAAGTTGTCCAGACAAGCAGAAATCAACACAATCAATAATAATTATGCACAAGAGAATTGAAATAACCTGTAGAAATAAACCTGAATAGACGAATCTCACAACAACTTGAGTCTGAAAAGCTTCAACTCGAATAGAATTTAGGGAGTTTAGTTCTCCATAAGAGAGAAAAACACAAAGTCTGAAATTAGGTCTAAGAGAGAATACAAAACAAGGCTGAAAAACTAGGTCTAAATAGTCTCGAACTAAGCGTACGAAATAAAATACTCGGAAATAATAAAATAAGAACAGATAGATAGAGCAAACGCCGCCTCGGAATTATGCTGACGTGGACCTCCGCGAGCGCGGTGAACAACCTCCGCGATCGCAGACCTGTAGAAAATCAAATCTGAGTCAACGTTGACTCCGTGATCGCGGCCTTATACCTCCGCGAGCGCGACACTGAATCTTGGCTCCACCGCGAGCACTCTACTCCGCGGCCTTCACTTCTCGGTCTTCTAATCCCGACTTCAATTCTTCCAATTCCTTCAAGTCTTCGGTCTTCTACTTACATGTCGTTACAAGCACTAAATGGACCTAAATCTATATATAAAATGTACTATCTAGTCCTAGTTATGCTATATGAAATACAACATCTCAGATTCCCCCATACTTAGACCTTGCTCGTCCTCGAGTAAGCTCAAAAATAAAATCAGCATGACAAATCAATAAAGGTCTATAGACAGCAATGGGAGAAAATGATCTAAAATTAAAAAGCACTCAAAATAATCTCACAACCCGAACCCATGTAGAGAAATAATGAGCAAAAAACATGAAAGCTCAAATCACACACCTCATAGATACAAGATATAACACTCAAGCTCCAAAAAAAATGTAGAGCAACCTAGAATCTACCCAATATCTAAAGTGTAATCCCCACACCCCAAAGTAGAATATGAATCATAAACACTCTGATTTTACCACTCATTCTACTTAGGCGCCCTTTCGGGTTTTCACCTAATCACTCTTTTCATTTTTCTTAGGTGTGCTCACAATTACTCACATCTCTCATTAACCTCTTATTACCCTAGCCTAATGCTGGTCCGGGTTACCTGCTTATTACCTGAGCCGCCCTTTCGGGTTTTCAGCTCATCCAAGGATTTTCTATGTCTTTTTATATTTTTATTGCTTTTTTTGTTTTTATTTGTTTTTTTATTTTTTTATTTTTTTTAGTATGAAATTTGAAATGCAAAAACTGAAATGCATCTGTACATATATACAATAGTGAGTACTCTCTCCCCCATACTTAATCCTTTCATTGCCCTCAATGAAATAAAGACAAATCAGATAAAAATAAAGGAAAAGAAAACAGAAGACTCACTGTGGTGGACCTGAAGGTGGAAAATGCTGAGGATACTGAGGCCAATAATGTTGATAAAATGCCTCCTGGCGCTCCCTCATCTGATCCATGGTGATAGACATGTCCCTGGTATTCCTTCCCACATCCTCTACAGTACTCCTCATGTCAGCCTACTTCCTGATAAAGTAGCTCTACTGTCCAGCCATAAAATCAACCCTCATACTCAGGTTCTCCATGGCAGAGCTCATCTCTTCATACCACTTTGGAGCTTCTCCATCACCAGAAGGACTAGCCTCATGTTGTCCCTGAGGATGTTCATCGTGATGCTCATACTCATGCTCCTCCTCCTCTACTACATCCTCTACTACCATCACATCAGATTCCAAATAAAAATGATCAGCTATCTCCTCAGCTCCAAACTCCTTAGGCAGACGTAAATATGCATCATGCTGCCTACCACAGTGCCAGATCCAACCTCCGTTCTCAACATCAGATAAACACTTAGCCCTCTTCATCTGTGATATTGATGAGGTATTTTTCAGTCGTTTACCTATCAAAAAATCCTAACTTAACCAATCTGAGTAGAATGGTAAGCAAGGGTCGATCCCATAGAGACTCGTGTATGAATGTTATTACTTAAGTGCCAAGTAACTAATATGGGTTTTTTTTGGAATGATTAATCTAAGCTCATATGCAAGAATAAAATTAACTATGAATGCAAAAGTTGATTGTGAATATATATATGAGAAATATGTTCAACTAGTTAAATCCATCATAGATATGCTTATTGATCATCGATTCTCCTGATTGTCAATTCCCTTGAATAATCTACCGTGGATTATTATCCAAAACTTTATATTTAGTTGAAAGAGCTAACAGTCTGAACAACCCTAATCATCTAACAACCTAGAACAACGTCTAGAATCAATTAAACGACAGCTTTAAGTTCAAAGTATCGATAAAAACAAATACTCAACGCAAACAGCTAATCAAGTTATCTGTGGTTTATTCCCTCTACAACTGAATAGCCCAAACGGGTCCAAACAATTATAGTTGCTACTTTATCTAATCAATCCCGAACGGGACTTGATCAGATTAGTTATAAATTAACCTAGAAATTCTATTAGGTAGCTAATCTAACAAAACCCTAGAATAATTCTGATCCAATTAAGCACAGGGAATAAAACCTATTCAAGTCAATGAGAATCAATCAAATCTCACAATATTATGCAATCTATGATTTCAATAACTAGTCAAACACAAAGGAAATTAGCAATGCATAATTAAAATAAAATCAAACTTACAAGAGGTTCAAAGATTACTCCTTGAGAGAAAACCCTAGCCTCCGAAGTTGATCCAAAGTTATGATAATGATCAGAGAGAAAAAACTAAAAACAAGGTTTAAATACCCCTAAGATATCCAAAGATCAAAATATCCCGAAATTACATTAAACTAGTCGGTCAAGACCTAACTTAAGCCCATCTCGAAGCCCAAAAACTCGGCCCAACTCTCCCCGCGTAGAAACATAGGGCGCGGGCATTCCTAGGGTGGCGCGGCCGCGCATGATCATGTTATGCCCGCGGCACTCTCGGTTCAGCATTTCAGGCGACACGTCGGAGGCTGTTTTCACCCCCTTCGAGTTGGAATTTGGACTCGGAGTAAATATGAATTGTAGCTCTTCGAGTTAGCTTTCCAGTGCTACCAAATTCATCTTCATCCGAGCATTATAGCTCCCAAAACATGCATTGCAAGATAGAGGTGTCAAAACAAAACCTTCAAGGCATAGCCCGGGTTTAAGCGTTCTTTTCCTTCAAACTCTTGGACCTTGGTTCTTCTAATCTTCACTTGTATCACTCTAAGCTTCCTCAAACTCCACCATAGTCCTCTAAGATCCATCCCATCCATGCTTGGTTACCTAATAATCTGCAAAACCGAACAAAACAAGCGCAACTACCCGAAAACACAAGATCCTAGAAACTAAACTAAAACTAACTAAAACTTATGCAAAATAAACATAAATATGCATCCTAAACACTACCTAAATGTATGCTATCAGATTCCCCCATGCTTAACCCTTGCTTGTCCTCAAGCAAGACATAAATCCAAAACACACCACAGAAATGCAATCATACATCCATCTCAAATCAAACAAGCACTTCACATAGAATTAAAACCTCGACCAAGACTTCCTAACATGCATTATAGTAAGCAACAAGTAAAGAACATTCATTCATTCTAGACCTCACCAAGGTAATTGTGTTTGCACTCAAACTCTCAAGTGTTTAAAAGGGTATGTGTTTCACTCAAAATCAACCATGAAAACTAGACTACCATATGCTTGCATCAGAGTTCTAAATCTCCACCGCTGGGGATCAAACACATAACAAAAATCATGAGGTCTTTCTAAGGCTTTTAATGGGGTCAAGGTAAAGAGAAATTTGGAAGGGATAATATTTGGCTTGTGGTGCTGAATCCGGGATAAAGAACTAATCTTAAACCCAAACTTCAACACTTTACTCATCATAATACTTCCCAACTTCCTTTCTCAACTCCATACATTTACATTCAAACACTTTGCTTCTTTTATTTTATTTTTCTTTTTTCTGTTGCCTCTTTTCAACTCTTTCTTTCACACTAATGAAGACTACGAACTTTTAAGCACTTTTTCTTTTGCTTATTTTGCAACAAACTTCATCTTCATTTTTTCACTTTGAACCCAAGAGTTTTATTTCCTCTTTTTCCACATTTTTCTCCAACTCCCCCATACTTATACATAACTCACACAAAACAAAAACACAACCTAAAGTCCTAAATCCCGGATCCTGGGTCAAGCTTATTAGGCTAGGAAAATCTTGTGGAGCTATCAAAAATAGGCTTAAAGCTTAAAAGAAATGGGGTGTCAAGAACATGGATCTTGTATGGTAGGAATGGAAATAATAGGCTAATAAGAAACATTGCCTCAATCACTTTAATGTCATGCATTCAATCATATAAAGCAGCCTCAAAATAGAGTATTAACGCAAGTTCTAGAGCTAGATAATCATGGTGATACACTCAAGAATGTAAAGAACAAATATATCATGAAAGGCCAAAAATATCTCACAAGGCTAATTTTTGTCTAGAACTTCAGAATGAATCAAATACTCAAGCTAAATACATGCTCCATCCTATAATCAAGATAATTAATCAATGATCATGCTCATATCATATCAACTTCAGTAAATCATGAAAATCATGGGTTAGAATTTATACTTAACTTAGAGAAATAAGAGGAATCAAACAATGGGGAAATAAGAACCTAAATGCAATATTTTTGTATTTTTATTTATTTTTTTTCAAATTTTCTATTTTTTTTCCATTTTTCAGAATTTTAGTCAATGTATGCAAAAAAAAAATTTAAACATGACCTAAACTAATGCAAACTATATGCAATGCAAACAAGTAATCCCCTTCCCCCATGCTTAAAACATACTTTGTCCCCAAAGTATAGTAAAAAGAAAATGAAAGAGAAAAACTCACAAAGAAACTAGCTATCCGGGTATTGCGGCGGGAAATCCGACGGTGGTGGTGAAGGCTTCTTCGGGTTATCAATCTTCAGACCTAGGATATCTAATACACACACAAAACTACCTAAAAAGAAAAAGATTATAACTGAAAAATAAAACTACTTTAAACCTTGGGTTGCCTCCCAAGAAGCGCTTGTTTAATGTCATTAGCTTGACCCTTAGCATAAATTGACAAGATTAGACATTGTCAATGCCCTTAGCAACCTATCAAATCCTTGTGCACACATCTCGGAAAAACATAAGTAACCCATTGATAAATCAATTAAGCATAATATAACATTCAAAGACCGTTTTAATTTATCAAACATGTGTGCCCAATTAGCATGAAATGGCAATTGCTCAAATAAATTCAGCACAAGTGGTGGCTTTAGAAAATACTTACAGTATGAATCAAAGCACTTGTCAGCAATACCACTTTTATCCAAGATGATGAACTCCATAGATTCTCCATCTTCCACCTTGTGTTGTAGACTTGGCTCCTCAACTTGGAACTCCATAAGCTCCTAATGTGAGAAGGTGGGGAAACTGAAGCAAGGAGTGTCAAGGCCTAACATAGGGCACACCATGACAACGGGAGCCTTAACAGATGTATCATGTTGATTTTCTCCCTCATGGCTATCTACTTCATCAGCAAAGAAGTCATCTTGGTCGACAAAAGAGTCTTCTTCCACAACCGTAAAACCCTCAAGCAATTTACTCCACGTGAGTGAATATGATTCAGGCTCCCTAAGCTCTGTAAGAATCTCTATGCCAGCACTAACTTCCTTTGGCTCTGTGATGATCTGCTCAACTTGCCTTATAGGTGTGACTTCATATTGGGCATCAAATTCATCCTCATAACCCACATCAAGTGTAGTAGATCGCTCCTCAACTTCAATCTGAGTGTTTGACTCATGATCGTTTGACTCCAATGTGATTCCACCACGCTTTCCACACAACTCAAAAGGACATGAGATTGTGGAATGAAAACTTGAAGAACATAACTCACAGTGCTCCATGATTATAGAATCCGCCCTTTTTGAGATATCCATGATTATATCCTCAAGAGACGTATCAACCGGATGAGGTGGTTGGGAAGATGACTCAACTTGAAAGCTTTGATGGCTCATAAAACAAAAGAAATCCCAGCATTCCTCAGGTCCCATAAATAAAAGCCTCTCGTTGCTCATGTAGTCGGCCAACCCTCTTGTCTCAAAATTCATACCATGGATAACTCCCATGTTCACCTCTCTATCTCTGTACAGTAATCCCCAAGCACCAAGCTGAAACACATGATCTTGAAATCTTGAAAAATAATCATGGAAGTGTTCATCTTGCAGCTGTTTACAATCGAACAAAGCCATAGATTAGTAGCACGGGTGTTATAAACCGTAAGATAGGTTCACAACACCAAGAATAGCACAAAAGTAAAAACAGAAATAGCGACAAGTCCCCGACAACGGCGCCAAATTTGATGAGGTATTTTTCAGTCGTTTACTTATCAAAGAATCCTAACATAACCAATCTGAGTAGAATGGTAAGCAAGGGTCGATCCCACAGAGACTCGTGTATGAATGTTATTACTTAAGTGCCAAGTAACTAATATGGGGGTTTTTTGGATTGATTAATCTAAGCTAATATGCAAGAATAAAATTAACTATGAATGCAAAAGTTGATTGTGAATATATATATGAGAAATATGTTCAACTAGTTAAATCCATCATAGATATGCTTATTGATCATCGATTCTCCTGATTCTCAATTCCCTTGAGTAATCTACCGTGGATTATTATCCAAAACCTTATATTTAGTTGAAAGAGCTAACAGTCTGAACAACCATAATCATCTAACAACCTAGAACAACGTCTAGATTCAATTAAACGACAGCTTTAAGTTCAAAGTATCGATAAAAACAAATACTCAACGCAAACAGCTAATCAAGTTATCTGTGGTTTATTCCCTCTACAACTGAATAGCCCAACAGGTCCAAACAATTATAGTTGCTACTTTATCTAATCAATCCCGAACGGGACTTGATCAGATTAGTTATAAATTAACCTAGAAATTCTATTAGGTAGCTAATCTAACAAAACCCTAGAATAATTCTGATCCAATTAAGCACAGGGAATAAAACCTATTCAAGTCAATGAGAATCAATCAAATCTCACAATATTATGCAATCTATGATTTCAATAACTAGTCAAACACAAAGGAAATTAGCAATGCATAATTAAAATAAAATCAAACTTACAAGAGGTTCAAATATTACTCCTTGAGAGAAAACCCTAGCCTCCCAAGTTGATCCAAAGTTATGATAATGATCAGAGAGAAAAAACTAAAAACAATGTTTAAATACCCCTAAGATATCCAAAGACCAAAATATCCCGAAATTACATTAAACTAGTCGGTCAAGACCTAACTTAAGCCCATCTCGAAGCCCTAAAACTCGGCCCAACTCTCCCCGCGTAGAAACATAGGGCGCAGGCATTCCTAGGGTGGCGCGGCCGCGCATGATCATGTTATGCCCGCGGCACTCTCGGTTCAGCATTTCAGGCGACACTTCGGAGGCTGTTTTCACCCCCTTCGAGTTGGAATTTGGACTCGGAGTAAAAATATGAATTGTAGCTCTTCGCGTTAGATTTCTAGTGATACCAAATTTAGCTTCATCCGAGCACTATAGATCCCAAAACATGCATTGCAAGATAGAGGTGTCAAAACAAAACCTTCAAGGCATAGCCCGGGTTTAAGCGTTCTTTTCCTTCAAGCTCTTGGACCTTGGTTCTTCTAATCTTCACTTGTATCACTCTAAGCTTCCTCAAACTCCACCATAGTCCTCTAAGATCCATCCCATCCATGCTTGTTTACCTAATGATCTACTAAACCGAATAAAACAAGCGCAACTACCCGAAAACACAAGATCCTAGAAACTAAACTAAAACTAACTAAAACTTATGCAAAATAAACATAAATATGCATCCTAAACACTACCTAAATGTATGCTATCAGATATATCAAAGCAAATCCCACCACCTACTGCCACTTTGTATCTGCCCTGTATAACATCCAAGCTCAAAAAACGCAGGGCAATCAAAGTAATCAAAAATAATTCGGTCATCATCTTCATCATAGCCTAAGAAAGGTTTATCTGCTCATACTCATGCTCCTCCTCCTCTAATACATCCTCTACTACCAGCACATCAGATTCCAAATAAAAATGATCGGCTATCTCCTCATCTCCAAACTCCCTAGGCAGACGTAAATATGCATCATGTTGCCTACCACAATGCCAGATCCAACCTCCATTCTCAGCATCAGATAAACACTTAACCCTCTTCAGTTGTGATATATCAAAGCGAATCCCACCACCTACTGCCACTCTGTCTCTGCCCTGTATAACATCCAAGCTCAAAAAACGCAGGGCAATCAATGTAATCAACCCCCCAAAAGCAATCTTCCCGGGCAATGACCGGGCCTTCCTCACTGCACGTAAGAACAACTCTACCCAATCAAGGACCACAGGTTGGTCCCTCATCAAACACCACATCATAGAGAAATCCCGAGTTGTCATCTTGTTGACCTCCCCATTCCCCAAAAAGGTGTTAGAAATCACCTTATGACATAATCTCAACCCCGGATGAACAAGAATGTAATTCTGTAACCTATGGCCAAGGATATACTGAGTATGAGTCACCTCATACCAAAACTGCATCATTCCCGGGTTATCATCAATATCATCCCAACCAACTGTAGGCGGATCCGTCACCCCAAAACACTCAGCTAACTGATTCCTAGTCAGTGAATAATTTCCCCCAAGCAATCTAAAGCCAATCCTACCATCATCAAGCTCTTTGTAAGTAACTAAAAACTCCAGCACTAGAGGCTTGTATGTATAAGCATGCAAGGGACTCAAACCACCTAAACCACCCTGCTGTAATAACTGATGAACCGACTGATATAATCCCAACGATTGTAATGTCGGTGCATGGAAAAATTTAGTAGACAACATATTTTTCCTATCAATCTCATTCCACAATGGCTTCTCCGTCCTACTCAAATGAACCGGGTATGCCATAATTATGAATAAACCGAGGAAAGGATGAAATCGGACTCACAAAATGGAATTATCAGCTTCTGTCAACAGCTCCGCGGGGCACGGAGAAGATTCACCGCGATCGCGGAATCGCGAATTCTGGATATTCGCTCGCGGCGGCTCGCGATGCTCAAAACTCGTTCGCGGTGGCTCGCGGGGCGTCGCGGCGTCTTGCTAATGGACAATCCGAGAGGAATGAGTGGATTTGGAGAGGTTTTAAGGGAGATTTAGAAAACTTTTATTTGGATTTTAGATTTGAATTTGTGGGTTTTTGGGTGGGAATTTGGGAATTTCGATGGTGGATTTGTGTTTAGAATGGTGAACGGATGAAGAAAGCGGGTTTAGATTTGATTTTTGTGGAGTTGGAAAAATTGGGTTTGAGAGGTTATGGAGGTATTAAAGGTTTGATAATGGTGGAATGGTAGAGTGGATGGAGGTAGAAAAGAAATGGTAGGGCCGGCCGGTTGGGGTAAGGGAAAATCCGGCAATTTCCGTCAATTCCTATTTTTTTTATTAATATCTCGCGGATGCACAGTACCGCGATCGCGGTGAGGGACCTCCGCGATCGCGGAGCTGTTTCCTAGGTACCTATTCACCTTTTTTCCGTGTATTTCGAGAGAATAAATTCCCTCAAAATATTTTATTCTTTCGAATCTAGTACCTGCATGTTAGTCCGACAAGATTGAAAGGGAAAACTAAAACTAAAAACTAAAGAAAATAAGGAAAAAGAAAACTTACCTTGGGTTGCCTCCCGAGCAGCGCCTCTATTTAATGTCGTTGGCCCGACATTTTAGCCCTTTTCATTCAGCACCAGGGAGTGGATCAGAAAGACCCGCCTCCTCTAATACTTCTTGGCTGAACCCCTCATGCTACTTCTTTAATCTTTGACCATTAACTTTGAATACCTTTTGGGTGTCCCCATCAAATAATTCCACAGCCCCATGTGGAAAGCCTTGAGCAACAATATACGGTCCAGCCCATCTAGAACGGAGCTTCCCTGGGAAGAGTGTGAGACGAGACTGAAGAAGAAGGACCTTGTCTCCAGCTTTGAATTCCTTCCTTAGGATGTGCTTGTCATGCCATGCTTTTGTTTTGTTCTTGTAATTCACAACATTATCATAAGCATCCAATCTCAACTCTTCCAACTCTTGCAACTGTAATTTCCTGAACTCTCCATTCTCTTTGATATTGAAGTTGCATTTTTGGACCGCCCAATAAGCTTTATGCTCAAGTTCCACCGGCAAGTGACAACCTTTTCCATAAACCAATCTGAAGGGAGACATCCCGATGGGTGTCTTATAAGCAGTATGGTAGGCCCACAAAGCATCATTGAGTCTCAAACTCCAATCTTTCCTGTTGGGTGCCACCGTCTTCTCCAAGATTGTTTTTATCTCCCTGTTGGACACTTCAGCTTTTCCATTGGTCTGGGGGTGATATGTTGTAGAGATATTTTGTGTGACATGGTACTTTTTCAATAAAGCACTGACAGTCTTGTTGCAAAAATGAGTACCCCTGTCACTTATTAGAGTTTTTGGAATCCCAAATCTTGAGAAAATATTGTCCTTAAGAAAACCTGCAACTTCTTTTGAATCATCAGTTCTGGTGGCCTTTGCTTCCACCCACTTGGAAACATAGTCCACCGCAAGTAAAATATACAGATTCCCATAAGAAGAGGGGAGGGGTCCCATAAAATCAATGCCCCAAACATCAAAAATTTCACAGAATATCATACGAGTTTGAGGCATTTCATGTCTTTTAGAAATATTACCCACCCTCTGACAACGATCACATGATTTACAAAAAGCATAAGCATCCCTAAAAATATGAGGCCAATAAAATCCAGCTTCTAAAATTTTCCTAAAATGACCCCACATGTATAGGAATGACAAAAAGAAAGGATAGATTGTACCTCAGAATCCGGGACACACCGTCGGATTACCTGATTTGTGCAGTGCTTCCATAAATAAGGATCATCCCAGACATTGAATCGGGATTCATGACGAACCTTGTCCTTCTGGGCCTTGGTAAAAGTAGGTGGGAACTCCCCCGAAAAGAGGTAGTTAACAATATTTGCATACCATGGACGGAATGAATGGATCCCAAAAATAAATTCTTCAAACCGAGGATCGATTTCACTGTCAAAGTAAGATCCGCAGGTGCGGTCGAATTCCCGCGATCGCGGATGATTTCCAACATTTTTGCCCGTCTCAGTAGCAGTACTGCGGGCGCGGGACTCCTTCACCGCGATCGCGGAATCGCTGTTTCGAACCTCGAACAATGTTTTGTCAGGGAAACGTCCTTGAATCCGATCTTGGCTTCCTGGCGTATTTTCTTCATGCACAAGCCTACTTAGATGATCAGCCACCAGATTCTCAACTCCCTTTTTGTCTCTGATCTCTATATCAAAATCACTCAGCAAGAGAACCCATCTAATCAGTCTTGGCTTAGCCTCCTTTTTCGTCATTAAATAATGAAGCGCTGCATGGTCTGAATATACTATCACCTTTGTCCCCAAAAGATACTGTCTGAACTTCTCCAAAGCAAACACTACAACAACCATTTCATTCTCAGTGGTGGAGTCGTTTCTTTGGGCATCGTTCAAAGTCATTGAAGCATAATGTATGACATGAGATGCTCTAGCTTCCTTTTGACCCAAAACAGCCCCAACAACATAATCACTTGCATCACACATGATCTCAAAAGGTTGAGACCAATCCGGGGCTTGAATTATTGGGGCACTTATTAGGCGTGTTTTGAGCTCATCAAACGCCTTTTTGCATGCCTCATTGAACTCATAGGGCACATCTTTCTTCAGCAAATCACACAATGGGGCTGAGATCTTGGAAAAGTCTTTAATATACCTGCGATAGAAACGTGCATGGCCTAGAAAAGAACGCACTTCACGCACATTAGTAGGATAAGGAAAAGACTGAATGATATCAATCTTTGCCTTATCGACCTCAATACCCCTGGATGACACTATGTGACCTAACACAATGCCTTGCTCAACCATAAAGTGACACTTCTCAGAGTTTAGAACCAAATTGGTTTCTACACATCTTTGAAGGACTAAGGAGAGATGGTTTAAACATGCATCAAAGTCGTCTCCATGTACTGTAAAGTCATCCATAAAAACCTCTATAAAATTCTCAATGTATTCAGAAAAGATACTTACCATACACCGTTGGAACGTATCGGGTGCGTTACATAATCCAAATGGCATTCTGCGGTATGCAAAAGTGCCAAAAGGACATGTAAATGTCGTTTTCTCTTGGTCCTCCGGTGCAATAGCGATCTGAAAATACCCTGAATAGCCATCTAAAAAGCAATAATATGAACGACCGGCAAGTCGCTGAAGCATTTGGTCGATAAATGGCAAGGGAAAGTGATCTTTTCTGGTTACCGTGTTCAGCTTACGGTAATCAATACAGACTCTCCAACCAGTCTGGACTCGTGTGGGGACTAATTCCCCATGCACATTCTCAACTACTGTAATACCACCCTTCTTGGGCACAACCTAGGTCGGACTAACCCACTGACTATCAGAGATGGGATAAATCATACCTGCATGTAGGAGCTTCAACACCTCCTTCTTGACTACCTCCATCATAGGTGGGTTGAGCCTTCTCTGTGGCTGTCTAGATGGCTTGGCACCATCCTCTAGGAGGATCCTATGCATACATGTAGAGGGACTAATCCCTTTAATGTCAGCAATGGTCCAACCTAGTGCTGTCTTGTGCTCTTTAAGTACCTGCACCAATTTATCTTCTTGCTCCTTGGAGATTTTGTTGGAAATAATGACAGGTAAAGTGTCACCATCTCCAAGGAATGCATATTTTAAATGCTCAGGGAGCTGTTTAAGCTCAACTTCAGGTGCCTGCACTACAGAAGGAAGCAATTTCTCGCTAGGGAGAGTTAGTGGTATGGGCCCAATGGCCAAAGCATCAGCAGGAGATTCACAGCATGCATTCAGATCAGCAAAAATTTCATGATATCTTTCAGGCAATTCATAATCCAAGCATGTGGGATCTATGTCATTCTCTAGAACAGATTGCAACTCATCTACACAAGTAGTATCAAATACATCTTGTACAATAGGATCAAATACATCAACTGAGCATAGAGAGTGATCATCCTGGGGGTATTTCATAGCATTATCCATGCTATATTCAAATATTTCCCCATCAAATTCCATGGTTAGAACCCCTTTACACATATCAATTTTTGTTCTAGCAGTTTTCATGAAAGGGCGACCTAACAAAATTGGAGCAGCATGCACATCATGATCCATATCAAGCACATAAAAAACAGCAGGTAATATCAGATTATCAACCATGACAAGGACATCTTCAACAACCCCTTTCGGGTAGACTGTGGACCTATCAGCTAATTGAACCATAACACCAGTTTCATGCAAAGGTCCTAAGCCTAGTGAAGTATAAACAAGAGTAAGGCATAACATTAATAGAAGCACCTAAATCAAGCATGGCTTTATCTATTTTAGTGTCTCCTATTATGCAGGGAATGCTGAACATGCCTGGGTCACTACACTTCTTAGGCATTCGCCTTTGAAATATAGTTGAAACATGTTCACTAACTTTAACTTTCTGTTTCCCTTTCAATTTTTGGTTCCTTTTGATAGTGCACAACTCTTTAATAAATTTAGCAAATATAGGAACGCCTTTAATGAGATTAAGTAAAGGGATATTTACCTCACATTTTGAAAACGTCTCAAAGATCTCATTGTCGTTCTCGGGCTTCCTTGTGTCTTTCAGTGCTTCAGGAAAGGGAGGGGTGGCTTCTGAGAAACCATAGAAGGGAAATCTGGGCGAACGTAAGAATCTTCGGGCTCAGCTACAGATCCGCGGGAGCGGAGAGGGTCCCGCAGTCGCGGATTTTCGGGTTTTTCGGCATCCGAATTTTCACCGTCTCCGCGATCGCGGCAATTGGTCACCGCGGGCGCGGTGTCTTCGTCCAGAATTTTCAAGCTTTCTGTTGAGGTTCCGCGGGAGCGGTGTCTTCGTCCAGAATTTTCAAGCTTTCTGTTGAGGTTCCGCGATCGCGACAATTGTTCACCGTGGGTGCGGAATCGTTCTCAAGAAAATCAAAACTCTCAGTTCGTGGATCTTCATTCACCTCCACGTCCATGTTTAGCTCTTTTCCACTTCTTAATGTGATAGCACTCACATTCTCCCTTGGATTGATAGGTTGTGATGGCAATTTTCCAGAATCTCTGGCCTCCAATTTGCTAACTGCAGTAGCCAGTTGATTGATTTGGGTCTCTATATTCTTGATACTAGCTTGAGTACTCTGGATGCTAGTTTGAGTGTTCTGTCCCAGCTGGTCTACTGTGTTAGCTAGCCTTGCAAACATCTCTTCAGCATTGAATGAGTTGTTTTGATTTTGAACTGGAGGTCTAGGAACATAGGGTGGCTTGGGTTGCTGATTTCCTCCTTGTTGATTGTATTGAGGCTGATTTTGATTCCCATATCTCAAATTTTGATGATGTGCCCAGCCTGGGTTGTATGTATTAGAATAGGGATCAAAACGAGGTCTAGGAGGTCCATAGCCTCCTACAGCATTAACCTCAGCTTGAGGTTCCTGTAGTTGTGGACAGGCATCAATAGGGTGAAGTGTATCAGCACAGATTTCACATGCCTTCAGTTGTTGAGGGGTTCCTGACAGCATGAACCTCTTCATCATATCTTTCAACTCCGCCATCTCAGCTTTTAGAACAGAAGAGGAGTCCATAGCATTGACTCCTTTAGTACTAGTTCTTTTGTTGAATTGCCTTGAGTTCTCAAATAGCTCATAAAAAAGCTCAAGGGCATCTGCTGGTGTCTTGTTCATCAGGTTTCCACCACAAGCTGCATTCACCATTCTGCGCTCTTCATCCAGTAATCCACCAAAGAAATATAGTACCACGTCTTGATCAGAATACCCATGATACGGACAGCTTGCACACAGTCTCTCGAATCGCTCATGATAATCATACAGGCTTTCTCCAGCCTGTTGCTCGATATTGCTCAGGCTCATCTTCAGACTTTTCTGTTTGGTGGCAGGAAAGTATTTCTCCAAGAATGTCGCTTTCATCTTAGTCCAGGTATCTATGGAGCCTGGAGATAGATAGTAGAGCCACTCATTGGCTGAATCCTTCAGAGAGAAAGGGAACGCCCTCAGCTTGATCTGGTCCTCAGTTACATCAGCAAGCTTTATACTCGAGCAGACCTGATCAAATTCAGCAAGATGCTTATTTGGATCTTCTCCACCATGCCCATGGAATTGGGATAAAAGATGGATCAACCCTGATTTCAATTCAAACTTGACACCTTCATTCAGCGCAGGGAACTGAACAGCCAGAGGCTGTTGTTTTAAGTTTGGAGCAGTTAGCTGCTTCAGAGTCCAATCTGCCATTGCCTTAGTTTCAGCAGAATTCAAGTTGAAAGGTAATTTACAAAGTAGTTCCCGAGCTTCACGTATCAACCTGGAAAGAGTCCTTTCAATCTCTGAATCAAAAGGCAAAATAGAAGAATCAGTAGCACGAGTGTGGACTATAAACTAGGGTCCACACCAGAGTTGGTAACAATAAAAACATAGAATTAAACAAAAGTGTCCCCGACAACGGCGCCAAAATTTTACTGGCTTAAAGTCGTCGTGCCAAATCAAAAATAAATCCCTAGTTACACAACTAGTATAGTCGGTAAGTCGGGGTCGAACCCAAGAGACACTTGTATCCTAAGTTTTATTATTATCAACTCAAAGAAGTAACAAAGGGGGAAATTTGATTATTAAACTAACACTAATGAATTGAAACAAACAAAGCAAGTAATCAAACAAGGCAAAGATTGGATTTTTATCAAGTTAAGGGAAAGTAATCCTATTCAAGTATCCACTTTTCTTCCTCAAGCAATTGATCATAGATTCAAACAAGTTATTCCTTTGGTTATTCCTATCCTGATCAGAAATATAACATGGCAACGAGACATGCAAATTTAACATCCAAACAATTCATGAAACGATCATAAATAATAGGGATATTAGCACTGAGAACAAGGATAAGCAGGATACATGATATTGAATTCCAACGATAATATCAATTCCAACAAGTTGGCCAGACAAGCAGAAATCAACACAATCAATAATAATTATGCACAAGAGAATTGAAATAACCTGTAGAAATAAACCTAAATAGACGAATCTCACAACAACTTGAGTCTGAAAAGCTTCAACTCGAATAGAATTTAGGGAGTTTAGTTCTCCATAAGAGAGAAAAACACAAAGTCTGTTATTAGGTCTAAGAGAGAATACAAAACAAGGCTGAAAAACTAGGTCTAAATAGTCTCGAACTAAGCGTACGAAATAAAATACTCGGAAATAATAAAATAAGAACAGATAGATAGAGCAAACTCCGCTTCGGAATTATTGTGACGTGGACCTCCGCGAGCGCGGTGAACAACCTCCGCGATCGCGGACCTGTAGAAAATCAAATCCGAGTCAACGTTGACTCCGCGATCGCGGCCTTATACCTCCGCGAGCGCGGCACTGAATCTTGGCTCCACCGCGAGCACTCTACTCCGCGGCCTTCACTTCTCGGTCTTCTAATCCCGACTTCAATTCTTCCAATTCCTTCAAGTCTTCGGTCTTCTACTTATATGTCGTTACAAGCACTAAATGGACCTAAATCTATATATAAAATGTACTATCTAGTCCTAGTTATGCTATATGAAATACAACATATCAACAGCTTTACAAACTCAAACTCACCATTTACATTTTCACCAACCTCCTAAAAGCAGAGAATTTACAAAGTATTCAGAGAACAAAAAAAACAGAAGCTTTTGTCACTTTTTTCTACATCATTGCCTGGCACTATAATGGCTTCATCAATTAATCTCAACGAAGCCCCACCTTTAGAGGATGAAGACTTAAACTTGAGGGGACAAAATGCATTTAATCTCAATGAAGCCCCAATTCCAAAAGATGAGGCAATGAATGACCATGGAGAGACTGCATAGGAACATCAAAATCAACCAGAAGCAGGGCAAAGCATACCATCAACAAGGCAACATCATCAGCCCTATAGTACTAGGCTCAACAGTGATAGGAAAATGCACATATTGATGCAACTTCTACACATGGATAAAGGGGGAGTGCTTCCAAAGAATACAATGACACAAGTTGCAAATCAGTTCAATGTCTCTTCAAGGACAATTGCAAGATTATGGAGCACATACAAGCAACAATAAGGAGGAAGTCAAAGGCCAAATATCAGCAGAAGTTACCACAAATGTGAAAGAAAGAAACTTCAAATTCAAAGTGATGTCATCATAGAAATAGGCATAGGGGACAGGTCATGTATTCGGGATTTGGCAGTCCAACTAGACATTTCAAAGAATGCTTGTCACATATTGGTGCAAAGAAAAACCATCAAGCCACACACAAACCCACACCACCCAAGACTCAAGCTTTCAAACATGAAAACAAGGTTAGAGTGGGTATTGAACCTATTGCAAGGAAGTACTCCAGAGACTAAGTGAGAATATTATTCAATGATTGATTTTGTGCACATAGATGAAAAATGGTTTCATTTGAGCAAGAAGTCACAAAGAGTGTATCTAGCACAAAATGAGAGGGGCAAATACAGAGTTGCAAGCTCCAGCAAATTCATTCCTAAAGTCATGTTTACATCTACAATAGCTAGGCCAAGATTCAATTCAGAGGGACAATGCACATTCGATGGGAAAATAGGTATTTTTCCCTTCACATACCAAAAACCAGCCAAGAGAAAATCCTAAAATAGAGAGATGGGAACAATTGTAACAAAGTTGGTTGAATCAGTTAACAAAAATGTGACAAGGCGCATGCTGATTGATCAAATTATTCCAACCATCAAGGAAAAATGGCCACAAGATCCAGGTCACAAGGTCATATTCATACAACAAGACAATGCAAAGGCACACATCACACATGAAGATGCATAATGGCAACACGTGTATAAGCAAGAAGGATTTACATTCAATTTAATCCAACAACCCCCAACATTCTAGATTTAAACATATTAGATCTTGGATATTTCAGGAGCATTCAGTCACTCATGCACAAGAAAATGCCAAAGGATATTGATCATATGCTAGAGGCAGTACACCAAACATTCTATGAGCTACAACCAACAACTTTAGCAAAGGTATGGATGTCATTACAGTATGTCATGAATGAGATTATGAAGCTAAAAGGCAGCAATGACTACGATCTTCCTCATGTCAAGAGAATAGACTCAGAGCTCAGGGGAATCTACCAAGTCAAGTCAAGGCCCCAATGTGGGCAGTTATACAAGCATGGGACATCATTTATGGGACAACAACAGAGCAAGCAATAGATAATGCAACTCAACAGGCTCAAGGTACTCAAGCTAGCCAGGGAGAAAAAGACAATCAAGTAGATGAACTAGATGACAGTCAATTCATGTAGGTTCATTTCACAAATTTCTCCACTTTTTGCTGTAAATCTTAACCTTTTGTATATGGCTATGCTTTTGTGTAAGTGTTAAATGCATATTAATCTCAGAATCTCCCATTAGCCATCATAGAAACAATCATTTATGAAATGTTTCTCAGATTTTGAAAGAGTTCATCACAGATTTTAAAAGAGTTCACCATAAACAAATAATCTCAGAATCTTTATTATCCAACATAGAAACAATTCAATCTAAATTGTTTCTCAGATTGTAAAAGAGTTCATCACGGATTTACAGAACAAAAGAAATCTCAGATGTCCCATTCCATCATAGAAACAATTTACATACACATAACTCTAACATACAAAGGTGTCATTCAGGCAAATGAAAGGTTGGTCGCCTATTGCACATAAAGACAAGTGAATATTCAAAGAAAATTGCTTCTCATATTATATAAGATTTCATCATTGATTACTATAGTCAAAGTAATCTCAAATGTCCCCATTCATCAATGAAACAATTACTGTCATTCACTAAACCCTAACACACAATGGCATCATCAAGACAAATCAATGCCCTATTTCCGCTGCACATAAAAGGCAAGTGAAATTAATAAAACTGTTTCTCAGAGTTTGAAAGATATCATCATTGATTATACATGCCAAAAAATGCAACTCAACATGATTAGAGACAACATCATGTACCAGTTTGAATGCTGTAAATATAGTTTCAATGCAAGGACAGGGGGCACAAGATTAAATTCATTACATTTCCCATCACACAGTCAAACACAAGCATATAGATAACACATAACCATCATAGAACAAGCTCAAGGACATGATCAAAGCATACAGGTAACAACATGCTCAAATTAACAAAAAAAAAACAGCACACGAAGGGGACAACGCAGGATCAACAACATCAGAAGGCACAGATCATAAACATCATAGGATCAACCACATGATTTAAACAAAGTCAAGAGGCAGAGAGATAAAGGGGACTTAGCTGGTTCAATCAGCCTCATCTTTATCATTTTCACTTCCATCAGCCTCATGTTCATCATTTTCACTTCCATCATCCTCAACTTCATCATTTTCATTTCCATCAACCTTGGACTCTAATTCAGATGGGGACTGAGGAGGACAATCTTGTTCCACGCATTCATCATCAAGGGGTTGGTGGTCGCCCTCAACAAAAGACTCAGAGCGCCTTGGGCTGTAGGAGTGGTTTCCCCCTTATGCATTGCCCCATTCACAATAAGGGGCTTCAGAACACTCGTAAGAATCCGAAGAAGCAGAAGGCCAATCGAGCCCAACATATGGGGACTCAACACTCATGGAGAGAGATTAAGGTTTTTTTTGTGAGATCTCAAGCACCGCTTGGATACTAGAGAATCGAGAGCCACAAACGGAGAAGCAAGATAACGAAGAGAGAGATCTCAATAGGCCACGAACACAGAGAGCCACAAACACAACTTCAAGAGGGATTTGATGAGATATACAGATTTTGAGAGAGCTTTGAGAGAGCTTTGAGAGATTTCAGCGATTTGATAGATCTACAGAGGGAGAGTTGGAGAGCCACAAACACTGATTCAAGATCAAACAAAGAAGCAAGATAATGAGACAGAGATCTCGATAGGCCACGAACACAGATTGAAGACGAATTGTGAGAGAGTGTCGTCAATTTGTGAGAAAGAGAAAGCATTTGTAGAAGAAATGGAGAGGATTTTTAAGAGAGTTCGAGAGATTTCGAGAGCGTAAGAAGGAGATAAGCAAGCGGCCCTGGGGAGATCTAGGTTTATCAAGCAAGATATGGGGAAAAGTAGGGTTTATTGGGTAAGATAAAGCATGAACATAATCTATTTGGCCCAAAATGGATCCATGCTTGTACTTTAAACATAACTCAACCAAGAACCCAATCCGATTCATTAAACCCAATCCGAAAACCTTTAACCCACAAAATGTGACATGTTTGCAATGAGTCAAATTAAAGGCGGATAAATTAGGTATTGATTGAGTCATTAAATTTGGGAATTTTTGATTAATTAAAAAAATTGCAAGATTATTATTTTCATTGATTAAATTTTGGTATTTTTTATTCATTGCAAATTGAAAGATTATTGTTTTGATTGATTAAATTTGGGTATTTTTGATTGAAAAATGTGGCAAAAATAAAAAATGGGTGTTAAAGATGATTGAATGCAAGGGGAAATAATGAAAAAGGAAATATAATAATGTGGCAAATAATGAATGTGATTGAGGGTAGTATTGTAAAAGAAATGTGATATAAATGGAAAAAAGGGGATAGTACGACAAACAAAAGAAGACGACTAAAACGGAAAGTGGACAAACAAATGGGGACGGAGGGAGTAATATTGTTGTAAGACCATTTGTATTTGTTCCGCTGTAATATTTTCCTAACATTGTAAAGTTTGAGTTATCAAATAATAAAGATTAAGTTCTTTTACAATATTATGTGGTCTTTCACGTTCATACTTCTGTTTTAAATTAATCCAACTTTCGGATTTTTAGTTTGTTCAGCTAGTTTAAAGCCTTAGGTAACTTCGGTTTAGTCTTAATCGAGGTTACTAGCAGTAATACCTCCAGGGTAGGAAGGGGGTGTTATAGAAGCGCGCAAGTATTGTTCCAAACTCCTGTTCTTAACCTCCGTCTAACCATGCGTATAAGGGTGGAATGTCGAACTATGACGTAGGGTTGTACCACTCAAGCGATGCAGCTCCTTCCAAAAGGAACTCGTGAAAATCGGATCCCTATCAGATAAAATGGATTCTGGTATGCCGTGATGCTTCACCACAATCTCCCCAAACAACGACACGACCTTGGTAGCGTAATAATGTGCGCCCAAGGCGCCGAAATGGGCATACTTGGAAAGGCAATCTATGTAACACCCTGTCTTTAAATTGGGGCGCTACTCGGTATTAGACCTCACTAGGTACTACCTAGGCTAGTTTGACAACGGGTTCACTTGGATCTTGCAACTCGGGTACGATGAGAAAACATGAATAAAACATCCAACCGATATTTATAAAACCCAAGTATAGAAAACATGCATGAAACCCAAAACAACATAATTTACAACACTTCCTAGAAACATTTCATTAACGTACCACTACCCTTTCTTTATCAAAACTACACATTATACAAAAGATACCAAAAAGTAAACCACCATTCTCCCAAACGAACCCAACCTAATGACACGGCCTTCAACGACCTGTTCCATCATCCGGCCGAGGTTCCATCATGGGTCACTTGTCTTTACCTGAATCTAAAAAAAAAAACAAGTCCCCGAAGGGTCAGCTACCATTCTAATACAAGCTAGAATCCATACGGTACTAGTAAGACGTTTAAAAACCAATCAGTTGACTAACATATACACAAGCAAGGTTCGCATGATTACAACACATATCAGCTCTAAATTCATACTTCACTTCCCATAGATCATAAACATAGATCATAAACACAAATCACATATCAAACTTCCATACACATTCATACATACAATTCCAAGCAAAACAATACAACCATTCTCTCACCGTTCCATTCCATGGCGCTTATCAACCCTACGCCCCAGGTGCCGAGGCGCAACCTCCCACCCTGCACAATTCCATTCTTCTAACCCCGGGTCAAGCCTCCTCGGGAGCACTTGCCCAAAACACAGATAACTTTTCTTTTGAAGGGGCACGATTCTCTGTCACATAACCATACGTAGCCGTCACTTCAACCCAGAGGACTACGCACATGGCCATGCCAAGAACGGTACCAACATAGAGAAAATATTCGAAAATTTCACATTCGATGAAAGCCCAATGAAATCCTTTTCACGCATATCATACACAAGTAAACCTTTTTCATAGAACAATCACTTAGGGACTAGTTCCCCAAAACCAATCCTACAAGCACAACATGAATTCTAACAAGTATTGAATGGAAACTGAGCAAGTCGTAAACGACTTACCTTGAAGACGAATTCCTAATGCCAGGAAATCACTAATTATCCAACAACACGAAACCCCGTCTAAGACAGATAGCCTATCTTTGCCCCACGTCTTTGATCACGACCTAGGACCCACGCTCCTATATGCATATATATACCCTCAATGAATTATAATAGCCTTTTAACTCTTACAAACTCTAACCCTAAAATCAACGAAAAGCCAGGATGCTTTATAATTTCTCTTGTATAATTCCAAATCATTTAAAACTTAACAAGAACATACTAAATATATAAAAGAACAAATTTCTAGTTCAAATCTTTCTGAAAAACTGAATCAAAGGTCTCCCTAATATCATTTCAAAGCAAAACCCTAAAATTACTCTGAAATCTTTTATCGAATATAAATCCAATATCAAAAATACCCTCTAAAGACTATAATTCAACTGGTTTTCAAATCCAAATCAATTGTAAAGCCAGATCTGGAAAAATTAGTAAAATCTAAACAAACTATTAACTAATTAAAACTTACCAAATAATGTCTGAACTAATTAAAACTTACCAAATAACTAATTAAAACTTTACCCTCAAATCTCCTTTACTACAAACTTTACCCTGAAATAATTATTAATTACTTTTAACTTAAAAACTTTTCAAAATATAATTATTTTAAATAAAAAACTTAAAAATTAATTACTTTTATATATCTTAGATTACTTAAAAGCTAAGTAACCCCAACACGGAATTCAAAAAGCGTAAAAATAGAATAAAAAATATTGAAATATTCCCGAATATTACATTCTACCCCCTTAAATAAAGTTTTGTCCCGAAACTTCCCGAGGTATACGGACACGAACTCATTACATCATCAGAACAAGTCAACAACACGAGTCAACAACACGTAATTCACATCATCAGAACACTACAAGCAACCATCAAACAAGTCAAGCACACAAGGTAAAGTCGAACAAATCACACAATTAGTTACAAATACACATAACTATAACCCTTGATCCGCGCTAACTCTTATTCTCAAATGCCTCAACTAAAACTGGGTACAAATCTGGGTAGCTTTCACTTATTCTTGTCTTAGTTTCCCAAGTTGCCTCCTCAATTCCTCGTCGAGACCACTAAATCAACACAAGCAATATCTCCTTATTTCGCAGCTTTTTCAACCGTCTACCTAAGATTGCTATTGGCTGTTCTTGGAAGGTATGATCTGGCTCAATTTCTAACTCGTCATAGTTGAGCATGTGACTAGGATCAGGCACATACTGCCTCAACTGCGACACATGAAAAACAGAATGAACTCCTTCTAAAGTTGGTGGTAGTTCCAACTTGTAGGCTACCTCGCCAACTTGTACCGAGGACTCAACTTTCCTTTCACTCCAAAATTTCTAACCCCACGAGTCGACGATACTCTCACCCAAACATGTGCTCCTACCTCGAGTTCCAATAGTCGTCGCCTCTTATCTGCATAAGATTTCTGACGACTGTGTGCTGTCAACATACGTTCTCGAATCAAAGCCACCTTTTGAACTGTCTCCTGAATCATCTGAGGCATTCCAACTACAACATCTGATGGATCATCCCAACATAGAGGTGTCCTACATCTCCTCCCATAATAAAGCTTCATATGGTGCCATCTGAATCGAAGAGTGCCAACTATTATTATATGCAAACTCAACTAATTCCAAATGATCACACCAGTTTCCTCCCCAATCCAACACACATGATCTCAACATATCTTCTAGTGTTTGAATTGTTCTCTTCGATTGGCCATCTGACTGCGGATGATAAGCAGTCGTAAAATGTATCTTGGTGCCTAAAGCTTTATGCACTTTTTGCCAAAAATTTGAGGTAAACCGCCCATCACGATCAGAAACAATCGTTTTGGGCACTCCATGTAATCTCACTATTTGTTTCATGAACACCTCTACTAGTTTACTCATAGCCAAGTCTCTCTAATGGGCAGAAAACGAGCAGTCTTGGTCAGTCTGTCCATGACAACCCATATTGCATCATGTCCTCTACTAATCCGTAGTCCGGTAACAAAATCCATGGAAATGTCCTCCCACTTCCATTCTGGAACTGGAAGTGGTTCGAGTATTCCACCTGGTCTTTGGTGCTCTATTTTTACTTGTTTGCACACCTGACACTTTGCTACAAATTTCGCTACATCAGGCTTCATTCCATCCCACCAGTAATATTGCTTCAAGTCCTTGTACATCTTACTAGCTCCCGGATGGATTGAATAAGGAGTAGCGTGAGCCTCTTGTAATATCTTTTGTCTCAACTCCTCATCTCAAGGTACACATAATCGACCATTCAATCTCAAAGTACCATCAACATGTTCATCAAAAGCAGATGCCTCACCACGGCTCATTTTCTGCCTCAACTCCTGAATCATCAAACAAGTCTCCTGCTTAAGCCGTATTTCCTCAATTAAGGTTGGTTGACAATCTATATTGCCTAGTCTACCTTGATAGCGCTGAATCTATACCTCAATCTCATACTTTAGCAGTTCTCTTTGTAACTCTGATTGGGTAGTCAAGTGACACAACATATGCTCTTGCGGCGTTTTTCTGCTAAGAGCATCAACAACTACATTTGCTTTTCCGGGATGATACAAGATCTATAAATCATAATCTTTCAGTAATTCAAGCCATCTCCGTTGTCTCATGTTCAATTCTCTCTGAGTAAAAATGTACTTAAGGCTTTTATGGTCTGTCATCACTTTACATGTACTTCCATACAAGTAATGACGCCATATCTTTAGAGCATGAATCACTGCCGCCAGCTCTAAATCATGGGTTGGATAATTCAACTCGTTTGGTTTCAACTGCCTAGAAGCATATGCAATCACCCTGTCATTCTGCATTAATACACAACCTAAGCCTACCTTTGAGGCATCACTGTAAATCACAAAGCCTTCATTCCCTTGAGGAAAAACAGGTATTGGAGCTGAAGTCAACTTCTCCTTCAACTCATCGAAGCCCCTTTGACAAGCATCATTCCACTCAAAACGAGTGGTTTTTTTCAGCAAGTTGGTAAGTGGTTGGGATATTCGTGAAAACCCGTCGACAAACCTCCTGTAGTACCCTGCCAATCCTAAGAAACTTCGTACTTCCTTCACATTCTTCGGGGGTTCCCAAACCTTCACATCTTCAATCTTTAAGGTGTCTACCATGACTCCCTTAGCGAATACAACATGACCCAGGAAAGTAACTTCTGGTAGCCAGAATTTACATTTGGACAGTTTAGCAAATAGTCGGTGGTGCCTTAACACTTCCAAAACTAATCTAAGATGCTTTGCATGCTCCTCAGTGCTTTGAGAATACATCAATATATCATCAATAAAGACAACCACAAATTTATCCAAATAATCTATAAACACCCGATTCATTAACTCCATAAACACCGCAGGTGCATTAGTCAATCCAAACGGCATTACTACAAACTCGTAGTGCCCATATCTTGTTCGGAAAGCCGTCTTGGGAATATCCCCTTCCCGAATCCTCAATTGATGATAGCCCGATCTGAGGTCCACCTTTGAAAACACAATAGCCCCTTGCAACTGGTCTAACAAGTCATCAATACGAGGCAAACGATACTTATTCTTAATAGTAACTCGGTTTAGCTCCCGGTAATCAATGAATAAACGAAGGGAACCATCTTTCTTTCTCACAAACAATACTGGAGCTCCCCATGGTGATGCACTTGGACGTATATATCCCTTCTCTAGTAACTCCTCCAACTGAGCCTTCATCTCTTGCATCTCCATTGGTGCCATACGGTACGGGGCTTTTGAGATTGGTCTGGTTCCTGGCTCCAATTCAATATTAAAGTCCACCTCTCGTTGAGGAGGTAGCCCTGAAAGTTCCTTTGGAAAAACGTCTTCAAACTCACAGATTACTGGTATATCTTGAATACACAGTCATTTCTTGTCTCCTTCTAGAACATAACACCAATAACCCACACACCCATCATTAAGCAACTTAGCGGCTTTGACCATGTTGATCACTGATCCTGGACCCTCTTGTTCTGGATCTTGACATACATGTATTGTCCCATCATCTGCAGTCACAGTGACTGTACCCCTATGTGCATCTAATACTGCTTTATAATGTCTCATCCAGTCCATCCCCAAAATAACATCATCATTAGGCGACAACTGTATCACAATAAAGTGTGCAAACCAATCCCTACCCCTAATCCTAATAGGGCAATGAAGTATTTCTCTATTTCCTCTCACCTTACTACCATTGGGCAATCCCACCATAAAGGATGTACCCTACGAGCAAGTCAACCCTAGTCTATCAACGCATGCAGAGGACACAAAAGAGTGTGTAGCACCCGTATCAAACAAGATATGCATAGGTTTAGACGTAATCCAAAACGTACCTGTGACAGTCGGAGCATTCAAGGCATCAGGCCTTCTCATCTCGAATACCCGATGCTGGTTGCCCCCAGTAGTGCTAGCTCCCGCACCACGACCTTTACTCTGGCTTGGTGCATGTTGAGTCTGTTGGAACTGACGACGAATCCCTTGGTTCACTGACCCCAGCGAAGATCCCTGTGAGGGTGTTCCAACCTTACAATATTTTTGTAAGTGGCATGGCATCCCACATATGAAACAATTATGAACTGGTTTCCGACATTGATTCCTCATATGACTAGTGTCTCCACAGTTGAAGCACTCCCTCAACCCACCAGTAAACTGACTTTGTTGAGGTTGGTCTTGACGGCCTTGTGACTGAAATCCAGACCAATTTTGTTGAGACACACCGGAACGATTATCTCTCTTAGAGTCTGATGGAGCAAACAACCTCTGCTTCTTATTTCTACTAACTTGTACATTCAATTGTTCCTGCCCCAAGGTGGACATAGAATAAGCTAAAGCAGAATCTTGAACCTCCTTCAAAGTCTTGAGTCGAAGTCCAGATACGTATGCACGCAGTTGGGGTTGCAACCGCTTAAGAAAGGTTGCAATCCGCAGATTCTCTGTAGGAGCGGCATTAAGCACCGCTGCCAAACCTCGTTGAAACTTTTGGATAGTCTCACCCACGGTAATGTTCTCGGGGTCTGCATCCCGAAAAGCAGTCTCACGAGTCATTCTCACGACCTCAGGACAATAGTTATCTCGAATCCTCTCTTGAAATTCCTCAAAAGTAACATTTACCTGATGATCACGACTCAACTCCCACCAATCAAAAGCATCCTCCTGTAACAAACTCTGAACTAGAGACATCCTTCTTTCCTCCGGTGCCTGGATAGAGTCGAGAGCAGATGTCACTTTCCTTAATCACTGCTCAACATCAGCTTCTTGAGCCCCAGTAAAGTTCGGTACCCTAGTCTTCCTGAACTCCGCAAGCCATTTATCAAGAAGAGGCTCGCAATATCCCCTTCCTTGCTCAGCCATGCCATCAGCCACAACTGGCCTTGGAATACGTGGTGGTCTCCCTGACTGAACTGGTTGTGCAAAAACTGGTCTTGGTGCCCTAACCTCAGCCCCTTGATAGCCAGAATTGGTTGCATTATGATTAGGCAAAAATCCAGTACCTACCAGATTTTGTAATAGCTCGGCAAGTGTAGCTCGGATAACATCAGTCGTCTCTGGTGGTAACTCAACTGTTGGCACCTGAGCTGGCCCATGTACTTCCCCATCTGCCCTATCGTTGACTCCATTAGCAGGGAGCCCGTTTCCAGCAATCGAAACATTTCCCCTTTGATGGTCATTCACTACAGGTCCAACATTCTCAACAACCTCCTCTTGAGGAGGGTGTGGCTCTCCCACGGCAGGAGCCTCTTCTCTGTTTCCAACACGGCCCCTACCACGTCCTCTACCACTACCTTTCCTTCCTGCTTTAGCTGCTCCAACTCTAGTTTGTGGAGCCATCTATAAACGGATGTTTTACTATTTAAACTATCTTTAACTAAAGTTAACAAAATAACTTACTAGTCTACATGAGGTCCTTCGGCTGATGACGACAGATTCGATGCGTGTCGTCTACCCCGTAAATGCAATATGACTACCCCAATGAAATAATTTGAAATTACCGGCTGGTTTTAGTTTTAGGTTTGACCTCGAGTACACTCGTTGTTTAGTTCCATGTGCTCTTGTTGTCAACCTGGCTCTGATACAAATTTGTAACACCCCGTCTTTAAATAGGGGCGCTACTCGGTAGTAGACCTCACTAGGTACTACCTAGGATAGTTTGACAACGGGTTCACTTGGATCTTGCAACTCGGGTACGACGAGAAAACATGAATAAAACATCCAACCGATATTTATAAAACCCAAGTATAGAAAACATGCATAAAACCCAAAAAAACATAATTTACAACACTTCCTAGAAACATTTCATTAACGTACCACTACCCTTTCTTTATCAAAACTACACATTATACAAAAGATACCAAAAAGTAAACCACCATTCTCCCAAACGAACCCAACCTAATGACACGGCCTTCAACGACCTGTTCCATCATCCGACCGAGGTTCCATCATGGGTCCCTTGTCTTTACCTGAAACTAAAAAAAAACAAGTCCCCGAAGGGTCAGCTACCATTCCAATACAAGCTAGAATCCATACGATACTAGTAAGACATTTAAAACCAATCAGTTGACTAACATATACACAAGCAAGGTTCGCATGATTACAACACATATCAGTTCTAAATTCATACTTCAATTCCCATAGATCATAAACATAGATCATAAACACAAATCACATATCAAACTTCCATACACATTCATACATACAATTCCAAGCAGAACAATACAACCATTCTCTCACCGTCCATGCCATGGCGCTTATCAACCCTACGCCCCAGGTGCCGAGGCGCGACCTCCCACCCTGCACAATTCCATCCTCCTAACCCCGGGTCAAGCCTCCTCGGGAGCACTTGCCCAAAACACAGATAACTTTTCTTTTGAAGGGGCACGATTCTCTGTCACATAACCATACGTTGTTGTCACTTCAACCCAGAGGACTACGCACATGGTCATGCCGAGAACCGTACCAACATAGAGAAAATATTAGAAAATTTCACATTCGATGAAAGCCCAATGAAATCCTTTTCACGCATATCATACACAAGTAAACCTTTTTCATAGAACAATCACTTAGGGACTAGTTCCCCAAAACCAATCCTACAAGCACAACATGAATTCTAACAAGTATTGAATGGAAACTGAGCAAGTCGTAAACGACTTACCTTGAAGACGAATTCCAAACGCCAAGAAATCACTAATTATCCAACAACGTGAAACCCCGTCTAAGACAGATAGCCTATCTTTACCCCACGTCTTTGATCACGACCTAGGACCCACGCTCCTATATGCATATATATACCCCCAATGAATAATAATAGCCTTTTAACTCTTATAAACTCTAACCCTAAAATCAACAAAAAGCCAAGACGCTTTATAACTTCTCTTGTATAATTCAAAATCCTTTAAAACTAGACAAGAACATACTAAATATATAAAAGAACATACTTCTAGTTCAAACCTTTCTGAAAAACTGGATCAAAGGTCTCCCTAATATCATTACAAAGCAAAACCCTAAAATTATTCTGAAATCTTTTATCGAACATAAATTCAATATCAAAAATACCCTCTAAAGAATATAATTCAACTGGTTTTCAAATCCAAACCAATTGTAAAGCCAGATCTAGAAAAATTAGTAAAATCTAAACAAACTATTAACTAATTAAAACTTACCAAATAATGTCTGAACTCTAAAATCCGACCCGACGAACGAACATTGCACTGGGATTAACTCTCAGTCTCTCTCTCTCTCTCTCTCTCTCTCTCTCCCCCCCTAATTCTAATATGCAAAGATGCATATATAACAAAATCCAGAGAAGGTCGACAAGTTTATTGAAAAAATTACGGTTTTCACCCTCAAATCTACTTTACTACAAACTTTATCCTGAAATAATTATTAATTACTCTTAACTTAAAAACTTTTTAAAATATGATTGTTTTAAATAAAAAATTAAAAATTAATTACTTTTATATATCTGAGATTACTTAGAAGCTAAGGAACCCCAACACGGAATTCAAAAAGCGTAAAAATAGAATAAAAAATATCGAAATATTCACGAATATTACATTCTACCCCCTTAAATAAAGTTTCGTCCCGAAACTTCCCGAGGTATACGGAAACGAACTCATTACGTTGCTTAGTTTTTCACACAATTCAACAACACGTAATTCACATCATCAGAACACTACAAGCAACCATCAAACAAGTCAAGCACACAAGGTAAAGTCGAACAAACCACACAAATAGTTACAACTACCCATAACTATAACCCTTGATCCCCGCTAACTCTTATTCTCAAATGCCTCAACTAAAACCGGGTACAAATCTGTGTAGCTTTCACTTATTCTTGTCTCAGTTTCCCAAGTTGCCTCCTCAATTCCTCGTCGAGACCACTGAATCAACACAAGCAATATCTCCTTATTTCGCAGCTTTTTCAACCGTCTACCGAAGATTGCTATTGGCTGTTCATAGAAGGTATAATCTGGCTCAATTTCTAACTCGTCATAGTTGAGCCTGTGACTAGGATCAGGCACATACTGCCTCAACTGCGACACATGAAAAACAGAATGAACTCCTTCTAAAGTTGGTGGTAGTTCCAACTTGTAGGCTACCTCGCCAACTTGTACCGAGGACTCAACTTTCCTTTCACTCCAAAATTTCTAACCCCACGAGTCGACGATACTCTCACCCAAACATGTGCTCCTACCTCGAATTCCAATGGTCATCGCCTCTTATCTGCATAAGATTTTTGACGACTCTGTGCTGTCAACATACGTTCTCGAATCAAAGCCACCTTTTCAACTGTCTCCTGAATCATCTGAGGCATTCCATCTAAAACATCTTATGGATCATCCCAACATAGAGGTTTCCTACATCTCCTCCCATATAAAGCCTCATATGGTGCCATCTGAATCGAAGAGTGCCAACTATTACTATATGCAAACTCAACTGATTCCAAATGATCAGACCAGTTTCCTCCCCAATCCAACACACATGATCTCAACATATCTTCTAGTGTTTGAATTGTTCTCTCCGATTGACCATCTGACTGCGGGTGATAAGCAGTCGTGAAATGTAGCTTGGTGCCTAGAGCTTTATGCACTTTTTGCCAAAAATTTGAGGTAAACCGCCCATCACGATCAGAAACAATCGTTTTGGGCACTCCATGTAATCTCACTATTTGTTTCATGAACACCTCTACTAGTTTACTCATAGCCAAGTCTCTCTAATGGGCAGAAAACGAGCAGTCTTGGTCAGTCTGTCCACGACAACCCATATTGCATCATGTCCTCTACTAATCCGTAGTCCGGTAACAAAATCCATGGAAATGTCCTCCCACTTCCATTCTGGAACTGGAAGTGGTTCGAGTATTCCACCTGGTCTTTGGTGCTCTATTTTTACTTGTTTGCACACCTGACACTTTGCTACAAATTTCGCTACATCAGGCTTCATTCCATCCCACCAGTAATATTGCTTCAAGTCCTTGTACATCTTACTAGCTCCCGGATGGATTGAATAAGGAGTAGCGTGAGCCTCTTGTAATATCTTTGGTCTCAACTCCTCATCTCGAGGTACACATAATCGAACATTCAATCTCAAAGTACCATCAACATGTTCTTCAAAAGCGTAAAAATAGAATAAAAAATATCGAAATATTCCCGAATATTACAATCTACCACCACTAGAATCGTTGTGAAACTTCGGGAAGGTGGGAGACATGTAATAAAATCCATGGACACTTCATCCCATACTTTATGTCGTATCGGAAGGGGCTGTAAAAGACCCGCAAGCTTCTTCGTACTATACTTAGTGGATTGGCAAATAATACAAGAGTCCACAAATCCCTTAACATCACCACACATCCCAAGCCAAAAGATTACCTTTGCCACCCTACAAAACGTGCGATCCACCCTAAGGTGACCGACGCTCGGTGAGGCATTAAATTCCGTAACGACATTGGCTTTTAGAGGAGATTCCTTGCTCAAGACGAGGCGGTGATCATAGTAAAGGATCCCGTCATGAACACGAAATAAGGGCGGTAACGACCCTTTTGCAACAGCCGAGTCTAACTTAGTAAGGTTGGCATAATCAATATTCTCCATGCGAACCTTATATAGCAGATCAGGCAATGATGCGGACAAGGCCAAAAACTATTTCAACTCAGAGTCAGCATCGATCATACAACGAGATAGGGCGTCTGCCACCCGATTGTTTGTGCCCGGCTTGTACTCGATTCAGAACTTATAGCCCACGAGTTTTCTAATAGAGAATTGTTGATCAAGTGTCTGAACTACCTGTGAAAGAAGCTCTTGAGACTTTTCTGATCCGATTGGATAATGAATTCTTGCCCCCATAAATACTGACTCCATTTCTGTACCGCGGAAACAATAGCGAAGAGCTCTCTATGATATGTGGAGGAGCCACGATGGCGTGGGCCCAATGTCTTGCTTAAGAAGGCAATTGGTCCTTCCTCTTGTAATAGAACGACACCAATACCCTCATTCGAAGCGTTAGATTCCAAGATAAAAGGCTTGGAAAAATCCGAAAGCTGCAAGACGGGCAGAGTCATCATCACTGTTTTGAGGCGATCAAAAGCACCAATAGCGCCAGTAGTCCAACTAAATATGTCTTTCTGTAAGAGGGTTTAAAGCGGATTTGCCAACAACGCGTAATTACGAATGAATTTGCGATAATAGCCCGTGAAACCGAGAAAACCGTGGAGTTGGCGAATCGATTTAGGAGGCGTCCACTTGCATATGGCGGTAATTTTATCCGGGTCCGCGAGTAACTGGCCGACAGACACAATATGGCCCAATTATTCCACTGTTTTTGTGCCGAACGAACACTTGGAGCTCTTGACAAAGAAGTGATTCGCCTACAGAATCTGAATCACAATATCAAGGTGGTGAACGTGCAAATCCAGAGAAGAGATGTAAACCAAGATGTCATCAAAGAAAACAATGATGAAGTCGCACAAATATTCCGCAAAAATCTGATTCATGGCGTCTTGGAATGTAGATGGCGCATTGGTCAATCCAAAAGGCATGAAAAAAAATTCAAAGTGATCGTCATGTGTGCGGAAAGTTGTCTTGTGAATGTCCGAGTTGTGCATTCGAGTTTGATGGTAATCTGAACGCAGATCAAGCTTAATAAACAAGACAACATTACCCAACTCATCAAATAATTCATCAGTTGTTGGGATAGGAAACTTACCTGCCACGGTAGCATTATTCAGAAAATAAGGATACCAGTATGGTTTGATGTTGATCAGTTTGGACTCATGGAGCAAATGAATCTGGTGGTCCCATGTACATTGAGGGCAGACCGCCGGGAAGTCGGAGCACGGATTCGTGGCATAAGAGGAGCTCACGAACTCGCGGATGCACATCAGTCGGGATGTCGCTCACTGTTGGGCACGACTCGGGTTGTACTGGTGTCACCTCGAAATACTCCGCGACCTCCGCCATCGCGTACAAGCAATGGAGGGCGTGAAGAGATATCGCCTTTGGAGGGGTGCAGTCGCCAAGCAACAGTATTGGCTGACCTTCCCATGCAAACTCCATGGTCAATTTCGCATAATCATTCGACACCTTACCCAATGTTTGGGGCCATTGTACGCCAAGAATAACATGTGGTCCATGGACATCCAAAACAAGCAGATCAATAGGGAAAACATGATTCTATAACATTATCGGGTGGCAGTGCATTGATGAGTGCATATCAACGAGGCATCGTTTCCAATGTTAACCCGAAAGGGCGTCACGTCAGATAAGTGAAGGTACAATGCTTCAGCGACGGATGGATGGATAAAATTGTGGGTGCTACCTCCATCAATTAAAACTTGCACAAACATATCGTGAATGGATCCTAGAATTTTTAGAGATCTAAGATTAGTTCGTCCCTCAATAGAATGAACACTGTATATATCCCCTGTAATTGTTAAAGCTTCGATGTCATCAATAGCGTCCACATCATCCGGATCGTCGCTACTCGATAATGCCAGGAAATGATGTTTACAACGATGACTGGGCACATATTGCTCATCAATATTCTAACACAGACCTTTCTTAGTGTGCTCTTCCCATTCAGCCGTTGACATGCGTCGGACAGGCAGATTGGTAACGCATCAACCATTAGAAGAGGTAGTAGCCGTGGCGGACGGAGGTGTGTTGGGCGGAAGCGCCTGCGGCGAATTGGCCGTGCTTGGAGCCCGAAATCCAGGTAAATTCCAGCACCGCTGATTTGGTAAACTAGAGATTGTCTCCACATAGGAATTCGTCAACTCCTAAGCCAAGGCGAAGGCTTGAGCTATCGTCGTCGCATTATGCAAGTTGAGTTCGCGTTTCGCGGTACATCTTTAGTTGGGTCTCAAGAGTCATCCCACTAAAGATGTGGTTGCAAGCATCATCAAGCCCTACGTCTATCCCCCAATCAGAGAGATCATGCAATTGTTCTTGGCACCTAGTGAAGTACTCATGAAAGGGTTCATACTGCAACTGACAAAACCTAAACGCAGACATTAGTACATACAAGTGTAGACCGTAAGATAGGTCTACACAACGAAACTATGATATGAACAAGGACGCTTAATTCAAATCATGCAAAGTATTAAGGCTAAAAGGAAATCAATTCATGCAATCAAACAACGAGTCTCATGCATAAAATAATCATCATATACTCTTTCTCAATTCCAATCCATGGCCCTGGAAAAGAGTTGTTTCAAGGAAAAATAAGATTGCACAGACAACAATCAAACCTAATCCAAACAGTAGATCTAAGTCAATAAAACAAGTTGATCAGGCTCATAAAATCAAACATAGATCATGGAATTAAAAACAAGAGTTTTGATATTAACCAAAGAATAGAAAAGTTACCAAAATCTCACGAATTCAATAAAAAAGCTTCCTTGATCAAACAAACTCCAAGGAAGATTAGTTCTCCATAATAACAGAAATAAAACTAGGTTAAAAGGTAAAAGTATTCTCTCTAAAAGTATGTCTAAAGCTGAAAATGAAACTAGGTTTAAATACTAGAACAACCGAAATAAAACTAGATACTAAAGATATAATAAAAGATAAAGTAAAACGGCGCGGAGAAACATACACACGCGAGCGCGGGTACACACCCGCGGTCGCGGGTCCACCGACGTCTCAGCCCTCACAGAATCGGCACTCACCGCGGCGCGGAACTCCACCCGCGGTCGCGGGTTACTTTTGACAGCTTTTTGGTGTCAACTTCGGAGGTGGTTTTGACCCACTTATAGTTGGAATTTGAACTCGCTGTAAAAACATGAATTGTAGCTATTCGAGTCAGCTCTCGAATGATACCAATTTCCGCTTCATCCGATCACCGTAGCTCCCAAACGATGCGTCACAAGAAAGTGGCGTCAAAACAACTCCAAATCAACACTTGTCTTTAAAACTCTTGCAATTCTTCATATCATGTCTTCGGTCTTCATATTACAATTATGCTAAAAAACTAACCTAAACACACTCAAATCATACCTAAAATACAAGAGTTAACCATACTAAACTAGAGCGTATCAAATTCCCCTATACTTAAACCTTGCTCATCCTCGAGTAAGCTCAAAATAAATCTAACAAGAAATCCTATCATGGTTTACAGCGTAGTACAAGGGAAGAAAAAAATCACTCACCTCACCAACCCGAACCCAAAATAGAGAAATAATGAGCAAAAACATGATAGCTCAAGCACACACCGCACATAAGTACATAGTCAATAAGCTCTCAAACTATAAAAAGTGTAGACCGTCCTAGGATCTACCCGGCATCTAAAATATAATCCTGAAGCCCTAAAGTAGAATGAAATCCTAAACACTCCAATTTTTCCACTCAATTCTACTTAGGCGCCCTTCGGGTTTTCACCTAATCTCTCATTTCATTTTTCTTATAGGTGTGCTCACATATACTCGCATCTCTCATTAACCTCTTATTACCCCAGCCTAATGCTGGTTCGGGTTACCTGCTTATTACCTGAGCCGCCCTTTCGCGTTTTCAACTCATCCCAGGATTTTATATGCCTTTTTTGACTTTTTATGGCTTTTTCTTTTTTTTTTCAAAAAATTCTTTCTTTTTTTTCAAAAAAATTCTCTATACAAAACATGGAACAAAAATTCCATAAGAATAACGAAAAATAAACTGAAATGCAACTATCTATGATAAGCGTAGCAAGTACCTCCTCCCCCATACTTAAATCCTTCATTGTCCCCAATGAAGTAAAGAGAAAGGAATTAAGCATAGAAGTGGAAAATCAAAAGACTCACATACGAAAGAAAATATGGCAGAACTCTTCAACGACAAGGATGGACAACTCAGAAATTTCCAAAACTCTTCAAAAACCGTGGGTGCGGTGGCGAAACCGCTGGCGCGGGTGCTCTGATCGCGAAAAAAAAATTGGTTGATTCTGGGCATATATACCGCATACGCGGTTTGAAGCGACAACAGAAAACACGATCAACAATAGAGAACACGAAATCACGAACGAGCTCTGAATCTTGCCTTAAGCATTAATGTAGTACGAGCTTTGAAGATGAAGATTCCCCCATACTTTATGATGACCATACGCGGACATAAAAATCTCCGAAAAGGATGGAGATAGAAGAAGATGGAAAAGATAGAAGGATGGAAAATAGAAGGTTTGGTAACGAGTTGGGGTTTTTCCGGGATTTCACCCGAAAACCTTTTATTCCGGGGGTTTCACTCGAAAACCTATTATTTTCGGGGTTTCACCTGAAAACCTTTTATTTTTATTTTATTAAAAATTTTTTTTTCACTCGAAAAACGAAACTTCTTCCAAGAGGGACCCACGAGCGCGGGTCCGGGCCCGCGATCGTGGGTCCAACCACGGGCTCGGATTTGTCTCGGGTTTGCTCTCTTCGAAATCAAACTAGGTTAAACGGTAAAAGTAGTCTCTCTAAAAGTATGTCTATAACTGAATACGAAACTAGGTTTAAATACTAGAACAACCGAAATAAAACTAGATACTAAAGATATAATAAAAGATAAAATAAAACGAACCGAAGTCGGCATGGAGAAACAGACACCCGCGAGCATGGGTACAAACCCGTGGTCGCGGGTCCACCGATGTCTCAGCCCTCGCAGAATCAGCACTCACCGCGGGCGCAGAACTCAACCCGCGGTCGCAGGTTACTTTTGACAGCTTTCTGGTGTCAACTTCAGAGGTGGTTTTGACCCAATTAGAGTTGGAATTTGAACTAGCCGTAAAAACATGAATTGTATCTCTTCGAGTTAGCTTTCCAACGATACTAATTTTAGCTTCATCCGATCACTGTTGCTCCCAAACGATGCGTCACAAGAAAGTAGCATCAAAACAACTCTAAATCAACACTTGTCTTTAAAACTCTTGCAATTCTTCAAATCGTGTCTTCGGTCTTCATATTACAATTATGCTCAAAAACTAACCTAAACACACTCAAATCATACCTAAAATACAAGAGTTAACCATACTAAACTAGAGCGTATCGACGCATCCTGCCGAGTCAGAACCGTTAAAACGAGGGGCATCAACCCTAATTTTTGGATAATCCCCTTGGCGGTGTGGAGCAAGCATGACCGCTTGGTGTGCGGGCGGAGTTGCAGCAGCCGGTGGTTGAAAATTGTTGACCGGTGGGTGATGTTGGTAGGCAGCGACCGCTGACGGAGGAAGTGGTAGTTGTTGGAGAACGACCGGCGGGGCGGTGGTTGATAATTGTTGACCGGTGGGTGTTGTTGGTTGATACAAACCAGAAGTGGCGGTTGTTGAAGAATGACCGACGGTTGTGGTAGGAGAGCCGATGGCTGCTGTTGGTTGATCGACTGCCCCTTTGGTAGTTGCTGGCGCAATTCTACGCGCGGATATGCCGTGTGAATACCCCGGGTTGCTTCATCGATGATATTATGAGTATCAATGATATGAAACACTTGATCCAACCTACTCCGTTGAATCTCGTGTTCCCGACGATGTGTGTTGAGAGGGTATTCTTAACAACAAACAAATTTATAAGTCAAGATCCCGCCGAGTATAGCGAAGTCAGGATTATTTCACGGGAAGCACGGTTGTTTGTCTATCAACTACTAAAAACAGGAAAAACAAGCAAAACAACACAAAAACACACACGGCCAACCTCGTTAATGACTTTGTCAGGGTCATTAACGAACCTAGGTAACACTACGAATCACAGAAATAACGACCTAAACTCAGGTTCGGTACCGAGGCAACTAAGTCGATAACGAATGTAACGCATGCAAACTCAATTAAGAATAAAAATCTTGGACAAGGGTTACCACAACATAGCCATGCATATAAACTTACAAGAAGATAAAGGTCATGCCTTTAAATAGATAAATTTATCAACTTTCGCTGACTAGCAAGCAAATCAATCAATTCTCATAAATCAATTCACCCAATCACTTGTTTTAGATCCAAAGCTCGAAACTTTCATAATCGAACAATATCAACCTTCAAGTTAACAACTTTCTCTTTCAATCAAACTGCAAACTCAAATTACTTCGACTATCATCTAAGCATAAGCACAACAAACAATCTAAAAACAGATAAAAGGCATTCAAAACATGAACTCACTCGTCAATCATGCATAACTATGCCGGGTTTCAACCCAGACCCTAGATAAGAAAACTACTCACTACTCATAGTAATAAAGCAAACAACTTCAATAAAAGAAAACATTGAAAACAAAACAATCTTACTTGAAATTAATAAGAGAAATATCGTCATACAATATCCTGAAGAAACCGAAAACACAGAACAAAAACTCGAGCAAATCCGACTAACGATCCTAGCGCTTCTATCGAACGAACCAGCTCGTTATTCTTCTCCTCGTCTCTCCTCTCGATTCGGCTCTCCAAAGAGAAATAAAACTCGTCCTCCCCCCTCCTAAGCTAGAAAGAAGGGTATTTATACTAAGAAAGATGTCTATTAAAAACCATAAAAGATAAAAACTTACTCTAAAAGATAACAAGATAAAAGATATAAGATATAACAACCCTACAATCAGTTAAAACTCTACCGACACGGAGTTTTTGTTAACGACATCCGCATAGGGTCGGTAGGAATCACAAAATCCACCAAAAAATCTATCTTTATACCTCGTTAACGACCCTTCACAGGTTCGTTAACGAGCCTGGGATATGACTTTCTTCAACTCTTCTTCACTTAAAACTTGGACTTTGACTTCCTTATCTTCATGTTCTTCCGATCTCCACCACAACACTTCAATTCAGCTTTTAAAAGCGCTCCTTCCTGCTCAAAGCCTACAAAAAGACACAAAACTGAGTAGCTTCCATACTTTTCACAAAATATGCAAACTTATCCAAAAACACACAAAACTAACTCTAAAAACTACTAAAACTAAACCTAAAAAAACTAAGAAACACACTAAAAACTAGACCAAAAACATGAATATCATTGTGCGTGTTGTTCATGACGCTGTGCTTCTTGTTCCTGACACGTAGTGCGGAGTTCTAGTGACATGGTTTGAATGATGTCTCGGATGTCCTGAAGATCAGAGCTGGTGTCTGTAATCTGAAAAGTTTCTTCGAGTTGGTTACTTACAGTCGGCGGCCTGGAGGGAGAGCGACGAAGGGAAAGGAGGGAGAACAACCAAAATTAGGGCAAACTATTTTCTTCGATAATGATAAAAGAATTAAAATAAGGTAATTGCACTAAGCCCTAACGGTTCAAATAAAGCGTCAGAGGGAAAGAACCGTAAAGAAAACCCGAGAAGGACTTTATAATACTCGAGAAAGAGTTTATAATACTCTGTTTAAAAATTACATTAATCAAAATAATATAAAATTAATCACTAAACCTAATCGGAAGACGACACATACTAACGGGTCGACCCGCTGTTGTGATCGACTCGGGCTGAGGCGTATCAATCTCTCCCCCGTTGACGATCGACTTGTCCTCAAGGCGTAAATCGAGAAAAGCACGCGACAAGTGATCCACGGGTTCCCAAGTCGCGTCGTCCTTTAAACCATCACTCCTCACAACCTCCAGACGAAGCTGACCATTAAGGAAAGGGTTTTACTTAACAACAAATATAATTTGTACTCAAGACCCCACTGAGTATAGGGAGGTGAAGATCGTCCACGAGAAGCAAGGTTGTTTGATTACCTATTACAAAATCAAGAAAATAAAGCAAAACAAAGCAAAACAAGGCTATGACAGCCCTCTGTACCGACCTTGTCAGGGTCGGTAACGACGCTGGGTTTCAACTAAAACTACGCAAACAAGACAAACCAACTACAAGCTCGGTACCAACCTGTGTACCTCGGTAACGTGTTTGTAACAATGTTAAAGCGAAGGAAATTCAAGTGATAAAAAGATCTAAGACAAGGGTTACCACGAATAATCATGCATATGAACTAGTGTGAAGGATAATTATCATGCCTTAAAGATAAATCTATCAACTTTTGTTGACTAAACAAGCAAATCAATCAATTTTCATAAATCACTTCACTTTCTACTTAGTTTTGAATCCAAAGCTCGAAACTTTCGTTATCGAACAATATCAACATTCAATTTTACAAATTTCTCTTTCGATCAAGTGATAAACTCAAATTACTTCGACTTTCGTCTAAGTATAAGCACAAACAAGTAGATAAAAGGATAAAAGGCAATCAAGCATTCAACACATTCATTCAATCATGCATAACTATGTGGGGTTTCAACCGCGATCATAGAAAAGTAAACTACTCACTCATGATTGAAACTGAACAAACAACTATGTTGAAAGAGAACATTGAAATAAAACTTACTTAAAAATATAAAAAATCTCGTCTTACAAACAATAGAAATTGAAAATCTCGTCTTCACTCAACTCTCATGTGTATGGGCTATAAATTCATCTCTGATCTCAATCTTGTATGCAAAAACTCATAGAAATTGGAACTTATATCACCAAACTCTCCACCAAAGATTTGTCAAAACAAGCAAAATTCATCAAGAGAGAACTTAGGCTCAATGAAAAACTTCATAGACGCTTCCATTCGGCCGGGTTGTAATGGGGCTTGGTAAAGACATATAGGCGTGGAAATATTTTGGCCATGTGGTGCTAATAATATCCGAGAATCAAAGACTCCTAAAAAGTCAAATCTCACCAAAACTCTCATAAAAAACATATACCAAACTCACTCAATATGAAAGCACACTCTTTCACTCACCAATTAATCCTAGAAAGCCTCATAAAAACATAAAGAATCTCTGGTTTAAACTTTAAGCACTCTCCTTTTTTTCTTCTTCATTTTTTTTTCATCATTTCACCTCTCGACTTACCTCGGTACCGACCTGAGAAGATCGGTAACGAGCTACACTTTTCCTCTTTTTCTTGTTTTTTTCTCTACTCAAACCATCGGTATCGAGCCCACATAGGCTGGTATCGATCCAAAAAATTCCTTTCTTCCTTTCATTTGTGCATTCTTTTTTAACCAATTGAATCTTTTTACATAATAAAAACAAGAGACTTCCAATCTACCCCAGCAAATCCCTAATTTTGAACCAAAACATATCTTTTGCACTCTAATAAATCATACCTCTCCAACTAAGTCCTAATCCCCAGATAGGGTCAAGCTTATCTCGGCTAGGGATAATTTTGTGTAGCAATAAATAAAAAGCTAAAGCTCAAATTGGCTGTCAAAAACAAGGATAATGTAAGGGTGGATAGGGATTAATAGGGCTTATGAAAAATAAGTTCTCTATCATGTGACTTTCACAAGTAATGAACTAAAAATCTTAAATAGGTCTTGAGAAATAGATAACCATCACAATTCCAAGAGATAATATGCATAAAGAGAGCAAATCACACATGAAAAATCAATGCTAAAAATAAGAACTCACAATGTCAATTTTTTTGTTGGATTGCAACTATTCATGCTAACAGTTATACATGCTCAATTTCATCATATGCTATTTCTCTATAAAAAAACAATTTCAACTTAAGACTCAAGCTATACTATCAAAAACATGCTGAAAGGAAATTACATGGTCATGCAAGCAAATTATATGGTCATGTAAGCAATTTCATCCGTTCTAAAAATCTTTTTTTTAATTATTTTTTTCAAATTGTTTTCAATTTTTTTGAGATTTTCTTAGTAACAAAAACAACTAAAACAAAAAAACAACTAACACAAACTTTAACAAACAACTTAAAAACAAAACAAACAAGCAAGCAAGATTTCTTTTCCCTCCCTACCCCATACTTAAAATTACAATGTCCCCACTGTATAAAGCAAATCAAAAGAAAAGAATAGGGAAAAGAAAGAAACTCACAAAATAACCAAAGAAGCAGAAGAAACATCCTTGAAAGCTGAGATCATCAATGTGGTGGTGGTGGGAACTGGCGCTCAAAGTTGCCCATAAACTCGTACATCGTCCTCCTGCGCTCCTCATCAACCGTCACACGCTGCTCCATCGTCCTCCAGCGAGCATCAGCTTGTTGCTGCCTTGCATCCTTAAGAGCCATGCGGGTCGAATACACACCCTCCCAACGATCCATCCGTTGAGTAAGCTGTGTCTGTTGCAGGTTCAGTTGCTACATCTGGAAAGACAACTGTTCAGCCCACGGAGGTGGAACGCTTGAACCAGTATAGTTGGGTCGGGGCGTGGTTGGTAGTGATCATGTGGCTGGAAGTGGTCTTGATAAATGACCGGGTTGTAGGGCATCATGCCATACGAATGTGGCTCGGTAGGCGGAGGAGCAGGCTCGTTACCGAAGTTGAATGCCTCGGTGTTGACCTAGAAATACTCAGTATCGAGCCCAGGTTGCTCGGTATCGAGGTCGGTGTGCTCGTCAGGTACCTCGGTATCGACCTCATCGTCCTCGACAACGAGCTCCTCCGTAGTGACTGCCTCGTCTTCATCCATAGCAGCGCCATCTCGGTCATATCTTGTCTCGCATTCCCTCAATGTCGGCTCATCCTGAGGCTTTTTCTCCAAGGGGAACAAATGAGACGTCCAGGCTTCATACCAGTTTGGCATATATAGCAACTCCAGCTTGTCCCGCATAATCATCAAATCTTGTCCAAGCACCTTGGTGGCGACTCCACAGTGAACCCTCTGAAAAATACAGGAAGAACACCGATATTTTATATCCAGCTTTTGGGGACTGTGAGGGGTGTAGCGTGTGAGGTCGACACTAAGCTCCTCCGGCAAAAGACTCACCAAGTTCCCACACCAGACTTCCTTTGAAGAGGACCCGTACCTCTCTACATATTTCAACCATTCGTACCCGAAATTCATTGGGGCGGGGTCCTCGAAAAGAATAGTGCGGAGGCATCCTACCTCCGTTCTTGTCGGCCTTGAAAGATCATTTTTGGGCCAAAAAGTGGCCCCAAGACTCAGAGAATGATCCTGAAGATGGGGTTGATGATGTGCGCCCCTGGAAGTGCCGGTGCAGTCGGGTTGATCTCCCTAGAAATATAGCTCCATGTGTCGGTGACCTTGAAATCGTTGGGAGCCTTGTAATCCTGAGAGTGGTTGGGGAGATCGAGGAGGCGATTGATCTCGTCCATGGTGAACTCATGATCGACATTGCCCAAACAGAACTTGATCTTCCCGACCGATGTCTTGGCCTTGAAACTTATTCGGAGGGTGGTAATGAACTCGGCAATGAGGGCCGGGTAGTGCGGGGTTTCCTCCTTCTTCAATAGATGCGGTATACCGAGAATGGAAAAGGCGTGCTTGACATCCTTATAAATGACGCTAGCCTTGGCACTTGACCTTGAGAACCACCTACTGAAGTGGTCCTTCTGAAGGACGGAATCGACGACCGCCAGTTGCTCCCGAGTAGGCAAAATGACTACGTCCATTCTTGGAGGAGATGGAGATCTTTGAGTCCTCCTCTTCTTTCCCGCCTTGGAGTTGGATCAGCTTGTGCTTGCTATTTGGTACCTGAAAGCAGCATAATAAATCCAAGGTAAAATCCACTCAAACTAACAAGAAAACCCCATGCTTGCATTCGGAAATGGTCTCGACCCACCTTGGTACCGAGCCAAGAGGTTCGGTATCGAGGTCTCTGGGTTTGGCTCTGGTTCTGGACAATCTCAGGTCATTTCCGACCCTCACAGGTCGGTAACGAGTAGACCTGTCAAATGACTCGGGCTGGTCGGGTTTAGGGTTGGGTCAAGAGGTTCGGGTCAAAACAGGTCTTGGGTCGTCGGATCGTAAAGTTTTCGGGTTCATATGGACCGGGTTGTTATGGGTTTGGTACGGGTTCGGGTTGATCCAACGGGTCATGATCGTTGTTAACCTTTATCTTTATATTTATTAAAATAATTAATATTATATTAAATAAATATTATTTAATAATAATAAAAT
This sequence comes from Fallopia convolvulus, assembly GCA_964016875.1. Lineage (NCBI taxonomy): Eukaryota > Viridiplantae > Streptophyta > Magnoliopsida > Caryophyllales > Polygonaceae > Fallopia > Fallopia convolvulus. The sequence continues at coordinate 15,325,871 of OZ024725.1, forward strand.
AATAAATTTATACAAAATTTATAATAAAATATTGAATATTTAATTGAAATAATATTTTATCGGGTTGGTCGGGTCAACCCAACGGGTTGGTGACACAACCCAGTTTTTTCCAGGTCGACCGGGTTCGGGTTACTCTTGACCCATTAATTTTCAAGTCGGGTTTGAACCAAAAAAACTTCGGGTCGGGTCGGTTTTTCGGTTCGGGTCAAGTTTTGACAAGTCTAGTAACGAGCATGTGCGAGAACATAATGCGATCAATTCCGAATCCCAAATTCCAATTCTTTCGACAATTCAGCACAATTTCAAGCACGATTCTGCACGAAAACACACAATCAAGAACATGCGACTCCATAATTGCTCAAAACCCTATCTAATCATGCCAACAATTGCTAAACTCATGGTGAAAATCATGCAATTCAAGAACAAGTTACTTCAAGCTTTTCTTATCAAAATTCAATGCAAATTCGAGAATGAAGAACCAAAATACAATAAAGATTAATCACCAATCACAGAAACAAGGGGCAATTTCTATAGGATGAGATCAACCGTCTGAAGAAACAGATAAGTTTTCTAAAAACCTCTCAACCTTGTCAAGAGTGTGGCTCTCTTGCCCATAGTACTTCTACTTGCACTAACATCGAGCAGGTTAGAGCCGCTGAGACATATGCTGAGATGAACTATATGAGAGGACAATACAGGAACCAGCCTAACAATTTTGACAGGCCAAACAATTATCCGGCTTGGGGAAATCAAAATCAAAATTAGAATTATACAGCCCCCCTCCCTCCGGATAGACGACCTGCACCGTATCGACCTCCAGGCTATCAAGAGCCACCGTCTTGGGTGCAAGGACTTTATGAAGGGATCAATGTAGTAAAGAATGAAAGCAATTGAGTCCAAGCCAACCTCAATAATCAAATGAAATGATGGGGAGACTTCGATATTTGGAAGAAGAGTGTTGACTCACAACTAGGGAACCTAGCTGCACAGATTCCCACGCCGCAAAGGCAACTCCCGGGCCGCCCCGACGAGAACCCTAGAGGACAGATAGCGGTTGTACACCTCAGGAGCGGGAAGACGCTGCCAGATCGTGCCAAAGCCAAGGAAAAGGACCCTGGTGGTGAAGAAGACGCCTCGGCCCAGGTCGACAACGTGCCGAAGAGGGTCGTTACCGAGCTTGAACCACTCGGTATCGATGCTCCCAAGCTCGTCACCGACCCCAACTCAGGCAATTTCTCTACACCGAGCCACTCCCTTAGTCCCAAGCTCGATATCGACCCCACCAGGGTTGGTATCAAGCCCGAAGATCCTGTGCTGCCTATCATCTTAGGGAGACAATTCCTCGCCATAGTCAGTGCTATAGTTGACGTTAGGAGGGGACTCCTAACTTTCAAAATTGGGGATGAGGTGGTGGAATTTTGATTCAACCCTACAATGAAGGAGACAGATAGAGCTGAAGTTAAGATGCTCTACACCCATAATGAATTCATCGAATGTGGGGACCTTGTTGGAAGACTATTGGCAAGTGATACATTCTCTGGTCGAAGATGGGCCGAGATAGTTCCTGCAGTCTCGGTACCGAGCCTATCTACCTCGGTACCGAGTCTCCTGGCAGACGAAGACCACTCGATACCGACCCCTTCTACATCGGTACCGAGCCTTTCCGAGGATGAAGAGATCTCGGCGTTTGAATACCTTGAAGAAGTCTTGAAGACAAAGCCCGAAGAGCCTATTCTCATTCCAGCTGAGCCTTCTACAACGCTCAAGCCCCTTCCAGACTCTCTCAAGTATGAATTTCTTGGCCTTAATTCTACTTTCCCTGTCATCATCACTGCTAAATTAAAAGATGAGGAAGTAGAGAAGCTTCTTTCAATGCATAGGACACATAAACCCGCCATAGAGCATCAACATAGGTTAAATCCTAATATGAAAGAAGTGGTTAAAAAGAAAATCATTAAACTACTTGATGTTAGGATCATATTTCCTATATCGGACAACCAATGGGTTAGTCTTGTCCATGTAGTCCCTAAAAAAGGGGGAATGACTGTTATTGAAAATGAAAAGGGAGACCTAATCCCCACTAGGACCACAACTAGTTGGAGGATGTGCATTAATTATAGGAAGCTCAATAGTGCTTTAGAAAAGATCATTTTCCGCTTTCTTTTATTGATCAAGTGTTAGAACGCTTAGCCCAACATGATTATTTTTGTTATTTAGATGGCTATAGCGGGTTTTGGCAGATTCCCATTCATCCTGATGATTAGGAGAAGACTACCTTTACATGTCCCTATGGGACTTTTGCATATAAGAGAATGTCATTCGGGATTTGCAATTCCCTTGCCACCTTCCAAAGGTGCATGGTGGCTATTTTTTTCTGACATGATAGAGGACATTGTAGAGGTCTTCATGGATGATTTTTCTGTGTATGGTTCTTCCTTTGATACTTGTCTTGCTAACCTCGCATGTGTATTGAAAAGATGTGAAGAAATCAACCTTGTGCTTCATTGGGAAAAATGTCATTTTATGGTCTAGAGGGAATTGCATTAGGGCACCTCGTCTCTAAAAGAGGGATAGAAGTAGACAAAGCAAAAATTGAGCTTATTGAAAAACTACCTCCTCCCTCTTCTGTTAAAGACATTAGGAGTTTTCTAGGGCATGTTGGCTTTTACAGACGCTTTATCAAAGACTTTTCTAAGATAGCTAAACCATTGACTAACCTACTAATGAAAGATATAGTGTTTGAGATGTCTCCAGATTGTCTTGAAGCATTTTACAAGTTAAGAGAAGCCCTTGTCTCCGCTCCTATTATACAGTTCCAAGATTGGACCTTCCCCTTTGAGATTATGTATGACGCCAGTGATTATGTTGTTGGCGCAGTTTAGGACAACGAAAGGAAAAAAAGCTCCACGCCATCTACTATGCAAGTAAGACGCTTGATGAGGCGCATAGTAAGTATACAACGCCGGAGAAGGAATTCCTCATTATAGTATTTGCTTTCAAAAAATTCCGTTCCTATCTTGTTGGTTCAAAAGTGATAGTTTATACTGACCATGAGGTTGTTAGATATCTAATGGACAAAAAGGATGCCAAGCCTAGGCTACTTCGTTGGATGCTCTTATTGCAGGAATTTGATCATGAGATCAGAGATAAAAAGGGAGCAGAAAACTTGGTGGCGGATCACTTATCCAGGTTGCTAGTTGAACACATCACCGAATCCAACAACGAAGTGCCAATTAACGACTCCAGACCGAACGAACACCTCATGTTGAACGAGGTTGGAAACTGCAAAACCCTCGTTACCGACCCTAAAGGGGTCGGTACCGAGCCATCACCGAGGCTGGAGAGCATCGATCACATCGGTACTAAATCAGGGCGCATCGATACCATAATCGGGAAGCTCGATACCGAGCCACAAGAGATCGTTACCAACGAGAATATAGGAGCTTCAGGGTCGACATCGACCCAGCAAGGCTCGGAAACGACCTAGTTAGGTACGTTTTCTCAACCTGAACTAATTTCTTTCAATTCAATTCCTTCTTCATCTCTTGCTTCTACTTCTTCCCATTCATCCATGCTATTAGAGGGTCAAACTACATTGTAGGAGGCGTAATTCCCGTGGGACTAACCCCACAAACGAAAAAGAAGTTTCTCCATGATGTCAAACAGTACTATTGGGATGACCCTTACTTGTTCAAGCAAGGAAGTGATCACCTCTTTAGGCGATGTATTCCATAAGAAGAGATTGAGAGTGTGATCCGTCAATGTCACACACTCCCTACCGGTGGCCATGCGAAAGGATTCAAAACCACGGCGAAGATTCTTCAAAGTGGTCTTTTTTGGCCAATCATTTTCAGGGCCGTACAGGACTATGTGACGGCATGTGATGAATGTCAACGCTCTAGCAACATCACTTGGAAACATGAGAACCCGCTTACAGGAATACTAGAGGTCGAATTATTCGACGTATGGGGCATAGACTTCATGGGACCTTTCCGTCCATCGGGCCCCTACAAGTATATCCTTGTTGCGGTCGATTATGTCTCTAAGTGGGTGGAGGTCGTTGCTACAAGGACCAATCATGCTAAAACCGTGGCTAAATTTATTAAGACTAACATTTTTCCCAAGTTTGGCGTACCAAGGGTCCTCATTAGTAATGGTGGATCTCATTTCATAGAGCGGAGTTTTGAAGCACTTTCGGCCAAGTATGGGGTATCACACCGGGTGGCAACACCATATCATCCCCAAACTAGTGGCCAAGTTGAAATTTCAAACAGGCAAATCAAGAGCATATTGGAAAAGACGGTTTCCCGCTCAAGGAAGGATTGGTCATCTAAACTGGATGACCCTCTATGGGCCTATAGAACGGCATATAAGACACCCCTACGCACCACTCATTACAATTTAGTGTATGGCAAGGCATGCCATTTGCCGGTCGAGATGGAGCACAAGGCTTTATTGGCTCCCAAAGAGCTCAATATGAATCTCGACGTAGCAGGAGCAAAAAGATTCATGGATTTGCAAGCACCCGAGGAGTTGAGGCTAAAGGCGTATGAGAACATCGAGATCTATAAGGAGCGTACCAAACGGTGGCATGATAAGAAATTGGTGCCCAAAACTTATGAAGTTAGTGACAATGTAGTTCTCTTCAACTCTAGACTCGGTTTATTTCCAGGGAAGCTAAGGAAAAGATGGAGTGGACCATTTGTGGTTCACCACATCTATCCTCACGGAGCAGTAGAGTTGATCGATAACCATGGCGCCATCTTTAAAGTCAACGGCCACCGATTGAAGAAGTTCTATGAGCAACCCGACTCGGAAGAAGAGATTAGATTCACTTTGGTTCTCACGGTGACTCGGCCTAGGTCGTTATGCCAGGAACAAAGATAATTAATCATAATACAAGCTAGTATAGCGAGTAAGTCGGGGTCGTACCCAAGAGAAATCGCGGCTTCTAGTATCAATATTTTTACCAACTAAAGACAGGGGGAAATCAAGAGAAAGATCTAAACTAAACTAAGAAACAAATAACAAACAATCAAACAAAACAATAGAGAAACAAGTTCATTCAAAAGATCCACTCTGAAATAATCATTCGATCACAAATTCATCCACATATTCCTTTTACACCTATGATTAATTCCTATCCTAATCAATAGAAATTGCAAGTCCACGGTCCAAACAATTCTTTAACCCTAGGCAAGGACGCTTAACCTAGAATTAGCATAGAGAACAAGGATATGCAGGATACAAGTGAAGACAACCAAGCTACGAGTCGATTGAAATAACTTATAATCAATTCTCTTCTTAAAACCTAGTTGCATAGACAACAGATCTAAGTTCTAAGTTGTTTTCACTACACAGATTTGTCCACGGTCCAAATCTAATCCAACATTAGAAAATCAATCAATTCAACAAGTTATCTACTCATGCAGAATCAATCAACATTCATATAATGAAGCACAAGAGAATTAATATTAACCAAAGGATAGAAATCAATTACCAAAACCTCACGAGTTCATACATCAGAGCTTCACCTTCGAACAAACCCCAAAGGGTTAGCTCTCCATAAAAACTGAAATAATCTCTAGGTTAAAACTAAAAAGAGGCTCCCCCCAACCGAATACGAAACTAGGTCTTAAATACTAGAAACAACCGAATAAAACTAAATACTAAAGATAAAATAAAAATATAAGATAAAATAAACGAACTCGGTGCTGGAAACTCGCCACCCGCGAGCGTGGCTCGACAGCCGCGGTCGTGGGTCTTCTGCGTCTCTCCATCCTCGCGGATAAGGCCAACACCGCGGGCGCGGGTATTAGGCTGCGATTGCGGGTCTTCTGACAGCTTTCTGGTGTCAACTTCGGAGGTGGTTTTGACCCACTTAGAGTTAGAATTTGAAATCACCGTAAAAACGAATTGTAGCTCTTCGAGTTAGCTTTCCAATGATACCAGTTTCAGCTTCATCCGATCACATAGCTCCCGAACGATGCGTCACAAGAAAATGGCGTCAAAACAAGTCCAAATTAACACTTGTCTTCAAAACTCTTTCATTTCTTCAAATCGTGTCTTCGGTCTTCATATCACAATTATGCTCAAAACTAACCTAAACACACTCAAATCATGCCTAAAATACAAGAGATAACCATACTAAACTAGAGCGTATCAAATTCCTCCATACTTAAACCTTGCTCGTCCTCGAGTAAGCTCAAAATAAATCTAACAAGAAATCTTATCAAGGTTTACAGAAAATATAAGGGAAGACAAAAAATCACTCACCTCACCAACCCGAACCCAAAATGGAGTAATAGTGAGCAACAACATGATAGCTCAAGCACACACCTCACATAGATACATAGTCAATAAGCTCTCAAGCTCTAAAAGGTGTAGAGCGTCCTAGGATCTACCCGGCATCTAAAATGTAATCTCCAAGCCCCATAGTAGAATGAAATCCTAGACGCTCCAATTTTTCCACTCAATTCTACTTAAGCGCCCTTTCGGGTTTTCACCTAATCACTCATTTCATTTTTCTTCAAGTGTGCTCACATATGCTCACAATCACTGATTAACCTCTCATTACCCCAGCCTAATGCTGGTTTGGGTTACCTGCTTATTACCTAAGCTGCCCTTTCGGGTTTTCAACTCATCCCAAGATTTTCTATGCCTTTTTCCGATTTTCTTATGGCTTTTCTATATTTTTTTATTTTTTCAAAATTTTCTCTTTACAAAACATGGAACAAAAATCTCATAAAAATAACGAAAAATAAACTAAAATGCAACTATCTATGATAGGCGTAGCGAGTACTTCCTCCCCCATACTTAAATCCTTCATTGTCCTCAATGAAGTAAAAAGAAAGGAATTAAGCATAGAAGAGGAAAATCAGAAGACTCACATACGAAAGAAGATATGGAAAGGAAGAATTCTTCAAAGGCGTGGATGTGTAGTTCAGAAATTTTCAGATGGTCTTTCTGCAGACAAACCGCAGGCGCGGTTGAACAGGCCACGGGCGCGGATCAACTCACGGAAAGGATGTCGCTTCTGGGCATATACGGCGTACACGGTTTGAGGTGACAACAGCGAATACGATCATGAACAATGAACACGAACTCACGAACTCTGAATCTCGCATTAAGCATTAATGTAGTACGAGCCTTGAAGATGAAGATTCCCCAATACTTGAGGATGACCATGGGCGGACAGATTTCTCGGGGGTTTCACCTGAAAACCTTTTATTTCGGGGGTTTCACTCGAAAACCTTTTATTTCGGGGTTTCACTCGAAACCCTTTTATTATTTTATTTTTTTAATTTTTTTTAATTTTTTTTATTTTATCGGAAAACAACACTTCTACCAGGAACAGTACCGTGAGCGAGGGTCATGAGCAGCGGTCGCGGGTCCAGCCACGTGCTCGGGTATAGCCGCGGGCTTGCACTTTCTTCGAGACCAAAAATTTAACCTGCAAGTTAGCCCGACAAAACCAAAACGAACTAAAACTAAACTAACAAAAAGGACATAAAAGAAAAGAAAAGAAAAGAAAAACTTACCTTGGATTACCTCCCGAGCAGCGCCTGGTTTAACGTCGACAGCTCGACGTGTTTACGATCGGACATTGTCAACGCCCTAAGAAGTCTATCAAAATCCTGCGAACAACTGTCATGCATGCAAATATAGCACAATGATAACTTAAAACCGAATAATATAGCATTCAAACACCGTTTCAGTTTATCAAACCCACTAGAAAAGTCATGGTTAGATGGTTTAGGATAGAACCAGTTGAGAGGACGTGGTAGTTTTTCAAAATATAAATCAAGAGTAATGATTTTCATGTTAACTCTACCACCCTTAAAATTTGAGAAATCACTAGGTAAACTATCATGCTTAGGACTTTTTGCTGACACATCATGCAAACAGATATCGATGGATAGTAAGGAAGAGGAGGAAAGGATACAGAGATCATGATCGATCATAACAAAGGGCTCAACGGCAGGAGACATAGACATCTCCTTAGGTGGAAGAGAAATCTACATATCATCATCTAGCTCCTTCTTCGAGTCATCAGGCTCGTCGTCATCACTCCAGGAGCTGTCAAGCTTAAGGAAATATTCCTCCTCCGTCATTACATGACTATGATCATCCACCTCTTCATCCCATGAAGGGTCTCTGAGTGCCTCCGCAAAGGGTGGAACCGGGTTATACGAGCTGTGAGGAGGGAAGTACGGCCTTACATACAAATTATATTCGTTGCAAGGGTTACCGCACTCACCAAAATTTGACTCGGCCTAGGTCGTTATGCCATGAACAAAGATAATTAACCCTAATACAAGCTAGTAACAAACAATCAAACAAAACAATGGAGAAATAACTTATAATCAAAAGATCCACTCTGAAACAAACAAATAAATCAAACAAAACTAAGAAACAACTAAGAAATAACTTATAATCAAAAGATCCACTCTAAACTAAACTAAACTAAGAAAGAAATAACAAACAATCAAACAAAACAATGGAGAAACAAGTTCATTCAAAAGATCCACTCTGAAATAATCATTCGATCACAGATTCATCCACTGATTCCTTTTACACCTATGTTTAATTCCTATCCTAATCAATATCAATTGCAAGTCCACGGTCTAAACAATTCTTTAACCCTAGGCAAGGACGCTTAACCTAGAATTAGCATAGAGAACAAGGATATGCAGGATACAAGTCAAGACAACCAAGCTACGAGTCGATTGAAATAACTTATAATCAATTCTCTTCTTAAAACCTAGTTGCATAGACAACGTATCTAAGTTCTAAGTTATTTTCACAGAATAGATTTGTCCACGGTCCAAATCTAATCCAACATTAGAAAATCAAACAATTCAAAAAGTTAGCTACTCATGCAGAATCAATCAACAGTCATATAATGAAGCACACGAGAATTAATATTAACCAAAGGATATAAATCAATTACCAAAACCTCACCAGTTCATACATCAGAGCTTCACCTTCGAACAAACCCCAAAGGGTTAGCTCTCCATAAAAACTGAAATAATCTCTAGGTTAAAACTAAAAAGAGGCTCCCCCAACTAAATACGAAACTAGGTCTTAAATACTAGAAACAACCGAATACAACTAAATACTAAAGAAAAAATAAAAACATAAGATAAAATAAACCAGTCGGCGTTGGAAACTCGCAACCTGCGAGCGCAGGTCGACAGCCACGGTCGCGGTTCTTCTGCATATCTCCATCCTCGCGCATAAGGCCAAAACCGCGGGCACGGATATTAGGCCGCGGGCGCGGATATTAGGCCGCAGTCGCGGGTCTTTTGACAGCTTTCGGGTGTCAAATTCGGAGGTGATTTTGACCCACTTAGAGTTGAAATTTGGACTCGCCGTAAAATACGAATTGTAGCTCTTCGAGTTAGGTTTCCAATGATACTAATTTCAGCTTCATCCGATCACCGTAGCTCTCGAACGATCCGTCACAATAAAATGGTGTCAAAACAACTCCAAATCCACACTTGTCTTCAAAACTCTTGCAATTCTTCAAATCGTGTCTTCGGTCTTCATATCACAATTATGCTCAAAACTAACCTAAACACACTCAAATCATGCCTAAAATACAAGAGATAACCATACTAAACTAGAGCCTATCACACAGCGTCAGATTAGCCATGTCAGTACGTCAGGCTAAGGAAGTTAAAAATAGCGCTTACGGGAGGCAACCCGGTTTTAGTTTTAGTTTTAGTTTAGTTTTCTTTTCTTTTTATAGCTCTTTTTCTTAGCTTTCTTTTGAGTTTTTAGTAGAATAAAGTTTGCGGGATAGGATATTTTTTAGCTAACATGTCACAGAAGTCAAGCTCGAAAAGGCGCTGGAAATTAAGTCACCCATGTTCGGTACCGAGTTGAGAGGGTCGGTAACGACCTGAGACGAAACCCAAATTCAGTGACGCGCGGGCAGGTATGTTTTTTAAACCTAAATCTATCTTCCTTCCTTCCATCACCCCTCACGCCGCCTCTTGCCCACTTCTTTAAAAACACTCTCAATCTTCCAAATCAACCCCAATCTCAAACAAACTCTCAAAAATCCAATCGAGTTACAGTCAGATTCTCTCAACGCTATCAACCGCGCACCCACGCCATCAATTCGCACCCACTCGATAACGAAAACACCTCTTGTGATTCGTTACCGACGATTCAAGCCCCCGGTACCCTTCCATAACCGATTTTTATTCTTAAAATTCTCAAGTCTACGGTATGATTTCTAAACCCTAAACTCTTTTCTTGAAGATTTATGGTGAATGGGGTAGTTTTCATGTCTAAATCTATGTGTAGATTCGAAATTTGCAAAGTGTCTATTGTGATTTGCCCCTTGTTTTTATGATTGGTGATTAATCTTGATTGAATTTCGGTTCTTCATGCTCGAATTTGCATTGAATTTTGATAAGAAAAGCTTGAAGTAACTTGTTCTTGAATTGCATGATTTTCTCCATTAGTTTTAGCAATTGTTGGCATGATTGGATAGGGTTTTGAGCAAGTATGGGGTCTCATGTTCTTGAATATGTGTTTTTGAGCGGAATCGTGCTTGAAATTGTGCTGAATTGTCGAAAGAATTGGGATTTGGGATTCGGAATTGATCGCATTATGTTCTCACCCAGGTTCTTTACCGACCCTCACAACGACCCGAGATTGTCCAGAACTAAAGCCAAATTCAGAGACCTCGATACCGACCCTCTTGGCTCGGTACCGAGGTCGGTCGAGAACATTTTTGAATGCAAGTATGGGGTTTTCTTATTAGTTTGAGTGGATTTTACCTTGGATTTTTAATGGTGTTTTCAAGTACCAAATGGCAAGCACAATCCAAGCCAACTCCAAGGCGGGAAAGAAAAGGAGGACTCAAAGATCTCCATCTCCTCCAAGAATGGACATAGTCATTTTGTCTACTCGGGAGCAACTGGCGGTCTTCGATTTCGTCCTTCAGAAGGACCACTTCACTAGGTGGTTCTCAAGGTCAAGTGCCAAGGCTAGCATCATTTATGAGGATGTCAAGCACGCCTTTGCCATTCTCGGTATACCGCATATATTGAAGAAGGAGGAAACCTTGCACTACCCATCCCTCACCGCCGAGTTCATTGCCACCCTCCGAAAAAGTTTCAAGACCAAGACATCGGTCGGGAAGATCATGTTTTGTGTGGGCAATGCCGATCTCCCCAACCACTCTCGGGATTACAAGGTTCCCGACGATTTCAAGGTCACTGACACATGGAGCTATATTTCTGGGGAGGTCAACCTGATTGCACCGGCACTTCCAAGGGCGCACATCATCAACCCCATCGTCGGGATCATTCTCCGAGTCTTGGGCGCCACTTTTTGGCCCAAAAAAGAACTTCAAGGCCGACAAGAACGGAGGTAGAATGCCTCCGCACTGTTCTTTTCGAGGACCCTGCCCCCATGAATTTGGGGTACGAATGGTTGAAATATTTAGAGAGGTACGGGGCCTCTTCAAAGGAAGTCTGGTGTGGAAACTTGGTGAGTCTATTGGAGCTCGGTGTCGACCTCACGTGCTACACCCCTCACAGTCCCCATAAGTTGGATACAAAATACTGGTATTCTTCCGGCATTTTTCAGAGGGTTCACGGCGAAATCGCCACCAAGGTGCTTGGACAAGATGTGATGATTATGCGGGAAAAGTTGGAGTTGCTATATGTGCCAAACTGGTATGAAGCCTGGACATCTCATCCGTTCCCTTGGACAAAAAGCCTCAGGATGAGCCGACATTGAGGGAATGCGAGACGAGATATGACCGAGATGGCGCTGCTATGGAAGAAGACGAGGCATCCACTACGGAGGAGCTCGATATCGAGGACGATGAGGTCGGTACCGAGGTACTTGACGAGCACACCGACCTCGGTACCGAACAACCTAGGCTCAATACTGAGTATTTCAAGGTCAACACCGAGGCATTCAACTTCGGTAACGAGCCTGCTCCTCCGCCTACCGAGCCACATTCGTATGGCATGGTGCAGTACAAGCGTTCCACCTCCGTAGGCTGAATGATTTGACTTTCCAGATGTAGCTATACTGGTTCCAGTCACATGATCACTACCAACCGCCGCCCCAGCCCAGCTATACTGGTTCAAGCGTTCCACCTCCCTGGGCCGAAGATTTATCTTTCCAGATCCAGCAACTGAACCTGCAACAGACACAACTCGCTCAACGGATGGATCGTTGGGAGGGTGTGTATTCCGCCCACATGGCTCTTGAGGATGCAAGGCAGCAACAAGCTGATGCTCGCTGGAGGATGATGGAGCAATGTGTGACGGTTGATGAGGAGCATAGGAGGACGATGTACGAATTTATGGGCAACTTTGAGCGCCAGTTCCCACCACCACCACAGTGATGATCTTAGCTTTCAAGGATGCTTCTTCTGCTTCTTTGGTTATTTTGTGAGTTTCTTTCTTTTCCCTATTCTTTTCTTTTGATTTGCTTTATTACAATGGGGACACTGTAATTTTAAATATGGGGTAGGGAGGGAAAAGAAATCTTTCTTGCTTGTTTATTTTGTTTTTAAGTTGTTTGTTAAAGTTTGTTTTAGTTGTTTTTTGTTTTCGTTGTTTTTGTTTCTAAAACAAAATCACAAAAAATTGAAAAAATTATGAAAAAAAAAAGATTTTTAGAACGGATGAATACCATGTCTTTTGGTTCTATGATAGTTAATTGCTTGCATGACTATGTAATTTCCTTTCAGCATGTCTTTGATAGTATAGCCCGAGTCTTGTTGAATTTGTTTTTATAGAGAAATAGCATATGATGAAATTGAGCATGTATAACTGTTAGCATGAGTAGTTGCAATCCAACAAAAAAAATTACCTTGTGGGTTCTTATTTTAAGCCTTGATTTTTCACGTGTGATTTGCTCTCTTTATGCATATTATCTCTTGGAATTGTGATAGTTATCTATTTTTCAAGACATGTTTAAGATTTTTAGTTCATTACTTGTGAAAGTCATATGATAGAGAACTTATTTTTCATAAGCCCTGTTAATCCCTATCCACCCTTACATTATCCTTGTTTTTGACAGGCAATTTGAGCATTAGCTTTTTATTTGTTGCTCCACAAAATTATCCCTAGCCGAGAGAAGCTTGACACTATCCGGGGATTAGGGCTTAATTGGAGAGGTATGATTTTAGTAGAGTGCAAAAGATATGTTTTGATTCAAAATAAGGGTTTTGGTGGGGTAGATTGGAAGTCTCTTGTTTTTAATATGTAAGAAGATCTCTTGGTTAAAAAGAATGCACAAAGGAAAGGAAGAAAGGAATGGTTTGGATCAATACCAGCCTCTGTGGGCTCGGTACCGACGGTTTGAGTAGAGAAAAAAAACAAAGGAAAGGAAGAAAAGTATAGCTCGTTACCGACCTTCTCAGGTCGGTACCGAGGTAAGTCGAGAGGTGAAATGATTGAAAAAAATGTAGAAGAAAAAAGAAAGAAAGAATAAGAAAGTTGTGCAGAGTGTTTAAAGTTTAAACCAGAGATTCTTTATGTTTTTAAGAGGCTTTCTAGGATTTAAATGGTGAGTGAAGAGTGTGCTTTGATGTTTGAGTGAGTTTGGTATGTTCTTATGAGATTTTTGGTGAGATGTGAGTTTTTAGGAGTCTTTGATTCCCGGATATTATTAGCACCACATAGCCAAAATATTTTCACGCCTATTTTTTGGTGAGATGTGAGTTTTTAGGAGTCTGTGAGTTTTTGGAAGCTTCTATGAAGTTTTTCGTTGAGCCGAAGTTCTCTTGATGATTTTTGCTTGTTTTGACAAATCTTTGGTGGAGAGTTTGGTGATATAAGTGATATCCGCTTTTTAGATAGGTTTTTAGTGTCTAGTTATATCAGATTTGGTTAGTTTTTAGGGTAGAGTTTTAAGTTTTTGAGTCTTTTTGCCATAGTTTTCGTATTTCCTTGAGATTCGGAAACTACGCGTATTTTGTGTCTTTTTGTAGGTATTTTGGAGCGTAAACGAAGAATTTGGAGTACCATACGAGGAGGTGGACGAGCTATGAGGAGAAGTTAAGGAAGGAGGCCCGAAAAGAGAGTAGAATCAAGCAAAAGGAGCTCATGCACGAGCCAAAGCAAGCCAAGAACGACCCAACAAGAGCCAAAGCAAGCAAGCCAAGAACGAACTTAGTGTGTTTGTTTGGTAGAAGACTTGGAGGACAAGCTGGAGAAAATTGTAAGACTTCTTTCTAGTTTATTTGCAATTTTCGGTTTTATTAATTACTCATGTTTGCATTTTATCTCACCATGAGTGAGTAGTCTTCTTAGATTCTAGGGTTGGGTGAAAACCCAACATGATCATGCATTTCTAAACCTGAATTCATGACTTGAATGCTTGAAAGATCATATCTATCTATCTTGTGCTAAATCCTTTGCGAAAGTTGAGGTAATATCTTGCAATTAACCTAAAAGCGAAAGTGTAAAGTTGGTTGCTTGATTAGATCTAATAGGATTATTTGTGAAAGTCGATATTCCTAGGTTGAAGGATAGATAGAAAGTTGTTTAATTTGCGACAGTTGATTGAATAACTTGAATTGTTTGCGACAGTTGACTTTTCTATGATCATAAATGCATGAAGATTGTGAATTCTTGTTGAAAGCATGTATGGTTGATGTTGTGGTAGCCCTAGCCCTAGGATTGCCTTTTTATATTTGATTAAAACTCGTCAATTTGTCTCGATCTCGACCTCACCAAGGCCGTGGTCGATCCTAGTCCTCGTTTGTGTTTGTGTGTGCCCAGGATCGACCCCCATAGGGTCGTGCACGACCCTAGTCAGATCGGTCTTGGCCTTGTTTTGTTCGTGTTTGCTTTGTTTTTCGTAGTTTGTCAACTAATATTTAGCCCTATTCTCATTCCCGTGGACAAACCTGACTCCCTGTACTCAGCGGGGTCTTCATATAAATTTATTTGTTCAAGAAACCCTTCAAAAATAAGTTCCGATCTCTATGAATTTTTGCATATAAGCTTGAGTTGAGAGATGAATTTATAGCCCAAACACATGAGAGTTGAGTGCAACACTTTATCCTTGGTGAGGTTGGATTGTAGTTGCTTATGTCTATTAGTGCTTACATATGTGTGATGACGCTAATAGTCATTTGCTATTTTTTCTATGTTTGATGTTGCTTTTAAGATGAAGGCTATACTTGATAAGCATGATGTTTGGTTTTGGTTATGATTAGTGATTGCTTGAGGACAAGCAAGCTTAAGTATGTGGTATTTTGATGTTCGTGTTTTTAGTATACTTTTAAAGTGTTTCGTAGGTTGTTTAGTTTAGTTTTAGTGTTAGTTTTGTGTGTTTTTGGATAAGTTTGCATATTTTTTATTAAGTATGGAAGCTACTACGTTTTTGTGTTTTTCTTAGGTTTTTGAAGCGGGATGGAGCATTTTTGAGCAAGCTGAAGTCAAGTGGTTTATGGTGGAGTGCATAGAGAGTACAAATACCCAAAACAAAGAGCTCGTTACCGACCTGTGAGGATCGGTACCGAGCTGTGCAATAGAGTTTTATTTGGAGAATTCAGCAAGAGTCTACCAACCATGTGCAAGTCGTTACCGAGGTGACCTGTGTCGGTAGGCGGAACCGACTTTGAGAAAATCTATCTTTTATCTTGTAATCTTTTTAGTTAGGAAAGTTTTTATCTTTTAGGATCTTTGTTAGATGGTTTCTTTAGTATAAATACCCTTGTTCTAGCCTAGTGTTAGGGGGACGAGTTCACGAGTTGGAGGAGAGAGCGAGTTCATTTGAGAGAAGATGTAAGCTTTTGGGCAACTTCAACTGGATTGAGAGAGAGAGTTGGAGTTCGTTGTTCTCTTGAGTTCGAGCTTGATTGTAAGACGAGATTTTTATACTTTCAAGTAAGTGTTATTTCAATGTTCTCTTTCAATATAGTTGTTTGTTTAGTTTCAATCATGAGTGAGTAGTTTACTTTCCTAGGATCGGGGTTGAAACCCGACATAGTTATGCCTGATTGAATGAATGTGTTGAATGCTTGATTGCCTTTTATCCTTTTATCTACTTGTTTGTGCTTATACTTAGAGGAAAGTCGAAGTAATTTGAGTTTATCACTTGATCGAAAGAGAAAGTTGTAAACTTGAATGTTGATATTGTTCGATAACGAAAGTTTCGAGCTTTGGATTCAAAACTAAGTAGAAAGTGAATTGATTTATGAAAATTGATTGATTTGCTTGTTTAGTCAACGAAAGTTGATAGATTTACCTTTAAGGCATGATAATTATCCTTCACACAAGTTCATATGCATGATTATTTCGTGGTAACCCTTGTCCTAGATCTTTTTATCACTTGAATTTCTTTCGTTTTATCATTCGTACAGACTCGTTACCGAGGTACACACGTCGGTACCGAGCCTGCAGTTGATTTGTCATGTTTGCGTAGTTTTAGTTGAAACCCAGCGTCGTTAACGACCCTGACAAGGTCGGTACCGAGGGCTGTCGTAGCCTTGTTTTGCTTTTTTTGCTTTATTTTCTTGTTTTTTTAGTTCGGTAATCAAACAACCTTGCTTCCCATGGACGATCCGGACCTACCTATACTTAGCGGGGTCTTGACTACAAATTTTAATTGTTGTTAAGTAAAACCCTTTCAACAAACCAAATAGATAGAGGTAGGAGGCTAGCACTCGCACCTATGTCACATAAAGCTTTAAAACGGTAAGTTCCAATACCAATGGTAATAGAAAACTTAACTGGATCACCTAGCTTTTCTGGGAGATTTATGGATCGTACTTCATTTGTCAGCTCCGATATGGACCTGAAAAGCAAAAAATTGAGTTATGTCGACAAGGTCGGTACCGATCTGTGTAGGGTCGTTACCGACTGGACAATGATCCTTAAAACAAAATGAAAAAGAAGTAAAACTGGGTTTGCCGACAAGGTAGGTACCGACCTTAGGGGGTCGTTAACGACTCGGCAATTTCCCGAAAAATACTAAAAGAACAAAACTTGACACTATTGAAATCTCCCTGGCAACGGCGCCAATTTGTTGAGAGGGTTTCTTGACAACAAATAAATTTATAATCAAGACCCCGCTGAGTACAGGGGAGTTAGGTTCGTCCACGGGAGAAAGTCAGTATCAAGTGTGTTCTTACTTAGAGCGCAAGTAAGAGAGAAAGTTTAGATTTTTAAATCAAAAGAGAGAAATTCTAAAGTTAAAGTATCCCCACAACAATAATTATGCATACATATGCCAATGAAACACATAGATCATGCTTTCGCTACCCTAACAATAATTATCATACAAAGTTATTTACTTTCGTTACCCTAAGCAAGTAATCAATTAACTTTCGTTCAATCAAATAACTTACTATCTATCTCTTCTACTTCAACTAGGATTGATCCGCTTTCGCTCAAAAACCCTAAATTGAATATTCTGATTCAAGGTTTCCGCTTTCGCTTCAAATATGAATGAGAAATTCCTATCCACTTTCGTTTCAAGGAGTTAAGAACAAGAAAGAAGAATTATGATAAGAACAATCAAGACATGATCAAAGGCAAGCATACATAACCATTGTTGGGTTTAACCCCAACCATAGAGAGAAAGACTACTCACACCTCATAATTGAAAACAAAACAATTGGAATTAATTAAAGGAAATGCTTACAAACTGAATCCAAACAAAACTTGTTCTCCAAGCAATCCTCAAACGCGCCTCTCTATCTACTCTATCTCGCCACTTTTCTCTCTTCTCTTCTCCCTGCCCCCAAGGCAATTGATGATTAAAAGAAGGTGCTAGACAAGAGTATTTATAGAGAAAACTAATCTATCTAAAGCTATCTATAAGGAAATAAATCTCTAAAAGATATATCCCTTAAAACTATCTAAAGACATAAAAGATATAGGATAAAAGTGCATTCAATGCGCCGACTCTACTGCTCCTACCGACACGAGACCCTCGGTATCCTGAATTTCTTCACTTCTCTTCTTTTGCTGAGAGCCTCGTTACCAACCCTGAACACCTCGGTAACGACCCATCCAGCCTCGGTATCGACCCTCACAGGGTCGTTATCGACCCTGTTCATCATTGAAAACAGGCTTGTAACTAAGAGTAAAACTTCGGTATAGGGTTCATTACACCTTTTTTGCCTTGATTCTTTCTCCTTAGGCTCGGTAACTGGTTTCTCAACTCCTCTCATGGCTTGAAAATGATCTTCGATCAATGTCTCTCTTGAGTGTTGTCTTTAAGTGGTTTCCTCCTTTTTTTAAAATATGCTCCAAAATAGCTCCAAAACCTATACAAACACCACCAAAGCTTATGTAGACTCCATATCTTAAGCAAATACGAAAACCTACATAAACGACTCAAAAGAAAACACAAAACTAAAGAAAAAACTCAAACACACAAAAACACACCTTAAAAACACGACTAAAAAGGTAGATATCAAAAGGATGCGTCGTGCGCAGCAAGGCTGGCGGTTCCCGACCATAAAGAGCCTTTTTAGGTGACATGCGCAAACCTTCATGAAATGTGCAAGTCAATGCTAATTCAGCCTATGGTAAAAAG
Organism: Fallopia convolvulus; assembly: GCA_964016875.1. Classification (NCBI taxonomy): domain Eukaryota; kingdom Viridiplantae; phylum Streptophyta; class Magnoliopsida; order Caryophyllales; family Polygonaceae; genus Fallopia; species Fallopia convolvulus. The sequence goes on from OZ024725.1 coordinate 15,344,411, forward strand.
TCGACCTAAAGCTTCGGTCGTCCTTGCGTGAATGCGTGCAAGTATGTTCCAAGCTCCTGTTCTTAACCTTCGTCTGACCATCCGTCTAAGGGTGATATGCCGAACTATGGCATAGGGTTGTACTACTCAAGCGATGTAGTTCCTCCCAAAAGGAACTCGTGAAAATCGGATCCCTTTCAAATAAAATGGATGTCGGTATGCCATGATGTTTCGCCACATTCTCCACAAACAACGTTGCGACCTTGGTAGCATCATAATGTGCGCCCAAGGCGCCGAAATGGGCATACTTGGAAAGGCTATCTACCATCACTAGAATCGTTGTGAAACTCCGGGAAGGTGGGAGACCTGTAATAAAAATCCATGGATAGTTCATCCCATACTTTATGCGGTACCGGTAGAGGCTATAAAAGGACCCGCGGGCTTCTTGGTACTATACTTTGGGAATGGGCAAATAACACAAGAGTCCACAAATTGCTTAACATCACCACGCATCCCGGGCCAAAAGAATACCTCGGCCACCCTACGAAACGTGCGATCCACCTCAGGGTGACCGACACTTCGGATGAGGGTATTGGTGTCGTTCTATTACAAGAGGAACGGTCGATTGCCTTCTTCAACAAGACACTAGGCCCACGCTTCCGTGGCTCCTCCGCATATCACAAAGAGCTCTTCGATATTGTTTCCGCTGTACAAAAATGGTGTCAGTATTTATTGGGCCAAGAATTCATTATCCGATCGGATCATTAAAGTCTCAAGGAGCAACCGGACCAAGAGCTTGATACCCAAGCTATAAGTAACCAAGAAGGAAGAGGTCGGCGGTCTGGAGGGAGAGTGACGAAGGGAAAGGAGGGAGAACAAACAAAATTAGGGAAAACTATTTTCTTCAATAATGATAAAAGAATTATAAAAAGGTATTTATACTAAGCCCTAACGATTTAAATACATCGTCCCGGAAAAGAACCGTAAAGAAAATCCGAGATGAAGTTTATAATACTCTATTTAAAAAATTACATTAATCAAAATACTATAAAATTAATCCCTAAACCTAATCGGAAGACGACACACACGAACGGATCGGCCCGCTGTTGTGACCGACTCGGGCTGAGGCGTATCATAAGGCAAGTGACAGAGTGTACGTTATTGATGCCAGTATGGTCACTTTTGCTTGTGTGAGAAATCACGTGATCGAATATTCATCTAAACAAGAAGTTTTTCATGGATATTATCTTCTGTTTCATGCAAAAAAATTGCTCGATCTATATTACATTCTTAGTCTTTATCTGATTACTCATTTATGAATATAATTTTGTAAATAGCCACAAAAATAAAGTAAATTAGGATCGATTTTTCTAACCTAGGTCTTTAAGGCATAAAATAAGCATATTAATTCAAGGAATCTATGTATATATATAAAAGACGCAAGAAATAAGGTCAAGACGTTGCGCCACTTAGGATTTTGCTACGTGTCGTTCCCACATTAAGCCACCTAGGATTTCGCTACATAAGATTTTTTATTTTGAGAATTTATATATGTTGATATTATTTTAGGATAAATAAAAATATGATAAATTAATCCAAGAAAGATTCTACCTAAATAAACATGTTATCTATTATATATTAGGAACTATGATAGATCTAAAAGATTTTATCTAAAATTAAAATAAATTATAGAACATTAGATATTAATATATTGAATGGGGATCAAATGAGAACTGCTCTTATCTTATAAAATGAGAACAAATCTCAGCCTTTGATTTTTGTGAGATTAAGGGCTTAGATGGTACCACACGCTTCCCCTTTTTTAAAGTCGGATGGGTGTTTTCGTTATTTTACTGTATTTTATATTGAATTTTAACTTGCATCCCAATTTTCCATTGTATGTATGTTCGTTCTATGTCGACTTTGTGTGTGCTCTTTGATCTCACTTATGCTCTTCAATCTCCAATGTGCTCTTGATCTCCCTTGCTCTCTTGATCGAAATTCTACTTCAATCCTCTCTTTATTAATGGATTTAAGAATGATTTTTGTTGATTTAGGTTTTTCAATCTATGTTCATGGATTTTCATGGATTTAAGTATGATTTTTCATCTTTGTTTATGGATTTTGGTGAACAGATCAATAGAATTGATAGAGATTGCAAACTAAAGAATTATTTGAATTGTAATTTGAAGGATTTGATTAGAAATAGAGGTTGATTTTGTATACTTGCTTGATTGTCCACCAAGTGTTTGATAAAATGTCTAAACCTTTTTTCCCCCTAAAAACCCAAAATCTTGATTGATTGCTTGAATGTTGGATGAACTTATGGCTATTAGTTGTTTGTTGCACATTTATGAGCCGGATTTTGTTGATAAACCGTACTTTTTAGTGAATTCTCTTTTTGTTTTTTACATGAACCGCATTGTGATTTTCAATGAACCTTATAGTGTAATATTATGAACCATAATGACAATATTTGTGAACCAAAAGAAGAACTTTTTTTCACATTTATATTGTCCATTATGTGTTTCATGTTACTTATAAATTAGCTTAATTTTTTCCTTTTTTTATTGTAGGTTATTCATCAAGTTCCAGTCATCCTACCTTGTCTCATTCGGATAATTAATGATGCTAGTATTAATAGAGTTTCATGGAAGGGTCTAGATAATGACGAAAATATTGATGGAGTTCCATTGGATGACCGTGATGAAGCTAGTGATGCCTACATTATATTCTTCACTTATAATGATGGAGTTCCATTGGATGATTGTGATGAAGCTAGTGATGCCTACATTATATTCTTCATTTATCATAAGATTGTTCTTATTTCATTCTCAAGATTAAACATTTAAGTTCAAATTCTCTAGTTGTCTTTTTAGTAGTTGTTATCTGTTTTGGGGATTAAGTTGTCTGTTTTTTATGTTACTTTGTGTTTGACAAAACACTTTGCTAGATTGTAATAGCTTTTAGGGTTGTTTTAGACTTCTAATTGAACCCAATGAGCTGAATGCCTTCTTTAAAAATTTTATGCATTTTCTTTTAAATGAACTGATTATTTAAAATTCATGCACATTTATGTTAAACACTATGAAGCTTAATATCGAACACTATGAACCGCACAAAACAGATTTCAAAGTCTAAAATATTTTTACCCATCTGTGTAAAATATACAATTTAAGTTAACGTGACATATTATGCCATTTATATCATTGAACAAAAACCATTAGATATTCATTTTATTTGTCAGTGAGGTAAGATAGTGAAATGCTGGCACATATAAAATGTTATTGAAAAAATGTTTAATCAATTAAGCAAAATGAGTATATGAATTCAACAAAATGCACCATATGCAACAAACAATCAAGGGTCAATCTTTTACATTGTTTTGTCAAAATGGACCCTTTCTATTGTGTAGAGCACCTGTAGTGATTTCCACTGCTTCCAATTAACTATTTTAATAACAATGTAATTTAAAATCATAGTTAGTATTCAATCAATTTACAAGTATAAACTGAAATAACAAGTACGGTTAAAAATACATGAACCAAACTTTAATGTACTATGAACCAAAAGAACAAATATCATGAACCAAACTTTAATGTGATATGAACCAAAAGAACAAATGTCATGAGCCAAAATTACAACTAGTATGACTAAAATGAAATGAATTGTAAGATGAACTATTATGAACCAAACTTTAATGTAATATGAACCAAAAGAACAAATGTCATGAACCAAAATTACAACTATAATATGGCTTAAATGACATGAAGTGTAAGATGAACTATTATGGACCCGAGCTTACAAAAGAATGAACCGAAATAAGTTATAATGAACCAAAATATATAAAGTGTATATGAATTATCCTATAAGAGATTTGAACTCACATCAATGTGCACATACGCATTGCTCTACCATTTGAGCTAATAAACTATCAAATGTTTTATCAAACAACATGTCTTCATATGTCCTAACACCCCACCAAAGAAAATTTATGAGATCAAGTTACCAATATCACACAAATGTTCAGTCAAGTTTCCATTATCAACAAATTCATAAACCAGGAATAGTCCATGCTGGATGCAGTATCCTATTAATCGCTGCTGAAATTAGCATTAAAACTTAGAACATAGAATGAAGGTGTAAAACCAAAAGAACAAGTACATCTGATCCATACAATGAGCCTAATCAATATGTAATATAGAGTTTTTGCCCATAGTACAAAACTTAAGGTAATAATGTAATGTAGATTAAGGGAACAAGATTTTTTTATGACCATTGAGACATCAAACTCATACAATACATAAATAGTACATGAATCAACTTTCTTAATTACCAAATTAATAGTCGGTAAAAGAATTTATATATACTTACAAAGTTCAAATGGCTGATGGCAGGGTCGGCTCTTCACTAAAATCTCGAGACACCTTTCCACGTGTCACTCATAGGTGGCCCTACTACCATCTCTTATCTCTCCTCCTCTTGCTGAGTACAAATTTTGCTGAACTTCCATTGATTTTTTTGTGCTTCAGCTTCTCATAAATAGAATGAAAAAATGGCAATGAAGCACGAAAAGTTCATACCACGGTTGGCATAAAGACATAGAAAACAAAATTCAATTGAGAACGAAAATTTCATACCTATTAATTTTTGGAGATCAATTTTTAGACTTTTAGGAGCAGAGAAGATACGCGGCTGTGAAGAATTCTCTATTGCATGAAAGAGAGATTTGGAAGGGGAGGGGTTTGGGAAAAAAGGATATTTTTGGAATACTATGATTTGTTTTGTAAATTACATTATGTGCCATTATTAGTCTTTTTTTCTGCTTTAATCTCATCCGTCCATTCTCCCCATCCAACGCTCCTAATTTGTTCTTAGTTTTCACTTTAAGAGATATTTACACCGGAACCCTTTTTATATATTAAGATGAATATATTAATTTAGTTTTTTCAATTAAATTTCTATCTATTTATATGAATAAAATTAAATTCGAATTTTATTTAAAATTGAAGAAAATTATTTTATCTTTATATTTTTTAATCTATTCATGTAAAAGATTTATCTTAAATAAAATTTTGATAAAAATAAAACTTTCAATCTAGATAATTACTTACGTAAATACAATTTCATATCATTAAAAATTCATTCTTTATTTATATTTTTTCATCGTTTATTATTAAGTATATTCTTAATTTTTATTCAAATTTTTGTAAAGAATTGAATTTGATAAAAAAAATTGCAAGAATTTAAATTATTTTTACCTTTTTATAATTTTTGTAAAATATTGTTAAATGTAAATGATTCTAATTCAAATGATGTTTATATATATTTTTGCATAAATAAATTATCATCAAACCTCAAAATTATAGTGGACTCACCTTAATAATTTTGGCCCCGTTTTACATGAAACCAATTGTAAAATTTTATATAATTTTTTTTCTAATAAACAAGTTTTTTATATTAAATCAAAATCATATTCATTAAATAAATTTAGTATTAAATTCATGTAGTTGTGCATGACACAACGGTTATAGCTAGTTAAAATCCTACAAGAAAACTAATAAACCCTTTCAAAAATTAATTAATCTTAAATAAATAAAAATTAACTAATTATTTTTATTTTATGGATCTTAACATATGCCCTAAGACGTAGGTTAGAAAAATCGAATTAGGATTATACATGTAGTAAATGTTACCAAACAAATTAATTAAGGCAGTTGATGCCCTGTTATCTACTGAATTATGATCTTATATATACTTTAAGATCTGTGTTACAAATATAAGTAACCCAAGTCAAACTTGATATTCAAAATGCCTTTCTCCCAAGTCTTTAATGATTCACCATGAGGATTAATTAGCTTTCTTATATTTGGAGCAAGCTACTTGTCTTCTTCTTTTTTAATGCTATAATTTGAATTGTACGCATGTTACTTTTTTTGTTGCAGTGTAGCACAGATCTATATTCTACATGATTTTAATTTACATTTGCATCATGATATCGTTCCTTTTGTAAATTCTTAACCTCCATTTCTATAATATTTACTTTTCACCAAAAAAAACAAGACAAAACAGATTCATTCTAAATCAAATTGTTGTTACTTAGAAGTGTGTGCTAAGTTAGCACCTACATTTAGGCATTTAGCGAAGAGGGCAGTTGGAGAAACAGATCCATATCAAGATAACTGATTACAAATAAATAAAATAATATTGAGGTACCAAATTAAAAGGGAGTATTGGTAAAAATAAAGGAGACAAGATGGAGACTGGTGATTCGAGGCAAACTAGCTAATAGTGGCAACAAAGGCCGGGATTATCGTATTGGAGGCCATGGAAAAGAGTAAAGTACCAATAATACACGACTGTTCAATTCGGTAGGTAGCTTCCACAAATGGGGAGCTCCATATTTTTAAATTTCCTCCCCTAAAAGTAAGGGGAAAAAAACTTACTTGATACCAAAAACATAAACTATTGACAGAACTCATGCCCGAAGGCTTGATTATATAAATTATATTATGTCAAATATGTTAGTTATAATCCATGACAATACCTATCTAGTCCCTTATTGGCAAACAAGTTGATAGTTGTTATTGTTGTTTTTGTACCCGCACAAAATGGATCCGAACCAAGGTTATGGATATTTGGTCAATTATATCATGAGGTTCTCGCCAGTCTCACCAGCCGCGACGCCCAGCCTGCTACGCGCACCGCGACAGCCATGTCGTACCTTGGTCTCAACACTCTCGACCATGACGTCTATCTTTATTTGCTATTTCTAGTATTTCTTTCTATGTTGAACCTTTCTATTCTTTTTCTAGATAGTTTTAGAAACCCATATACGTGCTTATGTGGACGTTTGGCCTAGATTGCATCTAGCCCTAGTCTGCCACCTTTTCTGTGTTGTTTTAACCCTACTTTGGATGCCTCCTATATAAGGGGATTTCAACGTCCATAACTAGGTTACACACTAATCACATTACGAGTTTACACGTCGAAGCTTCGCTCCTTCTATTCTTGTTAATTTGTGCGTCACTTTTGCCCAATCTCCTTCCCTCTAGATCGAGTCTCCCTTGATTCGATCACCTCTAATCTCTACAACATTCTCGATTCTCGGTCAAAGAACCTCTCGTTCACTCAAATCAATTCCGCAATCGCATTCACAAGACCCAATACGTAATCAAGTCAAAAATTCAGTGATTGCTCGAATCCTAGCCTTTTGGAGACGAGTTCACAAGAACCCTTCCACTCAATCTGCAAAATTTTTTTTCTACTATTCCTTTTTTGTTTGCCCTAGATTCTACCGATCCTACCATTACGTCAAAGGTCACCAGTTTTTTTTCTTATTACGTTAAAATTAAAAAAAAAAGAAAAAAACAGTCCATCTCATCTCATGTGTCCATTGTTTACGGATTCTAAATTGAAGAGAAACTTAGAACGAATGATAAAAAATGGAGTATTTAACCAGTACATTAAAGACGATTTTTTATGTATTCACACTAATTCTGTTTGATAATTGATCGTTTCATAACATGTGACCCTAAACACCTAATCCGCTTCCAACCCGAATACAACCCTATTGACAAAGCCACAACTAGTACTTAATTAATACGTAAAAACCATTTTTTGTCATAAATAATACGTAAAACCTTTAGATCTGGTAATCGGTCGATGCTTATCTTTTATTGCAAATCGATCGGTTTTATGAATTTTTCAGATACGACAGAGGTCAGATGTAAGCTATTGACATATACTTGGGAGTACAGAAATTGACACGTCATATCATTAAAGGGACATTTTGATGGAGCCTTGATACGGGAGAAATATCCGTCGCCAGGCCATCTCGAGTCCGACGTCGTCCAAGACGATATGAAGAATAGTTTATTTAATTTTATTAGTATAATTTATAAATTTTTTAGAACATTATTTGATAATTTCAGTATTATATGCAATTTATGTAATTTTTATAAACTAGAGCAAAGCTCTCTTCTCGGGTTTTCTTTACGGTTCTTTCCCGGGACGCTTTTTTTGAACCGTTAGGGCTTAGGTATAAATACTCTTGGTGTCGCCTTCATAATTTATCCAAGAAATAGTTTGCCCTAATTTACTTTGTCTGCTCTTTGCTTTCCGTGGCCACCAACCACGATTATCCGAGTCGGAATCCACATCGGGTTAGGCTCAACCCCCTTGACCAACAAGGGTTCGATACGAGATCCACACCGGGTTCGTATCATCTGGTGCTTTCATCCCGAACATCATGTCGAAATCTGTGATCGACGATACGTCCGCCACCGCCGGAGATTATCCCGATCTTCGCACTTTGATCTTGCAATTGACCGATACCGTTGATACGTTGCGTTGTGATTTTGATCTGCACAAATCCACGACCGCCAGTTTGCGGGAACGGGTCGACAGGCTGTCGAACCCTAGTTCCACCGCCGCCACTATTGCACCGGAAGCCCACGCCAGGGGCGGATCTCCCGCGGGTCCGTTCGCGCAGAACCCTAACCTGCCGCCGCAAGTTTCTCCGGGTTGGACTCCGCCCTCCACTGCCGCGAGCGAGGGTGTGCACGCCTTCGTTGGTTGGACGCCCCAACCTGCCGCCCCCAGCCTCGGCACTGCGCCCTTCGCAGATTGGATCGGCGTCGCACCCCTCAGCCTTCGTTTCGCCAACCACGGGCCTGGCCAAGGCTCGAATCCAGGGCTCACGTATGGCGCGGGGCCGTCGCAGGTTTTGGCCTCCATTGCCGCCCCGATATCCGAGGCCGAACCCTTTCGGCAGGCTCCGCCGATCGCTATTCGCGACGGGCCGCGCATCCCACCAGCCCCCGATTTCGGTCCTAAAATTCGGGTGGATCCGCCTCGCTTTAACGGGTCCGATCCGCATGGATGGGTTTTCAAAGTCCAAGCGTATTTTGACTATTTCAGAATTGCAGACCACGATCGTTTACGACTCGTTGGTATGCTGATTGATCACCCAGCTTCAGATTGGTTTCGCTATCAACGCCGGAACAATTGCGCTGAAACGTGGGCTGCCTTCCTGCTGTCAGTTCAACAACGTTTTGATCCCTCATACTATGAAGACTACACAGAGCTCCTTGCCAATCTGAAACAGAAATCATCGGTTATCGAATATCAGACTGAATTCGAAGCCTTGCTGAATAAAGTGACAGGCGTTTCCGAACCGACATTGATTTCTCTCTTCAAAGCCGGCCTGAAACAACCTATTCGTCGAGAGTTGAATCTGCGGAATCCGCAATCATTAGCACAGGCTTTCGCTCTAAGTCGGGAATTGGCAGCATCTTATACGGAGACCACGTCGCAGTGGATGGTGAATAAGCGGACGTGGCAACCGAACGCACCGCGCCAGAGTGCGCCAACGCCGAAAACCAACGTCGGAGACCCCGGTTCGACCGGCCCTTCGCAGACACCGGAAAATCCTACCGGTAATTTCTCTTCTCTTCCAATTCGTCGTCTTTCTAGAGCGGAACGTGATGAACGTACTAAAAAAGGCTTGTGTTGGAATTGTGATGAGAGGTTTGTTCGGGGCCATCGCTGCACACCTCGATTCTTAGCTTTACTAAGCTGCGACGATAGTGATGACGACGAGGATGCCGAGCTTACCGATGAACTAGCAGTTCAGGGAGACATCTCCAGTCTTAATTCTATGGAGGGACTGTCGAATCCGCGCTCCCTGCGCCTGTCCGGATCGATTAATGATGCACAGATCCAGGTTCTCATCGACGGAGGTAGTACTCATAACTTTATTCATCCCGATTTGGCTGAGAAATTGCAACTACCTTTGTTACACATATCACCTTTTAGGGTGTTCGTTGGAAATGGAGCGTATTTATTATGCTCCCATCAGTGCCCGGCAACGCGTGTTGTTCTGCAGGGTCACACGTTTGCTATTGATCTTTTTGTCCTTGCGGTTCATGGACCGCAAGTTGTACTCGGTGTGCAATGGTTACAAACTCTGGGCACTGTGTCCCATGATTATTCAAAACTTACTATGCAGTTTATGTGGAATGATAAATCTATCTTTCTGACGGGCGACCGACAATCGCCGAAACCCATTACTATGTCTGAGCTCCATTCTCTTTGTGCTTCTGACAACATTTTGAGCTGTTTTGAAATCTTACACATGACGCCGGCCGAGACCTCTGCGCCCACCGATTGGCCGTCCGATCTGGCACCGGAAATCCGTGACATACTGGAGCGCCATCAGGCGGTGTTCGCCTTACCAACAGGGCTACCTCCTTCGCGGTTATGGGACCATAGAATTCATTTACAGCCGGGATCTAAACCGGTCAATGTCCGTCCATACCGATATCCTTACTTTCAGAAATCTGAGATTGAAAGACAGGTTAAATCCATGATGGATCAAGGCATCATTCAGCACAGTACAAGTCCTTTTTCCTCGCCGGCGCTTTTAGTCAAAAAGAAAGATGGCAGTTTCCGATTCTGTATTGATTATAGAGCTTTGAATGGCATCACAGTTGCAGATAAGTTCCCTATTCCCACTGCTGATGAGTTATTTGATGAATTAGGGAAAGCGGTTATTTTCACTAAACTTGATCTGCGTTCGGGTTATCATCAGATTCGGATGCATTCTTCCGACATTTATAAAACGGCTTTTCGGACACATGATGGACACTTCGAGTTCTTAGTCATGCCTTTTGGCCTGACGAATGCCCCGTCCACATTTCAGGCTGCCATGAATGCCTTGTTTGCTCAGTATCTGCGTCAATTTGTCATTGTATTTTTTGATGATATTCTGATTTACAGTCCTTCAGTTACAACTCATGCTTCACACTTAGCGACGGTTTTACAGATTCTTCAGGCTAATCACTTTTATGTGAAAGGATCCAAATGCTCTTTCGGCACATCTCAGGTCGAGTACCTCGGGCACATTGTCACCGCGGGCCAGTTAATCGCAGATCCGGCCAAGTTATCTGCCATGGCCGAGTGGCCGGCTCCGAGATCTGTCAAGCAGTTGCGAGGATTTTTGGGGTTGACCGGTTATTATCGGAAGTTTATCCGCCACTATGCATTGCTAGCCGCCCCTTTGACTGATTTATTACAGAAAGATAAGTTTGAATGGTCTGCCGCTGTTGATTCTGCCTTTCAGAAATTAAAATCCACTATGATGCAGCCACCTATTTTACACCTTCCTGATTTCTCCAATCCGTTTGTAGTTGAGACTGACGCTTCTGACGAGGGCGTTGGCGTCGTATTATTACAGGACGAGAAACCACTGTCGTTTTTTAGCAAGAAACTGGGTATTCGTCGTCGCGGGTCTTCCGCATATCACAGGGAATTATTTGCTATTGTCTCTGCAGTTCAGAAATGGCGTCAGTACTTGTTAGGCCGCGAGTTTGTTATCCGCAGCGATCAAAAAAGTTTGAAAGAACTTCTTACTCAGGTAATTCAGACACCCGATCAACAATTCTTTATGCGCAAGCTCATGGGTTATAAGTTTCGAATTGAGTACAAGTCCGGCGCAAGTAACAGAGTTGCGGATGCATTATCCCGCTGTATGATCGATGATGCGGCCACGCTGAAGCAGTTTATGTCCTTCACATCGCCGTTACCGGATATGTTGCATCGTCTTCGATCCGAAAACTTTACGTTGGAGGATCTCCGAGCGTGGCATGCGGCTGCCGAGGCGGGGACTCTTGCCGCGCCATTCCGTGTGCACGACGGTGTCTTATACTATGGACATCGTTTGGTTGTCGGCGCGTCTTCGCCACTTAAGGCTGATATTCTTGCCGAGTTTCATGCCTCACCCAGTGCTGGCCACCCGGGCATTGACCGTACATTTCGTCGTGTCGCAGATGTTTTTTATTGGAAGGGAATGCGCGTTGATTTTAAACGCTTCGTGGACTCGTGTTTGATCTGTCAGTCCACTAAATACAGTACCGCTAAACCTGCCGGGTTAATTCAGCCCTTACCAGTGCCGCAACAGGTTTGGGATGATGTCTCTATGGATTTCATTACGGGATTACCTCCGTCCCGCGGTCATACGACGATTCTAGTTGTTGTCGACCGGTTATCTAAATACGCACATTTCGGCGCCTTGGGACCCTCTTTTGACGCCCCTCGAGTGGCTTCCTTGTTCATCGATATGGTCGTCAAGCTCCACGGAATTCCGGCTACTATTGTCTCCGACAGGGACCCTATTTTTCGCAGTGCTTTCTGGTCCGAGTTGCATCGTTTGAGCGGTACAAAACTACATCATAGAACAGCCTATCACCCTCAATCCGATGGTCAGACGAAAGTCAAAAACCGATGCTTAGAACAATATTTACGGGCGGTGACGCAAGGGCGCCCGCGCCGCTGGTTCGACTTCTTACCGTGGGCTGAATTAGCCTTGAATTCCATGCACCACGAGGGCCTCGGCATGTCGCCATTCAAAGCCTTGTACGGCCGTGACGCACCGCCGATTGCTCGTGTCACTATTCTGTCGGGTCCACCCACACCGGCATCGGAGGCCATGCGTGATAGAGAGCATGTTTTGGACCTCATCCGTCATAATCTCTCCAAAATGCAACAGCGGATGGCGGCCCAAGCCAACAGGCATCGAAAGGATGTGGAATTTAGTGTCGGAGATCAAGTTCTGTTGAAATTGCAACCGTATCGGCAACATTCGGTAAGTCGTCCTCTATCCGCTAAGCTTGCCCGTCGTTTCTATGGACCATTTACAATTCTTGAGCGGATTGGCCCTGCTGCATATCGCCTTGAGCTGCCGGCAACGGCTCGTATACATAATGTATTTCATGTTTCGCTGCTCCGACCATTTACACCGGATGGTTCTACTGTGACACCCGCTTCTTTACCAGCGGAATTTTTGTACGACCGACCGATTTCACTTCCGCGACGTGCCACGGCCGCGCGCCAGGTCATTGTAGACGGCATCCCCAGGCATGAGTGGCTCATTGAATGGTCGGACGGAGCGCCAGGCGCAGCCACTTGGGAACCAGTCGAAGTCATTTCCCGTTCCTTTCCGGATTTACGGCTTGAGGACAAGCCTATTCTCAACGGGGGAGAGAATGATACGGGAGAAATATCCGTCGCCAGGCCATCTCGAGTCCGACGTCGTCCAAGACGATATGAAGAATAGTTTATTTAATTTTATTAGTATAACTTATAAACTTTTTAGAACATTATTTGATAATTTCAGTATTATATGCAATTTATGTAATTTTTATAAACTAGAGCAAAGCTCTCTTCTCGGGTTTTCTTTACGGTTCTTTCCCGGGACGCTTTTTTTGAACCGTTAGGGCTTAGGTATAAATACTCTTGGTGTCGCCTTCATAATTTATCCAAGAAATAGTTTGCCCTAATTTACTTTGTCTGCTCTTTGCTTTCCGTGGCCACTAACCACGATTATCCGAGTCGGAATCCACATCGGGTTAGGCTCAACCCCCTTGACCAACAAGGGTTCGATACGAAATCCACACCGGGTTCGTATCAAGCCTGCTCGAGTGAATCGAATTTAGAGCGTTAGCAGTCACGTTCGTCGCTATCATTTGGTTTGGGTATGTGATTACTTGAATTATTAATTAGTTGGTTTAACCACTTTAATTTTATTCTGCTGATTACAAAAACTTGCCAACTTTCTCTGTTACCTTTAATTGATAAGTACATGTGGGACATCGTTACCACTTGCCACTACAACCCAGCCATATGAAATTTCGATCCGTAGTATGCTTTTTCTAGTGCACGCTTGTTTTTGTTACTGTTTACATCTCATCCTCGTCGAATTAACAAGTCATGATTTGATACCCAAGTCATATTTCTAACCACTGCCTGATTGTTTATTTAGTGCTGATATTGTTAATAACATAAACTTTAATGTAATACGACAAATTTTAATGTAATGGTGTTATATAACATCACAAAATCCTGTGTTTCAAAAATGTAAAAAAAAAATTACATGGAACGTCTAAATTAAAATGACACTAAAGTTTTTTTCACACCAACCTACTTCCTTATATTACAAACTTAATTAATTGAATAACAATTTTCCGAATAAAAAATACAAGCAATTTTATCCTTACAGAGAAATATACTGTATTAAATTTCCCTATAATCCCTTCTTATATTTAAATGGTACTACCATTTGATCCTTTTTCTTAGTAATTAAGATCAATTAATTAGTGGGCTCCGCGGTTGATCATGTCCATGTATTGTTGCATCGACTGCTGCCTCTGCAACCTCATTTCCTCGTTGACTTTATTGATGAACGATTCAACTCGCCGATTCAGCTCCTCCTGACTCAGCGAGGGATCCTTCTTGAGCGCCGCCGCTGCCACCGTGGAGCGGTTGGTTTGATCCGTGAACGTCCCCGACTTCTTCACCAGTGACGGCGTCGAGGGATCAGATGAAGCGGGCTGACGGTTGTGATTCTCCCACGTGTCTGATTTCTTCAAGTGGCGCGTGAGCGGCAATTGACGCCCCTCCGTTATCGTCTTCCACGCGCTCTCCAGCGTCTCGCTCCGCTTCGGCTTCGCCACTCGGAGCGCCTTTCCTCCACCTATTATTAATTATTAATTAAAATTAAAATAAATACATTTTTAAATTACAGTTGATTTATTTTCAGTAAAAAATAATTTGATTAACCTTCAATTAGGACCTACTAATCAAAATCAAGGTTGTTTCCGTTGCTGTGTTTGGATGAAACACGGGCACGTGTATTTATTCCGTTGTGAGCGTGACATACAAATTAGTCAAGAGTCAACGATTGTAAGCGCGCTCTTACGATCCACGTCAAATTCAAACCATTTTTTTTGTGTGTGCTTTAATTATATATACTGATTTTTTGTTTGGTAGGAGATCGATCCACTACATGAAAAGAACAATTAGAACACGAAATTAATGGAATTCAATGAAGGAACAGTACCTTCTGCAGTAGATCGGGATATTTTCCGATTGTGACCGAACCTCGCCGACGGTGGAGGCTTCTCGACCTGCGACTGGAAGAACGACGACACTATCTCGGAAGTCTCCTGCCTTGCAAGTGGCCCCGGGGGCGGTGGTGGTGGAAGCGATGGCGTCGTCGGAGGGGCAATGGTGTAATTTTGCACCGTCTTCTTCTGTTTAACTACCTCATTAACTCCTCCAGACGTCGCCGTTTCGTCTAACGAAGTTAGAGTGTTTTCCGGAGTGGCTCTGGATAGTTGCCGGTTTTGACCAAGCCTCATCGCCGGAGAAGGCTCTTCGATCTGCGTTTGGAAGAACGAAGACACGATCTCGGAAGTCTCCTGCCTTGCAAGCGGCGGCGTTCGCGGTGGAGGAGACGGCATCTTCCGAGGGGCGAAATTGTAATTTTCTACCTTCTCCTGCTTTACTACTCCGCTCTCTCTCCTCCCTTCAAAAGCCGCCGTTTCGTCCAATGAAGTTAGATTCGAAGGCTTCCGATTCTGACCGAACCTCGACGGCGGAGAAGGCTTCTCCATCTGCGACTGGAAAAACGACGAAACAATTTCAAACGTCTCTTGCCTAGCAAGCGGCGCCGGTTGCGGCTGAGGAGATGGCGTCGTCCGCACACTTCTGCGAGCCAATTCCGGCTCGGCGGAGCCACCTGCAACAGAATCGAGAGCGTAATAGCTTAAATTCTCCAGCACATGAACTCTCGGCGCAGTCGCCTTCTCCTCCTCTTCATCCACAACAGGCTGAACGATTTCGGTTTCTCTCGCTACAAACGTCGTCGTTTCATCATACGCGAAAACCTCCGCCCTACCGTGGTTCTCCGGATTAACAGCGCCGAAAGAGAAACTGAAACCAGCTGAAATCTCTGGATCCGGCATCGAGATGGTAGGTACATGTGGCTCAGAGGAGCGGAACGATTCGGTGTGGTGGTGGATGTGGCGGAATTCTTCGGCACCGGCGGCAGGGGAGGCGGTGGCGTGAGGATGCATGTAGTGGTGATGGATCCGGGAACTGGCGGCGATAGTAATTATGATTCCATTGATGATGACGTAGAGGTAAGGAGGACGGAGCCAGGAGCGGAGGGAACTCCATATCGCTGGCAATTGGGCGGCGGTGAAGTTGAAGATCTGCGGAGTAAGGAGGATGGCGATGAAAAGAACGCCGGTGGACATAAGGATGAGTTTTAGAGAGTGGATCAGAGCGTTGGAGGTGGTCGCCATTTTTTCCGGTGAGAGCTTCGAGGAGTGAAAGAGGGAGAGGAGCGCGTTGGTGGTGGGAATTGCCAAGTTGGTTGGTTGGTATAAAGTGGAGATGGATGGATGGGGAAATATATAACAGCAGGGGGGGTGTAGGGCCCAACACCACTTTAGATATATTGAACGGGAACCGTTGGATTAGATATGGAAGTAAGAGATGTACGGATGATATGAGATTATGGGTTTTATTACAATTTACATTTTTTTTTTGGTTTAATATGTAAATTTTATTTATTTTTGATAAGTTAAAGATTTTAGTATTTTTGTCAAAATTATCCAATACCCACTACCATTCTAGGGGGGACATAGGCTAGATGTGCAATTTTGTCAATTGAATTAGTGGTTTTGTAGATATAATTGATGATGATCTTGTCTTCTAAGGAGGAACAAATCATCCGGAAATCCATTACTAACATTTCAGTTTCCCACGAACAACTTTTCTCACCACGTATAGCTTTCATTAGGATTTGGTTGTCACTCTCTATTTCCAGTTTGCATACTCCTAATTTAAGAGCCAGTTGAAGACCTTTGTATAAGGCTAATGTTTCAGCTTGTAAAATTGATCGTTCACCTATTTTTTCGCATCCCATTCTCACCATTTCTCCCTTGTATTTTTAAAAATAAAGTCTATCAAAACATTTCCCATCCTAGTTTAATTTAAATATTAACGGAGAACGGTCACTTAGGAAATTAGAATAAATCTCTTTTAAGTTTCTAAAAAAACAACGACTTATATTAATTTTTTTATTATAAAGGAAAAATAAATACTAACTTTTTCGAATTATTTACGTCATTTTTTTCAAAAAAAATTGGAAATAAGCGCGTAATTTGTACATATTTTACCTTAGATGTACATCAATTCATGAATAAATTTACATCAATGACAATGTTGGAGAACAAAAGGCAATCTACACCGGAAAACAATACCAAACACCACTAAAATATAAAGGAGAGTGAAACATAATCCAATGGCTTAACTCTGATACCATGTTAGAATCCCAACCTTATATGCTAAGTGGTTAAAATTTCCCAACACGTCACCCGTTTCTTTCAGTCTATGAAATTTAACATGGTATTAGAGTGGGTTCGGTCCAGGTCCGATTTCATGGTATAAATTTGGGTGTATGGCTAAAAGAGAATGAGAAACTAATCACCCGTTTCTAAACCAAAATATTGTGGGCTAGCTAAAAAGAGAATGAGATGCGAGACCCATCGAAAAACTAAACCAAAATATCGTACAAGTGCTAACTAGGCCATGCTAGTTACCACATGAGGGGGGAGTGTTAAAGAAAAAAAAAGCAATCTCACATTGGAAAACAATACCAAACACACTAGCATATAAAGGAGAGTGAAACCCAACACAATGGATAAAGCTTTTGGGTAAAAAGGTTGGATCACAACTTTATATTCTAAGTGGGTAAAATTTCCAAATACGTCACTCGTTTCTTTCGATCCCCGAAATTTGACATGGTATCAGAGCCAGGTTCGGTTTTCCCGGTACAAATATGGGTGTATAGCTAAAAAGAGATTGAAATACTTATCACCTGTTTCTAAACCAAAAAAATTGTGAACTAGCTAAAAAGAGAATGAGATGCTATATCCGTCGAAAAACTATACTAAAAACTGTTCAAGTGCTAACAAGGCCAGGCTAGTTACCACTTGAGGGGGCGTGTTGTAGAGCAAAACAATCCCACATCGGAAACAAGGGGGATATACCCACTAATATATAAGGAAGGAGGAAAATCAACCCAATGGCTTAAGCTTTTGGGTAAAAAGCTGGATCCTGAATTTATATGCTATGTGGTTAAAAATTCCCTACATATAATCCGTTTCTTTCGGTCCCCGAAATCTATCATTGTCTCAGAGCGAGGTTCGGTCCGAGTTGTATTTTCCTGGTATAAACTTGGGTGTATAGCTAAAAAGAGAATGAGAAGCTAATCACCCGATTCTAAACCAAAAAAAAATTTGTGGGCTAGCTAAAAAGAGAATGAGATGCTAGACCCGTCGAAAAACAAAACTAAAAATTGTTCAAGTGATAACTAGGTCAGACTAGTTACCACTTGAGGGGTCTTGTTGGAGAACAAAAAGAAATCGCACATCGGAAAATAATACCAAACACCACTAGCATATAAAGGAGAGTGAAACCCAACCCAATGGCTTAAGCTTTTGGGTTAGAAAGTGGATCCTGACTTTATATGCTAAGTGGTAAAAACCTGACACATCACCCGTTCTTTCAGTTCCCGGATTCTAACAGACAACACTGAGGCCTTTTAAAAATTGTCTTTTTTTCTTAACTATCTTCAAAGTTGTCGTCTTTTTTGAAAAACATAGATGGTGAAGAACGATCAAATAACGACTTTGAGGCCTTTCAAAGAAGATTAAGCATCGGAGATGGAAAAGCTCGATCCGTCCTTGCCATGTACGTTGACGGTGTCCTCGAACCTCTCCAGCTCTTCGGCGAGAGCTTCCATCCTCCCGACTCCAACAAGCTTGTCGATCACGATTTCTTCAACTTGTTCAAGGAAGATTAATTGAATTCGTTAATTAAACGATTGTACCTCTTTCTCAAAGAAAAATGTAGATCCGTATTCTCCACGTTCAAACCTTTAAAAACTCTTTAAATATCGCCTCAAAGGGTCTTAATATCGCATCCAATTTTCGGATTTAATCTCGAACGTCATTAAAGCCCTTTCGAAGTTTTGACTTCAAAAAATTTGTCCCTTCCCTTAATCTTTTCCCATATTGAGGCCAACTTTAGATTTCCCAACCACAAATTAATCAAAAATATATAATTTCTCATCCTAATTTGTTTCGAATTTGATTTCTCCATTATTGTCCTTTAAAAGTCAAAGAATCCTCCGACTACTTCAAGCCCGCCACCACTCGCGCTTGTCATCAGGAGCCTCCTCCGACCGTTGTGACCCTACCAGTCGCCCACAACGACGTCTCCATTCTAGCCACCAAGGTTTGTTGCCCACCTTATCGTCCTCGCTAACCTGTCATCCACCTCCTCATCCTCGCCAAGCCACCACCTCATCGTCACAGAAGATGATAACATAAGATCGAAAGCTCGCTGGAGAAAGGGTGGCGGGTCATCGACAGTACAAGTGAACCTTCCATGATTTTTCGTCAGCATTATTTTAGGATTTATGTTGGAACATTATTTCACGAGTGGTATAATATTTATTCAATTATATAAAGCAGTCCAAGTAGATATAAACCTCATTATTCACGAGTTCGTACAATCTTATATAGTTTTTTTATAGCGCACAAGTATACTCGATTAATGTCTTATTTTCATAGCTATTATTTTCTTAATATTCGTCGAGAAGTTCACTTGTGTACCGTAATTATGAGATGGTTGAATAAGATTATGCTCTCGAAGTGTCTTGAATATATAACTGAGATACTCTTTTCAATATTATCAAAATTCCAATCCGGATCATACAATTCTATGATTTTATGATTCAGATTTTACAAAACGATTCGAATCATGTGTAATGAATCGTAATAAGTAGGATATTCATATGAGATTGTAGTAGGATTGTACAGGATCGTAGAATCGTAAGTGGGATCGTAAGATCTTACTAAATCGTATAAATTAAGTTATAAATCATCATTTTAGATATTTTTGTCCACTAAATTATTCATAAATGATCCATTTTTTAATTAAAATTAAATAAAAAGGTAAAATATGAAAACTGCATTCTTTCAATCTTTTGTTAAAAGAAATGTATCGGAACATTAAAAAAATAATTCATCTTATATATAGATTTTTGTATGTGGTGTTTGATGAATAGTATTTATGTTTTTTAGGAATACTTTCATATTTGAATGATATATATATATATATATATTATTAATAGTAGTTCTTTTTATCATTTTATTAATTAATGTACGTTGTAGGATCTTACGATCCTAACAATCTGATTCTACGAATATGATCAATCCGATCCAAAATTTCCAATCTTGACTCTTTTTACTCAAATGTCATATACATAAATACAAAATAATCAAGGAATTCATCTTAAAAATTAACCTATAATTGAAATTTGTTACCTAAATTTCTCATAAACCTACTCAACTATCAATCGCCATATGGTTTAATGGGATGAAATGATAGTGCCCCACATGAGAAGTTGAGAGTTAAAGTAAACTAGTAAATAACTTATGATTTACTTCTCCTATTGCCAATTAATTTTAGGATAGAACCATACTAGGCTCATATTATTGAGTTTACATACACATGACCTTTTGGTTTATGGCCCACGGACTTTTACATGATATTAGACTACGTTTGGTCCTGGGTCCATTTCTTGGTTGTTTATGTTTTACACGTGATTCTACCCACCTATTTGTTTGGGTTTGGCCAATGGCCCACTTGTTATTTGAGTTGATCAGTTGGCTAAAAAGAGAGTGAGATGTCACCACCCGTTCTTGAACTAGTTATAAAGAGATTGAAATTATATGCTTGTTTGTCCCAACGTCAATTGAGTCAAGATAGTTGAGCTTGCAAGACTGTGTTGGAATACGTCTTCCCACATGGGAAGTTAAGTCTTAAAGTAAAATAGTATATAATCTATGCATTACTCCTCTTATTGCCAATTGATTTAGAATGAACTGTTGCAATCTGAAATAATTGAGTGCTAGGATCGAGATTTATGGTTAGTTAAATGGGCAAACAGGTACTTTTACTCTCTTATTTGACGTGCTAAACGGGTCAATATTCTAGTGGTGTTTACAATTTTGATTATTCGCGCCTTTTTTCAAATAGTGCTCGTTGATTATAATTTAATTGGAAAACCCTTTTAGCTACTTGAGGTCTTTTTGTCAACCTTGCTTCGATGATAGCGCGGTTTCTACAATTGTTTCAACACGTCGAACTTTGTTGACAAGATAAGCCTTGAGCTAGAGGTGTTTTTCGACCTTGGCAACCTTTGCCATCTTCGTCTATTTATAAGTGTTCGGTGAGAGATTATGTTATTGTTTTTCGATGTGGGGCAAGAGAGTTGTTTCCATTTTTTATTGGTTGAAAAAGAGGTGGATCTTGATTGGCGTAGACATCGGCACACCATGATTGGTCAAAGATGCGATTGTGATATTTCTGAATCTTTCGATGTGGTAGAGTTGCCACGTTGTGTGCTCTTCCTCCCTCCTCAACCCTTCTTCCTTTGGCATGAGCGTGCGATTTGCCCTTCATTATTTGGCATGAGTGCGTAGTTTTCCCTTCTTCCCTTCTTTGCCCTTATTCAATACTCTTGATTCAACTTTTACGTATGGCGTGCGTGTTGTTTTTGATGGGGGCGGAAAACTTCTTGGGGAATATGCTCGCTATATTTACACCCACCGCGGGGGCCATTGAATGCCCGACGTCGTTATTCTTGAGCTAGGGTCATTTGTTTTGTCTGTTTATGCACAATTTTATTCGTGCACCATTACAACCCCATGACTTGTTGGTTGCACGTGAGACCCACAAGGCAAAAATATGCACTTCACTTTCTTCTTTTTCATTACGACATGTGATTTTTACCCTTGGTTTGAGCTTTTCCTTTTTAGCATTGTGTGCAATGCTTCTCGTTCGCGAGATGCGATGTCTTTTCTCCATGCAGAGGTGCGAGCTGATTTAACATGATAGGGGGCGCTTGTTCCTTGGTTTTATTTTGGCTGTTTTGGCCCTTTCCTTTTCTTGATTTGGGCCGTTAGGTTTGATTGTATTAATGGGCTAAAACAAGTTTGGGATGATAAGTGGACGGTTGGCCTATTATCGCCGACTATAAAAGGGTCTAAATGCCTTCCCCCTTTACACTTCCTCTTCTCCACACAAACTCTCTCTCTCTCTCTCTCTCTCTCTCTCTCTCTCTCTCTCTCTCTCTCTCTCTCTCTCCTCTCTCCTCTTCCATTGCGACGCTTTAGTTTCCAAGACGAAAGACGCAACCAACGACTCACAACGACTCAAGTAAGTCTCGCCTTCTTTCTCTAACTTCATTTTGGGAGGGTTTCCACCCATTTTTGTTCTTTGTTTCTCTGGTGGTGTTCTCGGTTGTGGCTTCGGTGGGAATCAGTGGGGTTCCTAGGCTTGCGCCACTTTACTTGGGTGCTCGGGTTGGAGATATAATTATTGACGGTTAAATCGTGTTTGACCTCCCCAACTTTGGTCTTATCTTTCTCGCCGTCATTGTTTTTCCGCGGTAGCATTGTAGGAGAGGTGGTGCGCCACCACAATATTATAGACATCCGACAGCCTGAGCCGTCGAGTTCGTTGGGCACCGCCTTGCGAGGCTCTTGGTATGTTCCTCTTTTATTTTTGAATTTCGAATGTTCTTAAGGAAGCTTAATTGATTTTCCTTCCGTGATGGGATGTTTGCACCTTATTTATCTCTTTGGTCCTGAGTGCATTCCAGTTTTTTTGTTTGTCAACTTCTTGCCATTTGAACAATCTATTCTTTCTTAAAGAACCTTAGGAATGTGCTTTACCCGTTTTCTATGATATTTGAAATTTCCTCACTTGTGCCCTAACTCTTTTCTTTTCCAGGTGCCCGCCTATCATGCCCTAGACTTCTATTTTTCATGCCCAAGAGCCATTCCTCAAGCACACCACATGGTTTTAAAATTAACGAGTGGGATAAGTGTTACAATGATTTCGTTGATTTAGCAGTTCCTAGCGAGGAGAGCGATTCGCAAAATCCACCTTATCCCTCTCTACTCTTTAGTGAACCCTCCCCATCTCCTTCCGAAGTCTCTATTACCTCGTGAATGGCACGTGCCCACATACACTCGGGAGTTGAAGAGGCCTCACCCTCGGTGTCAGACGAGGAACTTCTTAGATCTGAAACACGCACCTCAGATTCTAGCAAATAACCTAGATTTTTCCCTTGAAATATAAACCATCATGTTTTTGGTGGTTCCGTTCGTGACCAAAGAACGCGTTCCCATGAGACCGAACAATGAGACCGAGATGTTTCTTCCCCATGACGCATGATCACCTTGGGGATGGTAAAACTTCTTCAGATCGCCATGGATTTCCCTTGGCTCGAGGGAGTTGAGTTAGCATTAGTCAAGGATGTAGGTAACTACATGGATTGATACGAGGGATGCGCGGTGGTGTATTATCTTAGCCTCCAAGACGGTTTTCTGCTCCCGCTTGAGGGAAAAATTGTTAATCACTTGGGGAGGCTAAGCATTTCGGTAGATCAACTATTTCCCAATGTGTGGAGGTACCTCTGCATACACTATTCGGTGCCTCGAGTTGTCCAAAGAGTCGAGACCCAACACCATGCAAACAATGTTTTTGTTGAAGCCTTAAGGTGGCTTCATAAACCTTGGCCTACCCAACATGGACCTTATTACCATTCCTTCAATCTTGAGAAATTGGAGGGGAAATGGTTTTTATCCGCAACCTTACTATCGCACTTTTAACTTTTCCACCTTGACGCTTTCTTATAAAAAACGTACCAAAGTGTCTAAGAGAGCGATAAACAAGGATAAGAAACATTTCCAGGCAGAGAAAGTGAGGTCACACAAAGACCTTTTGACCCAGGATCGCCTTGATCGCACAAGACCGAGTCTCTACTTTTTGAAGGATGATAACAATCATGATCGCGCTTTTCCCATGTTTTCACTCCTTGTTGTTGACTAAACTTTGTTCTTGTGTTTTTCATACATGAATTCCAATGCAATGGTTACGAGGATGAGGAAACAGGGGGATGCCAACAAGGCGTTTGCCTCACAACCGTTCGGCGCCGGCAAGGCCTCGGCCTCTCAACCTCCCACAACCACCAAAGTGGGAACCAAAATCCCTGCCAAAGAGACGGTCGACAGGACGCATACCTCCAAGATGATAAAGGTGCCCCGTGACAAGGACAACGCCAAGAGAAAGGGGGTGGAATCTCCTACCCCTACGGAGAAGAAAAAGAAAAGAAGGATGACGTCATTGCCCTCACCCACGCTTCAGGGGACGAGCTAGCGCTGACTCCAAGCATAAGGGAAAGCGTGTGCATCGATACCGAGGGGGCGCAGAGTCTAAACTTCCACTGCCCAGAGCCGTCCCAAGCATCAATGAGACGCTAGAAGCGTGTGGAATTTCTAATGAGATTCGGTGGGAGAATACGCTCTCCTCGGTCGAACTCATTAATGAATCTCTCCATTACTCAGAGATGGTAATTTTTTCTTCGTGTATATCTTTAAAGATTTTCCTTTATTGAATGTGCTTATTTACCTGAGTGATTTTGTAGAATACATTCTTTGCCAACTACAAGCTCCGCCGCATCCAGTACTTAGAGGCGGACTCCACCAAATTCTATGACAAGCTCATAGTTGAGGAGTCAAAGATGGCCAAACAGGCTAAGAGGCTAGGCAAACTTGAGAAGGTAGTGGAAAAGCTTTCCGCCTCTGAAAAACGCGTCAAGATTCTCGAGGAGGAGCACGAAAAAGTAAGGTGACATTGTCCGAGGCAAAGGAAAACTTCTGCACATAGCGCAAGTATTCCGAGTAAATGGAGGCAAATCTAAAAGAGGAGGATGACAAGATCAGCCGCCTCCAACACTGCATCAAACAACTCAATGAAGTGGTGGAGAAGGCGGTTCTAGAGTACCTCAAGAGAGGATCGAGGTAGGCAATCAATCGTAAATACAAATATATCAACCCACGTATTATCTTCTTCGTTGCAAACTATGGGAAGGACATGGGAGAACCCGAGGAAGAGCCTGAGGACGAATGTAGGTTCTATCTTGTAGAGTGCAAACATGAGGATCCAAAGGACAATCAACAGGGGGTGTTGCCAATCGAACAAGGGGGCGTACTTGAGGGTGTCATCCAACACTAGTACTTAGCCACGATTGACAAACGCCAGTCCTACACGCCTTCCCCATCACCCAGCTCCTTGCGGATCCCCTAATCTCCGACACCCCAAAATGAATGCTTTTTTGTGATTTTTGTGGCCTTGCCTGGGCTTGTAATGAACAGATTGTGGCTCCTAGGAGCTTGTAATTAAATCTTTTCCATATGAGGCCTATGCATTGTGTTCTGCTTAGGTTTCTTCTGTTGTTTTGTTTCGAGTTATGGTTTTTTTATTTTGATGGGTGCTCCAATTATTCACATCCCACTTAACCCCATGGCTTGAGGTGCGCGCAATTTGCGCCAAATCGGGCCACAAAGGGAGGGGGTGAGGCATAACCTATTTGTGATGATCTGCACTTTTTCACAGATTATTTACGATGATCCAACGCATGGCTTTGACTGAGTGCATTATCAAGAGAGTAAGTGCAACCCAAGTCGCACTTGAGTTTCACCCTTTCACAGATTATTTGTGATGATCCAAAATGTAGCTTGGACCGCGCGCATTATCAAGAGAGTAGGTGCAACCCCAAGCTGCATTTAAGTTGCATCCTTTCATAGATTATTTGCGACGATGCAAATCGTAGCTTGGATCGCGCGCATTATCAAGATAGTACGTGCAACCCCAAGCCGCACTTGAGTTACACCCTTTCAAAAATTATTTGTGACGATCCAAATCGTAGCTTAGACCGCGTGCATTATCAATAGAGTAGGTGCAACCCCAAGCCGCACTTGAGTTGCACCCTTTCATTGACTCCCAAGCGAGAATCCTGGGAGTATAATTGTGTCGATCATTCAAGATCACTCTCAAATGGTCGCGCTTTCCTTACGTGGTTGTTTCCAACCCCAAGCGGGAAGCTTGGGGAGGATAGATTGTGTCGATCATAAAAAACCACTCCCAAATGATCGCGCTTTCCTTACTTGGTTGTTTCCAACCCCAAGCGGGAAGCTTGGGGAGGATAGATTATTTTGATCATTCAAGATCACTCCCAAATGATCGTGCTTTCCTTACTTGGTTGTTTGCAACCCCAAGCGTCCCTCTTGGGGAGGATAAATAAAGCGATCCTAAAAAAGAGTTTGCGAAAATGATTCGTCACCTATGTATAATCAAAATTTGGTGACAGGGTTGCTTGAAGGCTACCTTTTGAGGCGCCCGATGTTCCAGGTCTTTGCCAAAGTCTGACCCTCGAGTCTTTTAGCTTATAGGCGTCGGGGGTGACCTCTTTTATGAGAAAATATGGGCCCTCCCAGTTTTTTTCGGGCTTTCCCCATCCCCTTGTGTAAAATGAGGTTCCCTGTTACCAAACTCCTTTGGTGGATTTTCTTATCATGACGCACTACAACCCGCCTCTTGTATTCTATAAACCTTAGCGTGGCCACATCGTGACGCTCTTCTCCTAAATGCAATTTTGCCTTGAGGTCCGCTGAATTTATTTCTTGTTGAAGTCAAATACCTTGACCGACGAGACCAGAGCCTCGACGGGAATCAATGCGTCTGTTGTGCGATATGTCAACTCAAAGGGTGTTCGTGGCACAACGCGATGTTGTGTGGTATGTCCACAATACCAAAGGATAGAGTTCAACCCATCGGCCTTGAGTTGTGCCTAGGCGCTTCTTCAAGTCTTCCAGGATGTGAGCATTCACGTTCTCTACACACCTATTGCATTAAGCGTGGGAGGCCGAAGATAATTTAAGAGTGATGCTCAAAGTCGTGCAAAAAGTGCATGTTTCCTCACAATAGAATTTGGGGTTATGGTCAGTCATGATAGTTATTAGAACCCGAAATCGGCAGACAAGGTTCCTCCAAATGAACGAGGATACCTTCGAGCCTATGATTTTGTCCATTGCCTCGGCTTCTACCCACTTTGTGAAATAATCCACGATGATGAGAATGTATTGCACTTACCCCGCGACCTTCAAGAATGTACCTAAAATGTCCATCCGCCACATTGTGAACGGACAAGGTGTGTGGATTGAGTGTAGAGTGGTCACATACGCATGATAGATGTTAGCGTGTCGTTGGCACCTATCACATTTTTGGACATGGGCCTTGGCTTCTTGACTCAAGGTAGGCCAGTACAGACCAAGCCACACTATCTTGTGAGACAGGGAGCGCTAGCCCGGTTGGCCTCCACAAATCCCCCATGAGTTTTGTGCAGAATCTACCCTTGCGTTGGCTCGTCTACACACAAAAAATCAGGCTTTGCGAATACTCGATGGTACATCCTATTGTCGATGACGCAATAGCGCGCAACCTTCAATTGAAGCCTTCTTGCATCGATGGGATCCTCGGGAAGGGTTCTGTCGACGATGTACTAAATTATAGGGGCCATATATCCACCCCTTGGCGTGAATGGAGAAAACGCTACTAGTGACATTGTGCGACAACTTCCTTTCAACCTTCAGACACTTTCCCACCTCCATCGGCAGAGCAAAACCTAACCGTTCTTGTGCATCCGCTTCGGTGTTAGATGTGCACGGAATGACCTCCACCACAAAAGCTTCCAAGCAGGAAACCATCGACAGAGCAAAATTTTGTATTATTTTTTCTGTCCTTGTAAAATATATATAAAAAAAAGTAGTCTATATGGATGGTATAGTAGGAGGTATGATGATGTTTGAAGGTTTTAAGTTCGATTATTATCTCTATCCCTTCACTTGTATAATCATCCTTCAATTTCATTGAGTATAGTTGGTCGACGTATGTCAATTTACTAGGTTCGTAATATTTATCAGCATCCCTCTTAAAAACGGTCGTCTAGTTTGATTTGTATGAAATACTAAGAGCATTCCCAATGGTTCCCAAATTTTTGGGAATCAAAAAGAGAGACAATAAAAAAAATAATAAATAAAAAAAAAGAGTGTGATGACCAAATAAAAGATGGGCATGGTGGCTAAGATTTATTTTAGTCAATGCCTTGACATAGTGACAAGTGGCATTTGGACCACAATTAATTTTAAATATGGATTTAGGCATTAAAAAAATTAAAAAAATTATTTTATTTAATAACCAAATAAATTTGGGCAACTATTGAATATACACTAAAGTTAATCTTACATATGAATTTAGGAATTTGGGGGAAAAAAGAAAAATATGTTGGGATTGATTGAGATTTGAGAAAAATAATTGTACGTGGAGAGGGTAAACAATTGACCGTTACATACGGAGGGGATCCAGAAGCAACGGTCTGGCCCATGCACGTGGGCCCACCCACCCAACCGACCATTCTGTACCCATTTCCCTTTCTGGCTTCCACTTGACATCTAATTTACACTCACTCTTTCACATTTCACATATTTTTAAATCATTAGAAATATGTTTTCTTAATACAATTAACGGATCAGGTCTCTCACATGCAATTAAAGAAAGAATTTGGTAAAGTGTAATGCACAAACTGCAGATTGAAAAGAAGCTTACTCTTCGGTCTCAGCTTAGTGCACATCTCTCTCAATTGTACTACTCTAGCTTCACCAAAAAACAAAAGAAACTAAAAAGATAATGACCTGTTAAATTTAACTTAACGCTTAAGCTTGTCTTCCACCCCGATTAACGTACTCCAATTCGCCCGTTTAATTGATAACGCGGTTTTAAATGCTTGAGTAGGTTTAAATTTTCAAACTTGTAATGAAGCCGATCTTCTCAACAAGCTAGTATAGGGTAAATTAACTCTTGCAATAATAGTATAATACTAGCTAGCTAATCACTAGGCTCTTAACTAAATTTATGTTGTAGTAAAGAATAGTTAGGTTTTCATCACATGAGAATAGGCGTGTAAGAACATGTGAAAATCAGAGAGGTATTTTCCATTCATCTGCTTTTTACATATTAGAATATGTCCATCCTATATCTGAAAGTTGGGAATAAATTGTAATAATATGAACATTAACTTCAATGTGCTATGTGAAACACATAATTCCTTGCAATTTGTAAGGAAAAACTATTAATTATTGCAATATAGCTAAATGGGTTGCATAACATCAACTCCTTAATCTTGGAGTAGCTTGATTAGCCATGTGACCTCTGTAGCATCTTGTGCCATTACATGGTATTTTGCTTTTGCAGAGCTTTTAGAAAATATTCCTTGTTTCTTGGACTTCCAACTAATGGGAGAGGAGCCAAGTAAAATGATGTAACTTGTAATAGAACACCTACTAATAGCACACTCAATATGAATATGATTGAATACTAATATCAATATGAATAGGCGGTTAAAACAAGTTGATCACAACGATTTGAATGAATGTCATTTCTTATTGTTCCTCTTGCATACCTTAGTGTGAAGAAGAGCTTCATAATGATACGAATAGAGTCTTTGTATAAACTGACTTAGAGTTTGTACATCATAACTCAAGTCAAGTCTAGTATGTGCAAGAAAATTTAACTTTCCAATCAACATTTTGTATTTTGTAGGTTCTTTCATGAGCACACCATTTTAGGTAGTAATTTGCAACCAAAAGGGAGAGGAGTACATATGAGCTTAAGATGAGAAATATCAATCTCAGAAAGTAACTCTTGTGTAAACTTCTTTTTACTCGGACCAATACCTTTTGATAAATGAGATATTTCCAAGCCTAAGAAGTAGTGTAACAATCCTAATCCTTGACATTGAATTCTAAGTCAATATAGGCTTTTAATGAGTGAATTTCCTACTCATTTGATTGAATAATCAATAGATCATCTACATATACAGCAACAAGAGTAATAAGAGAACCTTTTCTCTTAGTGTGAGCGGGTAAAACAAATATAATTACCATAGTTATTTTCTCTATAAAGGTATTTATTAAAATTACTGCGCAGTTATTTTCATTATTTTCCATATAAAATTATATGGCGGTTATGCAACTTAATGGAAGAGTCTATCTTTTATTAAGGATAGAATTAAAACTGGAGAGAGGGTGGAATATTCCCGACTTGGGCTTTAAGGTAGTTGGCCAGCCTTGGGAGGATAATATTTTCGGCCATACGGATAGAATTTTCGGCCTCCTTCTCTCCTTCTTCCATTATCAATACATGCCCTAGGCATGTAGGGAGAGACACTTGTGCATAGCATATTCAGAAATTCTATGCAGGCTAATATTCGCTTAGCTCGACTGTTTAGGGTTTCACCGCTCTCTTGTTGTACCTCGACGCTCAAACGACAATTGCTCTTCTGACTTAGGCATCGGAGGTGGATTAGGGGGTCCCCGCCCCCTGTGTCCATTGTTTTGCAGGTTTTCTAGGTCAAGAGATTGAAGACGGAGCGGAAGAGGAGGAGTTCTTAATTGGTGTATTTAATACGAATTAACCCGAGATTTTGTACACCAACAATTGGCGCCGTCTGTGGGAACGAGGATTAAATCCATGAGTAATCGTTCCTAGAAGAAAAAGAATCGAATTTTCGAAGCCTAGGGCAATCGCGACGCCTCAGCAAACGAACCGCGGCCGCGGAACAGCGTACCGCGACCGCGGCCCCATAACGCCGCGACCGCGGCCCACCGGAGTGCGCCTCCGGAAATTTGCGAACTCCGGATTTTCGACCGGAGTGCCCCTCCGGAAATATGTGACTCCGGAAATTTGTGTTTTTAGGTTTTTTCTAGCCTAAGGGCGTCCCCAAAAATCAACAAAGGAGATCCGCTTTGGGATTTGTTTGAACCCTAAGTAAAAGCATGATCGAATCACCACAAACAGTATCGATCGAAGTGCGTGCTGCGAAATCGACGACACTGGGGGCAGAATCAACCTTGTTGGATCCTTGTCGAATTCAATCCTACCTAAGGTTGATAGTCGACTACCAATTGACGGATTAGGCTTCGGGTGCGTGCCCGGAAGCCCAAAGTTGAAAACTTGATTGTGAACCAAAGCCCATCCACAATCAAAGTAGTGAAAAGCGATATAGGGAAAAGAGTACTCGATCTACGCAATTATGGTGTTGGAATCGATCCCTGAAGATTAAGAAGTCGTTTTTTGGAAACCCTGGGGCACCGTTGCAAAGCGAATCGCGCAAGGTACGCCCAGCGTAAAGAACTGCGACCGCGATACCGTACACCACGATCGCGGATTGGCGATCGAACCCGAGATTTCCGAAAATCGCTCGGAAAGTAAACCCTAATGAAAATTGATCAAATTCCGATATTCGCTCGGAAGGTGAAACCTTTGTGCCCGTAAGTGACTTGAACCGTGACCTGGCCCCTCTCGTTGATACGGCTGTTCATCGCACAGACCATTCGGGGTCCGAGTCGAGCGACGGAATCGTCAGTCATGGCACTTCAAGGCCTGAATCACTTGAAATTGATCAAGCTTGGGAAACGGCAATGAGTGTTGCCAAAAACGAGAATAATCAAATGGTTCAAGAGCAAGGCGGGTCGATCCGAGAGATCGCGATCGCCGAACCAAACCATGACCGCGACCAGGAGGGCCGCGATCGCGGCCTGTCAAGCCGCGCCCGCGGTTCAGAAACCGCGACCGCGGGCTGCGTATTTCGAAGCATTCTATCTATTTCGCAAGCCAAACCCTAATTTGGTTAGCCCTCGCTTAGAGCAAGGCCAATCTAATGCCGGGACTGATCCCGTTAGAGATGACAATTGCATCACCTTGTTATCCGCTCCAAACGGTAGGAATAGGGCGTCTACAACCTCTAGAGATGAAGAAGAAGGCGAACCAAGAAGAAGTTCTTTCGTCGTTGGGGCAAACCCGGCAGGCTTTCGACAATCGTAAACCTAATGCGGGGTAAGCGTGACCTCCGCATAGGACCCATACAATTTGTTTGAAATCGAATTGGATCTTACTTGCCATAGGCTGAATGTCCTCTTAAAACGTAAAGTCAATCGTAAAAGCAAGCGAAGCGATCCTATCTAGCAATCAGAAGCCTTAATCACTAAGGGATGAAGATAGATCAACGCTATTCAAGAGATTTGGAGAGTTTGAGCGGACTTTACCAATCATAATAGAGCGAATCCAACAACTTGTCCTTGCTTTCCAAGATCAACCAATCAATGGATTCCAAGTCAAGCCACAAGAGAAGTTCTCAAGAAGATGTCAAAAAGTGATCAATCCATGCAATCGTGAGGCTGGAATCGATCTCTCATAAACAAGAAACAACCTTTCTTAGCCCCGAGGAAACAACAAACTCGCCAACCCTAAATCACGAGCGAGCTCTAGCGCCAGCGTGATCGCAGCACCATCGGCCGTGACAGCCGCCTCAAGAACCGCGACCGCGGTCCGTTCCTCCGCGACCGCGGCCCATGCGATAGCAATCGCCGTGTGGTTTTTTCGAAATCCGAAAACCCTAAAAGCACTGGGGGCAAAATCCGATCTTGGCTCGGAAAAGAATCAAGACTCGCAGGATGATCAAGCGAAACTCCGATATCCGCTCGGATGATCAAATCCTAGAAAAGTTCCAAGCAGAACAACTTGCTTAAAGATGATCAAATCTATGACCCGAACTCACCATCAGAGCATGGTTGCTCTTCATACAAGCCAAGCAAGGTTCGGATCAAGCGACGGAATCAATGTTCATAGCGCTACACAATTTGATGAAATCAATCATCATAGGGAATCAGCGATGCGCATCGTTGAACCCAAGAGCAATCAAGATAGTGGGGCATCGGCCACCATCAAGAATAAAGACGAGACTATGCTTAATACGCACTCTAGCTTCCGCTTTAAGAGAGAACCAGCGGATTCAAGACAAGCATAATCGGATCAAGCCTTGCTGCTATCAAGCCTTGAAGAAATCGCTAGACTAAAGCGTTCGTTGTAAAGATCCAAGGAAAGAGCCTCATCGATGAATTGGCTATCGAATGGACCAATCGACGACTCGTTAGTATTATCGGATTCGCCGATAACCGCCGCGGTCCCAAGCCGGTAAAATGATGATGAAAGGATCGAAGAAGTATACAAGCCAAGTACGAGGGAAAAGTACCGCAATCGCAGAACCTTGTGAACGACGAAGACCGCGATCACGGCCAGCGAGGCCGCGACCGCGGCCAGGATTCCGCGATCGCGGCGCCCAGAGGTCGCGGTCGCGGCCAGCCTCCAAAAGTGTTCGTTGTCTCGTTTTACGAGCACCGCCCGCGGGTCCCTAAATGGCCACCGCAGTTCGCCCCCGTGAACTTCAAAGTGAAGATCAATCCTTGAAATCGTACGACGCGTGTCGGAATCAAGGACTCGAAAATAAGTGCTGGGGCATTGTAAAATCGGAAAGTCAACAATGGTCGAATATGATAGAAGAGTCCGAGTTATTTAAGATCGGACAACGATCAAGCGATCAAAACGACTCCGTTGAAGCATTGACAACGTTAGCCACCCGTACAAGAATCACTTAAAGACCTCGATGCGTGTCGAGGCAACGGGATATCACTGGGGCACGGGAAGTTCTCTTAAGGGCTCATAGGTTTTGGCAATCGCCGGAGAAGACACTAAATTGTCATTCTTTTTCCGGGCCAAACTTGAGAAGCGTACCCCCAAGCAGGGTTGATCCTACAAATTGAAATAAGATCGATAAACGCCTAAATGAGATGTACGCCAAGGATTGCATTTCTACTCTCCGATCTCGTTAGCAAAGATATTGGTGGCCCTTTGTGTTAAAAGTGCCTCGAGAAAACCAATAAAATAATTGCCGCGCTCTTTCCGACCACCTCGTCATCACCAAGGATTATCAGGACATTGTCACTACACGAAATACATCCTACCAACGGGCGGCCGTAGCGTAATGCGTGGAGGCCTATACGTCAAAAGGTCATGGAAAAACACACGCATATGGTGTAATTCGGCCCGAATTGGAAGGGATAATATTAAGTAACTACAACACAGAGTCGGAGAGCATATGAGTGAGGAAAGTCTCGACGGGGGAGATGTCCCCCGGACTTGTAAGTCTCGCTCGTTTGAAGAGGTTATTCCCTTAAAAAGGAAAACCGTAGACGCTAGATCGTCAATGACTACCGCGAAGTAAACTCGACCGCGGCCGCGGCCCCCGAACCGCGAGCGCGGGTTCGCCTGTAGTCGCTTCTTGCGTGGATGTTGAGCTTAGGCTGGGATCGCTAGGATGAACGACTTTATATATTTTCTTTTTTTTTTCTTAAAATTAGAAGGCTTGGCCAAGCACTTTTTTCAACATAAACGTTCTATTCTCCCCAGTCTGATTTTGTTCGTTCTAGAGATTCCATCTTATACCTCGACAGAAGATACGACTCGAAAAGATAGCTCTCGCCCCATGATAATCGCTCATGGATGTACGAATATACGAATATACGAATATACAAAAGCGCTAGGGGACCAATTGACCAATCTGCATGGCCACTTCGATTAGAAACCCTCTGTACCCTACGTCGCCTAACACGGTGAGTCGTGTAAGGGCGGTGTAGGTGGGGCATTTGTGAGCGGGTAAAACAAACATAATTACCATAGTTATTTTCGCTATAAAGGTATTTATTAAAATTACTGCGCAGTTATTTTAATTATTTTCCATATAAAATTATATGGCGGTTATGCAACTTAATGGAAGAGTCTATCTTTTATTAAGGATAGAATTAAAACTGGAGAGAGGGTGGAATATTCCCGACTTGGGCTTTAAGGTAGTTGGCCAGCCCTGGGAGGATAATATTTTCGGCCATACAGATAGAATTTTCGGCCCCCTTCTCTCCTTCTTCCATTATAAATACATGCCCTAGGCATGTAGGGAGAGACACTTGTGCATAGCATATTCAGAAATTCTATGCAGGCTAATATTCGCTTAGCTCGATTGTTTAGGGTTTCACCGCTCTCTTGTTGTACCTCGACGCTCAAACGACAATTGCTCTTCTGACTTAGGCATCGGAGGTGGATTAGGGGGTCCCCGCCCCCTGTGTCCATTGTTTTGCAGGTTTTCTAGGTCAAGAGATTGAAGACGGAGCGGAAGAGGAGGAGTTCTTAATTGGTGTATTTAATACGAATTAACCCGAGATTTTGTACACCAACACTTAGTAAATATAGAGTAATCATTTTTGAAACAAAATAAAACCAAGGGTTACGTTTGAACAACATAAGCGAGTCTGAAAAACCATATCGAGATGATTGTTTTAGGCCATATAGAGACTTCTTTAGCTTGCAAACAAGCTTGAGAGGATCGGGAATCCCTTCTGGTACACGCATGTAAACTCTTTCATTAAATTTACATGTAGGAAAGCATTATTTATATCAAGTTGATGTAGGTTCCAATTCTTTAAGGCTGCAACAAAAAATCGCACTCCTAATAGTTGTCGTCTTGATAACAGGAGAAAAAGTCTCATAATATAGATTCCATTTGTTTAAGTGAATCATTTAGCCACTAGACATGCATTGTGTCTTTCTAGTAAATCATCTATGTGAAGTTAAATTCTGTATACAAATTTGCATCCTGCAACCGTTTTTCTTTAGGCAAAGAAACTAAATCCTAAGTATTATTGGCTTCAAGTGCTTCAAGTTCTTTCTTCATAGCATTAGTCTAATTAGAATCTTGTGAGGCTTTAGAATATTTTGTAGGAGGTAAGTTTAGAAATGAGAGTAACTTGAGAGGAAGGCAGTTGATTAGGAGAAATTAGATTGACATGAAAGGATAAAGTGGAAAAAGAGCAATGATAATCTTCGAGATGTTTGGGTGGATTATGTTCCTTGGCAGATCTCCTTAATTATGGTAAGGATTCACTAACTCGTAATTCAGGATTAAGAGGGATACTTGGTGGATTAGGATTTGTATTTTGAGGAGTACGTTGTGAAAGAATCATTTTCAGATTCATGTGTGATTTTGTGAAGAAGTATTAGAGCATCCGCAACAATGCACTTGCTAGAGTCCCATGCACTTCTACTTTTTCAATTTCTCTTTCTGCTACATCATTCATGCACCCCATTACAACTTTTACATAAACTCCTACTTTTTCCATTCTCAACACCTTTTTTATGTCCATATACAATTATACATATGCCCTTTTCTCCGATAAAAAATTATATATATACACCCATCATTATAAATAATTTTGTTCACAATTGATGAAATATTATTTGACTATAATTTTGTAATAAATAAAAATTATATCTTTTAATTTATACAAAAAATTACAATATTTGGTTTAAAAGCCAATGTACATTTGTAAAGAATTTCATATGGTATTCTTAATTAAGTGGCTATTAATGCAAGAAACTTAGACCAACAAACATTATAATTGGATAGATAATGCAATTCAAAGCGTGCAATAGAGAATTTCATATACTATTCTTAATCAAGCATTTATGCGGCTATTAATACAAGAAACTATGACCAACAAATATCATAATTGGATAGATAATGCAATTCAAAGATTTCTTTTCAAATCATTAGAAGGCGGACCAAATCGCTAGAAATGGCCAAAACTCGAGAAAGGCCTCGTCGGCGCGAAGGCGCAATTAAGCCAAGGTACGCCAACGCAAGCATGTGCCATGGCACGCTAGCGCCAATGGCCAATGCCGGCTGTGCTATGGCGCGTCTTGCCTTCGATAACGGTGCCTTGCGATGCCTAGCATGTGCCAAGGCCGAGTCCATGCGCCAACACCGAGCATTGGAGAGCCTAGCCCTCGATGTCACGATTCGCTAACTCCGAGCGCTAGAAATCGATACTTGGTACGAGCGCGCCTTGCCTTATCCATGTTCTCCTTTTCCTTTAAACCCTTCATAAACACATAGGGTCGATCACATAGGACGTGCCTCCTGCGCACCGCAATATCGAGTGATACCCTTAATAATTCTCACATTTATCATTTACAGCTTATACCAAATGGATTGATGAATTTCACCAACACTGACCCGGACCTTAAAAATAAACTTGACTCGTGAATCGGCCCGTAACCTAGTTATATGTTTTACGGGTCGGATTACGAGTCGACCTGTTTGACCTATTTGACTGAGTCAAACTTACCCTTTTGATGGGAAGGGCTACAATGGAGACGCTAAGACAGCCCAGATGGGAGACACTGACAACTTGGGGAAGCCTGGGTTGAGCTCTCAGCCAACAACGAGGGGAAGCTGGGTCGGGTTGAGGTCTCAGTTGGCGAAGGAGGAGGTCTCCGCAATGGAGGTAGAGATCTGGAGCCTGAAGGTCTCATATCCGAAGCTTGGAGATCTCAAACCTGGAGCCTAAAGAGTGGCAAGAGACTCAAACGGCGACAACGAGGGCTCGGTGAGTCACAAAGAACGTTGAGCAAAGATGAAGTCATCATTAATAATGCATAAATTTCGAAGTTTTCCTTTATACAACGTACGGAGTATAGATTAAACATTAATTCTATAGTACTATATTTAGCTTAATTATAATCATCATAAATGAGGATGAAATCTATACGGGAAAGAACTCAAAGTCAATAGTGAGTAATAAGTCCCCAAGCCCATCTATAATACAGTGTACAATGATGCCAACCCGGCAACACCGTACCACATCCACATGGGGTACCTATGACACTCCCAAGTTGACTAAACATCTCTATAAACTAAACGAATAGCACCTAGGTTGTTGACTTGTTGCAATGAATGAATGGAAGGGAATGCTATATGAACATGCTTGTAGCTAGATCGATCGAGTGTATTATACATATAATAGAAATAACATTATAATCGTAGATTTATATACAATGCACCATAACGAAACTCATCTAACATCGTTCCAATTAAGCTCTATGCAAAACAATTTAAAACTCATTTAAATGAATATTTGCACGACTTAAACTTAAATGACGATCTACAATAACAGACATATAGCATAGCTCCTACTACTATTAATTACTAATTGTCAAATCTTATTAATCTAGTTAGTAGATGATGACGTGTGTAATCATTAGAGTACACGTTTGAATCTCTCTTCCTCGTTTTAATAGTCATATTTATTTATGCAAAAATTATCAAGGCAAAAAGGAGAATGAAAAATAGAGAAAAAAGAAGAACAATTAACCAGAAAACTAGAAAATATCTTTCCTATTAACAAAGACACCTCTTATATTCCTTAAAGCTCTTTAAAAGAAGAGGAGTTTCTTATCATTACTATCAAGGCATTAGTCTTCTTTAATGCATTTTGCCTTTATTCCTTAAAGCTCATAATTATTCTTTTATCATTTATTTATTTGGCTTATTAAATCGGGTATAAAAACCGTTTATAAATTCTCCCCCGAATGTCACGTATTTGTGTGTGTAAATACTGACATTGGACTATTTTTCGCTAGTAATACTCGATTATCATTTCGATCGTACTTGTAAAATTCCAATTGGGGAGCTCGTAATTCGTTTGCGTTTTCAGAACTCGTTCAGAATCGGTTTCCGCGCTCATTATCACATACACATTAATAATAGCATACGCATTAATAAATGTTATGTTAACAAATTTGATTAGTTTTGCGGGACCACTTCTCTATTCATTCGTAAATGCACAAAGTGTTTGGTTCGTGTACGTCCATTTGAGAGCATTCATTCATAAATGGTACATCCTGGGAACAATTCAAGCAAAATGGTCCAATGCAATATTTCGTTTACACCCAAGGGGACCGCTCATCATTTATTCGTAAATGATTCAGAGCGTTTCGTTCGTGTATGTCCCAGTTTTTTTATTTCCAAGAGGACGCTCATTCATTTATTCGTAAATGATCTGAATCGTTCATTTGTGTACGTCTCTGCGATTCCTGGAAAGAAAAAGGCTTTTCACTAACCGGTGTCCTTGCCTCACTAACATATCCTAGGCTCAAGACTTCTAAACGCATCTTACGTTCATGTAAAAAGACTTTATAAAGCTACATATCTAATAAGGCTCTATATGTAAAATCTCTTCAAATGAGACATGTTCCAGGTTCGCGAGACGTCTTTTCCATCTAGATCTTTTAGCTTTTATCGGCAGCGTCTTTACCCACTTCGCGGACCCTTCATGTTCTTTCTCTTGCTTCGTGTTCGCACTAAGTTTTGATCCACTTCGAGAAGACTCTAGATTTCATTCCTAAAGATGGGTTGTTTTTCATTTTTTTGGCTTTCTAACGCCTCTAGAATCGTCTCGATTGGGCAATCATGACTTCTAAACACTCTCTTGCAAGGAAGCATCGTGATGTTGTGGCGGGAACGTGGATGCTCGACTTGATTTGTGATTTTGGCCTTGTTTGAGTGGGCTTCTGATTATGATGCCAAAAGATGAAGTATAGATAATTTCCTCGGCTTTCTATCCATAGAAGGCTCAAAATTTCAATTTATGTAACTCCTTGAATATACGTCCAAACTTGGCTCTTGTATGTATCGCTCTCTTCCATTCAATAGACTTGGGATGCCTTTTCACCCTCTTTCTTGGTGGTTTTCGAGTGGTGCCTGGAGATAATTTGTATTTTGTCTCGTCAGCTTTGTAGCAATATGTGGAATGTCTTATTCCAACAATTTTAGCTCTCAAACGGTTGGTCAAAATTCTGCTCAGTAATTCTTCAGGCGAAACACACATCAGCCTCTTGACACGCGATTTCGTCACTTAGGACGACTTTCTTGGCCTAGTGTGTGAACGAGAAGCAAAGTATACTTGATGTTCTTTCCGATACCTCTTGAATCATCTCGGTCTAATAGTCATGGCTCTCGAACGAGGTGTTGCATGATCATTAGATTACGCATCGACTCTTAGGGATGACCAAGTTGCTTGCCTTTTTATCCCAACTTTGCTACCCCGAAGATGTCTTGTTGTGTGGCGTCTCGATCCATGAACCGCTCTCAACTGCGGTTAACTTTTTCGGATTTGTGAATATTCCCCAACATCCTTTCCAAGGTTGCTTTAAATGACGGACCTCCTCGCATTACGTTGCCAACTCTTGTTCTTGATCTCGTTCTCTTGCCCCACTCGTGGTCTTCGCCTCATCCAGGATTGTTTCCGCTATCACCTTCGTGCGATGTTCTCAACTTTCTGGGTCCCTCCGTCGTCGATCATTTGTTTGGAAAAGTCGTTAGATCCATGTCAGCACTAGCGAACGTCCTTGTTGTCTGCCTTTGATTCTGATCCTCAACAATGTCTCTGCGATGGGCTTTGGCCTAGTGCTAATCGCGTCTCTACTAAGGGTTTGCTCATGGTATCGGTCCTTCGTCCTGCTTGTGGCCTCTTGCTTGTCATCCAAATCCTCTGTTGTTCGAGTCGGGGTTCATTGACGGGCTCGGACGAGATCGCGGACGGCTTCGAGTGGACATGGTGGGTCACGGATGGATTCAAGTGTACATGGTGGGTCATAGACGGCTTCGAGTGAACACTTCTATTGAAGGGGATCATCTTGGGTGGTTCGGAACTTTGGATCGGATGCGGCTCCCTTAGATCGGATGTGTCTTTGGATCGGGCTCGCTTCCTCGGACGTGGCTGGCTAGCGGTTCTGGTTTTGACTTCGGATGATTGCAACTTTGTCTCAACATTGAATAGATTGGAATAGTGACAGACGCGAGTGTTGGGCTTCAATCTCAAACGGCTCGGATACAGTTATGTGGATTCGGCTCCTCTAGTAGGGCTCGCGGACGGATTCGATCCAGTCAGTCTTGCACGCGGGCGGTCTAATGGCTTCGATTCGCATGGTGAGCACAAGATTGACCTTCTCTTCCCACAGACGGCACCAAATATTTTTACAAAATTGTCAAGGCAGAATGGGGTAGCTAAATAGAGAGAAGAGACGAACGATTAACAAAAGCACCCCTTATATAGTGAAAATGGAGGTTAGGATTTCTTATCATCACTATTAAGCAGGGGCGGATTCAGGATTATCTGAAAGGGAGGGAGGCAGACTTTGTACAGATTAATATTATTCACTCTTTTTAATTTCGGCCCCACTCTTCCCCACCTTTCGCCTTGTCTAGCCCTGGGCTAGATGTGGGGCCGAAAGCTCAATTTTTTTTTATCTCTCGGGCTCTCTAGGTAAAACTTATCGCTCCTCCGGCCCGATGTGGGGGCAGCCGACCCGGCCGCAACACCTAAATTCGCCCCTGCTATTAAGACATTGGGTCTCTTTAATGCGTTGAGTCTTTATTACTTAAAGGCCATAATTATTCTTTTATCATTTATTTATTTAGCTTATTAAATGTGGATATAAAAATCTCTTACAATATTAATAATCATATTTAGTTTTATTTTTAATTTAAAAAGAAGTTAATAATTGTAATTAATATTCTCAAACTTATCATCAAATTAGCTAATATGTTGGTTGGTTAATAATTCAGCCAATAAATAGATAAATAGCTCCACTATCACAAGAAAATTACAAATTAGTCTTTGAGCATCTAATCAAATAGTTACAATTTTAGGAATTTCGTGAAATTTTTGTTTTGATTTTCATGATGTTGTTCTTGACAAAAAGGGAAAAAAATGTAAATTAAATCCTTGGGCTTCGGGAGCTGAACCTCCTACAACACTAGAGGTTCTAGAGGGTGGAGCCCCCGACAACACCAGGGGATTCAGAGGGTGAAGCCCCCTAGCAGGGGTTCCGGGGTAAAAATTCACCCGTTAAAACAGTATGCTATATTTTCTATTACATGGCTTCGTAATCGATTTTGGGCTTATGACTCATAATCTAATTAGGGTTTAATCAGTCACTATATATATATTCATAAAATACCTTATTATTGTAATATGTTCTCTTTATCTTCATAATAAAAAACTCGATTTATCTACCCGTAGATCATGTTATATTTATTTATAAACCACATTAAATTTTTATATTTTTTTTCAGTTTTACCATTCTCGTAATAACAAAACTCTTATCTAAAAATCTAAAAATAAATAAATGACTATACCTTACGCAAGTTATACAGAAGAAAATCGAAGAATTCTGGCACATCATAGTATTAAAATAAAATAAGTTAGTTATTGTCAACACTTAATTATATATTTAATTTTTGTCAACGTATGTCAGATACAACATGGCATAGTTCAATGCTCCTTCTTTTTTTCCATTTTCTTTGAGAAGCACTGTTACATATAGAATTAGCAGAAAAATCAACCTAATATCATCATATTAAGATCGTTGGGCTGAATAGCTGACACGTACATATATATTAGCTAGATTGTTAAGGACTTTAACTAATCACATTTAAAAAATAATGATCTAATTTAACAATTGAGCACAGTTTATTATTGATTAGATCAATCCAAATGTAGTATTATTATTTAAATTCTCAGATGGTCATATTGAATGATGAATCCAATTTAAATGTTCACTCGTATATGTAACATTTTGTTTTATGTGACAAGTGTACATGGTACAAAAATAGCAGTTCTTATATTCAATTAAAGCTTACTACTGTAGTTATAACATGGTCGACGTATATTCTTCTTAATATTATTTATACGGGTCACTTTTCTGGTTATTTGCAAGAATACGTGGATACTTATAAGAATGACAGATCGATATATACATCGATGATCGATCTTGCTGACGAGTGAGAAAAATATCTGTATGTACGTAAGTCATATAATATAATTAATATATATTTTTATGAATACAACTTATACGATCGATATCTATATCGATCTTTGTTTTGTGCTCATCTCAAACAACGTAACTTAACATGTCCGTGCACAGCTTACACGTACGATATTATATATTTGTGGTTTAAAATCTCAGTTTACTCGTACGTACGTACTCTACTTCTATACTTCGATCACAATCACACCATATATACATATGTATGCATGTACGTAGCACCAACTTAAATTAAAAAATACAAAAAAATGATAAAGAAAAAAGACGATTATATTCAAACTAATGACATGCATATTGAAGCATATATACCTGCCAAAATTGCTCAAGACATGCATCAATAAACACTTGTCAAGACGAAGAAATATTAAAAACGTCACATTAATTAGATTGAAGAGCAAAGAACTAGTAGCAGACTCATTTTCTTTGGAAAAAACAAAAAAAAAGTTACTAGAGTATAATTAGGTTAATTTCGTCGTATTCATTCGAAAACTAAATAACCTTGATTAGCATACATTAATTAATTAGGTTAATTTTTTCATGTATTAATTTCTGAATCGTCGATTTTAGGTATACACATATTTTCATTTCGTTATGCAAGAGGTTTAATTAACTATCTCCGTTTAATTTCTACATAGCTAATTTCTTTAATTATCAATAAAGTATATATGAAGAGTAGTGATCGAGTTCAACAAAAAATGTGAAGATCAAGTTCGTGTCATGTCTCTTTCGACAAGAAAAAAAGGCGACGTTAGTGTCACGACAAATCAATTATGTACGAAATCCTCTTTTCTAATCATAATTTGTAACTACGATAATAGCAAAAGCCTACATAAAATGATAAAATACAAAATATAATATATTATTATATTTTCTTAATCATAGTTTTATTCGTAATTTATTTATCTTTAGGGATTTTCCTTTTGCTACCTCTGAGTTTTTGACATTTCCTTTAAGTACCCAAGAAAAAAAAGTTATTCTTTTTGGTGCCCCAATACTCTTAGAAAAGTTCTTTCCGTAACCTTAATAACGCTTAAAGTCAAATTTCAGTCAAAGTTTTAATATCTCCTTAACAAGTAAACTAAAGGTAATTCCATCCACTTTCTATCAAAAGAAAGAAAGAAAAGCCCACACATCTCATTACGAAACTAGTAGGTAACATTCTACCAAAAAAGCCCAGCAGGTAACAAATTAGCACCTTCTCTTTTAGCAATTAATGAATTAGCATCGGTTTTGAAATCCAACCCAATCCCAACTTCTTCGAGCTTCAATTTGCCGAATCTCTTGCTGCTATACGAAACTAGCAGGTAAGGAATTAGCACCTTTAATGGCAGAATTCTCGATGCGAGAACTCTCAAATTCTCCGTAAAGATCTGAGAGGCCGCTTTCACTAGGTGTTTCGTGAGGTGGGAGCCAGAAAATTCTCCGTAAAATCCCTCGGAATCTTCCATCTGGTAGCAGCAATTGTACGCCTCGTCGTCCCTTTCGAGTTGCGTTTGAACCAGAGTCTCGAGCTGGAGGATCATGAGATGCTTCAATTCGCTCCGATTTGTGAAGAGCATCGAGCATCTGCCAGAACTGAGGAGCGTATTGGAGAGCGTGAACGATCTGTCTTTGTCGTTGTACCAATGCGGATCGGACTAAACGATTCGATGCTCATGATGACGGCGTACGAATTCTTGTGAACCCTAAATAGCTGGCGGACTAGCTAGTCAATGGAGATTATGCTCGCGCTACCCTGCATCCCATCTCGGTGATGTTGAACGTCTTCACGTCCGCCTGCATTTTGTATCGATTCAAGATACGCAACGTCAACGATGGGATCGACGCAAGGAATAATGAAAATTGTGGGCTTTTCTTCTTTGTTTCT
Organism: Fallopia convolvulus; assembly: GCA_964016875.1. Taxonomy (NCBI): domain Eukaryota; kingdom Viridiplantae; phylum Streptophyta; class Magnoliopsida; order Caryophyllales; family Polygonaceae; genus Fallopia; species Fallopia convolvulus. Next base: position 15,388,698 of record OZ024725.1, read on the forward strand.
TATTTTTTGGACGGAAAATGGATTAAATTGTCATTTCACTAAGTTTAGTCTACGGAAATAAACTTTTCAAAAGTAAGAGGGTACCAAAAAGAATAAGAATTTTTTTGTACCAAAAGGAAAAGTCGAAACCAATTGGGTACTAAAAGGAAAATCTCTTATTTTAATCAATTTTTCTATTAATTAATCGACTCTGTTTCTTACAAAAAATCTCATTTTCTTAAATTCAATCTAAATAGTTATATTAAATTATTATCATAATAATAAGTTTGGTGCAAATGAAACAAACTCTCATCCTGAAAAATGAAACGAATTCACTTTTTCTAGTTTGTAGTGCAATTTTCCTACCACTTTTTCACATTTGTATTTTTCGTATTTTTTGTAGTACACTTTTCGGATTGCACTTTATGTATATTATAATGCACTTTTCGTACTTTGTAGTGCATTTTTCAATTTTCAGGATAAGAGTTTGTTTCATTTGAACTCAACTCTAATAATAATATTATATTATTTTCATCAATTTTTTATTTAAAGTTTTAAAAATAAAAATAATGATCAATATTCTTAGATTTGAACCCTCGTTGATTCTACTTTCTACATTGTTAATAAATGAAATAATCAATAATGGACTCAAACTCTAGTAAGTTCTCAAGATGTAAAAAATAGTATGAAAACAAATCAGTGATTGTTTTAGCGATATAAACAAAATTTTAATTAGAAAGATTTTTCCTTTGTTTTAATATTGGATGAATATATTGATTCATCATGCCCAGGTGACATTTGTATTTTATTTTACAGTATACTTAGCAAGTTTTTTTTATCGACAATCCTTGGACAGTATTAAGTAATAATCCGTAAGTATTAAACTGCCACATCTTAATTAATCCACATTCACTTTGTACCCAAAATCCTTTTCCACCCAAAATCTATTTTTAATGTTCTTAAAATTCGTACAACTCTCTCTACTTTTTACGTTTTTCAAGACAATAAAAATTACTTTTCACCCAAAAAACCTTTTATACCCACAAGTGAAACAAGGCCTAAACACATAAGAATATAGAGTACTACCACAGTATGAACTATGAAGGACGACCGATGCAAGAGGATCAGCTTAATCCGCTAGCTGTAAATTTTGACTTTTTTGTGTTCATTACCCTGATTCCAATAATACATCAAAAACTAGCATAAATATGTCGTGCATGAATATTATTAATATTTTAAAGTGTCAAGAAAATTAAGAAAAAATATTCGATAATATTTTTAAAATACTAAATCTATTTCATTGTAGTGTCAAGCTAATTTTAAATAGTCGATCTTTAAAAAGATATTAAGAATTATATATTAAGGCAATTTTATAAATGAAATATGGATAAGGGAATTTTTTTAAAAAAAAATTAATAAAACAATAACACTATCTTTTATCGTAGTGTTAGGCCAATTTTAAATAGTCAATCTTTAAAAAGATATCGGAGATGATTAAAATAATTTTATATATGGAATACTTGTAAATAAAATAATTTTAGATTTTGTAATAATCAAAAAATGAGAAGGACATAAAGGTAATTAGCCAAATTAATTTTCTTACGTGGCATAGTTAGATGAACGACACGTAGGATAGAGAGATTCGACTTTAGTTATAATATATTGATATTGATATTTGTTTTTGTTTTTTTTAAGATCACCATTTAATAGATGGTAATTTAGACTAGCCTTTCTCGTAACTTAATATTTGTCTTGTTATTATTGTAATAACTTATTAAAAAAATAATACATCAAAATTACGGTTTTAGTTTCAATAGGGTTAAGAAAAAGACTCTATAGTAGAGTTGAGAAAGTGGTAACTATGGCCATTTAATTTCATTTTTTTATATTGACATGTTTTTTTTTAATTTACTAATTTACTATATGGTTTTGTTTAAGATTTATAGACAAGTCCCAAAAATTTATAGACAAGTTTTGTTTAAGATTTTTATCTAAATAAATAGTTTTTTCAATTTAAAAAAAACGTTACAAGATTTTGTGAATACTTATTATTTTAGTCAATTCAAACATAAATAAGTTAAAGGAAAAATGACTCTAAATATTCTCAAGTATCAACTTTGAACTAAAAATAATCCCAACTTTAAAAATTACTGCCATCGATACCAACTATCACAATATTAACTCAAAACGATACGAAGCCACTTTCCGATCAGAATTACGGCGAGATTGCTGACATGGCAATCGAAAATCCTATGTGGCAAAGTTAATATTTTACTTTTTATTTTATTTTTAATTTTTTTTGCCATGTCATTTTATATAGCCAAGTCATTAAAAATTTAGCCTAATAAAAAAGTTATAAACAAATTAGTTCCAAATCATTAAGCTCAGATTCCATTTCCATAAAAAAATCGAATGACAACCACTTTTATTCTTTAAACTCAAAACAAAAAATCGAAGAAGGAGAGAACTATCATGTAAGCAAGCGGGTAAACAAGAACGAAGAAGGAGAAGAGCATCGAAATCAAACGAAGAAGAAGAAGAAATCGAAGGGGCGCCCACCAGGGAGAGAGATGGAAGGTTGGGAACACGAAAGCTCCCATTCCAGTTCGAACTCGTTTAGAAGAGGGGCTCAATTCACAACTCCGACGTGCTTCCATGTTCTCCCTGCACCGCTAGAAATATGTCGATTCACTGCAAATTCGGGGAAGAAATTCTATATGGAAGGTAAGGTTTTGAAATTTCTCATTAAATTCTTCCAATTGTAGATTTAGGGTTTCTAAATTGGGGTAAATTTCGGTTTTCTAGATTAGGGTTTCTATTTTTTTTTTGAGCAATTGGATGTGTTGAAAAGTTTAATTAAGAAAATTTGGTGTGGATTTGTCTTGTTGAAACGTGCACATATAATGGATGTTGAAACGTAATATTATGCTCAGTTGAACTGAGAGCATTTATCCTTCAATAGATCAATTGCACAGATGATGGAGGTTGTTGGATTTGTCTTGTTCTCTCTCATTCAAGATGGGGAATTATTTAAAGTGGGAAACACATTAAGATCATCAATAGATACATTGTAACAACTCATACATCGTTGGAAGCTAAGATAGGCTCTTTGTTTTTATCACTTTTAAAATTTCTTAGGTTGCTGAACTGATTTAGTTTCTTTGTGTATTACAGATGAGTGAGAATCGCAAATATTTCAAATGGAAGGATGAGATTAATTATTTTAGAGGCAATATAAGTACTTCAAGGATGGGAATTGATGAAGATTATGGAATCCCTACGACCCATAACTCGCATCAATCGGATTTGAGAAATGATATTATGAAGATCCAACGAGATAATTTAGTCATGAAAGTTGTACTTGGATTTGTGGTAGTTATGTTTGTCATTGTGTTGATGAGAATTTGAAATTCTATGTAAGCTTATGTAATGAGAATTTGAATTTCGATGGAAGCTTATGTAATGAGAATTTTGATGGGATTGTAACTAACTATATGCACTCCCTACATTTGCTCTTCTTAACTCTTCAAAGTACCTCCCAACCTTGTTATAATGTTGTTCTACAAAATCATGTAACATTTTCAAAGCAGCCGTCATTACCTTATATGCAATCCACTTTTGAACGATGACACCATACCTCCTACTCACACTATCCATTATGACTTTTGCTTCCCATTGAAGGTTCTCTTTAAAACGCCCCAAATATTCTTTAGCAAGCCATTTTGATGTATGCAACCGATTCCGTTGCAGGTCTCTAATGCAAGTGTGTTCGATCTTAACCTTTCACACCATTAAACAACTCTCTATTTGATGCCATGATGCATAAAGGTAGAATGGACAATATTCCTTACACTTCACTCCAATTCTTCCATTGTGTTTGGGAAACACACCAAATGACAAACTATAGCCATTGGAGATACCATACCTTCTTACAGCTTCCTTAAATACAACAATGTTTGAGAATCTCAAACCAAATTCCCACACTAATTTCTTGAAATCTGTTTTTGGACCAACGGTTAGCTTGCATATTGTTCTCCTCCTTGTCTTAGCATTGTCATCATCTTCATTTTCAGACATGATTTCCATGTCACCGTCGGAGGCTCGTATTCATTCGATTGCTCTTCCATTTGCTACTCAATTTCTTCTTTGTATTCAATTACTCTATGTCTTATGATTTGAAACTCCTCATCAGAAATGTCCATTTCACGTTCATTCAAGCCAATGAAATCCACCTCGTCTTATTCAGATGATTCTTCAAGTTCATATAAAACTTTTTTTGCCTTCGAAACTCCTACTCAATCGCCTTTTATTCTTGTCAAATTCATCCTCACCACCAAATTCATTCTCAATAGTTTCTTCCTCATCAGATTCATCATTATTGGAGTCTTCCTCTTGAGACTCATATTCAGCAGAAGCATCATCAAACTCTTTCCAGTCCATGTCATCTTCATCAGATTCTTCTAGTGCCCTCCTTTCATCCTCAATGGGAATGCTTCCAAGGTCATTTGGAGTATCCATACCACCACAATCGTATATTCATAAATCTGAAAAGCAAAGCATATTGGTTTATATATATATATATATATATATAACTAATACAACAAGCATTTGAAACATAGACAAGTTGTTCTTTAGGGTATTTCAACAAATAGGTGGTGTGTTCTAAGACATTGACAAACTTCTTTGTTCTATATAACGTCCAACTACAATCAAAATTGATGGAATTCTCAAAGCACTTGGAGTCCCTAAAACATATCAACTAAAAACCCTAAACTCGTTTTGAAATTTTCACTTAAAATCCCTAAACCCTAAAAAGCGTAAACTCGAAATACTTACTTGGTCACACATAAGACAGAGATTCCAAGTCCACAAACACTCTCGATGTCCACAAATGTACCCCCAATGGTTCGTCGCTTGTTCTTCTTACAAGTTCGAATGGATGGGTGATGTACATACGTAAGTCGCTTGTTCTTCTTAATTAATTTCTTTTTTCCTTTGAGTTTAGTTTTTTTTAAGTTATAATTTGGGTTGGATAGTATTGTGGCTATTGTTTGATTTTTTATGATGGAAATGGAACCTAATTTAATGATATGGAACTGATTTGCTTATAATTTTTTTATTAGGCTAAAATTTTAATAACTTCGCTATATAAAATGACATGACAAAAAAAAAAATTTTTAAAAATAAAAAGTAAAATATTAATTTTGCCATATAGGATTTTCAATTTCCATGTTAACAATCTAGCCGGAATTCAGATCGGAAATTGATTTTGAGTCATTTTGAGTTAATATTGTGATAGTTGGTATCGTTGGCGGTGATTTTTAAAGTTGGGATTATTTTTGGTCAAAAGTTGATATTTCAAATTATTTAGAGTCATTTTTTCTAAGTTAAATTAAAATTCAAAATGTCGGCGTTAATAATAAGTTAAAATACAAAAAAAATGATACATAGGCGTGAAATAAATGAGAGATACATGGCAAAACAATACCTTCTTTAGCATTATTTTAAGATAAATACAGATAGATGGAAGCCTAGACGTGTGAGATTAAGAGACTCACGAAAATGGGGTCCAATAATTCTAAAAATCTAGAAAAGTAAATAGATAGATTATATTACCTTTAATTTGCTTAATCTCTATCTTCTTAACTATTGATGCATGGCCAAGTCACTACACTGGATAATTTTATTTATTCAGTAACAAACTTAATGTAGCATTTGACATTTATCGACCGATATGATACATTGATGTGTCCTGATGTAATAAATCGACGTGATTTTCTTTTATAGGATCCTGCACGGGATCTTTAATAATTATTTGATATACTTATTGTAAATAAGTATTTATTTCAAGTAAATATTAATAATTATTTTCAAATAAATCAAATATAACTTAATGTTAATAACTAAATATAAATTAAGCTCCAAATACTAAATAGAATAACCAATAAGAAAATATATTTGAAATAACTTAAGACTAAAATAAGAAAAATATGTTCGAAATAAATTTTTAGAAAGAAAATTCATATTGTAATATAGCAAGGATTTGCACTGGGTATACAAACAACTCAGTTTTCCTCTTCGTGCTTAAGTTTTTTGGAATTGGAAGTGAAAAATTGATCTTCTGAAGTTTGTCTCCATTATCATCATAGAAGATGAGCTTTCATTTGAAAACTTAGAAGGAGTAAGTGGTTCATTCGACGATACATTGCAGTATAGTTCAGGCTCAAATGCGGTTTTTGGTGTAGTTAAAGTGATGAAAAATAGCATAGAAGGATTCGACTTTAATTATAGTATATAGATATTAACTGATAAATAAAAATATTTACATAATCTGTATTACCAAAATTTTAACGGAATTTTTTTATATAAAAAATTTGTACATTTATTGAAAGAAAAATCTACATGATAAATCATGTTGAAATTTCTACGCATTTGAGAAAATTGTGATTAATCAAACTTCATGATACAATGATAAATCTATATACTATGCTATGATATTCTACATGAAACATGTTATTGAATCTTTTAAAATCTTGTCGTCATCATTTGTACTGCTTGAATAATTTATATTAGAAAATTGTCTTATTATTTTTCACATTTGGGATATTTATATACTGAATGAGAAGAAAAAATAATCTTGAAACTGTAGGGATGTACACATATATTTAAAATAGAAACAATTATTTTTACATAAAAATTCAAAAATTATTTTTAAGTAATTATTTAATATAAATTGATCCTAAAATACAATTATTTAATATATATTGAGCTTACAAAGTTATGTGCATGTTAGATATTGTTTAATGAAATCATTTCATATAAATTGAACTTAAAAATACAATTATTTAACAATTACTTAATAAAATTATTTTAAAATACAAATTGAACTACTCATTAAGGAAATATAATTAGTGAATAAGAAAAAGTAACCATGAAATTTTAGGGATATATATGCATAGAAGAGAATGCAATAAAGTTATTCCTTTTATATAATTATTTAATCTAAATTTATTTTAAGATACTATTATTTAATATTGGTTGATGTTAAAAAGTTACATAGATGTAAGCTAATTAAGAAAGATATAGTAATGATTTTATATACACTGATCTTGAAGAATTAATACCTTCTATAAAAATATATTTTTGTAGATACTAGGATTAGAAAAGGTAAGTATAATATGACAAATTACCAATAAGTAAAGTGATCAAATTAAATCGTATTTGAAAATTATAATGTGGTAGAATTAAGTAATATCTGAAGATTTAGATGAGCAAATTAGTAAATGTATAAATTATTTTGCTTAGGTGGCATAGTTAAATGATTGACACATAGGATTAAGTGATTCGACTTTAGTTATAGTATATATATTAGGATTGTCACAAGTACTATTCGATCGGATTTGCCTAGAGTATGGTTATTAGCCAATTATAAAGTGAAAAGGACAAACTGTTATCGTAGAATTCGAAAAAGTGACATCTGGGTTCTCTTAACCGCAGATTCAAATCTGCGGCCCATCTTCTTTTTTGGTAAAATGTTGGTCTGTTTTGGCCCTCTTCTTGGATGGACTGGTTTGTTGGTTTTTTAGTTGTTTCTTTTAGGCCCTGCTCGTGTTGTGGCTCTTTTCTTTTGTCTTTCTTGTGTTTGTGGGTTTTTTTTCTTTTGTTTGACATGTTCGTTTCAGGATCATGAGTTTGTGGTTGTGCTTGGGGTCGAGTTGTAGTTCTTGTTAGAGTTTGGTCGAGTGGACCTCATCTTGCTATTCGGCGGCACTATATGTCATGGTTTCGAACCCGCTGAAGTGTCATACTCGCCTGTTTCAAGCTTACCCATTGGTTCATGTTGCTTGCTTGGTGTCTTCCTTACCTTCTGCTTTGCTTGAGTTGTTTGTTCGTTTTTCATGTCGGTTTGCCCGGCTAACGAGCTTCGTCTCGGTCCCTAGCTCGACTTACTGGTGCTTGTTCAGTACTTCGATTTTTACCTATTTAAAAAAAATCAACGTGATTATTGATAGTACAATACGTACGTATTAAATTAATTACAACCATTATTTCTCAAAGAAATATATACGTATACTAAATTAAATCGATCGCTCAAATGCATGCACACTAGCTAAAACTTATGGATTACATAAAAATATATTGCACGCCCATGCTTGCAAATAATGTATGTACATAATTTTCAATATTCATGTACCGATGTAAGTAGTTGAAGCGTCGAATTCATTAAAAATTCGAGGTGCAAGCCAAGTTATATGTTATCATGATTTGAAATGTCAGTTGATGGATGGCAAATCGCATGGGAATCCATTATCTTCGTCATTGTTTATTAGATTATTATTCCACACTTACTTTTGCAAACAAACGTAGAAGAAAAAAGGACATTTAGGAGCTTAAAAAACTGTGGAATGGTAGTTTGTAGCTTTGAATTTTTGCAACAACCAAACAATTAACAATTATAATTTGATGGGGGCGAACTGAGAAAATATTGATGATGCTGACAACTGAGAGTCTAAAATGGATGGGCATAGTGGATGCATCCTATAGAGGCTAGGTTTTGTATAAAGAGTGCTTAATTTTATTGATCAATAGAAGAGAGTATTTATTTTAGTACATAGGAAGGCAATCATAAAACCCTAATACAAAATACTATCTAAAATATAAAAGATAGAATGATTAAATATAAGGAAAGATAATATGCTTAAGATATATCAATATCCCCCTGCAAGCTGGACGTCCGATCAGAAAGGCCAAGCTTGGATATCAATAAAGTGAACTGCGGTCGGCCAAGTGGTTGAGTCAGGATGTCAACGAGATGATCTTTGGTAGAGACATGTGACATCCGAAGAGAATTAGCCTGTACTTGCTCACGAACAAAATGATAAGCTAAGGCAATATGCTTCATTCTAGAGTGTAAAACCGGATTAGCGTTAAGAAAGGTGGCACCAATATTGTCATAGTAAATAACCGACCGAGATGGTAATTGAACACCCATTTCAGCAAGAACAAACATGACCCAAAGGAGCTCGGAACAAGCATCTGCCAGAGCCTTGTACTCGGATTCTGTTGAAGATCGTGAAACAGACTTTTGCTTGCGAGAACTCCAAGAGACCGGAGTACTCCCAAAATAAATAAGATAACCAGTAGTAGAGACATAATCATCTTTATCACCTGCCCAATCAGCATCGGAAAAACCATGTAACTGTAAAGAGGGTTGAGCAGAGATATGCACACCAAGGGAAGGCGTGCCACTAAGATATCTTAACAGCCGCTTTAAGGCTTCCCAATGAACCGAAGTGGGAGCTTGCATGAACTGAGAGAGCTTATTGACTGCGAAAGCAACATCCGGACGTGTGAGTCCTAAATACTGTAAACAACCAAAGCACTTGAGTTTATTGTAATTTGGAGCGGAACCGATTAATTTTTGAAAAGGGGACAAGAAATTGAGAGTAGGAGTAGGAAGCCCATTGATGAGATAAACCGCTGTAAGTAGGGCATGAGGCTAATGATCTAGCGGAATGCCGGAAAACGTCATTAATGAGAGCCCGGTCTCAATAATATGACGATGATGTCGTTCTGAGAGGCCGTTGTGTTCAGGAGTGTGTGGAGGGGAAGTCAGATGAGTGATTCCGGTTGCACCTAAAAAGGAACGAAGGGCAATATATTCCCCACCATTATCAGAATAAAGGACCTTGATTTTATGGTGAAAGAAATTTTCTACAAGAGACTGAAAAGTAATAAAGACAGACTTTGTTTCAGATTTTCGTTTGAGAGGATAAAGCCAGATATACTTAGTGTAATGATCCACAAATATGACATAGTATTTGAACCCATCATATGATAGAACCGGAGAGGTCCAAACATCAGAATAGATGAATTCAAGAGGATGTGTAGAACGAATGGTAGACGAAGCAAATGGAAGTTTGTGACTTTTATTAATATGACATGAAGTACAATCGGATTGAGAAAACAAAGAACTATCTAAATTGAACTTTTTATGAAAAAACTGAAAAATAGATGAAGACGGATGCCCTAGTTTGTGATGCCAGGAGGCGGCCGAAAGCTGATGACGTGCAGAGAAGGTGACAGGAGAAGACGTAGGGCAAACATAGACACCATCGATGCAAGGACCACTAAGAATGGTAGAACCCGTTTGGATATCCTTCACAAGAAAGCAGTTGTGTAAGAAAACCATAGCATAACGAGTTTCAGCAGTGAATTTAGAGACGGAAAGAAGATTTTTAGAAATGAAAGAGAGTATTTATACTAGTACATAGGTTTTGTATAAAGAGGCTAGGTTTTGTATAAGGAGTTGCTTAATTTTATTGATCAATAGAAGAGAGTATTTATACTAGTACATAGGAAGGCAAGCATAAAACCCTAATACAAAATACTATCCAAAATATAAAAGATAGAATAATTAAATATAAGGAAAGATAATATGCTTAAGATATATCAATACATCCAACCCATGGTTGGTGGGGGCCTCGGATTTGTCGTCAAGTAAAAACAGATAGCTTAGGCTCAAAAACGGTCAATTCGTGATCACTATAGTTTACAATTTCTTAAAAGCGAGAACTTTATACATAATTGGCGAATTCATAGGTTCATACGAATTTATTTATTTTCGCACAATATTTATGTAGGAAGAGCACTTATCCGAAAAAAGTACTTATTCAGAAAGAGCGCTCAATTTAAATGAGTGCAATTCCGAAAACTCCAATCCCCAAGCCCAGAAAAACTCGGCCTTTTTGGGCCTTAATGAGTTGTGCTAGCCCTCCGCAAATGACGCTCATCCTAAGAGAGAACGCTAAGGGAAAGCATGCTCCTCTAGCTTTTAATCAAGCAAGCGCTCTTTGCCTCCTTCGTCTTCATTCTTCGAGCTTGATCAGCTGCTAGAGCGCAAGAACTTATATCACCAAATCCGGCCTCCTTCCTCTCTCCCTTCCCGATTTCTCTCCAAATCTAACTCGAATTTGACTTGCTTCCCAAATCCGGCCTCAATGGAAATTGAAAATGACCCGGAAGATCCAAACCCGTCCAGGACATTGGCGGCGACTTTAGCTGGGACTTTGGAGGTGATCTCGGCGATGACCCAAGCAGCGGTTGGGTGAGGGGCGGGGGTGGCACCTTCGACCAAGGTGTTACAAATCCGGCTATGATATATATGGTTTGTTTTGAAAAACATATACAATAAAGGTCTTCTACTTCTTTTTTGTGTTTAATATTTTGATTTCAAACAAATTTACAAGTAACTTGATGTGTGATGTGAACCTACATGTCTTCGGTCCACGAAGGGCGAATCTAGGGCTCGAAATGCCCAGATCTTCTCCGACAATAGTAATCGGATAGGTACGAGTCAAATGGTATGGACTCGCGAGCCTCTAATGTTCGACGGAATGAGGGCAGGGCGAGGCAGAGATAAGAGATGTTGGCCCAAGAGAGGACCGACTAGACGGAAGGAGTTTGGAAGGTTTGGTGAAGTCGGGCCAAATAAGGAGGATTCTCGACTCTACTTAAAATTGGCTATATCATTATGAAGTTCGAAATATATAAAATGGGGCGTGGCTCCTTTATATAGAGGAGATCCACGAAACCCTAGAAGCTAATGGGCATGGTAGACTACGGTTAGTAAACATACTAGGCCCAACGTTCAAAGCCCATAATACTAATACTAGTAACTACTAAAACGGGAAAAGTGTAACTAAAACCCTAATGATCGACCTAATGTGTGTCCTCTTAAACACACACTCAAAAAACGAAAATATAAATAATATAAATAATACATAAATGAGACTATTTCCTAAGCCAAGGGAGTCTCCAAGCTCTAGGTCGTCTCAGAATAGTAGGAGTTGGGTTCGAGTCAGGGCAGGTCGCATCAATGTGTATGCTTTAATGTGAATGCGCGCATGTTTTCGGCTGATGTGTTAATGAAGTTCAGGTTAATTGTGGAGGGAAAGAGAAGAAAGAGAATGGTTTTGAGTGTAATTTGACAAAATCGTAGGTTAAGTGGCAGTGATGTGTTGGACTCGGTTTTTTCATATACGCGCAAGTGTAAAACACTCTAGTAAATCTAATCGCATGAGTGTCAAATTGGTCACAATATGTATAGTGCAAGTACCCAATTGAACATTCCCAAAAGTGAGGGGTTAAAATGACCAATTGGGAAAATGTCACGTATCTTTATATGTATTATGACTTCAATTAAGTGTTAACATAAACACGCATAACCATAAAAAAGTACAAAGAAAATTTAGAAAAAATAATCTGATCAGCTAAACCACATAATAATAATAATAATAATAATAATAATAATAATAATAATAATAATAATAATAATCCTCAGTGTGAGTTGTTGTTACTTAGGGCATGTACAAGAGTTTCTAAACTCTACTTTGCTTTGCGTACTTGTCCTCCTGGTATTTTTGAGGCGGCTCAGCGCTTATTCGTTGAGGCTCTTCGATCTTCTTTGGAGCGTATTGTTACTGCTTCGAGACCTGGGTTTGGCGATTAGCAATGGCGACTTGCCAACTTACCTTTTGCGTTTGGAGGATTCGGAGTTTATTCTGCAGGTGATGTTCGCCATTATGCTTTTCTTGCTTCTCGGTTACAATCTTCTGGTTTGCAAACAAAGCTTCTTCAGGATGCTGGCTTTGTTGGTCTAGGTCATGCCTTTGATGATGCGCTGAGTCTTTTTAATAGAATTGTGGAGTCTGACTTTTTGAGTAATCATAGTGAAGTCGCTACCTCTAAACTCATGAAGAAATTGGCAGATATATATTTCACAAAGGTTACTACTTCTGCAGAATCCACCTTTTCTTTATCTCCTGGGCAATCGGCGTTGTGGAGATTGCAGCAAGGAGATCACACCTCTGTTTGGCTTCGGGCCGTCCCCATCTCGGGTTTGGGACAAACGATGAATGCTAAGACTTACCGTTGTGTGTTGTGTTATCAATTGGGTCATTGGGTGTTCCTTTGTTCTCTATTTTGACACCATGCTCTGCTTGCTCCAGGATTTTTATCAGGGATATCTTTGGTGATCATGCAGTGTCGTGTGCTGATATTGTTGGTATTAAACATTGGCATAATGTGGTTCGGGATACCCTAGTTGATATTTGTTATCGGTCTGGGATTTCGGCAATGAAAGAGGTTGATATTGGATTGTCTGGCAGGAACGACGGAGCTCTCCGACCTGCAGACACGTTACTCTATTCTTGGGATCGAGGTCGTGATGTATGTGTTGACTTGACAAGATCTTCTCCTTTGACACAATCTGGTTTGTCTGACTTTGTTCCGCGACGGGTTGTGACTGGTGTGGCTGATGAAACCCGAAATAACGACTCGCTAGAAGACAAGGAACGAGGTTATTATATTCAATTATGCAAACACTTGCTTCTTTATTGATATTTCTCTTACAACGAGGTTACAAGCCATCGAGGCTGATGAACAATTGAGAATTACACCCTAGACCTCCTACATGTGTTCGAGATCTCGATCTAACAATGTTCGAGATCTCCTATTTGCTAGACGGTTCTATCACCTAAGTATCGCTTGATCGATCTTGAGGCGAGGTGGACATGAGAGCGTGGGGGGAGTCTTGTGAGATTGTGTAGCGAGGTCTTTGATGTGAACGAAGCTTCTGTATGACTTGAAGTCTTTTTGTGGACTTCACTTGTCTGTAGCGAGGTCTTTTGAGATGTTTCAATCACGTCGATCTTCAACGAGCAAGATAGTTCTTGAGTTTAAGGTGTTTTTCGACCCCCTCTTCTTACGAGGTTCTCCTCTATTTATAGAGGATTGGGGAGTCGATTTTTAGCCAAGGTCCGATGTGGGATGCCCGAGGTGGGGGCTCTTGATTGGTCCGGGGGGAGACGAATGGTGATTGGTTCGGGGAAGCGGCATCCTTGAGTGGTCCGTTCGGGCGGGGGTGTCAGCAGAGTCGGTGGCGAGGTTTAGACCTCGCCCCAGGGATTCAGAAGACCTTTTGGAGATGGGGATGCTTAAACTTAAAAGGCACGCACTTGTGGGTCGCAAATTCATCCTTGGGAATCCCGTTGTGTCTATTCGTTTATTGTACCCCGGGCCCAGTTGTCATTTTACTATTTTGGACATCATCACAACCCCATGGCCTGGGGGTCTCGCCCCGAGAGCCGCAGGGCATAAGTTCTCTGGGGACGCGGGGTGCGGGGTGTTATAAAGGTTGGGAAGTTCTCTGCGAGGTGTAAAGTTTTCGAGGTTGGGAGGGAACTTTGCGAGGTGTAGAGTTCCCGAGGTGGGGAGGGCATTCTGCGAGGTGTGAAGTTTTGTACTTAGGCGTTCGTCCTGTTCTGGACGGATGAAGCCCCCTGGGCCAGCTCGCCATACCCTGCTTAGTGGGCCGTCCAGGTGAGACAGGCCCAATAATCATTTCGGGAGCGGGGGAGGCCTAAATGTGCTCTTTATAAGGACGTATTTCACACGCCTTCCCCCATCTTCTATTTCCAACATTTTCGCTCTTTCTCTCTCTTCGTCTTTTCGGTTTCCTGCGAGCGGTTTCTCTTGACGTTTTCCGAAGAGCCTTCGCCATTTGCCAGTTGCACCACCGCCTTTTCTTCGCCGGCTTTAAACAAGTAAGTTCTCGACCTTCTTCTTACGGTCTTTCGGTGTTTTTTGCCTTTGATTTTTCCTCGCTCGCTTTTTTGCTCTGCGTTCTGTAAGGGCGACGGTGTGTCGCCTGGTGTTCCGCGCCGGTGTCACGGTGGCGAAGCGGCGGTGGTAGTGTTGCGTGTGTCTCTGGGCGTTGCCCTTGTCATTTTTCTTCGTTCTCTCCTTGTTTCGTTTTGAACTTGGGTGGGTGACGGTGATTTCTGAGTGTTTCTTGTGGGCGGTATGAGACGGTGGTGTTGAGGGTGGTTCTTGCCCTGGTGTGGTGTCCTTGTTTCCTCTTTGCTTTTCTTCTCCTCCATTTTCTTTTCACTTTGCCTTTCTTTTTTGCGTTGCGCTTCGGGGGGCGATGGTTGTTTCCTGGTGTGTTTTGCTAGTGTTGCGGTGGTGGGACGGTGGCGGCAAATGGTCACCACCGTCAGACCGACGCCACGCCCCTGAAGCCATTCCCGTTAGGTGACGGTTGAGTTCGTGCCTTTTTGTCCGCCATTTTTCGGAACTTGAGGTCCTTGGAAACCCAAACGTCATGATGTCCGACTGACGGGACGTTTGGGTTTCCACCGCTGGCTAGCATTCTTCTTTCTCTTTCTTCCTTTTGGCGCTTCAAATTCTCCTCCGCCGTCCTATCTTGTCAGAGTAGCTTCTAGGGTGCCACATGGCCTTCTTCCCCCATGGCCTCGCGTTGTCTTTCCTTTCGAAGTTATGGCCTCGCTCTTTTCTTCCCTTTGTTGTGACCTCGTGTTGTTTTTTACTTTGGGGGTATGACCTCGCGCTTTTCTTTCCTTTGTTGTTGTGACTCCGTGTTGCTTTTTGCTTCACGGTTATGACCTCGTACTTTTCTTCCCTTTGTTGCGACCTCGTGTTGCTTTTTACTTCGGGGTTATGACCTCGCGCCTTTCTTTCCTTTGTTGTTGTGACCTCGCGTCGCTTTTTGCTTCGGGGTTATGACCTCGCGCTTTTCTTCCCTTTGGTTATCTTGTCCGATGTCTCATCGCTTATCTCTTTTCCAGGTGCTAGCCTCCCGCGGCCTGGACGTCGTTTTTTCATGCCTAGGAGAGCTTCTGTGAGCCCCCCACCTGGTTTCGTGTTCAAAGTTCAAGAGGGCTTTTACGAGGAGGTCTCCGAGTCCGTGGGAAGCGCAAAGCCTAGCGACTCCCAGAACCCAAGGTCGCCTTCGCTGATTTTTAGCGACCCTTCTTCTAGCAACTCCGAGGTCTCCATTAACTCCCGCTTTTTCTGACATCGCGCGTCGTCGGGTGTTGAAATGGCCTCGTCTTCCGTCCCTGATGAGGCCGTTGTTGAGGTTGAGGCAACGTCGTCTGACCATTATGAGCCCGCGGACTTCGATGCGGTGTATATTACCGATGTCGTGTCCCGCGTCCCACCTATCCTTGAAGAAAGGATCCCCATGTCCTCGGATACACGCGAGGCTTTTTTGTCCGAGGGAATGCCTACCCTGCTGGAGCCCAAACATCTTGCGGACATTGCCAAGAACTTTGTCTGGCCCGAGGGGATTGAGCTAGCGCCTCCTGAAGAGGAGGGGAACTCCTTGGCGTCTTATGAGAGGTGTGTGGTCGTGCACCTATTCAGCCTTCAAGCGGGCTTCAGGTTGCCCCTGGCCCAACACATCGTCGACTTCTTGTGGGCCATGCAGATCTCCCTTGCTCAGTTGTTTCCTAATGCTTGGAGGCTGTTGTGCGCTTACACGGTTCGCAGTCGCGAGATTGGGGACGGGTCGAACGTCGATAATATGTCGACTTTGTTTCTAGCGAGGAAGGAGCAAAAGTCTTGTCTCGTCAACCTTAGCTTGTCGGGTATCAAGATTACCACGAATGTTTCGAACGTCGGGCCATGGAAAAAGAATTGGTTCCTGGTTCGGGACGTCACCGGGAGGTATCTCAATTTCCCCACGGTGCTCGGCAACTTTGTTCGGCAAGTAGGTCCGCACACGGTCCCCGAATTCAAAGTGCTTAAGGCACGATATGTCCGTTGAGTCAAGCTCCGCATTGGAAGTATTTAGCACAGGATCGGCTTGAACGGGCCGGTCTGAGCCTCGCCCTTCCCGCCACGTGAGGGTAGCGAGGGTATTTAATTCTTCTTTCTTTGTTATATATGTATTTTTGTTTGTCCTCCTTTGTCAGATAGCGAGGTCAACAGCCTCGCGATCCTAGTTTACTTCAACGTCGTTTTTTTTTCTTAGAAACCTCGCTAATCTCACCTCGTTTCTTTGTTCTTTTTAACTTACTTTCATGTTTTTCTTTGGCAGTGGATCTTTTGCGCGCTCTTACCTCGAAGTCACAGGGAAAGAAACCTGTGACTTCCAGTTCTACATCCCCGGTTCCCCGAGCTCAAACGGGGATAGTTATCAAGGACCCGACTCCACCAGCGAAGCCGCCCCCTCAACAGTCGAAACCTACACCCCTGCCGCCGAAGACGTCCGGGGAGAAGATCATTGGGGAGGTCCCGCCGAAGGGGGATGTCGTGAATAAAGAGAGTTTGCATCTCGGCTTGGTTATGGTTTCTTCCTTTCTCCTTTTCTTCTCTTGGAGAATTGGATAAGGATGATGTAGCGTTGCTGAAGTGTGTGCAACAGTTCTCTAAAACTCAAGACATTGGTGCTCGTGTTGCTGCTCATATCTTCACCAAAATAGGGCTATAGCTAGAGGAGTGGGGGCTAGATTGTATCTCGACTTCCCACTAATTTTATGTAAATTGTTTGATTTTGTAAGTTTTTATCCGGGCATTTCAGGTCGTCGCCGACCATCTCCGGTCATCTACAGCTGCATGCTGTTTCATCCTTTTCCACACTGTGCAGCAGTGTGCGATCTGTTTCACAACGGGGCGCGGCTTCTGGACGTCGTGCGATCTGATCAACAGCGAGGGTTCTACATCGTAGCTTCTGGACGTGCGATCTGATCAGCAGCGAGGGTTCATCGAGGTTTTTGGACAAGGGTTACGCTGTGTGCCTACGTTTGTTGTGTATTTCAGGTTTGTGGTGCAATTCAAATTTGGACATTTGTGCAATTCAGGGTTCAAATCAGGTTACGCAGTGTGCGACGTTTGTGGACGTTTGGACGAGAGTTAGGTAGTGTGTGAACGTTTGTGCAATTCAGGTTTGTGGTGCTATTCAGGTTTTGACGTTTGTGGTGGTGAAAGCCAAGGTTTTACTGTCCTTTTGTGAAATTCAGTCTTTTGTGGTGCAATTCAGTCTTTGTGCAAGATCTTTTTCTTATCTTCCAAATTCCACCTCCTATTGTGCGGTTTCACTGTCCTTTTGTGGGTCTTAGTGGGTGTCAAGATGGTGGAGGGCAGGGCTTACCAAGACTTCGTTGATCACTCATCTTCGTGACCGTCATTGTAACTTTGATGCTCAGGTAATCACAAGGCACTCCCTTTCTACTGATCTGGCTGTTTTTAATGATGCTGAGGTTACTTTTAAGTATATGGGTATTTGGTTGTATGGGGTTTATTTCAAGATTCATACTCTTCGTTCTAAGTGTCGTCATGGTAGTGACTTTGTGACGCCACCGGACGTAGGGGATGGTATTGTTAGATTTGTGCTTTATGATTTTACCAAGCCCCATGTTGACACTTGTCTTGAGCCTCTTGATCCTATTGATGTGCATGAACAACATGGTGGCTTTACTGTCACTCTCCTTGACAGTTTACTTTCCAGACAATTACGCACTGTAAAATCCATCCCTCCTAAGTGTCGCTTGGGTTTTTCTCGAGTTTTGAAAAGTACTCTTGATAAGGTGACTTGCAAGTCTGATGACATTTCTGGTTGGGTTAGTTTGTTAGTGTTACCTCTTTGTATCCTTAGAACCTTTTGTCCAAGGAGTAATCTTGAGTGTAAGTCTTCTATCAAACGGCAACGACAAGAGGAGAGTATTAATAATGCTATTCGATCTTGGAGTGAGCCTGGTGGTAATTTGCAGCTCGTGAGGGAAACTTTGGCTGATGTTTCTCCTCCTTTGATGATATTGATGAAGGCCTTGAGCTGGGTGATCGTAATATCAAGAAGTGTAAGAGGAAAATTTGTGATGGTCATTATACTGCTGCAATCAGAGTTCTTTCTTCTTCAGGCATTGCTCCTTATAATGATGCCACTCTTGAGGACTTGCAGGCTAAACACCCCTTCTCGCCAACTCCCTCCTTGCCAAGTATACCCATTGATCAACATCACCTCGTTGCTTCACCGGTTATTGTTTTGGACAGGATTAAGAGTTTTCCTCGTGGCACGTCTTGTGGAAGGGACGGGTTGCGTGCTCAACACCTTATTGACTGCTTGAGTGGTGCTGTTGTTGCTATTTCTGATGAGTTAGTAGCCTCTATTTCTCAAGTTGTTAATCTCTTTCTTGATGGGAAGTGCCCTAAGGTGTTAGGTGAGTATATTGCTAGTGCTCCTCTAACACCGCTCGTCAAGCCTGGTGGTGGAATTCGTCCTATTGTTGTGGGTACTATTTGGAGGCGCCTTGTTTCAAAAGTTAGTGTTGTTTTGATTGGCCATTCTTTGAGTGGTTATTTTGATGGACTTCAATTTGGTGTTAGGGTGTCTGGAGGTGGTGATGCAATTCTTCATGCCATGAACCGGTTAGTTGAGGATCGTGGTGAGGATGTTGGTCTTTCCATGTTGTTGGTGGATTTTAAAAATGCTTTCAACTTGGTAGATCGTGAGGTTATGTTACGGGAAGTTCGTCTTCATTGCCCTACTATTTTCCGTTGGGTTGAATTTTGCTACTCTACTCCCGCCAGATTGTATTATGGGGAGCACACCTTATGGTCGTGTCAAGGGGTGCAACAGGGTGATCCCCTTGGCCCTCTGCTTTTTGCTTTAGTGTTGCATCCTTTGGTGTGTAAGATCAGAGACACCTTTGACTTGTGTTTGCAGGCATGGTACTTGGATGATGGTATTATTATTGGCGATACTTTGGTTGTGGGGAAGGTTTTAGAGTTGATTATGGAGGACGGACCTCGTCTCGGTTTACATCTCAATGTGGACAAAACTGAAGTTTTTTGGCCTAAGGAAGACTCTCGAAGCGAGCTTGTCGGGGTTTTCCCGCCTAATATTGCTAGGCCTCTGCATGGTGTTAAATTGTTAGGTGGGCCTGTTAGTGTGGATTTTGATTTTAGTAGTGCCCTTGTGATGAAGAGAGTGGACAAAACCATTGGGCTTATGAATACGGTTGCTAAGATTAATGATCCACAGTGTGAGTTGTTGCTCCTCCGTGCTTGTACTGGAGTTTCCAAACTCTACTTTGCTATGCGTACTTGCCCTCGCGTATTTTTGAGTCGGCTCAACGCTCTTTTGACTTGGCTCTTCGTTCTTCCTTGGAGCGAATCGTTATTGCTTCCGGGCCTGGGTTTGGCAACTGGCAATGGAGGCTTGCCACCTTACCCTTTGCATTTGGGGGCCTTGGGGTTTATTCCACTGGCGATGTCTTGCATTATGCTTTTCTTGCGTCGCGGTTGCAGTCTGCTGAATTGCAGACTAAGCTTCTTCGGCAAGCTAGTGTCGTTATATCTGGAGCAACTTTTGATGATGCGGTGGAAATTTTTAGTAAGGCTGTGGAGATTGACATTTTGAGTAATCCGAGTGAGATCGCTGCCCCCAAAATCATGAAGAAACTGGTAGATATATATTTCACAAAGGTCTCCAAAACGGTAGAAACCACATTTTCATTATCTCCGCGACAGATAGCATTATGGAAATCTCAACAGGGGGAACACACCTCTGATTGGCTTAGGGCGATCCCGATTTCGGGTTTGGGTCAGACCATGAACGGTAAGACTTATCGATGTGTGTTATGTTACCGTTTGGGTGTTCCCTTGTTTTCTGATTCGAAGCCATGCTCTGCTTGCTCCCGGGTTTTTGTCGGAGATATCTACGGAGACCATGTTGTGTCGTGTGCTGGTATTGTTGGTATTAAACATCGACATAATGTTTTTCGTGATGCCCTTGTAGATATTTGCTATCGGTCTGGTGTTTCAGTGGGTAAGGAAGTGAATATTGGGTTGTGTGACGGGTAGAATCAACCCCTCCGTCCTGCGGACATGTTACTCTACTCTTGGGATGGAGGGCTTGATGTATGTGTTGACTTGACTGGCTCTTCTCCCTTGACATCATCTGGGATGTCTGACTTCGCGCCTGAACGTGTAGTGGTTGACGCAGCTCGTCGTAAACGTGTCAAGTATCAAGCTAAGGGTGCTGCTATTGGGTATGGTTTTCTACCTTTCTCCTTTTCTTCATTGGGAGAATTGGATAAAGATGTTATCTCATTGCTTAAGCGGATACAGAGGTTCTCTAAGACTCAAGATATTGGGGCGTCAGCTGCTGCACACATTTTCACTAGGATCAATTTTGCTATAGCTAGAGGAGTGGGGGCCCAGATTGTATCTCAGCTTTCCACTAATTTTATGTAATTTGATTGACTTTGTAAGTTATAATAATAATCAAGTTTGAAGAATAGGAAAAGAACTTAATTAGTGTTGTAGATGAAGAACTGTACGATTGTTTGGGGAATGTTTGTGTTTGAAATTAAAGTCAAGATACGGCCGGCGGGACGCGGGAGGAAGTGGCCAAGTGGGGGGTCAAAATTGGAAATTTCGTAGCTTTCCCATTCAAGTCTTCGTCGGCGTCAAACACTCAACACCACACCGACCAAATCTCACTTGACGTCCACGTGTCAAGTGTTTATGGGATGAATCTTTCCTTCAAGCTATATTCTCCCAAATTGACTAGAGAAGGTGTCGAGGTAAAGACATAAACCTAAGCCCTATACGAGTTTGGTCACAAAACATTGAACAAGAATAAGTTGGCTTGTACGAAGTTTCAATGGACTTGCTCTTATATGTCACACTAATAAACAAAACCGTCTTTCTCCTCTCCTCTTCGATCCTGAAAATACAAACCCTAAAAATCTCCAATGATATAATCGGCCTTAATTTTGAAGTTTTATTTTTCGATTTTGGCTTTTATTGGACATCATAGTAAGTTATAATTACACTAGCATTTATCCACGATGATATAGATCAATGAACGAAATTCCTTAAATCCATTGCTTAATTTATTTCTCCATATCATATAAATTGTGAAAAAAAATAACTGTACTAGGTGCCCAATGGAGCAGAGTTTTATGCATTCATTTTTATTTATACAATCACCAAAAAATAAAAAATACCGCCAAATAATGCTGCAGATGGAACCATGAATCATGTACAATGAAGCTTAGCTTATAATATAAAACAGAAGACCAAATATATAGACAAATCCTATTCAATGAGTGCACGTACAGAAGAGCTATCGTTTGGTAAGCAGTCCCTGTGTCAAGGAGGAGAAGTCGTAGTCATGGCCAGACACCGGTAACATTGGACGACCCCGCCAGCTGGCTCCACCTGGCACTGATGACGGAGCTGTTCCTGTACCATTTAGCGCCGTAGTTGTACCTCCATAGTTGCTGTACATAAACATAATGCACAAATTCAACAACATTTTTCATGTATTATGTCTTGCATCATCATTCACAAATGCTACAGTACAATGTAACATCATTTTATCTCAAATTTAATGAAGTCATATATCGGATATTCTAACCTATGCCTTGGTCAATTCCTTCATACTTTACATGTGATCTTGCTTAACCAATTAATATTATCGGTTTTTCTAACCTTAAGAACCTTGTTTTGGAAAGCACCTTCAGACCTTGTTTACTGAAAGATTTTGTTGTAATTTAGGGATTTTATCATCACTTTCACCTTGACCAAAGATTTTCTAACCATAAGAACCTTATTTAGGGATTTTATATTTTTTTCCAGGCATTTATTTTTAGGGTAATCATATCCAAAAGTAGGATTCATATTGTATGCCCTAAAGGTTAGAAAGACAGTTAATATATTTACCTGTATGTTCTATAGGAAGCAACATTGTTTCCAGTGAAATATGGTTGTTGGAAGTTCTGCATCTGCCACAGAGAGATGAAATCAAATAAGATTTTGCTATGAGAATATATACAAATAGAAGAAAAAAAATAGAAACATTTACTGGTTTTCTCAACCACCTGCATAGTTTTAGGCATCTTAGATTGCACTACGCTACCATTGAACTGATGTTTCTGCATGTTAGCCGGTTGTTTAGCAGCAGACATGAAACGGCTATCAGCTTGATTAAGCATCTGATGAACAGAAACTCCATTTGATGAAACTTCCTACATGAAAAAATCCATATGTTAATATAAGTTGAGAGGAGAGTACATTAAAAACCAATGGAAAAGTGATTCAAGGAGAGGAAATCAAACCTTTGAAGAAGGGTTTAGCACAATAGCATTCTTCACTGGCCTTTGAGCTTGGACAGAGTTCTTTGATGTGTCTTTCAGAAAGTTTGTTGCTGAGATAAGACCATTCTTTAGAGGAAAGTTTACTGTTTTAACCTCGGGATGGATCTTGCTTTCTGATGGCTTCACTATAATTGTTTCATTTGGTGTTGCTAAAATGTCCTCAGCTGCAATTTGTTCAGATAAGCTTAAGAGAGGAGTCACATATTTTAAAAAAAAAACTACGAGGATAGTTTCACCATAAACCAGCAGGAAGACGAGGAAATATTCTACCAAAATACTAACTCCGTTCAGAATAGATTATCATTTTAGCCATTGACATACTATTAATGAATTCAATCATTAAACAAAACTAATCTAAACGTTTTCTCAAATTTACAATTTCTTAAATACTCACATCATTGTAACTGATGAATAAAGAGAGTTTGCATAAAAAGAATAAATATACGCACTTTCCAATAACAAATCTCGTAACACATCAATAAATCTGTACCTGAAATCCTAAGACGACAGACAATTCTTAACAAAATTACAACACTACAATGACAAACTTTTCCATAAGGAGTTAGTGTAGTTTAAGTTAGAGGAGAGGGAACTTACAATCAAAATCAACCCATTTATTTGTGATAGAAACCTCCAACGATTTGGAATCATCCACAGAAAGCATTCTCAATAGTTCATCAGCATAATCAACCTTTGGAGGATGTGAATTATGGATGGAGTTAGCAC
This sequence comes from Fallopia convolvulus, assembly GCA_964016875.1. Taxonomy (NCBI): domain Eukaryota; kingdom Viridiplantae; phylum Streptophyta; class Magnoliopsida; order Caryophyllales; family Polygonaceae; genus Fallopia; species Fallopia convolvulus. Next base: position 15,412,376 of record OZ024725.1, read on the forward strand.
CTCTGTTTACATCACTCTCTGATCTCTGAACAATACCATTTGCTTTGTTATTCAGGGCGACCTGTTCAGTAGATCAGCCACATACATAAGCGGGTTCTGTGCAATTGTATTGGGAGCATAACAACACAGACAATGCCATCCAACCAAGACAGAATAAATATAATTCTCTCACTTTCCAACGAAAAGTTTTTTTTGAAAAATCATGTTACTGGATATGGTTCTATAAGGTTTCCAAAATGGTGAACATGAATCACCAGTGAATAAGGTTTATTGTGCATAGCTACACAAGTTAAACCACTGAGATTAGTATTTGCTGCACAATTCAAAATCAGTTTATTTATTTACCTGTGTTGATACAGCAGAAGCATCAGAATCTACTGAAGTTTGATGATTGCCCATGTACTCCTGATGTAGAGCCTGACTCTTATTAATATCCTTCAGTGAAACACCATTTTTTGACATTGACCTAGAAAATGATGCATCTGTTCCTTTATTTTCCATTGAGGATGAATCAGTACTCATTCTCTGTTGATGCAGATTTTGATTGATCTTAGCATCTCTAATCCCATCACGGGAACTAGGTCTAGATTCATATCCTAAATTCACATCTTCTTTAATCTTGGGGAATGCTCTTCGTTTCTCATCCATTGGGATCCATTTTTTCTCAACATACCTAAGGAATTTGTTTAGATTTTGTAAGAAGACGAAAGAACCTCATATGCTAAAAAAAAACTTAGCAAAACAACTAAAATTTCTATAAGATACCAGTTTTCTCACAAGTCCGTACTTTGCACGAATGAAATTCTCAATTCCAACTCTATTATGATTCGGAGGTAACTCGGCTTCCCAGTACGCATTTGACTTCCCATTCCCCATTGCTGCAAGGAAATAAAACAAGCTTCACTTCAATATCACATTCCTAAACTGCTGGGCAAATATCAACCAGATTATTATTAGGAATCTTGTTGAACTAACTTACTTTGCATAAATGCAATCTGCTCCGGGAGCCATGTATCCAGCATGGCAGATCGCACCTGCAACAAGATTAACATTTTTTAAGAACATTGGCAACTGACTGTATTAAGACTTCAGAAGACTAAGGATGTGTTTGGATTACCACACTTAATGCATTATGTTGTTTTAAATTGCATTATATTGACAATTTAATGCAACTTAAAATCGTTTGCACATGATGTCTCAGTCAGGACCCATTAGTAACCCCACCACAAAACTCTCATCCACTACTTTTTTCATTGCAAGAAACATGCTCTTATCCCAATACAACAATAAATAGCACCCAAATAAGTAAAATCCAGCACTAACAAGAGCTATCCAAGTCATCCATCACCAAACCACTATCTATAGTTTTCTGAAAATGAGAACTCACACTTAATACAGTAGAAAGAAACATCAATTGAAATCATGTTTAAGGGGATCCACTTATACAACTAAGAATTCTAGTGAAGAAATAGTTATGTTTGAGAACTGACAAGTGAAGAGATTCTAACCTTTGATATGTGAACACCAAGGCTCCGATGGATTCCTGAACACTGTATGCATATGAATATTCCCAAATTCACACTTGCCCATCTTGGAGCTCTACCAAAAACCGCAGAAAAATCAATAAATACAAAGATGAATTGAAATTGAAACCCAATTGCTAAGAAAAGATTCTGGATTAAATACTTGGTTTTGCAATCAGCACACTCCTTATTTTCTGGCAATCTCAGAAGCCCCTCCAATATCTGGATACAACACAGAATGCATAAATCAATTCATAAGCAAGACGGTATGCTTTATCGGTATCACATTAAATATGTGTGTGAATTATACATTGCAAGGCAATCCAACAAAGACAAACAATGTTCTTAATGGCGAAATTGTCAAAATACCGGCTTCCGAAGACAATTGAAGTATCACTCAGAATAACAAATAACTTAAAAGAATAATTTCTTTTCCTCTACTTTTGATCCAACAGGCTTAAATAAACAGGAAAGAAAAAACATTCCAGAGCCCTTTCGGCGTTACCCACTTCTTTCCTAAGCTAAAGAACATAACTTGGAGATCTGGGCTCTTTCAAGCGAAGCCAAATGAATCACCCAGATAAAGGAATGAATCACAATTTCAACTTAAAAGAAAGGGAAACCGTAGAAATCTAGCCGAAACCCATGATAAAGGAGCGGTTTTGAAACAAAATTGGAACGCTGAAATCGAGAGTGAAAGAAAAGAGGAAGACCTTGGTGTGCTTCGCATCAAGCTCTTTAGTAACGGTTGTTTTCCTGTTCATGGCAGCGGAGAGAGGGGTAAAGATTAGGACTTGAAAGGTGGATTTTTTTTTTTTCTTGGTGTCTCGAAATTCTCTGGTTTAAAAGGGGTTTTTTATATTGTTAGATTGGTGTTACTAGTTGGAGGAGAATCTATAGAGTGATTGGAGAGCGGAGAAAAAAGATTGAAGATGAAGAGCTTGACTTTGCTTTTACAATGGCGAAGGAAGGAAGGCTTTTGTGGTGGTTCATCCGCCGTCTCCTTTTTCTTCTTGTCTTCTTTTAGCGGCCACTTGGTTAATGATTGGGCCACCCCTCTATATTCAAACTTGGAAGTTGGACGTTGTGTACTGTTTCAAATGTAAAAGATTTTGCCAAAACATTTTACAAATGCTACTGCCAAAGGCACCCCCAACTATATATACACGAGGCTTATAAACAAACTATCCCATGGATAAAGTCCATGGCGGATCCAGGAATGTCCAGAGGTGACGAGCCTTAGATGATTAAACTAGTTTAATATATTGAGCAAGTACATAAACATTAACTGTGGACGAAGTAAGCTAGTACAAAAAAATTAACTAAAAGTAATTTAACATAAAAAAGGTACAAATCAAGTTAACTTTGATTCTACGCTACATGATAATTAACAAGTACGAGCTTCTAAATTTTGAAAACGATTCAAAATAACGTACTTCGTTATTTATAGTTGCAAACATCTTCATCTCGACAAGTTGTCGGGACCTGATGGAATGGCATCATAATTTTACCAAAAATATTGGTCAATGATAGAAACTTGGATGATTAGAGTTGTGAAATGTTTCTTGCTACATGGGATAAACCACTTTAGTTATATACTAGTATATATTTTCGAACCTTGTACGGGTTTTTCTTAAATAAAATATTAATAATAAAATATTTTCAAATGTATTTATTATCCCAGAAAAATAATTATGTAAATGCTTAAATATAAATTTTTTTATGATCCGCGTAAAAAGATAAGTCAGTTATCATATAACTAATGAAGATCTTTTCATATAAAATAACAAATGATTGGATTATAATAATAACCAAATTAGCAAGGAGATTGCTAGTAATATACATTTACAAAGATATCTATTCAATTAAGATATCTTCTTAGTTCCTTGAAAAAAAAGATATCTTCTTCGTTAAAAAAACGATTCTATCAAAAAATAAAATAAATATTCTAAAATTTGTATGATAGCATAAAAAATATCCTAATGACCTTCCTATTTATCATATCCAAAAATAAAAGATTGTTTAGTAATGAGATTTTTTATCCTATATTCTAAAAACATGGATAAGAATTTATCATATCTAAAAATAAAAGATTATTTTTTTCAAAGGGGTGGTGTGGTCTAATCTAAAAGCGACATGTGTCGTTTAATAATTTTTTTAACATCCGCTTTGGATTATAGTTATGATTCCTATTCCACCTTCATCATATATTGAAGCGTGAGTTGTTGAGTTTATAGATGAGAACAAAATCTAGAAGTTGAAACGGTTAAGAGATTTGCTCCCACCTCATCTTCTAAATCAAGTATGTGATAGTAGCGCGCATTTCTATAAATGATATTTTGAATAGATTGTACCGTTGGTCTAGCAAAAACTGTTGGTTCGATCACAACTAAATCGACAATGATTCTACTCTAAAACCATCAATCCCATGATCATCCAAATTGGAATTGGATTTGAAAGCTGGACACACATATCGAGGTTAAAAATATTATTTGGAGGTTATGTCAAGGCGAATTGCCAACAAAAAGTTGATTGCATGCGAGACATATTTTAGTCCCTTTGGAATGTCAGTTTTATTCATTCCATTATAAAATCTCCCATCATCTTACAAATACATTATGAACAACATGAACACTAGATATTTGGGGATTATCATGACTCATGGCAATCAAGATAAGAATCAAGGAAATTGTGTTTGAACTCTACAAATTACTTTCAATTCTCAAAGCTTATGATATCTTTGTGGTCATATTGTACAAAAAGAATAAAATGATGTGTGATTATCATCCTATAATAGGTGATTTGCTCCCATATTTGCACCAATAATACTCTGACTGGAATAAGGCGAAAGCTAGTGAATATGAGCAAATGTTCGATTCCACGACAACACCTATTTTACGGAGGAAGAGAAGGGGAAAGATGAAGAGGAATAAACCAAAACCTGGATGGTCTAAACTTAATTTTGATGGTTTCATGTTATAAAATGGAAGCGCTACCATTAGCTATATTCTTTGAGAATGTATATGACATATGATTAAAATAGGAGCGTGATATGCTAGAAACCCTAGCGTACCAAAGAATTATGAACCAAGAAACTGGAAAGTGAATGGGTACGCGGACCGAGGTCGAGGGAGACGAAAGGAAAGAGGAGAAGACAGAGAATTAGGGCAAAAAAGTTTATTTCTTGGATAATTCCTCAACTTTAGCTTACAAGGGTTTATATAAGCTATGTCCTACGGGTTCAATAAAAGCGACTCAGGAAAGAACCCGAAAGAAAACCTAAGAAGGGAGTAGAACTCCTATTTAAAAAATTACAATAAATAAAACAAATAATTAAATTAAAGAAATTAGTCTCTAAATCGGCTCGGAACTCGCCGTTCACGAGTTGACCTCCGTATGGGCTCGGGATGAACCGTATCAATCTCTCCCCCGATGAGATTCGGCTTGTTCTCAAGCCGCAAGGAAGGGAAGGACTGCAGCAGCTGATCGGTGGGCTCCCAGGTGGCGTCGTCCTCGGATCCATCAGACCAAACCACGCGCCATTCGGTTCGGGCAACACCATCGACCATTACTTGGCGTTCTTGGACAGCTTTTAGCGGGCGAGAGAGGGGCCGATTCATGGAGGAATTCGTCCGGAAATGCTGGCTGGATAGGGGCGGCATTGGTGGCCACAAAGGGTCGAAGTAAAGACACATGAAAGACGTTGTGGATTTTGGCGTCTTTGGGCAATTCTAAACGGTACACCACCGCCCCGATACGCTCCAATACCGTAAAAGGGCCATAAAATCTCCGGGACAGCTTTGTAGATAACGGCCGAGCTACGGATTGCTGTCAGTATGGTCGGAGTTTCAGCAAGACGAGGTCGCCTACTTCTCAAACTGGAGGTCGCGAAGATGGGTGTTGGCCTGCGCCACCATGCGTTGCTGGGCTTTCAATAAACTGCTCCGGATGAGCTCAAGGGCGCGTTCTCGATCTTGAATTTCCGCCAACGCCGAAGATGGCAAAGCGGTCGGCTGTGTTGGACGACAGAGAGGTGGCGGATCGCGGCCATAGAGAGCCCTGAAAGGTGACGTCTGCAATCCCTCATGATAGGAGCAATTCAAGGCAAGCTCAGCCCATGGCAAATACTCGGTCCATTGTTTCGGACGGCCCTGCGTGAATGCTCATAAATATTGTTCTAAAGCATGGTTCTTTACTTCTGTTTGTCCATCCGTTTGAGGATGATAAGTGGTACTATGACGGAGAGTGGTACCGCTGAGCCGATGAAGTTCCTTCCAGAATGCACTAGTAAAGATGACATCGCGGTCTGACACAATGGAAGACGGAATACCGTGATGCTTCACGACCATATCCACAAATAGGGAAGCCACTTTTGGGGCATCGTACGACGGGCCCAAAGTACCAAAGTGGGAGTACTTGGATAGGCGGTCGACGACGACTAGTATGGTAGTTTGGCCATGGGACGACGGGAGACTCGTGATGAAATCCATGGACACCTCGTCCCAAACCTGCTGCGGAATCGGTAATGGATGAAGTAGACCGGCGGGTTTGCGCGTGATATACTTTGTCGATTGACAAATCATGCAAGAATCAACAAAAGTACGTAAATCCTTACGCATATTAGGCCAATAAAAAACCTCGGCGACGCGGCGAAATGTTCGGTCTACGCCCGAATGACCTGCGCTAGGCGATGAATGGAATCCTTGCAGAATTTCGGCTTTCAACTCAGAGTCTCTACTCAACACGAGCCGATGGTGATAATAAAGGACCCCGTCATGAACCTGAAAAGGGGCCTGGAGCTCGCCCTTGGATGCGGCTGCGTGTAACGCCTGTAAGTCAGGCTTGGTCGAATTCTCCCATTGCAACCGCTGAAGCAATTCAGGCAAGGGTGATGACAAGGCTGCAAATTCTTTCAGTGTGGCCTCATCCTGAATCATACATCGGGACAACACATCAGCTACTCTATTGCTTGCCCCGGTCTTGTATTCAATACGAAACTTTTATCCCATGAGTTTTCGAATGAAGAACTGTTGATCCGGCGTTTGGATAACCTGGAATAAGAGTTCCTTGAGACTCTTTTTGTCGGTGCGAATGATGAACTCCCGACCTAAGAGATATTGTCGCCATTTCTAGACCGCGGAGACAATAGCAAAGAGCTCACGGTGATATGCTGAAGAACCCCTCCGCCGAATGCCCAATACTTTACTGAAGAAGGAGATCGGTTTCTCTTGCTGTAACAAGACCGCACCTATCCCCTCATCGGAAGCGTCGGTTTCGACAACAAATTGCAGAGTGAAGTCGGGCAACTGTAAAATAGGCGGCTTCAGCATAGTGTCCTTAAGAAGACGAAAAGCAGTATCGGCGAACTCGGACCAAGAGAATTTATCTTTCTGCAATAAAGTTGTGAGTGGTGCGGCCAGCGTAGCGTAATTGCGAATGAATTTCCGGTAATACCCTGTCAACCCCAGAAACCCGCGTAACTGTTTGACCGTGGTTGGTGTCGGCCATTCAGACATGGCGGCTAACTTCGCAGGATCGGCGACCAGCTGGTCCGCCGTCACTATGTGCCCTAAATATTCAACCTGTGACGTACCAAAAGAACATTTGGAACTCTTGACGAAGAAGTGGTTGTCGCGCAATATCCGGAGAACAATATCAAGATGGCTCATATGATCCTCCAGGGACGCACTATATACCAGAATATCATCAAAGAAAACGATCACAAAATGCCGAAGAAACTGAGCAAATATCTGGTTCATCGCAGCTTGGAAGGTAGATGGACCATTGGTCAAGCCGAATGGCATAAGCAAGAACTCGAAGTGTCCGTCATCAGTGCGGAAGGCAGTCTTGTATATATCTGAAGTATGCATCCGAATCTGATGATAACCCGAACACAAGTCGAGTTTAGTAAAAATCATGGCCCTGCCTAACTCATCAAAGAGTTCATCAGCTGTCGGAATTGGAAATTTGTCAGCCACAGTCGCTGCATTCAGAGCGCGATAGTCAACACAAAACCGAAAGTTGCCATCTTTTTTCTTGACCAAAAGTGCCAGAGATGAAAAAGGACTCGTACTATGACGAATAATGCCCTGTCGCAACATGTCATAAACTTGGCGCTCTATCTCGGACTTCTAAAAATAAGGATACCGATAAGGCCTAACATTCACCGGTTTAGAACCCGGTTGCAAGTGAATCCTGTGATCCCAAGTCCTTTGTGGCGGTAGTCCAGATGGAAGCTGAAAGACATTAGTGTGTGCTTGCAAATCTTTACAGATCGAGGGGTGTACGTCCGGCGGAAATTCGACGGTGCCGGGGCCGGGAGGCGGCGAGTCATCAGGCAAAATAGGGATGATTTCGAAAAATTCAGCCACCGAATCAGAGCTACATAGAGACTGAAAAGCATGTACAAAGAGTTGTTTCGGAGGAAGACGATCACCCTGTAATAAAACAACGCCGTTGTGCCATGAAAATTCCATCGTGAACTGTGTGTAATCATGCGAAACTTTTCCCAGAGTCTGTAGCCACTGTACCCCCAGAACAACCTGAGGTCCATGAACCGGTAATACGTAAAGATCAATCGGAAAAGTGTGCCCCTATAAGCAAACTGATGTGGCCGGACACTGTAAGGAACACAACAAATATACGCCATTGCCAACATACACTCGAAAAGCCGGAATACTAGACACGGGCAATTGTAACTGCTCAACAACTGTTGGGTGAATAAAATTGTGGGTACTCCCACCATCAATCAAGACCTGCACCTGTCCACCATTAATGGATCCTTGTAGTTTAAGAGATTTCGGGTTCGGCAGGCCCTCCATCGAGTTAATACTCGACACATCTCCGGACACGACCGGTTCCTAATCGGACTCGCCCGGTGTCTCGTCGTCGTCAGAGTCCTCACAATCCAAAAGAGCCAGAAACCTGTGCTTGCAACGATGACCCCGAGTGTATCGCTCGTCGCAATTATAACATAAACCCTTTTTAGATCGCTCTTCACGTTCAGCAAGCGTAAGTTTTTTAATCGTAAGGGTAGAGAAGTTACCGTTCGGATTAGGGTTTGTGTGGTTTGCTGGTGCCGACAAGGGACCCGCGTTCGCGGAAGTTGTGGCCGGTGTGGGCGTGAACCGTGGCTGATTTTGTTGCCAGCGCCGATTGCTAAATTGAGCGTACAAGGTGTCCTCGTAAGTGGCTGCTAACTCCCGACCCAAAGCGAAGGCTTGAGCCAAAGATGTTGGGTTCCGCAAATTGAGTTCACGCCGAATAGGTTGTTTCAATCCACCCTTAAAGAAAGAGATTAGCGTCGGTTCCGTCAGCCCGGTAACTTTGTTCAATAAGCTTTCAAACTCGGATTGATATGCCAGCACTGTAGTACGCTGTTGTAATCGAGATAAGAGACTGACATAGTCTTGATAATACTGAGGATCAAAACGTTGATGAACGTCTTGAAGAAACTGAGGCCAAGTGGCACCCACATTATTCTGCTGATAATAACGGAATCAGTCTGATGCCGGATAATCAATAAGGAGACCTACGAGATTCAAGCGATCATGGTCAACCAATCGAAAATAGTTATAATAAGCTTGAATTTTAAAGAGTCATCCCTGTGGATCGGATCCATCGAAACGCGGTGCATCAATTCGGATTCGAGGAATGGTCTCGTTGCCCAGCGGGGCGCGGATAACCGCACCATGGTTGTCTGGTTGGGGCTCTATTAGATCGGCTTGCAGCGCCCCCGGGAGTACGGCCGACTGGTGTGCGGGTAGCCCTAGTGCCCGCTCCAGCTGGATCGGGAGTATCCCGTCACTGAGCGGTTGGGCCGGGGCGATCTGCTGGTGTTGAGCGACCGGAATCGGATTCAATGGCGGCGCATTCGCTTGGTGTGGTGGTAGGCCCTGCCCTAGAGGCTGCAGATTTGCGCCGGTAGCCGGTGTAGGGCGAACCTGGTTCAACTGAAGTTGTCGAAGACTCGACTGCACGCCTTCCATGAGTTGTTCCATTGTGGTGTTGATGCGATTCTGTGATTCCGTCAGGGTTGCCGTAAGGCGCTCCTGCGAAGCGTTCAAGCGGTCAAGGGCCGCCGCTAATGGAGAGGCATTATTGTCTTCCGTCGATCCCATAGATAAGAGTATGGGATGAAAGCACCAGTTGATATGCTAGAAACCCTAGCGTACCAAAGAATTATGAACCAAGAAACCGGGAAGTGAATGGGCACGCGGCCCGAGGTCGAGGGAGACGAAAGGAAAGAGGAGAAGACATAGAATTAGGGCAAAAGAGTTTATTTCTTGGATAATTCCTCAACTTTAGCTTACAAGGGTTTATATAAGCTATGACCTACGGGTTCAATAAAAGTGACTCAGGAAAGAACCAGAAAAAAAACCTGAGAAGGGAGTAGAACTCCTATTTAAAAAATTACAATAAATAAAACAAATATTTAAATTAAAGAAATTAGTCTCTAAATCGGCTCGGAACTCACCGTTCACGAGTTGACCTCCGTATGGGCTCGGGATGAACCGTATCAGAGCGAATCGGAAAGGTGTAGACATCGATATGTTTTACAAGCAGAAAGTCTAGCTTTATATAATGTATAATTATAGCAAAGTCCTTGGGAAGTCAATCTCTAGAATTTGAAGAAGATAATCTTACTTTGATTAAGTTTTGAATGGAGATACTCCGTTTCGTGTCCTTGGAATCATAATGACATTTCTAGCACCTTTGCTACACATATTGGTAGAGGGTAATTTGACGGTGGGTTGCATATTGCCAAAATGGCACATCTAATTTCAATATCCTAAAGTTTTTAAACCAAAGCTGATGATTCTCATCCACAAAAAGGCTATTGATTAGATCGACATCAATCGATTTTCACTAAATTCTTGCCTTGTCACAAAAAATCAAATATTTTAATAATCTATCGTAAGAATATATTATAAAAAAAATTAATTTTATTGTCAACGTCTTCTGGTAGATTAATTAGTAATATGGATTTAATATTGCACGTACGCAACCACATTGACCATATATAATCATCTCGATCATCTATATATGCGTTGTCGATTGAAGATGATGTATGTATTCGATCTAATAAAATAACAAGCCGGTATATGAAGAGTGTGAATAATGAAGTGGATTGGTTAACGTACGTTTAGCTCAGCTGTTTAGCCTAGCTTGTTAATGGAAGTTTATGCTTCATATGGACCCACAAAAACATATTAAAAAATTGATCCTGGCTAAAACCGCCTGCTTTTTCATTTATATAAACTCGTAAGACATCGATTTAGGTGGTTCGAATCAACAATTGCTTAAGCATAGCATGTTGCTGGCATCTATTCCGAGAATAATGACTTTTGATAGAAAATTTGAATCTAAAGTGATTTTTATTTAGTTTTTGTAATCATAAATCCAAACTTACTCCATAAGGCAAGTCTTGAGACAAGCTACAAGTTTACAGTAGTTGTGCTTAAACATTTTATTATTATTGTTTTTCAAACTCAGAACTCAAATTTGCTTTAGCATCTTGATTTAACATAACTACCCGATCTATACTATATGTCTATATGATCGAGTAGGTTCCTTGTTTTCGTGTACGAGTTTATCTCCCTTAATCAAAACATTTGTTTTTTTGTTGCCGACATGTATTAGTCGTGTGTTTCATTTTCCCAGCTAAGCTAAAAATAAAATAAAATTCGATAAGTATAATACGGAGTATCTTTTTATATGGACCAAAATGATAAAGATAAATACGTTGGATTCTCTGAGTAAACAAAAAAGTCGTTGTAGTATAGTGGTAAGTATTCCCGCCTGTCACGCGGGTGACCCGGGTTCGATCCCCGGCAACGGCGTATTTTTTTTCCTGTTGTTTTGTGTGCTGCATTTTTTAGTTTGTTCTCAACAGTGCCACTTTCTGTTTATGTAAAAACTTTCTGGTGTTAGCATAAGAAATCTCTCTCTTTAGAAATATTAAATAAAAAAATCCCTTGAACCGCAGCATATTTGTTGTTGTAGGCTTGTAGCCACTTTCAGTATGGAAGTTTCCTGTTATCCCTTGCCCTTTCAATATTCGTGGTAGAATATACAATCTACCTTTGAGACACGACACAAATAAATAATAGCAATTCACACTAGGTACTTTAAAATGCACCTTGAAAACTTATAAACTAGTTACTTGACCCTTTTAACATATCAAAATCAGAATACTCAGCAAAAGCCGCTGCCAAACACACCCTTAATATCCGAGTTCAAGATCCCTTTATTCCACAAGCACTATGGTGACTAGAATTACAGAAAACAAAAACTCAAGAGTACAAAAGGTGACATATTTTTACTTGTGCATATATATGCATCTGCTTTGGTTTTCAACACAGTACGTAGAGCAGCTTCCATAATCGCTACTCATTCTTCCTCAGTTTGAATGTTCGCTCAACATCTCCACTATAAGGCGCAACATGGAAAGCATACTGTTGGAGGACAGAGAAAATGACCATCTCAAAACACACCAAGACGTTCTGGATAGCCGTTTCAAGGTGTTCTACATCCAACCAGAAATGGTGTGACCGAATTACCCCAAGCTTCACCAGAATTTCCAGTACTATTCCCTGAATGTTGAAAGGAGAAGTAAATATGCCAACTTGTAATCTATAAATCATCATAGTAATGCTAAAACACGGCAAGAGTCAGCAAATGGCATTGGATGTATTTGTGCAAGTACAGTATACAGATTTGGTGCAAACTATACTCCGTTTGATAACTAGAGATTGTCATTTTAGGGTATAAGTAAAGAGTGTCATTTTAGGGTTTGACATAGCTATTTAAAAAAAAAAAACTAAAACACTACCAACTTTATCTTAAATTTATAAATTATTAACTACCTACATCATTTCTAAGCCCATGAATAAAGAAAATCTGCATCAAAAGACTCCACACATGCATTTTCCAATAACAAATCTCATAATAAATCATTACCTAAAAATCTAAAATGACAATATTTCCTATCATGATTTAAGGGCTAATTTGACAATCTTTTTTGAACGGAGGTACTACATGTATGGGATTCAGAATTTTGGAGTAGGTACAACAAAGGAGTGAACGGGAAGTTTACCTGCCAGAAGCAGAAAAACACAATCCCTTTAACGCATAGGAACTTTGTAAGTGGCTTGTAAGGTTGCAATTCCTTGGCAAAAACATGGTAAAATTGCACCAATGCATAAAGAGCGAGTGAAACGGATATGTTGAGGATGATTGTGAAAGTCCAGCTAATCCAAGTGTTATACAGTCCAAGAAGTTGTAATGCTATCATCAAAACTGAGCATACGGGCCGGATGACAACAAACTGCCATGTCCAGTACTTGAGAAGCGACAAAGTACGGTGGTCTAGACGAGCAGAACGACCCTGCAGAGATTTTCACAAACATTTACAGCATCAAGAAAAATCCCCCAATTGAATTTGAATTCATATGATTAAAAGAATAAGAATGTGCATAAGTGAACAGCTAAACAACTGCTGATTAAGTAAGATATTCAACTTGCTTACCAAGAACAGACTCATAGGAAATGTATGATGAAATTCTCTGCCCTTGATTTCATCAGGGACTATGTTTCTTTTGATAGATATGTTCAAGTAACTATACATCAAAGCCATGAATTTAGCAATAACCTACAAACATAAAAATCAAATAATTCCAAGGATTAGGTTGCGGATGTGAGCCTATGAATTGGCATAAATGACTGAGTAAAAAACACTCACTAGTGCCTCGTAACATTCTTTAATTGAATCCAGAAGCATAAAAAATGCTTCGCTTCCTCTGTAGTCCAGCAGACCCACAAATGAGTCAACAGCATAAATGGGAGCCATAAGGATAATGATGATTATAGCCTTCTGTTCCTTCGGGTTCTTCCAGTAAAAAAGATGTTGTGATAGTAGTTGTACTGTAAAATGCATAGAGAGCAGTGTACAACATCCAGATGCTATGGTAGTAAGTTGTCCACGATCCATTGATGCTATAGTTGCAAAATCCATTTCTGCAGTACTAGTCATTGATTTGAGTAAGAATTTCTCAAGCAGTTTACAGAATCAGTTTTTACTTGTGACCAAGAACAAAATTCAGGTTAATTAGGGTTTCTTGCTCAAAATACTATTCTTGGACACCAATTCCAGCAACACTGATGTAGAGTACTGATTGAGAAACAAGGCAAAAGCACCAATCGAGAATGTAATTACGAAAACGCGACCTATATATCATCAACGAACAGGAAATATATCTTGTAACTTGGAAACTCGAGGATGACAAAAGAAGAGGGAAATTACATAATTATGATCCTATACGGCATTCCTGAGAAATGAATCGATGGTTCCGCGACTTTCTAATTACAAAGAAGAAACGATCTGAACAAAATCTCAGATCAAATCAGGTCAATTTTAGAATTAACCACGATTTGAGCACAAATCACAGCAATTTCCCCTCTTTTCATAGCTTTCACTGGTAACGCACAAACACAAACAGATAGAAAAATACATGGAAAGAAGGGAGAAAACAAAGAGAGGTTCCGTGAACTTACTACTGAGCAAAATTTCGATTGCCAACGAAGAGAAGAAAGAAGGTTCGTTCCAAGTAGTCTAGGTAGCCTGTAGCCAGATCTTTTAGCGGTCGCTCCTTGACTCAAGAGTATATTATTTCATCCAATTTATACTGCGTCCGCATGCAATGATTGTATTTGTAAGGATAATTTTAAAAGAAAAAATAAATTAAAAAATATTAAGACGCGAAAGAAGCAAAACTGTTGAGGCAATAGTTATAAGATTTTTTTAATTCTACTTAGGGTAACTCTACCTTAGCAAAATCCATGGTCAAAAGTGCTGGCAAGCCGATTAACCCAGACAAAGCGACCATATTGATGCGGATATAGAAGGTATAGGCCCCCAAAGCACAAAGCGCGGTGCCTATCACAACTCGTTCCACATTCTAAACTCAGTTCAAAAATCTCGGAAAGTACACAAACAAGCTCGAATCTGCCAACAAACCACCCAAACAAAACGAAAAAAAAGAGTGTCTCGTTGAGTTGTGGTTGGTCTCTTGCTTTGAATGGCAGCTTGGAATTTCTGTTTAAGAACTTCAGATTGAATCCATATCTAGTGCATTTGTTATGAGAAGCAATTTCCTTGACACTTGTATCTGTATCAATTAAAACCGATTACGCATATGTTAATCATAATGATTTTGAATGATTAAAAAAAAATTGATTATGACTCGTTTAAAATCAACACCAAAAACCAAGCATCAACCTACAACAATTAATTTGAGATGACAATAGTTTACAACTACAACGTTTGAGCATTGAGCCTAAAATAAGTATTGTCTCCACAATCAGGCAGGTTGACAAGCAAGATCTTAAAGCTCTGGTTATAATAATTGGACTCAGTTGGACAGAAGAAACTGTATCAGCAAACTCAAGCCACATATTGTCAAATTTATTACTACAAATAGATCTATGACTTCTTAGCAAGTTCAAGTTCCAAGCATTACATCACATATAAGTAAAATGTCTTCATAATAAATCACAAGAACAAAGCCTAACTCAGAAGACTAACGTAATTGGATTCGTTTCCAGCTTTTTCACATAGTATTTATCGATCATGGAAGAAGCAGAATCTTGCCAATGTGTTTGCTGCTTTCCATGAGTTGGTGGCCTTCTGCTGCCTCAGACAGCAAGAACTCTTTATGAACTACGGGTCTAACTTTGCCCGTCATGATCGCAGGCCAGACATTCTTCTCCACCTCACTCACTATGTTTGCTTTGTCTTCAAGAGCTCTGGTACGTAATCCAGCCGCTGTGGTAACACAGACAATACAATTATTCCTTAATACGGAAGAATCGGATAATCACGTGGTATACAAGACAGATAATAAGTTATAGCATATTACTTTTATTGAGAAGCAAAGAATATTAGGGATAGGGATACAGAAAAGAGGATGTGACCGAGCTTTCCTCTTTAACATTGAATCAAGTAGAAAGCATATTTTATAGGGTGCATTTGGATTACACATATATTGCAGTATAATGCATGATTTTGCATTAAAACCTGCATTATGTTATCCCAAGGCACCCTTAAAACAAAAATGGTATGATGCAACTAAATGCATTATTGTAAATAGAGGGTAAAGGGTATCATGTACTATAAATATTCATGTTGACTTTACTCCTTTATGTTACTGGTGTGGCAGTCCTATGAGCTCTAACAGCCACCTATGTGCCACCAGTAGTTAGAACCTAGCTTTGGTTAGTTTTAACTCTAGTTAAGAGTGTTCAGTAGCCTTGTGAAGTTTTGTACAGCTGAACAGGAGTAACATTTTCTGAATACACAAGGAATTCTCCGGCTCTTTTGTGTTTTTCAATCCCTAGCTAGAACACAGCCTCATGTTTATAATTTCTACATGGACTCCTTATTCCTTAAGTAGGAGAGTAACTGAAGGAACTGCATATAATAACAACTGAACATACTTAAATTTCACATGATATGAGAAAAACTGAATGGTAAAAAATACCTTGCACTGTGATTCTCCTTGCAAACAAAGTTTTGAGATCTACTTCAGTTTTTGTCCCACCCATGAAGCCAATAATGAAAAGCCTCCCATCAATGTTCAAGCTTTCAAGATTTCTTTGCAAATAAGGTGCACCAATATTGTCCAGTATAACATCAACACCTACCAGATATAATACATTCACATCAATGTCAATCATGATTCAAAGTTTCAAACCCACAATACAATCATATGAAAATCATATTTCAGTATGAAGGCTCAATTAATAAACCTTTTCCACCAGTCTCTTCTTTCACCCGTGCAACAAAGTCTTCAGTTTTGTAGTTTATACCCACATCAGCTCCAAGTTCCTTGCAAAAAGCCAGCTTTTCCTCGCTACCTATCAAGCACAATAAAGTAATAAACAAATGTGAAGTAAGTAACACCCACAAATACTAGAAAACAATGATCTGAAATTAACAATATTTAGAAACCTGCTGTCACAAATACTTTTGCACCATAGTACTTGGCTATCTGGATAGCAAATGTCCCAATTCCACTAGACCCACCATGAACCTGGAAATTTTAAGATCCAGACTCCAATTAAACACTCAAATGCATAAAACGAATGCAATAAATCAAGTATGAAAATATTACCAAGAAAGTCTCTCCAGCTTTCAATTTACTCATCATGAAAACTGTAGACCAAATAGTGCACGCCACCTCAGGGAAGCTAGCAGCATCCTTAAGAGAGATGCCAGGTGGGATTGGGAGAACTTGTCCTGCAGGAACCGCTACTTTCTCAGCATATCCTCCTCCAACAAGAAGAGCACAAACCTAAAATATGCCAAACAAGTTCACATTATCATCTATCTACACAAGGTAAACCAAACAGTTTGTAAGACTTTGCACATCTCATTGGTAGAATCAGCCGTATGATGAACTGAACAGTATGAATTATTTAATTTGCATTGTGATCACTCAAAATAAACTTAACATTTGTAGTTAACAGTGTAGCATTTTTCACCAAGGAAATTGATATTTGAGTGCTCAAACACAAGCATTTCTACAAGAGGCATAGAGGAAAGAGATTGAAGAGCGTTTCTGTGGATAACTGGACAGTGATGAGTTCAAATATAATTTGATCAGCAACATCATCTGACGATCTAGAGCAAGAAATTGACACCGAAATTGAAACCCGCATGACAGAGGACGGTCAATCAGCGATCAACACAGCTTTCAATCGAACTCATCAGCAGGGAATTTCAGCAAAATTTGACCAAATTTCAAAAACTTTCAGAAAGTGTCTCACAAATAAAGAACCCTAAAACGATCGATAAAGCTAACAAGTGAAAGTGAGAGCAGAAACCGGCACTAAAAACTGACCTGATCGCCGATCTTCCACCGGGAAACGTTGCTCCCGACCTGTTCGACGATTCCAGAACATTCGAGACCAAGGTAAGGGCTGGCGCCCTTGGGAGGAGGGTAGCCGCCGTTGCGCTGAATAGTATCGGCCCTGTTAAGAGCAGTGGCGACAACCTTGATCAGCACCTCGTCGTCGCCGATTGTAGGATCTTCCACCTCTTGCAGCTTCAGCACCTCCGAGCCTCCCGGCGCCGTTATCACTACCGCCTTCATGATTGTTTCTCTGGGGAAATAACTACACAGAGCTTGTAAAATGGAGATGGAATTGCTCTATGGAAATTCAATCAAGGAGCCTTGGCTTTATCACTTCAGAGTTCCGTCAAAAAAGGGCCTTGTTTCAAATCCTCTGGCGTCAGCAGTGAGCTGTAAGAATCCAGCTGGGCTTCAGTCTTAGGCGGTTTAGGGCCATAGTTTATGGACCAGAGCGGCCCAAAACTAATGTGAATATTCTGAATATTTGAAGTTGATAAATTACAAAATTAGTTTGTAAATTTTTTATTTATGATATTTATAAAATTAGGGGGGAATTTTGTTTGTGTAGGGTTTTACAAAAACCCAAGATCAAGTAAATAGGTTTGTTATAGTAAATAGAGGGGAGAAAATATAATCGTTAGATTTAAAATAATCAAAGGTGATGATTTATTTAGTTTTATCCTTTGAAAATAAAAAGGAAAAAATAAAAGTGTAATTTTGGTAACTAGTGCGATCGAAACCCGATAGAGTCTGTTCAAGCAACTGTCCGATATCGTTCTCAATCTTTTTTGATTGAGTTTGTTTTGTAGTCAAAAGTATTTGTTCGTAACCCTTTTCTCGTTTCCATTCTGGTGGATGACGTTTCTCAGTTGAATCAATTTTCTCTCATACTTATAGATTTTCATAAATATTGTTGAGTGCTCACTTTTCGTTTGTGTACGAATTTCATAATAGATCTATGAGTTTGATAATGAGGTTACGAGTTTATTGATTGAGAGTTTTGTTTTGTAATTGAGTTTATTGTTCATGAAAAAATAACTATTTATTTGTATTGTTCATGCAAAAAAAAAATCAGTTTGATGTTGTTATTTTAAGAGTGAATAATGTTCATTATATTATACAGATTTCATAAATTGCAAGGGTTTCATTCGAATTCCAGAAATTGGCGATTCGATTGACGATATTGAAAGGCTTTGGTTTTTCTGAGCAAGTAATTGAAAGGTTCAAATATTGATTGGACTTTAGTTTTTTAAGATGGAAGATACAACCCGTAGCAAAATTGATCAACACCAATCCGTTCTCCCTGCAGACATCGACTAGGGTTTTGTTCTCTTCGCGAGGTCCACTTTGAGCAAGCCAAGGTTCTCAAGCTGGCCGGAGTCGTACTGGTAGGAAAGCCCCGGGCCTTGCAGAGCTTGCCGAGTAAACCACCGAGCTAGCCTATGAGATCGGATCTTGTGTTGCATCGAGTGTGGTACCGTCGATCAGCAAAGCTCTCGCAATTCCCTATCTTGCATAATCAATCCATCTTTTAGTCACCAGAAACGAGCCATAAACAACCCGCTCGGCTTAGATTTTGCTCTGAAATCATTGTTGGTAAATTTAGGGTTAAGAGATGGGACTAAAATAAGGGTGGTTTTCTATAATTTCACAATAAAAGGATAGTTAAGTGAAATATCACCTATTATAAGGGTGGTTTTGAGCTACTTATCCTTTATTTTATGAACCAAACATTGAAGGTAACTAAGTTGAATTTCCTGGGAAATCAATTTGAACCAAATGAGGAAATCAATTGTGAACCAAACGAGGACCGAAAACCAGTGTAATAATGAGCAAATTTGAACCCACCAAAACCTAACAAAATTGACATTCCACACGATAATCTGAAACAAATTAGGCAACAATACAATACACATGATAAATAACAATCCAGAGTTTACAAAATCCGAATCATTGAAGAATATTTTAACAATCCAGATTTGTCCACTTTTTATTTCTATTTTGACTTTATTGGATTCTCTAATTCTTATTAGGGTGATAGTAACTCTACCTGTGGAGTTGCTCCATCCAAACATCATGATTCCATAATCATGTTTCCAAACACTACCAATGTACCATACATAATATACCTGCTTATCCTAAACTAGATTCATTATACTGACCCATTTCCATGCTTGGAGACTTGGAGTCATGAGCTGATCATCTCAGCAGGACTCCTCAGACCGTCCTTAGAACTGGAAACATAAAGTTCCTCCAGCTTATTCAGAACATCAGCCATTGTAGGACGGCTTCTGGGGTCAGAGTCAAGGCAGCGCAAGATGAGTGCAACCGTCCCCTGCACCTCTTTCTTAGGGTACTGACCACCTAGCCTGGTGTCCATTATTCTTAAGAACCGCCTTTTGTCGCTCAAGAATGGCTTTGCCCAATCTACAAGCGAATCCACACGTTCTCCAGAGGAAGATCCATCATTGTTATCGTCCATCACACGTTTTCCAGTCAGCAACTCCAGTAGAACAACTCCAAATCCATACACATCATTCTTCGGTGTCAAATGACCTGCTTCGTTTATAACTATCGGTAAGCTAGTTGCAAAGCACCATTACTTCAACTATTAACAAAAGGATCAAATGGAAATATAACAGTGTCGCATTATCATGCCAGTACCACTACAAATTGGAAAAGGATACCAAATGGCAAACATCAAACTAGGATTTTGTGGATCATTCTGCAAGAAACCATGTGGTTTCAAGTTTCAACAAGGTTCAATCTCCATCTATGTTCTTAGCTCAACCAGATTGATGAAAAACAGGTATTAGTAATCATTGTGCTCCGAAGTTACTAGTCAAGACCTATGATGTCATGATTATGACGATGGTCCGGGAGGAAAAAAAAGATAATTTTTTAATTTCACATGAAACTTACTGATGACTAGTAATTTTGTGGTTTCAGAAAAAAATTAAAGGAGATGCAAGAAAC
Organism: Fallopia convolvulus; assembly: GCA_964016875.1. Taxonomy (NCBI): domain Eukaryota; kingdom Viridiplantae; phylum Streptophyta; class Magnoliopsida; order Caryophyllales; family Polygonaceae; genus Fallopia; species Fallopia convolvulus. Next base: position 15,432,789 of record OZ024725.1, read on the forward strand.
AATGTGGTTTCAACATGAGATTACCGGTGTTTCAGAATACAATGACAGTCCGGCAGAGAAGTATGGCATCTATCTAGTTATCACCATATTTATCTCATATAACTTAGGTGTGATGCGGAGTTTACATCTCAAAATCAGCTAATTCCCCTTTGGGCCTTCTTTTTGATTTATGTCTAGTTTTAAATAATACCTAGTGCTAGAAAAACTTTAATGAAATTTGCTCTCTATTCATAAGGCAAGCGTACGGATGATAGAGAGCAAATTTCAAAAAAAAATCTCCATCACTAGGTCCATCAGGAGAATAACTTGAATGGACATAAATTTAAAAGAAGGCTCAAAGGGGAATTATTTAATCATGACACTCCAAATTTACTATTCATCTCAAGATCATAGAGAAAACAAGATAATTTTGCCAAACCAATTCAACCATCTCCTTTAAATTTTGCTGGACTATGTTATAATGTATCAAGCTCTTACAAACAAAAAGAAACGGCATCGATAAAACCTTCGTTTTAAAAAGCTTGTTCTTCTATCCAAGATTAAAAGAGCAGAAATGATAGCAAGCAGGTAAATCACAAATGAAATTTTTGTATACCAAACCATCTCCCCCTCCAAAACTCAATAGAGAAAACAAATTATTGCAGAGTAAACCGCAACGGCTGTACTAAGTGCACAAGTGTAAGTAAACTGGTGAATATGCTTGAGAAAGAACGTTTAGGCTGCAAAGTAACGATGGCGTTTGTTAGAAACAGAAGGGAAAGATGACCTGTTGCCACATATTCAGGAGCAGCATAACCTCTAGTACCAACAACTCTGGTTGAAACATGAGATTTATCTCCAGTTGGACCAGCCCGTGCCAAGCCAAAGTCAGATAGTTTTGCATTGTAATCCTAGAAGAGAAGACATGGATAAACTGGCTGTTAACAATGGAATTTTACAGCCTAGTTCTATCCTAGAAGACAAACTGCACTGATCCACATGCAAAAGTTGTTACTTTAGACATACCAAATCAAGAAGTATGTTAGAAGCCTTTATATCACGGTATATCACATTTGCATCAATACTGTGTAAGAATGACAATCCTCTAGCAACTCCAATGGCAATATTCATTCGAATAGTCCAAGGTATCGGTTGAATGGACTCTGCAAAAGGAAAAAACTAAACATCACACCTACAATTGGAAAGAATTGAACACATAGGTCAGAAGGATGAACATGGGCATACTTCTAAATAAATGATTTTCCAAGCTGCCTCTTGGCAAATACTCGTACACCAAGAGTCTATTGTCAGACTCCAAGCAGTATCCAATAAGTTTGACTAGATTCGGATGCCGAAGTTGACCCAAGTTGTTAACTTCCGCCTGAAAATCCAATACACCAAACACAAGGAAATATCTCTGACTCTAAATCATTAAAGCAAAAGTATAAGCACAGAAGGACTAAGAAGTTACAGTAAACAACATACAAGCCATTCATTGTGACCTTGAAAGCTCCCTGATTTGAGCTTCTTGACAGCAACCATAATGCCACTGCCTGGTTTTGTTGGGGATAGTGTTTGCTCATCAACCCATCCTTTGAAGACGTATCCAAATCCTCCCTCACCAATGAGACTCTCTGATCGGAAATTCCGTGTGGCAGCCTTGAGTTCAGCAAAGGTGAACGCCTTGACATTACTCAATGCAGATATGTTAACTTTGGTTGTTGCGAAACTCTTGGTTCGATCTTTTGAAGGTGTTTCACTCCTTCTGGTACCTGAAAAAGAAAAGTTATGCTCTCAGTGTAAAACACACACAGAATTCAATTCCGATCTTAAATTATAGAGAAATTGATAAAAGGGAGATGAAAATATAGAAAAAGGATCAATTGAAAAGAGAGGTTTAGGAGATTTACCAGAAAATCTGTCGGAAGAAGCATGGCCACACTTGGCGGATTTCCCGTAGCAATTGCCCATGGTTTGATTCTTGTAAGTGATGTTGGTATCAATAGAAAGCGAAGATCAGCTGGCGATTGAGTATGGAACGGGCGATTGAGAGTAGGAGAGCGTTTTCCAAGGGAAAGAAGAAAGAGAAGACGACGACTGAACAAGGCGAGGCCCATGGGGAATTGGGAGATGGTAATTATCCAAAGATGGCAAGTCAATTGGATTCAGGAATACGAAAATCTAGTCCAAATTTGACTAAGAAACCCCACAAAATTCAAACAATTGGAATTTTGAATGGTTTCGCGATGATGAAAGATTGGAAGTGGACTTTGGTGTGGGTCCGCGCAATGAAAATGCGTCAGACGGATGCGGCCGTACGCAATACCGCCGGACCACCTTCGCCGCTGAGCAATTTTTACAGACGACGGAAAAATTGAAAATGCGATGCCAACACGGTTTGCTGATGCATTTCATAAGCTCCTTTCTTTGACTATTTTTGTTGACTCGGCAACAAGTTCCCTATAATTTTGGGGTGAATTCCTTCTATAGTACATAATATATCTCATAGAATTAGGGTTGTCAAACGGGTCGACCCAACCCGACCTGTAATATGGGTTACGGGTTAATCCGCTGACCCGTAAAAAAATTATTGACTCGTAATCCGACCCATAATCAGTAAAACGAGTTACGGGTTTATGGGTCGGATTACGGGTCAACCCGTTTGACCCGATTAGTTTCGATCGTAGATTCATACAAGCACTAATCCGGTTTTGTATTGAATGTCTAGTGGATATGAATTGTTAAATGTTTTTCACTTTCAATTCTTTTAAAAAAATATAAGAAGCTTAGATACTTGAATCACTTCATGTCTCCTGGCGAGGGCGAGATATGGGTTCTCTTTAGGGAACCGCTGGCGACTGGCGACTTTTGAGAAAGGAAGGAGGCTCGCGACTGGCGACTCGCGAGTCGTGACACTACTGGCGACCGACGACATTGCTGGTTAGGGCTCCTGGCGACGCTGCTGGCTAGGGCTCTGGCGATGGGGGCGAGCCGGCGAGAGGCGGAGTCGACTGCTGGCTAGGAATGATTGAAGGAAGGAGGCGGACTTGATCGCTACGCCTACAATGGAGTCTTCGTACAGAAAAATTAGGGTTTGACCCTTTTGGGCTTTTGGCCCAATAAACGTATCTACTTACTAGTCTTACTAATGTATTAATGTAATATATATTAATATATATTAAATATTACGGGTCGATCTGTAACCCGACCCGTAATCTAAAAAATCCTAACCCGCAACCCGACCCGTAACCCGTAATATGAAAAAACTTGACCCGTAACCCGTAAATTTACGAGTGGGTCGGGTCGAGTTACGGGTCAACCCACCCGTTGGATAGCCCTACATAGAATCCTTGTCCCTAACCTTTGTAAATGTTTTTTAGGTCCCTAACCTTTAAACAATGATACTATTTGGTCCTTTTTCATTTTAGACTTTAAGTTTCATTATAATCAAGCATCCAAACTTTATATTTATTTTTATCATAACACTAATATTTATTTTCTTTTTTTTAAATATCACAATCTACACATTTTAAGGGAAAATGATAAAATATCACTACATATTTACACTTTTTTCACTTAACCAAATAATTTTGTACAAACAAATGCCATTTTAGATTTCTTTTAATCTATCCCTTTTGATATAAAAAAATTACTATTTTTTTTAACAAAGGGTAAATAAGGGTGATTTTTTATAATTGTTTTTATAATTTTTTTATGAAGTTTTTAAAATAATTGCAAAAAAGTGATGTATTAAAAAATCACTTTATAAAAAAGTTATAAATAACGGTAAATAGGGGAAGTTAGTTTTTTTTTTTTGAAAATTCCTTTTTTTTAATTTATAAAATATTTTCATAACTATTAAATTCAATAAGAGGACGATAAATATTTATAACTCATCTTTTATTTTTAAAATTATGTTTTTTTATAAAAAATATACTCTTTTTTTTAAAAAGGAGGTAAATATGTAGTGATAATTTATTATTTTTCCTTAAAATGTGTAGATTGATGTATTTTTTTGAAAATAAATAAATATTGTATTATGACAAAAATAAATATAAAGTTTGGGAGTTTGGTTATAATTAAACTTAAAGTCTAAAATGAAAAAGGATCAAATATTAACACTTTTCAAAGGTTAGGGACCTAGAAAAGTATTTACAAAGGTTAGGGACTAGTAAGGACTCTAGCCGACAATTGAGTGGACCTAAAAAAGTATTAACACTTGGGCGAATACCTAAAAAAGTATAGTTGGTCTAACAATAGATATGTAGAACTTGCTCTTTAGCTTGAGTGGGACCTTTCTGTCATATAGCACTCCAGAGGCGGCACCCCTCCCCTTCTTCCAACCTCCCTGGATTCGGTGTTTAATGTCCTCCTCGACTCTGCCATCGCTCTGCACAACTGAGCCTAGGTATATGAACATCTTCTTTTTGGCTATGACATCTCCTCCCAAACTTACTTCCTCGTTTGACTGTACCTCCTCCTGGCTGAACTTAAACTCTACATACTCGGTCTTGGTCCGACTCAACTTAAACTTTACATACTCTGTCTCGAGTTTCTCCCTCCAAGACTCTAGCTTTCTGCAAACACCCTCCCTAGACTCGTCCACCAATACTATGTCATCGGCGAAAAGTATACACCACGGTACCTCTTCCTGGATCCCCCTTGTCATAACATCCAGAACAACTGCAAAAAGAAAAGGGCTCAAAGCCGACCCTTAATGCAAACCAACCCCTACTTGGAAAAACTTTGTGCTCCCCCTCGGGGTGCACAAACTTAAGCCCTTATACATGTCTTTTAGGATTCTGATATAAGTCCTTGAAACCTCTCTCGTCTCCAAACACCTCTAGATCATCTCTCTAGGCACCTTGTCATATGCCTTTTCCAGATCGATAAAAATCATGTGCAAGTTTTTCCTCCTCTCCCTTTAGCCCTCTACCAACCTTCTAATCAGGTGGATAGCCTCAATAGTAGGGTTGTCCAAAGGGTCAGTTGACCCATAACTCGACCCGACCCGCCCGTAATTTTACGGGTTGCGGGTTAGATTTTTTCATATTATGGGTTACGGGTTGGGTTGCGGGTTAGGTTTTTTCAGATTATGGGTTGCGGGTCGGGTTGCGGGTGGTGAGGTATTTTTCAGTCATTTACCTATCAAAGAATCCTAACTCAACCAAACTGAGTAGAATGATAAGTAAGGGTTGATCCCATAGATACTTGTGTAATTGTGCTTTTACTTGCGTGCCAAGTAATAGAACTAAGGGGAGGTTTTCTAAATGATTATCTAGACTAAAATACAAACTAAAAAGTAAATATTAATGCAAAGTTGATTATAAATATATGAGAGATAAGTTTTCAACTAGTTAAATCCATCATAAATATGCTTATTGATCATTGATTCTCATGATTATCAATTCACTGAATTGAATAATCTATCGTGGATTATTATCCAAAACTTTGTATTTAGTTGAAAAAACTAACAGTCTGAACAACCCTAATCATCTAACTACCTAGAACAACGTCTAGATTCAATTAAACGACAACTTTAAGTTCAAAGTATCGATAGAAACAAATACTCGACGCAAACAGCTAATGAAGTTATCTTTGGTTTATTCCCTTCTACAACTAAATATACCAAACGGGTCTAAACAATTATAGTTGCTACTTTATCTAATCAATCCCAATCGGGACTTCATCAGATTAGTTGTAAATTAATCTAGAAATTCTATTAGGTGGCTAATCTAAACAAACCCTAGATAACCTTTAATTCAATTTAAGCACAAGGAACAAAACCTATTCAAGTTGTTGAGAATCAATCAAACCTCACAATATTATGCAATCTATGATTTCAATAACTAGTCAAACACAATGAATTTAGCAATGCATGATTAAATTAAAGAAAAACTTACAAAAGGTTCCAAGGTTTCTTTTTTTGAGAAAACTCTCTCCACAACAAACCCTAGCCTCCAAATTATGTTCCAAGTTATGAAAGAAAAGAAAACTAAAAAGTTTTAAATTTCTCTTAACAACTACTAAAGATTTTCAAGGAAACAAATCTCAATCACCCATATAAGGAAACACGTCAGAATTAATAAAACCAAGCCCAAAACTAAGCCCATTCACGCGGCCCAAACATCTCTGTGTAAAACCAGAAAGCGCGGCTTGACCTCTGAAAGCGCGGCCGTGCTTTTACCAGCTAACCTACGCTTTTAACCTCGGTTCAACATTCAAGTGGCACTTTAGAGGCTGTTTTGACCCCTTGGAGTTGTAATTTGGACTCGAATTAAAAATATGAATTGTAGCTCTTTGAATTAGCTTTCCAATGATAACAAATTCAACTCCATTAGACAACTATAGCACCCAAACCAAGCATTGCAAGAGAGAGGTGTCAAAACAAGACTCTAATGCATGGCCCGAATTTAAGCATTCTTTTTCCACGACCTCTTGGGCTTTAGCTCTTCTAATCTTCACTTGTATCACTCTAAGGTTCATCAAACTCCACCTCAATCATCTAATATCAATCCCATCCATGCTTGTTTACCTAAAGATCTGCAAAACCGAACAAAATAAGCGAAAAACCCGAATTTCCTAGAAAACCTAAAAACCTAAGAATTAAACTAGACTAAGCTAAAACCAAGCAAAATAATCATAAATATGCATCCTAAGATATACCTAAATGCAAGATATCAGCGGGTCGACCTGTCGGGTTACGGGTCGACCCGTAATATTTAAAAATAAATAAAAAATATATTATTGATGTATACCATGTATCAATTACATGTATATATAACTTGGGCCAAACTGCCAAAGGCCCAAAACTAACCCTAATTTAATACTTTTTCCAAAGACTCCACGTTCTCCCTCCACCGTTTCTCCAATATGAGACTTCTCACATTTCTCCAATATGAGATTGGTAATCTCAATTCTCCCTCCGCCCCTTCCCAGCCTCCTCCTGCCCCTCCTTTCCCCCTTTCTTGATTTTCTTCTGAGAGTTTGATCGAGTTCTTGCTAACATCGCATTTGAAAAAAATCGAGCTTAAACTCGCCGACTCCACTTGACCAAATGTCTAGACCGTTTAGGGCTGAGACTCGCGGGCTCCACCTGTGACACCCTTATACCCTATGACATATACTTTGCAAAGACTTATTTCTTATGTAAACAAATAATGCACATATAACAATTATCCACGTAAGCATATAGCAGACATCAACAAACATATAAGGTTGCACACACATACATATGTCGTTACTTCTTATACTAAACCATCTGTCACTCTAACTTAAATTACAACCCATATGTCTAATATGCAAAATAAGGAGGAGAAGGTTGCATTGAGCTTCAACCGACCGACCTGTATGAATGTGACCTCTAACAGAGACACACATCAGTAAGAACTAGCTGAATCTAAAAAATTGTTTTGCGATTTACGTGAGTTGCATACTCAATGAATATAAACTATCATCAATTATTTCACACAGAGTCAAACATTTAATCCATGTACATATACATACATATTATATATATGTCATATAGGAATTTACTATGCAAATGCAAATGCCGATGTATCCGATTTATTATTCTGTGAACTGTTCAAGCCTGAATCTGCCTCGGGTGTATATGGACTCTTATGGTCCCTTTAAGAATGAAATCCGAAGATCTTCTCCTTATGACTCTTATGGTCGCTTTAAGAAAGAAATATGAAGATTTCCTCATTATGACCCGTAGGTCCTATATGATCCGAAGATCCTGTATGACCCGTAGGTCACTTTAACAAATAAATCTGAAGATTTCCTGAATTGCAGTTTAGGGCAAAACAGTCACAGGTCCTTTTAATCTCATTGCAATATGCTGTGCAATCAAGTGCATCCTGTAATAATATATCATATGTCATCTGCTAACATACTTCCTGTGCAAATAACTCTGGAAACTTCAGAGTTATCATATAAAACACATATATCCATATAATCCATATAACAATTATATCCATATAGCACATATATCCATAAAGCACATATATTTGTATGGCACATATAACACATAGAGTTGAATCTCCGGTCTATACTCACATACATCCATATAGCACATATATTCATATAGCGCATATAGCACATATATTCATATTTCCCATATAGCACATAGGGTTGAATCTCCGGTATATACTCGTCTGTTCAAGACAGATACTATATCTCTTCCTTTTCTCTTTGACCACGATCTATGACTTGTGCTCCTATATATAACCCAATGCAAATTAGGCTATTTACTCTTATAAACTCTAACCCTAAATGCAATGAATTGCCAGTATGCATTATAACTTCTTGTGCATAATTCCAAATCCTTTAAAACTTTACAACGATGAACTATATATATAGAAGAACATTTTTCTAGTTCAAACCTTTCTGTAAAACATGATCAAAGGGATCCTTAATATCATTACAAGGCAATAGCCTAAAATTACTCTGAAATCTTTTACCGAATATAAATCCAATATCGAAAACACCCTTTGAGAGCTATAAATCGACTGATTTTCAAATCAAAATCAACAGTAGATCTAGATCTGGAAAAATTAGTGAAATCCAGATAAACCATTAACTAATTAAAACTTACCAAATCACGCTTGTACTTCGAAATTAAAACCCGATAGAAGAGTCCTTGTACCAGATCCAACAAACAAATTCAAAACTATCAAGATCTCGTTCTTCTTTCTAAACTCTTCTCTTCGTTTTTTTTCTTATTTTGGTTCTTAAACTTAAAGTTCTGATAGCCATCACAAATATAGGGTTGAGTTCAAGTAAATAGGTAATTTAGTATAAATAGTTAGGAAATATAAGGAGCCTAGGATGCAAGAAGATGAACGGTACTGATTTGATAGGATTAATGATTTAAAAGAAAAAGAAAATTGCAATTCGTAATTGATGGGATATGGGTTGTTATAAATTTGGAAAGAGATAAAGATATTGTTCATTGATAGGTTTTTACGGCAGTAGGTAAGAGCTAGGGTTTTGTAACGCAAATTAACAATCGTCGTAAGATTTAATGTAGCGTAAATTTGCATCTTATTATAAGTTGTTCATCAATTAATATATTGTTGTTCATTACAATAAAGAAATTTTTCATTAAAAAAAAATTCTTCGTACATAGAACTAATTTCTTCATGATTCGATACATTAGGGTTGAGTTATTGTTCAACAATTAATATAGAGTTGTTCAATGTAATACATAAATTGTTCATTAAAAAAACTTTGTAAGCCTTAAATCTAATTTGTTCCTTGTTCACTATAATAGGGTTGAGTTATACAGTGGCATCAAGCTACTAAGCCTCTACTCCTCTAGCATCTTTGCCGTTCGAAAAATGACATTAAACAAAGACGTCAACCATTCTATGCCTCTCACCCCCAACCACTTCCACGCCTCCAATGGGATCTTATCCGGACCTACTACTTTCATGTTGCTCATCTTCCGAAGTACTTTTTGCTCCTCGATTCTGGAGATGCGTCTGAAGTTGCGGTAATCTGACTGGCTCCTCGGTTCCTTTGCTTCTATTGTCGACCCCTGGCCCTCATTTAGCAAGCTGGAGAAGTACCTCTGCCAATGGTCTTTTATTTGGCCATCATCAACTAGCACCCTTCCTTCATCGTCTTTTACACACCTCACTGTATCCAAGTCCCTCCTCCTTTTCTCCCTTGCCCGAGCCAAACTATACATCGCTCTCCCCCCCTTTTCCTTCAAGGCTTTGTACAACTCCTCATACGCCTTTTCCTTTGCGATTGCCACTGTCTTTCTCGCTAACTTCTGATAGAGCATATAGATATAGGTTTTATAGCATATTTTTATTCCCGTTTTATGTATGTTTAGCTAGGATTTTGCTTTAGGTTATAGTTTAGGTTTTATTTCGGTTTACTTCGGAATCTACGCGTTTATGTGTTATATTGCAGATTGGAAGGTGAACCATGGTGGATATGAAGCTAAGGACCGGAGCTAGGAACGAGTGGAGAGTATTGAAGTGAAGATTGAAAGAGATAAGGCCCAAGAGCTTGAGGGATAAAAACGCTTAAACCCGAATCATGCATTGGAGTCTTGTTTTGACACCTTTATCTTTCAATGCTTGGTTTGGGAGCTACAGTAATCGGATGAAGCTGAATTTGGTATCACTGGAAATCTAACTCGAAGAGCTACAATTCATAATTTTACTCCGATTCCAAATTTCAACTCGAAGGGGGTCAAAACAGCCTCTGAAGTGTCACTAAAGTTGCTGCAGGCGGAGCGCGGCCAAAAGCCTCATAGCGCGACCGCTCTCAATGAACCAAACCGCGCTTCGACGCGTTGATCCGACGATGACTCGGGCCCCCGTGTGATTTTATGGGCCGACCTTATTAGTATTCTTGGATGTTTTTAGATACGATATAAATACTTTTCCTAGGGTTTCTTTGGATTATGATATGCTATCTATTGTTTTGAGTTTTACGCTATTGTGGAATTTGGAGATTTGTGGGAGACAAAACCCTAGTTTTGCAAATGAAGATCAATTTGACTCTTGTAAGTTTTATTTTTCTTCAATGACAATTTCTATCTAATTTTCTTACGTCCAACTAGTTAGTTGAAGTTGTATGCATGATCGTTTGTGAGATTTGAATTATTTTAGTTCGCCTTGACTAGATTAAATCTCTCCGTGCTTAATTGATTAAATTCGCTTAGGATTATAATAGATTGGCCACCTATTTTATTTCTAGGTTGAATTACAACTAGAATAATTAAATAGACGGTGGAATTTGATTATTCATGGATGAATCCTTTGATGAAACTTATAGACGGTGGAATAAGGTTAATCAAAGGCGTAGAATTTAATCACAAGACTTCATGAATAGACAGTGGAATTCATGAATATTGTTTCTATTGAATGCTTTGAACATTAATTGCATGATCAACTTGACATAGAAGGTTTTCTAGGTTAATTGATTAAAAGGTTGTTAAAGACGGTGTATATTAATAACCACTTTAAGCTTGAATTCCATAAATTCACAATAGATTAGTCAAGGGAAATTGAAATAAGGATAATCAAGGATCAAAACTCATGTATGCAATGGATACAAAACTAGTTGGAGGCTTTTCTCCATATTTGAATCTTAAATAATTTTACTTTCTTTGTTTTAATTAGTTTTAATTACTTAGATTTTTAGTTTACAGTCATAAAATCTCACCCTTAACTTAGTAGTATTACTTAAATACAAATATTCCGAGTCTCTGTGGGTTCGACCCTTACTTCCACTTTGCTAAGGTTAGGAAGTTAGGAATAATTCTTTGACAGTGCTTTTATAGCGATGTAAAAGTGCTCGTCAAATTTGACGTCGTTGCCGGGGATCGAACCCGGGTCACCCGCGTGACAGGCGGGAGTACTTACCACTATACTACAACGACATGGAGAAGCCTATAGAATTAAGTGAGTTTAAGGTTGGTACTAGAGAATACTCACAATTCATCTTTGAGGAAAGTGGTGATGGTGACAAGTACTTTGACCCATATTGTAAGTATTTTCTAACATCACCACTTGTGTTGAATTTTTTTGAGCATATGCCATCTCATGAAAATTGGGCACACATGTTTGATAAATTAAAATGGTCTTTGAAAGTTATATTTTTCTTAATTGATCTATCAATGTGTTACTTATGTTTTTCTGCGTTGTGTGCACAAGGCTTTGACAGGTTATTAAGGGCATTGACAATGTCTAATCTTGTCAACTCATGCTAAGCGTCAAGCTAATGACGTTAAACGAGCGCTTCTTGGGAGGCAACCCAAGCTTTAGGTTTAGTTTTTCTTTGTTTTCTAGAATACGTTTTGTTTTCGGTTTATTTTTGTTCGGTTTTTATTTTGTTTTGGTTCGTTTTGTTCTTAGTTTTTGGTAAAGTCGAGAAACAGGTACACGCGATACCCGGGATACCCACCACCACCACCATCTGAGGAGTAGATTCTGGAGTTTTTCAAGCTCTTGTAATGAGGTCAGTTTTCTTTTCTCTTATGTTTTCTTTTACTTTGGGGACAAAGTAAAGTTTAAGCATGGGGGAAGGGGATTATTTATTTTGTCATAAGTGCTTGGTTATAGTTAGATCATGTAGTTGCATTTGCATGTTTATTTTATTGTTATGCATTGATAAAATTCTTGAAAAAAAAAGAAAAAAAAAATCAGAAAAATTTGAAAAAATACAAAAATATTGCATTTAGGTTCTTATTTCCCCATTGTGTTTCTATGCTAAGTATAAGTCCTAACCCATGATTTGCATGATATGAGGATGATCATTGATTAATTACCTTGATTATAGGATGGAGCATGTATTTAGCTTTAGTATTTGATTCATTCTGAAGTTCTAGACAAAACAATTAGCCTTGTGAGATATTTTTGGCCTTTCATGATATATTTGTTCTCTATATTTCTTGAGTGTATCACCATGATTATCTAGCTCTAGAACTTACGTTATGACTTTTTGTCAAGACTGCTTTATATGATTGAATACATATCATTAAAATGATTGAGGCAATGTTTCTTATAAGCCTATTATTTCCCTTCCTACCTTACAAGATCCATGTTCTTGACACCCCTATTCTTTTGAGCTTTAAGCCTATTTTTATTAGCTCCACAAAATGATTCCTAGCCTAATAAGCCTGACCCATAATCCGGGATTTAGGACTTTAGGTTATGTTTTGTTTTGTGTGGGTTATATATAAGTATGGGGGAGTTAGAAGAAAAGGAGGAAAAGAGGAAATAAAACTCTTATGTGTAAAGTGAAAAAAATGAAGATGAAAGTATGTTGCAAAGCAAAAGGAAAGTCAAGTACAATTGTGAGTAGTCTTCATAAAGCAAAGAGAGAGTTGAAGAAAAGGCAAAAGAAAAAAAAAGAAACAAAGAGCTTGAAAGTGTTAATGGAGTTGGTAAAAGAAGTTGGGAAGTGTTGTAAGAAGAAAGTGTGTTGAATTTTGGGTTAGGATTAGTTCTTTATCCCGGATTTAGAACCACAGGCCAAATGTTATCCCTTCCAAATTTCTCTTTACCTTGGCCCCATTACAAGCCTTAAAAAGACCTCATGATTTTTGTTATGTGTTTGATCCCCAGCGGTGGAGATTTAGTACGCTGATGCAAGCTTATGGTAGTCTAGTTTTCATGATTGATTTTTGAGTGAAACACGTCCTTAAGCACTTGAGAGTTTGAGTGCAAACACATTTACCTTGGTGAGGTCTAGAATGGATGAATGGTCTTTACTTTTTGCTTATTACAATACATGCTGCGAAGTCTTGGTCGGGTTTTGATTATATGTGAAATGCTTGTTTGATTTGAGATGGATGTATGATTGCATTTCTGTGGTGTGTTTTGGATTAATGTCTTGCTTGAGGACAAGCAAGGTTCAAGCATGGGAGAATTTGATAGAGCATATAGATATAGGTTTTATAGCATATTTTTATTCCCGTTTTATGCATGTTTAGCTAGGATTTTGCTTTAAGTTATAGTTTAGGTTTTATTTCGGTTTACTTCGGAATCTACGCGTTTCTGTGCTATATTGCAGATTGGAAGGTGTAGCATGGTGGATATGAAGCTAAGGACCGGAGCTAGGAACGAGTGGAGAGTATTGAAGTGAAGATTGAAAGAGATAAGGCCCAAGAGCTTGAGGGATAAAAACGCTTAAACCCGAATCATGCATTGGAGTCTTGTTTTGACACCTTTAGCTTGCAATGATTGGTTTGGGAGCTACAGTAGTCGGATGAAAGCTAACTCGAAGAGCTACAATTCATAATTTTACTCTGAGTCCAAATTCCAACTAGAAGAGGGTTAAAACAGCCTCCGAAGTGTCACTAAAGTTCCTGCAGGCGGAGCGCGGCCAAAAGCCTCATAGCGCGACCGCGCTCTCAATGAACCAAGCCGCGCTTCGGCGCGTTGATCCAACGCTGACTCGGGCCCCCGTATGATTTTATGGGCCGACCTTATTAGTATTCTTGGATGTTTTTAGATACGATATAAATACTTTTCCTAGGGTTTCTTTGGATTATGATATGCTATCTATTGTTTTGAGTTTTACGCTATTGTGGAATTTGGAGATTTGTGGGAGACAAAACCCTAGTTTTGCAAATGAAGATCAATTTGACTCTTGTAAGTTTTATTTTTCTTCAATGACAATTTCTATCTAATTTTCTTACGTCCAACTAGTTAGTTGAAGTTGTATGCATGATCGTTTGTGAGATTTGAATTATTTTAGTTCGCCTTGACTAGATTAAATCTCTCCGTGCTTAATTGATTAAATTCGCTTAGGATTATAATAGATTGGCCACCTATTTTATTTCTAGGTTGAATTACAACTAGAATAATTAAATAGATGATGGAGTTTGATTATTAATGGATGAATCCTTTTATTAAACTTATAGACGATGGAATAAGGTTAATCAAAGGAGGAGAATTTAATCACAAGACTTCATGAATAGAAGGTGGAATTCATGAATATTGTTTCTATTGAATGCTTTGAACATTAATTACATGATCAACTTGACATAGAAGGTTTTCTAGGTTAATTGATTAAAAGGTTGTTAAAGATGGTGTATATTAATAACCACTTTAAGCTTGAATTCCATAAATTCACAATAGATTAGCCAAGGGAAATTGAAATAAGGATAATCAAGGATCAAAACTCATGTATGCAATGGATACAAAACTAGTTGGAGGCTTTTCTCCATATTTGAATCTTAAATAATTTTACTTTCTTTGTTTTAATTAGTTTTAATTACTTAGATTTTTAGTTTACAGTCATAAAATCTCACCCTTAACTTAGTAGTATTACTTAGATACAAATATTCCGAGTCTCTGTGGGTTCGACCCTTACTTCCACTTTACTAAGGTTAGGAAGTTAGGAATAATTCTTTGACAGTGCTTTTATAGCGACATAAAAGTGCTCGTCAACTTCTTTGTCACTTTATATTCTTCCTAACACACTTATCTGTCACTGTCAGTGCTCTCTATCCACTTTCTGTACGGTAGCTGTATGCCCTTAACCTTCTCTTGGACATCATCATTCCACCAAACTTCGGCTCTTCTATTGCCACTTCTGCCCCTGGTCATGCCCAACACTCCAGAAGTCACTCTCCGAACACAGTCTGCCATCCTACCCCACATTTCGTATGCACTGTCTTAACTTGCCATGCTCCTTTTGCCTCTGCCTCCTCGAAAACCCTTTCTCTAAAAAGTTTTCCAACTGTCTCGTTCAGGTGCCCCCATTTGATCCTCGGTTGCGTCTCCCTGGCAGTTCTCCTCTTTCTGCAGACCCAGTCCAAGTCCATGACCAACAACCTGTGTTGTGTCGTAAGGCCTTAGTTTGGGATTATCTTAGTCCCTACAACTCCTCTTATCCCCCCGTCTGAGCAAGAAAAAGTCAATCTGTCTCTTATTTGAAGCACTCTTGAATGTGATTAAGTGCTCGTCCTTCTTTTTGAACCAAGAATTCGCTATTATGCAACCAAAAGCCACTAAGAACTCTAGCAAGGCCCGACCTTCATCATTTCTGTCATCGAAACCGAAACATCCATGCACTTCTTCATAACCATCTCTCGCCCTACCGATGTGTCCATTGAAGTCACCCCCTACCACAAACTTTTTCTGTCTCGGGGATACCTCTTATCAACTCATCCAAATCCTCCCAAAAGCGTTTCTTTTCTTCTCCATCTAGGACTGCATGTGGGGTGTAGGCACTTATGACATTTAAGGATTCTCCTCCATACACTAACTTTATTCTCAAAAGTCGGTCACTTCTGTGCTCCACTAGGACCACATGGTCCCTCAACTTGGCATCAACTAGGATACCCACCCCATTTCTGCTATTCGACGCCCCTGCATACCACAGCTTCCACTCATCAATCTCCCATACTTAGTTTCCTTTCCACTTAGTCTCTTAGATGGACACAATATCAACGCTTCGCTGTTGTAGGATCTTAACCAGCTCAAACGATTTTCCTGTAAGTGACCCCATATTCCAAGATCCAAATATTAGACAAGTTCTTGCTCTTCTACCCCGGTTATCCTTGTTGTACTTCGGCAGAGCCATCGAGAGAAGTCACTCAAACAGTCAAACCTCAAACCTGAACATGCACACAAGACCACAAAACACCCAAAAACACACCAAAAACCACAGATAGCCACTGACCGACACACACAGACAAACATTTAAACCCACAAAGCCAGCCACAACCACAAAACAATAACGAGAAAAACAGAGACCACAAACAACAAGCCACAACAACAACATGAAGCCTGTAAAACTAAAAAACAAGAAACCTGCAAATAGCAAAAAAAGAAAATTGAAAACAAGTAAAGGCAAAGGTGACAACAGATAGCAAAAACTGCAAACAGAAGATACAGAAACCAGCAATCAATAACTAGATAACACACAAGGAACAAGTAGAGGGGAGGGGAAACACCAGAAGACAGAACCAGTAGAAGGAAGACACGCTCAACCAAGCAACAACCAGAAGCAAGAAAACAGCTCAAGGCAAAGGACCACACCAGCCAAAGCAAGTAAGGAAGCTAAGAGGGAGATAAAACAAGAAAGGAAGGGGTTCACCAGGAAGCGGCGCAACTATTCACATGCGAGCTCGTTCAGAAAGGATTGCTTAGAGTTTCTTATGTGTATACCGATGATCAGCTAGCTGACATGTTCACTAAACCGTTATCTAGGCTGAAATTTCAGACTTTGGTTCCCAAGCTTGGTATTTCGGTTCCGACGTCCAGTTTGAGGGGGCATGTTAAGGATAATTAGATTTATTATCTTATGTTTAGCAATATCATATGTACAATATCTTTCTATCCTTTTTATGTTTAAATTGATATCTTTTATATCAGGATAGATATATTATAGCTTGGGCCTCAAGTATGATTATTCCTCTTGTATTATATAATGGGATGAAACTCCAGTAATAAACTTATCAACTTTCCTTAATTCCTATCACAAAACACATATTAGTCACTTCTCTCACCAATTCCAATTCATGGATCCACAAAAAATAGAAGATATAATCTCTATACTTCCTACGGAAAATGGTTGGCTATCCGATGATAACTACCCTATCTACAACTACCAAGGTTTTTGGTACTCTGGAGTTTGGATACGAGGAGCCATAGCAGCCCAAGCCCAATCGCAACCAGCCCAAGAAACGGACATCATCCTCGCTTGTAACCCCAAGTGTGGAACCACCTGGCTCAAGGCCTTGTCCTTCGCCATCATAACCCGAACCCGTTTCACTCGAGAAAAAAATCCGCTCCGATTCGCAAACCCCCATGACTTGATCCGTTTTCTAGAAGCTCCTGCTTCAACCAACCTTAAAACCCTAGAACCGAATCTTCCTCTCATTTCTACCCACCTTCCTTACACAAACTTACCTAGTTCGATCCTAGCTTTAGAGTGCAAGATCGTGTACATATGCAGGGATCCTAAAGATGCTTTCATCTCCCGTTGGCACTTCTCTCATAAAATGCGTCCCAATAAGGATGTCACCAAGCCGATACCTTTGGAGGAGGCGTTTGACCGCTTTTGTCGTGGGATTTCCTCTTCTGGGCCTTATTGGGACCATGTGCTAGGGTATTGGTGAAACCGTTTTTGGATCGCCCTGACAAAGTTTTGTTCTTAAAGTATGAGGATATGATGAGTGGCATAGAGGAGCACGTGAAAAAGCTGGCGGAATTTATGGGCTACCCATTCTCCATTGAAGAAGAGAAAGAAGGCATGGTAGAAAAGATTGTTGAAATACAAAGCTTGAGCAACTTATCGGTGAACAAGGGCAGTGAGTATCTCTCAAATGGGTCTGTCTGTGTCACTAAAGACTCGTTTTTCCAAAAAGCCAAAGTTAGAGACTGGAAAAATTATTTAACGGAGGAAATGACACACATGATAGATAAGATCACAATTGAAAAGCTTGGAGCTTATGGGTTGACTCTCTGATTAATAATGCCTCAAGGTAAGTCGAAGTGTAAAATTGTACGTGCAATCACTGGGTTTTGTTGCAATTTTAAAATAAATGTACGTATGTAGCCTGTTTGTCATTATGTTGGTTTACCTCAATGTACGTATATAGCCATATTATGTTGGTTTACATGTTCCATTATTTGTATTTGTTAAATTTGTCATTTTAATTTTAGTAATGAATAGAATTGTAAGTTTATGATAAGTGTGAATGTTGTATTGTCATTCAATGTGTATATTAAAAATTACAAGAATGTTGTATTGTCATTCAATGTGTATATTAAAAATTACAAGATTGGTTTCTCGAATCCCTAAGAAAAGGATCCGAGATTTCCTAATATAAAAGATTAGATTTTAGCTTAATTTTGAAAATAACAATATATAAAATATAATTTACATATATTTACATGCCCTCGCAATTTTATGATGATCTGGGACAAATGTGTATCTACCTATTCTGTCATTGAGAGTTAGAGGTAAGATATCAATGATCTGATCAAGAGAACGCAGATGTCGAACTAAAAGATCACTAGAAGAGACATGTTCTTGAACAAAGTGGTATTCAATCTTAATATGCTTTGAAGACTTATGAAATATAAGATTTGTTGACAAGAAGGTGGCACTAAGGTTGTCGCTAAAAATGATCAACGGTGAAGAAGTTAGAATAGCCATCTCTTGAAGTAACTGTTGTAACCATATAAGCTTGGCAGTAGTGAATGCAATTGTTTTGTATTCAACTTTAGTACTAGAGCAAGCAACCACTTTCTACTTTCTAGAGGACTAATTGATAAGATTACCTCCAAAGTAAACATTGAAACCATGTTGAGAGCAGCAGTCATCAAGATCAGATGCCCAACCATCATTGTAAGGCCCATGGCCTAAGAAGCGCAATCCCATGCTAACTCGAGTACTTCCCAAAAGGTCAACCCATCCTAGTACTACTCTCGCCCTTGTACGCTTAACTTCTGAGTTCTTTGTCCTCACTCGAACCCAGAAAAGGAAAAGCTTTTGTTGACATGGGTAGCACCTCAATCCCTTATAAACCATTGGGGTGTTACAATCTCTCCCACATAAGCACTTGACGTCCTCGTCCAGGCCCAAGGACCGCCCTCCGCGCCAATCCAACTCGTAACCCAGAGTCGGCTCTAATACCATTTGTAAGGCCCATGGCCTAAGAAGCGCAATCTCATGCCAACTCGAGGACTTCCTAGGAGGTCACCCATCCTAGTACTACTCTCGTCATTGCACGCTTAACTTCTGAGTTCTTTGTCCTTACTCGAACCCAGAAAAGGAAGAGCTCTTGTTGACATGGGTAACACCTCAATCCCTTGTAAACCATTAGGATGTTACAAGCATCCTAATAGACAACTAGTCTCTTATCAAAGGCCTTGCGAAGACATAAACTAAAAGGAAAAAACCCCTTGAAATAGCGCAAAATTGGTTCAACAATTGTCGTTGTTTTTGACCCACTAGTCAACTCGACCAGTTCAAAACCCGCAACGACTTGACCCAATTAACCTATGACTCGTAACGACTCGAACCCTAAATGACCGAATCCGACCCAACCCGATTGACAAGTCCACCAATAGCCCATCAATTAATATGGCTTATTATACAATAATAATAATAAAAAGATTCAAAAGAATAAAAAACCTTTTGGCCTACCATTGTATAACTCCTATAAACATATAAACACTTTCAAATGCTCAAGTGAATGGAATAATACATAAAATTGGACAAATTAAATAAATTACCACGTGGCTACTTATAATTATAGTAATTGTTAATAATTTCATTTTTTGTCAGATATAATAATTTTATGAATTAAAAAGTGATTAATAATAATGTACCATATATTTAGTTAAAAATTAATTTAAATAATTATTTTTCCCCAATGATGTTCTCCGTTTCTAAAAGTTAATCATAATTAATATATACTCCCTCCGATTCAAAATAAGTGTCGTTTTAGATTTGGACACTAGTTTTAAGAAAAGTATTAATTAAACTCAAAATCTTAAACTTTTTCTCAATCTTATCACTTATCACCTTTTTGGACCAATGAATGAATACTTTTAGTCAACAAAAACACATTCCAATAAGCATTTTCATAACTCTCTCCTAATCAATTGCCTCAAAAATTTAAAACGACACTTAAAATGGATAAAAATAAAGTGTTAAAAAGACACTTATTTTGAATCGGAGGGAGTAGTAAAAATCACATCACTAACCTTTTTGACTTCTCTAATTCATTCTCATATTAAGTTACCATAAAGAAGAAAATTGGTCATTTATGACTAATACTACTAATTAAACATATAGAGCAAATCTACAATTAAACCAAGAAGATTAATAATCCATCAATTAATATAGCTTCTTATACAAAAATATAAAAAAAAAATAAAATGAATTAAAAACCATTGTATATATAACCTCTATAAACCTACAAACCCTTTCCAATGCTCAAGTGAATGGAATAATCCACAAAATATCAAATTAAATAAATTATCATGTGACTACTTATAATTATAACAATTGTTAATAGTTTCAACTTATTTCAAATATAATAATTTTATGAAATAAAAAGGGATTAATAATAAACTTTTCTAATGTACCATATATTTAGTTACAAATTAATTTAAATAATCATTTTTACCTAATGGTGTTGTTCATTTCAAAAATTTAACCATAATTAATATATATATAAAATTGAATATGTAACCTTTTTACTTCTATATTTGTAACCTTATAATTCATTTTCCTATTAAGTACATGTACACTATAAAGAGGAAAAAATGGTCTCTTATGACTAATCCTACTAATTAAAAATATATATATAGAGCAAATCCTACAATTAAACCAAGAATGCCAATAGACCATCAATTAATATGGCCTATTTTACCATAATACTATTTATGACTAATCCCTACAATTAAACCAAGAAGGTCAATAGCCCATCAATTAATATGGCCTATTATACAATAATACAAAAAAATTCAAAGCAATAAATAAACTTTTGATCTACCATTGTATGACTTCTATAAACCTATAAACCCTTTCAAATGCTCAAGTGAATGGAATAATCCATAAAACTGTTCACATTAAATAAATTATCATGTGACTATTTATAGTTATAGAAATTGTAAGTAGTTTCTTTTTTTATCATATATAATAATTTTATGGATTAAAAAGTCATTAATAATAAAGCTTTCCAATGTACCATAAATTTAGTTACAAACTAGTATGTATTCTCGTACCTTGTATTGGTTTTTTTTAAATAAAATATTAATAATAAAATATTTCCAAATATATTTATTATCCGAGAAAAATAATTATGTAAATCCTTAAATACAAATTTTTGTTATGATCTGGGTAAAAAGATAAGGTAATTATCATATAACTAATCAAGATCTTTTCATATAAGGTAACAAATAATTGGATTATAATAATAACCAAATTGGCAAGGAGATTGCTAGTAAATAGGTTACAAAGATAACTATTTAATTAAAATATCTTAGTTAAAAAACGATTCTATCCAAAAATAAAATAAATATTCTTGAATTTGTATGATAGCATAAAAAATATCCTAATAATCTTCATATCTATCATATATTCATATCCAAAAATAAAGATTGTTTAATAATGGAATTTTCTATCCTATATTCTAAAATCATGGATAAGAATTTATCATATCCAAAAATAAAAAATTACTTTTTATAAAAAAATGGAGTAGTGTGGTCCAATCTAAAAGTGACATGTGTCGTTTAATATTTTTTAACCTCCGCTTTAGGTTATAGTTATAATAGTTATGATTAATTTAAGCAATTATTTTTCCTTAATGACATTGCCGATTTCAAAAATACTTAATTCTAATTCTAATTTAATAATATCTATATATAGTTATCTTTGAGGGCTTCAAGTAATGAAAAAATAAAACCACAAAAAGGTAAAATAAATTAGAATTGATTGAGTTCAACACTTAAACTATTGCTTTTAACTAAGAGAAAAGAAAAATACAATTAGAAATAATTAAAATACAGAACAGTAAATGGAAAATAATTAATTAAAAATATTATATTTATATTTTTACAAAACTAAGGAGTATACTACATACATATAGAATTGTCAATACTATATTTTATAAAAAAGAATTATATTCATACATATATATTTTTTTTTTGATTAGGAAAGAATTTAGAGAGATCACTAGTAGTCAAGTGACCGCCCTAGAGCATCCTGACGGATGAGGGAACAGAAGCCCAAATCAGCTGCAAGTGGAACGGAAGATACGCGTCGGAAGGACCCGTCGATGAAGTCTGCTACAGAATTGCATTCGCGTTAAATATGGGCGATACTTCAATCCTGAAACCGAGTCAACAGACAATGGATATCCGCACGCAAAACTTCAATCTCCCACGAGCAGCGCCAGTCGCCAAGAACGGCCTTGACCAGCTGCAAGTTATCACCTTCGATTTGGATCCTGGGAATGCCACGTCGAATGGCCTCGAGAAGTCCCTGACGTAAGGCGATGGTCTCGGAGATCAACACAGACTGTCGATCGATCAGTCCTCCGTCAAACGAGATGGGGGAGCCGTTGGAGTCCCTAAGTATGAACCCAAAAGTAGCCACGTCATCTGCACACACAACACCATCAAAATTAAGTTTAATGTAGTTGTTTTTGGGTTTTACCCAAAATTTATTTTTCCTTTCAGCTCTTACATGACCTTTATTTGGCTTTAGATCAGCTGAGTCTGGTGCCCTGGCACATTTTCACTCTCGGATTTGCTTTTGGATAAATTCACTAAGTTTGCTAGCATCATCTAGGTTTGTTCCGATATTGTTATCAAACACTCGTTTATTCCTGGCGTACCAGATACACCACCAAGTGCTGGATAGGATTTCCAACTCCTCTTTATTTGTTCTTGCCCTGATTTCTTCCAGGACCTGATGTGGTTTTTTGCCATTTGAGGAGATAAGATCGATTTTCCTCCGTAGATTGGGACTGATTGTACTAAGAGTTTCCTTTGTAAGAGGGCATGAAATCAGGATATGATTTGTATCTTCGCATTGGTTATTACATGCAATGCAACCTTGTGGTACTGAGATGTGTTTTTCAGCAAGTCTCGCTTTGGTTGGTAGGCCATTTCTCGCCACCTTCCACAAGAAATTGTGTATTTTGGGTGGGACATTGAGTTTGTTAATCCATTCTAAATTGATTTTAGGTTTGTTTTTAGCAATATTTAGCCACTGCATCGTAGAGTGGGTGGAATACCAGCCGTTTTTACTTGGTTGCCAATATACCCTATCTTGGATTTTGTTGGCTGGGTTAATTATTTTGGTTATATTATCTAGGTCATCAGGGTTAACAACCTCGATTAGCTTTTCTATGTTCCACGAGTTGTCCTCGCGTAAGTACGATTCGACTCGTTCGTCCTAGTTGATGTGGGTTTCAGTTCCAGTTTTTGGTTGGATAGGGCCGTACCCAATCCAGTTATCTTTCCAGAAACGAATGGTTTTCCCATCCCCTACTTGTCAAATGAGACCAGAAATAAAAAGATCTCTTAGGCTCATAAGTTTGGACCATTGCCAAGAGGTGTTACTTTTTTTTTCTTGTAATTTAGAATATTATCCGTTTTGAGGTATTTCTCGGTGATTATTTTAACCCATATGTTATTTGGTTCTGCTAGGATTTTCCATAGTAACTTCATCTGGAGTGCTTGGTTTATGTCTTCCGCCTTTACAATTCCAATCCCCCCATTCGTGGGAGGCCGACATATGGAGTTCCAGCTAATTAGGGGTTTGTGATTGTTATCTTTATTCCAGAAGAAATTTTTGTTGATTTGGTCCAATTCGTTTAGAGTTATCTTGGGTAGCATGAACGATTGCATTATATAGTTTGGCTGTGCAGAAAGGTTAATTAGAGTTTTTCGGCCCTCCTATAATAGAGTGTCTGCCTTCCATTTTAATAGTTGGGCTTTGATTTTCATTACCAGGGATTTAAAAGTGTTTTATGTTACATATATGATCGAGCAATTCTATGATATCACTATATAAAATATAAACAAAATATGAAAATTTGAAATACTACAAAACAATTTGAATAATAGAAAATATACAACTGTACGGAGTAAATAGAGTATTTTTTTGGCTGACGATCATTATTTATTTATTTATTTATTACTCCTTTCTTTTTGGTCTGTTTGGCCTTTTAGACATAAATGTCTAATTCTATTTTACCTTTTAACTATTTTGCTTAACACTTTTTAAATTTACCCTCAACTAAATGAATTGGAAAATATAAAGTGTATTACATGCAATATTTAGATTAGAAGTTGTAAAAAAAGAGTTAATAAATACGGGTATTTGGTAAGAATAATATTTGTCTTAATATGTGTGTATATTGCTCAAAAGCCAATTAGACTTAGTCGGAGGAAGTATAATTAATTAATGCTTATATGTGGTTACAAATACAATATGATAACTAGTCTTAGTTCTCGTGCCCTGCACGGAATTTTATAAAATTATTTATTATTAATTTGTATTTGTTAAGTTTTGATTAAATTGATATTGGCAAGGATATTTAAATAAAGTTATACGTGTCTTATCTACAAAAAAAATTAATTATTTCTAAAAATAATTATTAAAAATTGATATGGGTAAGGATATTTTTAAGAAACTTGTAAATTTACGTATTAATTAATTATATTTGTTAATTTTTTTTAAATTCATATGCATAATGATATTTCAAAAAAAAACTATACGTATCTTATCTATGAAAACACTATCATTTCTAAAAATAATTATTTAAAAATTGATATATGCAAAGGTATTTTTTCTAAAATTTATATGATAGCATAAAAAAATATCCTAATGATCCTATCTATCATATCCAAAAATCAAAGATTGTTTAATAATGAGATTTTTTATCCTATATTCTAAAAACATGGATAATAATTTATCATATCCAAAAATAAAAAATTAATTTAATAAAAAGAGTTGATATGGTCCAATCTAAAAGTGACATGTATCTTTTAATAATTTTTTTAACTTTCGCTTTAGATTATAGTTATAATCCTTTCCATTTGCTTTTAAGTTTGGACAGCTATTACATTCTCAAAACCTAATTTATAAATCCAAATCAAACCTTACTTTCCCTTTTCATTATAACGTTTTAAATGCATAAAAATATTTACAAAAATTTACTTGACCCAAATTATTCCCTTAACGTTTAACAAACTTTAAGGGCTATTTAATTCACAAATGCAGGATTATGAAAACGATTTCATGGGTAGCTCAAAAGGCAAACACTTACTCCGTATTAATTTTATACTTTCATTATTAAATTAAAACTCTAATTTAGATTAGAAATCACTGTAAATTCCCAAATTTCTATCCTATCTAAGAGGTAGAAGGGCCTCTTTTGGAATAACTCTTATATGGTCAAAATATTCATACAAAAATCAGAATATAGTTTAATAATTCATGAGGTATGTAATCTCGATTTTTATTTCTTTGTCAATTGCAAATTTGGTAGTAGTGTAGTACATATTAAACATTAATAATATTATCCACCCCTATCGTTGTATCTTGCTTCAATTGGGAGAAGATATTGATCAATGAGTAACGCACACGATCGAGTTTCTTTATCATCAATTATTCAAAAGGTAAAATACGATTATCTTCCCAAATTATCAACTTACGGTATAGCTCTTATAAACAACATCTAAAAATACAACATTTCTCGCAATTTGAATTTAAACTTTGTAAATTCTTAATGACTGTTGTTGCTTCCGCTTATGGCCATTGCAATGTTTTTGGTTTTATTTGAGGAGTTTGGTTCAAATGAAACAAACTCTTATCCTAAAACGAACTCTTATCCTAAAACGAATGCACTTTTCATAGTTAGTAATGCACTTTTCATATAAAAGTGCATTGAAAAATACAAAAAGTGCATTACGAAAAAGTGTACTAACAAAATTTGAAAAGTGCACTAAAAATTACGAAAAGTACAAATGCGAAAAAGTGCACTCTGAAGTATGAAAAGTGCACTACTAACTACAAAAAGTGCATTCGTTTTAGGATAAGAGTTCGTTATAGGATAAGAGTTTGTTTCATTTGAAGCAAACTCTTTATTTGAGTTGCATGTTCTTAAGAAGTCTTTCTCGAAAGAGGTTTAATAATTAGTATTTTTGTTTATTCATTTTTAGCGAATTCTATTATACTATTCTCCAACCATGTAAATACACCATGCTAATAAACAAAATATCCAAAAAAATAATTAATAGTTTTTTTATATAAGTAGAAAGATTGCGACATTATATGCAACAAAAATGGATATTATAATGAGTCAATAAATTGATATAATTATTTACATATATTTTTAATTTGAAAATAGATACACATGAAAATCTTAACTATTACACTTTTATGAAAATGATAATTATAAAATTGATAACAACAAAAATTTAATGGTGATCCATATATATAGGGGAGGGCTCCAGAGAAACGCAAATTATAAAGAAACGGGAGTCGCAATAAGAGCTGTTGGATTTGCAAAAATGGATGGCTAGGATTAGAGTGTATAATTATAGGAAAAAAGAAAAAATGCAAATATATTTACTAAAATGGAAGTTCCTAGATTCTAGGCTAAATTTAAGGGGGCGTTTTTGTTAACATTTGAATATTCGAACAGATTTTACGGTAATATCAGACGAAATCTTGCACATGTTGATCGATACACATTGTAAATTCGATTGTACTGCTTCAATATTCGACTGCATAAATATCTGAATTTGTCATGTGTATGTTTGAATATGTTTTGGAAATGTTTGAATATTATTAAACCTTTTTTGTATTTGTCATTGTTTGAATATCTAGTCCACTTTGTTGAATGTGGATTATGTTTTGTCTTATTGGAAGTAATTAAAATTACATATCGAATATAAACATAGTAAACATTGAATTAGTAATTGTAATATATTGAATATGAAAAACAAGGGTCATCACATGTTCACATTCTGATTCCATCGTGGCTAAAAATTAGAATACAATATTTGATTCGCAATTCATGTCTATGAATTCAACAAACAACATATAAATATTCAAAGTAAAATGACGCCTCTTTAGTGTTAAGCGTCATTTTTTATCTTTATCATCCTTCTTTCATTCTCCTTAGGCTTTTTTATGTTCTTCAACCATCTCGATATTTGCTGACCTTCAAGACTGCATATTCAACATATAATACATAAACATTCGAGTCAAATAACTATAAATTCAAATTTGCTTGTCTAACATTCACATATTCAAAAATTTGGTAGTTCGTGAATTTCAACCTCATATTCGATTGTTAGGAATGCATATTCAGAATATCAAATTTCATATTCAGAATGTAAAATTGCATATTCAATAAAATATTCAACAAAAAACTCATAAACATTCAGAGTAAAATGTCTACGAATCCAAATAATATATGCATATATTCACAATAAAACATACGTAGAAGAGTTACTGTTCAACATTTACCCATACATATTCAACTGTTCAGAATGCATATTCAAAGCTTCAATTTAAATAAACTACCAACAAGTATGAATATATTCAATGTTTGTCCATGTATATTCAATTATTCAATGTTCATATTCAATATAAATCAACAACATATGCCGTGTTTAATGTT
Source organism: Fallopia convolvulus (assembly GCA_964016875.1). Classification (NCBI taxonomy): domain Eukaryota; kingdom Viridiplantae; phylum Streptophyta; class Magnoliopsida; order Caryophyllales; family Polygonaceae; genus Fallopia; species Fallopia convolvulus. Next base: position 15,460,414 of record OZ024725.1, read on the forward strand.
TATCCATGCATATTAGCATTGAAATCTCCGGATCTGAATAACCTTCAAACGAAAAATTGAACTATTCAGAGAGAATAATCAAAGCATCGAATGTTAATTATCAAACAAAAAAATTAAATTGAAACAATAAAATCTTAAATGGATGATTTCGTTACATTACAAATTCAATCTCGAAAGCTAATCCTTGAACCCACATAAAATCTTATGGTTCAATTCACGCCAATCTCAATTTTTAATAATGATCCAAATAGATCTCCTCATAAAACCACACATGATGATAGATTAATTTTACCTGTATAATATAATTCATCTTCGAAATCGGAATTGTCTTCTTTCGATCTTCTTCAGACTGTTGTAATACGAATCTTCAGATCAGAAAAACGAAATTATGTTTGAGTCGTCACCATAGAGATGCAGAGCATAGAGAGTCGAGAGAAATCTGATGTGAAAAAAAAGAACGATCTGAATGTATTCTAATTTGGAAATAATTAATATAGGTGAGAGAAATTTGATTTGGTATAAAAGATATGGAGAGAGAGAAAATTTAAATCCAATAATCACTCAATTTGGATAAATCTAAACCATCAAATATTTTTAATCCAATGACTCTTATTATGACACTAGTTTCTCTATAAGGAGGTGTTTCTCTAGATACTAAACCTATATATATATACTAGTAGGAGACCCCATGCCAAAGGCACGGGGGTAATTTCGTTATTATAATATGAGCTATATTATTTTGTACATGTATCTTTTATATTATTTTGCACATTATCAAGACAGCACCAGATTGTTTGATTAACAAATAAGCACGTAAAGGTACTAACATTTACCCGCATTTGAACTACTGAAGTTAACGAACTTAACACATAATTAGAAGAAGTCAAACATCTAATATTCTGAGCTTGAGCTCAACAAAGTATCCATCCCAATGGTTTATGACAAGGTAGCCTCCATACCAGAGAAGCAAAGCATAGCAACAGAAAACAGTGAAGTAAGTTCCTTCTAACCCACTTTGTAACCTTGCTTCTGAACAAGCGCGCGCCAAAAACGAAGAGCAAGCTTGCAAAACTCTCGATTTGCCCACAAAAGTGAACACCACTCGAATTTGAAAGGCTAACTGTAACAAAATTAGATGTGCACACTACATGTTCGACGATATTCCCACTTCCTAGCTTGTGAGAGGCCCTCTTCGCTTTTACTTGGGAGCTTTGCTAAAGTTGCAGTGTGAATTCCTCCAATTACAACAATTAAAGGAATCACAGCTAGGGTCACAAGTGCTAGTCGCCACACAGACACATAATTGAAACCCACCACAAATTTGAACACAAATGTTGCCATGTAACGCATGAATTACCCAGCTGCTGTACACAAAAACAAAACAAATTTAGGGAAAATTATAATGTAAGAATTCAATGCAACCCAAATGGGATTTTTAGCTAAAAAAAGATATACCATATGAGATTTTGTTTTTTTGGTTGTTGGGTATTTGGTATTTTCTCTCACCTTCTAACTAATGGCTGTCTTGTACCATAATTGCAGTTGTATTAATGGCAAAAATGATGTCGGGTGTTCGAACTTCAGTATAAAAGTACTGAATGTCCTAGTTTAATGCTGCTTCTAGGTACCTTATCCTCATCTTTGTAGATTGCCTCTCTCCAGTCCACTACTAATAAGAAATCTCTGCAAAACCCAAAAAATTCTTGTTACTAATCTCAAGATTGGTAAAGAATTGGCTTTCAATTTATTTAATCACACACGTACCTTCCCATGAAGATGCAAGAATTGCAACACCAACTACAAGAAAGTAAAAAGCATACTACAAAATCAAAGAAAGAAGAACAAAGAGTATGAACAAAGGAGTACCAAAAATGTACCAAATAGTTTTAATGATTATACTTTTAATACTTGTTGCGTCATCTGATCTGGGTCATTAGCATGAGACCCAAATGAATTGACAAGATCAGCAAAAAATATGAGGAAAAGGGGCAAATCACAATCGTGAACAAAAGCGCCAACCGCCATTAAAATGTAATTAAGACCATCTACAAATCTGAAGAGCTCTTTAAACCCAATTGGATTTACAGCATTCTCTTTGGATTTCTCCCATCCATTTCCTTCATTCACTTTGCTAAATTCCTTATTCTCAGAACTTTTATTATTAGTAGTATTATCATCCATTTCTTTATAATTTGTTCTGTATTCTCTGTTTTCTGTAGTAAAAAGAAGAAGAGAGAAGCTCAAGGCCTTAAATTTTAGACCATTTCCATTAGTCAGTTGTGTTTATCTCCTTCTTCAAATCAACACGCCGATTCAGAGATCAAACAAGCGACCGAGAACCAGATCTCATTGTAGACTTTGACGATTTGAGAACAAAGAAAAAAAATATATTTTTGGGTGGTAAAGAAAAGTCCGATCGAGAACAAGATCTAGGTTTGTTGGTGGGAGAACCAGATCTGATGAATTTCTCAGATTTACACTAATTTCAGAGATCAAACGATCTTTATTCTTGATGCTCAATCTAGAGGAAACTTTAGCATAGATTTCTTGTATGCTACAATCCCATGAAAAAAATGCAAACAAAAACATCATAGAAAGATGCATGTTGTGTGATCATGGACATAGAATTATTTACACTAAACGCTATAGAAAAACCAACTGACCTCATTTTGTGAGGGACCCACATTTATTCCTAATTGGCTAATTTCCAGAGCAAGGTTACCAAATCTTTGCATGATGCTTATAACTCATTAAGTTCCTTCCTTATTGCAGTATGAAAGCGTTCCGTCATGTTTAAGTCCTCTCTGTCCCGCATTTTTCTTTCATATAAGATATTACAGCTCCACTGGTAGTTGATAAATTTCAAATAGCAGCTTTAACATCCTAATCCAATACCAATACCTGTTTGGTATCTGATAATCCATTATTTTGATATGTTCACCATTTATTTTTGCAGATGAACTTAGTAATCTAGAGAAACAAACCTTTTTTTTTGACATTCACAATTCTTCTAAGCTTTACTTTTGTCTTCTCTCCATGTCTATAATACGCCGACTTTCAACTTTGTTTTCTCTTGCGGAGTCTTTGGGCTTCCTCTGCCTGCATACATTTATCAAACCCAATGAGATAGAAGAATAGAGCAAGCTCTGTTTGCTATAAATTATTACTTACCTTTAAAATTTGAGAAACATGTTTGGGCACAAGTTTAACAATACTACCTCCGTTCAGAAAATATTTATAAAATGTCTATCAATTTAGAGTTTTATAGCATGACTTATTAATGATCTAGACGGTTTTTACCTTTCATGGCAGCTAATCTAAGGGTCCTTAGGCAGGAAAGGGTTGTGCAAAATAATCAAAAGGTTCTTGATAACTGTATTTGGCTTCACAATAAGATGAATAAGGAGAGTCAACATCTACATAATATGGCTTCTCATGCTATTTGGTGGAATTATTTCCCATTCTGGAACATGCTGGGGCAAATTAATCAAGAAGATCATGCTCACCATCATTATATTGGGAATTTCCAAAAGAAAATGTATTCTCCTTGTAATTTATTCCCTCGTCATTTCTCATATGGGTTGGGTCAGACTGCTGCAAGCTCTGTGGTGGTGTGGTTGCATTTTCTTTTCCATGAATAGAAGGACTATCAGGACATGGTGCAAATATAGAAGCTTCATTGTTCTTTAATACACCAGTATAAAGATTTGTCTTTCAGTTGTATCTTCTCCACAAATTTGTATTTGCAAGCAATATTGAAGCCTGCAATCGATATAAAAAAAAGAGGTTAGAAAGGTGCCAAACTATGGAGGAATAAATATGATTGGGATACAGAGATTTTATGTCGTTTTGTTGCATTCACTTAAATCCTTCAAGTACATTAACACACCCTAAAAATTTTTAAGAAAATAAACAACCTTGATATGGAAAGCTTTCTTGATATCCACCTCTATCGCACCATGACACAAGTGTGTGGAAATCATAATAGTACGTCTCCTCTTTCATGTTTTGAGTTATCGATTTTTTTTGTGTTCTTCGTTCCTGGATAGGCAATAATAAAAGACCAAAATATTAGCAAAAATAATATACAACAATATTGTAGTTGCAAGTAAGCAATTAGCACAACCCAAAGAAATAACTCTTTTCAAGACTTCCATAAGTTTACTATATCCCAAAGAGATATGTTACGAATCAACTAAATAATATTACCATAGTAAATGCAGGATTCTAAGCTGAAAAAAAGTTTGTACATTACATTCTTAGTCTGCATGTAATTGTATTGGGTATGAAATTTTCTATACTGCTAGAAAAATTCAATAAATATTCATATAAATATTTGTTCAGATGTTTCATAAGAAGCAATAAAGGAACGTTAAAACACTTACACAAAGACCTATTCTACTTATATCAACAAAGAAACAAATGAATCAAAACCGCATCCCAAGTACCTAGCAATGCTGACGGATGAAAACAAGAAGCAGGAGTAGAAAGAATGAGAGGACCTGCTCAATCCAGCGAGCAGCCTGCTGTATATCCTATTTCTATCTATCATATCTCTGGTAATTCGAATCCCTGTTAGAACTATTAACCCAGCACCATCAGCCTCATTGTCAACACTGTTAGAATCAATGCTTGATTAAGAACCCACATTAGCCGATACACTTTCACCTCTCAATTCATCTTGGACTCCAAATTCAGCAGAGGTCGGCTCCTGCTAGAAAGAGGACTCAGCACCAGCAGTGCACACACCTTCCCTAGACTGTTCAGTTGTAGCAAGCATTAATACCAGGACCAACAGAATTAATGGAGACAGAAAGTCTAATGAATCAGGTTTATTTGTTTCCTATATTGGTTTACAATTTATAATTATGTTGTGTTAATTTTAAAATGCCTTTCACTGGCCACTGCGACCAAAAACATTCCAACAATTACAGCCTAGATTAAAAATCATAACCTGAAAGTTCAGGATCAAAGCATAAATCATAATCAATGATCTTGTCCTTTCACCTAGAATAAGCATATATGCACTACATCACACCTGGCAGGCACAATCAAATAGTCTAAACAATCATCATGCATAGAAGAACAGAACCTCGAAATTCAGTAACTCGACACAAATCTAGGGTTCAAACAAGCGCCTATTTTTCTGGAAGCCTAGATTGAAAGCCAAAATCCCTAAATCTTACCTCATATTTAGGCCCTACTTGAACAGCCACGAGACCACCGAAATTCTGTCGCCAGAGCACCACCGTATCTCCTTGTGCCTCGTCTCACAAAAGGGGTCGTCCGATCCGGCGATAGTGAGGACCAAACCAGAAGCAAATACAACCCCGAACCACAACCGATCCCTCTTGACCCGTAGAGAACTGCAAAAGTCCGAAGAGAAGCGAAATCGAAGGAATAAAACGCGAATTCTGATATCGGAAAGCAGGGGAGAAAGAAGATAACAGAGGGAATAAGATAAGAGCAGGCAAGGCAGGGCAAATGGACGGCTGATATACAATTTTATACAAGGAAGGCAACGAACGGCTGAGTTAATAGCTCACATCCGAAAGAGTAAAACGAAAGAGAAGTAATTAAAACTAGTTTTACCATTCGTACCATGTACGACTACGATTCGATATTTTATAAATATTATAAATAGAATATGAATAAATAAATAAAAATATTATATAAAATTTAATATAAGTAATTAATTGCTTGTAGAATGTATAATTTTTTAATCAAATATTATATTCTTCACATTTTATTACTTTTTATTTACGTAAATTTAGGATTTATCAAATATTTCAATATATCTATTAAATATTTTATTATTTATTTATATTTTTTTAAATTATACATATTTATCATTAATTTTTTTTATAAAAAAACCACTATATATCTATAAATAAATTCGTCAAAAGATATATGCTAAAAGATTTATGTTTAATTTTAAATATTTTATCTTTAATTTTAAATACTTGTATAAGGTAGTTTTTCAAAAGATATTGTTATAATAAATAGATATTTGTTTGATGTTAAATATAGATTTAAATAGTTAAAAAAGAATTTAATAGAAAAAAGTTAAAATATTAGGAATAAAAATTAATTTTGTAATTATAAGGTGGGGTCAGAATCGTTCTAGTGGCTCGAAAAGGTGTAGCTCTAATTTATATCAACATAACAAAATATATTATTTAAAATTATATTATTATATAGATATAAATTTTATACTTGGAGCTCAAGCCTTGTTAAAAGATAAACAAAAATATATTAAGACCCTAAATCTTGTTAAGAGATAAAAATATTAAATTAATATGAAAAATATCATCTTATGGGAATTTATGTATATAAAAATGATATAAATATGTGATATATTGTAGTAAACAAATACATAGTTCATAGATAAAAAATTATATACATAAAAAATTATTTAAACACGTTATCTATTTAGTATATATAGCAAAAATACTATAAGTTGTTACAAAATTTATTAACATATAATTTTACATTAATTTATTAAAAAATAACACGTGACGTAAATTTTACAAGAGACTTGGATTTTGCTTTATAATATATTATATTAGATAGGGTGGCATGATTTTTTATGCACTTAAAAACATTGTAGCAATATAAGCACGCATTCTTTTATTGTAGGGATATATATATATATTTATACCTAAATAGTAAATGAGTGCATGTCGAAACTCTCTTTTAGAAAAATGCTTTATATTTGTTTTCTTTAATGAATTTAGAAAGTCGAAATCCTTTTTTACCCTCTAAAGTCTAACCTATGAGTGTTTGCTTTAGTGTTTCTTTTTGGGTTTTTTGTGTTTGGGCTTAGGCCTTTTTGTGTGTGTTTTGGGTTTTGTTGTCTGTTCAGCCCTTGCTTTGCTTATGTGTGTTTTCTTTTATTTGACAGGTTCGTTTCAAGTTAATAGGTTTGTGGGTGGTTGTTTAGAGTTGAGTTGTGGTTTCGAGTTTGGTCGTGTGGACCTTATCTTGCTATCCGATGACACTATACGCCTTGTTTTCGAACCCGCGAAAGTGTTATACTCTTCCGTTTCAAGCTTATCCGATGGTTCATGTTGCTTGGTTGGTGTCTTCCCTGGCTTCTGATTTGCATGGATTGGTCTTGCGCTTTTCATGCCGGTTTTCCCGGCTACCGAGCTTCGTCTCGGTCTCTCGACTTACCGAGCTTGTTCAGTATTTCGAATTTTGTCCTATTCAAAAAAAAGTAAAACTGTGCATGTCACATTAGTAAGTTATTTACAAAATTATTATTACTTTTAATTAGACCTAATGGGTCGGGCGGGTCAGGTTCGGGTCAATCGGGTTCGGGTCAAAACGGGTCACGGGTCGTCGGGTCATAAAATTTTCGGGTTCATATGGACCGGGTTGTTACGGGTTCGGGTTGACCCAACGGGTCATGATCGTCAATTTTGTTAACCTTTATCTTTATATTTATTAAAATAATTAATATTATATTATATAAAATATTATTTAATAATAAAAAAATAATAATGTTATACAAAATTTATAATAAAATATTGAATTTTTAATTAAAATAATACTTTAGCGGGTTGGCCGGGTCAACCCAACGGGTTGGTGACCCAACCCAGTTTTTTCAGGGTCGACCTGGTTCGGGTTAGTCTTGACCCATTGATTTCGGGTCGGGTTTAAACCCAAAAAACTTCGGGCGGGTTCGGGTCGGTTTTTCGGGTCGGGTCAAGTTAATAACTATATAATCATTTAATTTTTTAAATATTTTAATCAGTTAATAACTATATAATTATTTAATTTTTTAAATATTTTTTATGTCTAAACCTTAAAATGACAAGATAATAAGATGTTTAGTGATTAATAAAGTAAGAAAACATTAATTATTTGTACCTGTTGTCAAGGAAAAAAAAGCTAAAGTCATAAGCAAAAACTTCAATTAATAGTTTTCTGCTAATTAAATAATTATATCGTTATTAACTGATTAAATTATAAATTTTTTTATAAAATAATTGTTCAGTTCGTAGCAAGGCATGAGCCCTAGCCACAGTTGCATGTACTAGTAATGACATGTGATATGCCTTATGTTATTTGCTTAGTAAAGAGTTATTTTATGTCTTTACAATCAATCTCTATTTTTTAAATAGTTAAGATGAGAGGCAGATGACCAAATGCTTCGGATATGTATTAATTCGTAAGTGAGAACTAATTCATTTGTCACTTCATAACATTAATCAACTCGTAATCACACTCAACTATTGAGAGAAAATGTATAAGTTTTATTTTTTTATCATAAGTAAGATCGATTTTATGTTTGCATATACAGTTACACTGTATTAAAAATCAAGTTAATTAAATCAAACATAATGTGAAATAAATTTCACTTTACCTTGATAATAATACAAGACACTAGAATGCTTAACTCGTTTGTTGGATGGCGCGAATTTTATGTTCTACAAGAAATTTAGTATTGAGTTATTTTTCATATGCATTCGTTGCATCCCACTTCCTGCATAGCATTACTTCAATTTGATGTTGAATACCATCACATAATTCATCAAGAGTGCAAGATGTGGTCTCTTGGTCGGGTTTGCTGCGATCCATTTTTGCATGTTCATGTGAAATACAAAATGTAATGACTATTTATATATGTGCAGATATTATCATGGGAACAAAAGTTGTTAGTATGATAGAAAAATGGTACCTATATCGCTTCTTCAAATGGTCGTGCAAGTGAAGTATAAAGATAATGACTAGTTTGTACATGATGCGGCCTTATATATAGATTAGAAGAGGGATTTCAAAAGGTAGTTTATGAATATTTATTAATACATTAAAAAAGAAATTTGAAAGGGTGATTGTAAAAATCTATTTCTTCTTATAACATTGATCCAAAGAATAGAGATCTTATCTTAATACATCAAAGAAGAAATTTGAAAGGTTGATTGTAAAAATTAATTCTTATTAATTTATTAAGTGGCTAGCTATGCAAATGTTAGGTAAGGAATACATTTAATTATAAATTTTTCGAAAGTTAGGTCTATATCTTCTAAATTAACTTCTAACTTGTTATTAATACATCTAAAAATGAATTTAAAATTAGATAAATTGAAGTGAATGCATTAATGTATAATATTTATTTAGCTTTTGAGGATAACTTTTATGGTTGTAAGATAAGCAAAAACAACCTGTGCATAGCAGGGGCCATCTTCCTAGTAATAAAATATAAGAGATGAAACAAATACATAACTTTATCCAATAAATTCTTTTATTTAATAGAGAAGATACAAGATGATTTTCATGGAGAACTTTTATGAAAATTTACTATATTAATTTATATATTTTTATTAAAGAAAGTATGTGGTAAAATCTATAGATTTAAATATTCTAATTTAAAAATTTTATAATTAATTATCTTAATGGTACCTTTTAGTATATGTAGTTCAATTGTAATTTATAAAAATAAAATAAATAAAATTCAAATTTGTATTTACTCGTCTATGTATGTATATCATAATAAAATTATTTTAAAAATTAAAATATTATCTTAATCTTCTTATGAAAATATAAATAAAAATAATTAATTAATTAAAATTAAATCTTAGTAAAGTTATTCATTTTGGTCAAATATATATACTGCCATTTTTGTATTGATTTTCACAAACATTGAGATATAATAAGTATGTAATGACTTATATGAGATAATTAAATTAAATATTTATAATTGATTATTTAACTTATTTTAAGGACTTCAAATTTCCTTATTCCACATATGAATAAAAAAAGTTGTATCATATAGAAATCATATGAAAGATAAAGTATTCATTGTTGATTATTCACAATATTATATGCATGAGAACCACATTAATTAAATCTGAAAACAAATCATTGACAAATGAAATGGATATAGTTACGGTTTTTAGCATTTTATTTTTTTGTTATTAACAATACTTCAACTATCAAAATTGAGATGGTTAAGGAATTTCTATATCTTAAATTCGCATGTGTCGTTTAAATGATAAAATTATTTATATAGTTACGATTTTTAGCATTTTATTTTTTTTATACTAAAAATATTTATGATATTTTATAATGTAATTCAATTGAATCTAATTTAATGTGCTTTATCACATGTTTTGATTTTCAAAAACCTAAATATTTCAATTATATAGCATAGGATACAAACTTTGTCCCGTCCAAAGGACGGGATTAGAACTCTAGTATAACTTATAAAGTAGAAAAATTTGGTCATTTATGACCAATCCCATAATTATTTTCCTATCGAAAAAAATATAAAAAGAATTCAATCCCTATATTTAATTACAATTGATGGAAAAATTATTTAACTTTTTAATGGTCTTTCAAGTCATTTTGAATGCACAAAAAATGTTTAATTATAAGTGGTTGTTGTCATTTGGTTGTCATTTCAACTTCTCAAACTCTAGATCTAAAATATAAAAATTTTAAATTAAAAAATAATTGTGAATTTATCTAGCTATTCTATATATCTTATGAAGAAGAAAATTTTATTCTTTAAAATTAAACAAATAAAATAAAGACACAAATAAAATAAAAAATCATATACAACTATCTCTCTATCTATTTTGTAAGTAGTTTACAAAATCTAAAAATAACATATTATGTAATAGACTAATTGTGTATTTTACAACATTTGCTATCACACACAAAAATAACAAAATTTCCAATCTTTCATATTACATAATTTATTTAGCAACGTTTGAAATAACCTTTGGTATTATATACAACCTTTGAAATTACAATATGAATTTAAGTCATTAAATTATAACCATTGGTATTACGAATGAAAGTAAAAATAAAAGAAGATAAAATCAGCCTTTGGTATTCCAAACAAAAGATAAGATCAAATTAAAAATATAACCTTTGATATTACATCATTTATTCCTTTAGTATTAGTATTTGAATTTAAAGCCATTAAATTATAAACATTGATATTACAAATAAAAGTCAAAATAAAAGAAGATGAGATCAACCTTTGGTACTCCAAAGGTTGATAAAAGTCAAAATAAACATTTGAGTAACTCTGTAGGAAAAGAATGCTCTCTTCTTTTTTTCTCTCATGACCCAAAGTTTGCCGCCAGTTGTAACACCGACCAATTTAGATTATGTGAATGAAGTTACAATGGAAGATTCGAATAAAGGGCGCCCTCCAGGCGACCCTCCGGACCCCCGAGGCTCATGGAAAGATGTTGTTGTTGTAGGAGGCGCCTTCCAAAAAATACCACCATTGATGAGGAGTTTCTCGAGGGCAAGGTCAAAGTTCACTGCCCGGATGGGGAGGATGACGATCCGGCCATCACAATTGAGGATGATGTTATGGATGCGCTGGCATCTATTTGGAAGTGGTCGGTAGTGGTAAAGCTCATGGGTTACCCGATTCCGTTCCATATTATGGAGAAGAAGATTCAAGAGATGTGGCGCTCGGACATGAGATACCAAATTCTTGATCTCACAAATGGGTGGTATTTGATTCGCTTCGGAAGGGAGGTAAAATACATTTCGGCCCTCACAGATGGCCCTTGGAGTATCTTAGGCAGATGTTTGGTTGTGGGTAGCTGGTCGCCTAGTTTCCGGACTACGGAGCCGATCAAAACAACACCTACTTGGATTAGACTGTCCGATCTTCCGGTTACGCTTCATGAAGAAAAGGTTCTTTTGAAGATCATGGCGGCCATTGGACGTCCTATTAAAGTTGATTCTAAGACGATGTATACCAATAGAGGGAGGTTCGCCCGGATTTGCGTAGAGATTGACTTGGAGAAAACTTTAAAGGGGTTGTTAAGCATCAATGGTCATCGGTTCTTGATTGAATACGAGAGACTTCCAACTATTTGTTTTGATTGTGGTCGGTTCGGACACGTGAAAACGAGTTGTCCCTTTCGACCAAAGTCAAGCAATCGGACTAACTCTTCCCAAGCTCACTCCTCGGTTGCGGCATCGAAGGCCGAAAAGAGCAAGAAGCAGCCCAACACGAGTGGCATTGAAGGAAAGGAAGTTCCGACGGGTGAGACGCCGGCGACGGTGCCGGTGGAAGGTGTGAACGCCGGTGGAAGGTGTGAACGCCGGAGGAAGAAAAGGCTTGTATGGTGAATGGATGAAGGTCGAGAAAAGGAAAGTTTCCCCGAAAGGAAACAAATAGACAACACGATCGGGTAATTCGAAGAAGGCCCAATCCATGGAAGGGCAATCAAATTCAGAAAAAGGAAAGAATAAAATGGTGGAAGATCAAGACGTATTGTTTTTCGCCAATTAACAGATTTGGTGCGCTCGGTATCCTTGATAAGGAAATGAGCGATACAATATCAAAAGTAGTGGAAGAGAATCTTAAAAGGAATTAGAGTAAGAAGGAAACTCCTAAAAAGAAGATGGGAAATTCGGCTGAGCACCCTAACGGTCTATCAAAGTTGAATGAGGAAGTTGGTGTGGGGCCGCACCATGAAGGGTCAAGCAAAGATATGGATAATGTTCAACGATCCAAATCGACAGAGATGGGTGGTGTCTTGGGTTTCAACAATGGGCTTGGACATTCCAAGGCCCAAAATGGAAAAAGAGCTATTAAATTGAGCCGGAAGAAAGGGTTTTCACGCCTCTTCCTAAAGGGGAAATGGATTCGGTTGGGCTGAGGAATGGGCCAGGAAGTGTTCTCTCAATAAGACCAAGAACTGCATCTACTTCTGAGGAGAAGGGATCTCTTGAGACAGTTAACTTGGAGGTTTCAGTTCCAAATCTTCAGGGCTCGTTAGCCAACGGGCGGCCTCCTGAACTGAACCAGATTAATTGTGACCCTCATAGCGAATCCCCAACGCAACAGGATCTTCATTTTGAAAGCATTGACAATGATGCTCGTATGGCGGAGATCAATCATGCTCAAGGGCCGAATTGACTGTTTTATGGTCTCTTTTTATATTCTTTTTTCGTTTATGATGAATATACTAATGTGGAATTGCTTTGGCGCAGGGAAACCAGGTTTTAGAAGGGCGATCCGTTACATTTGTAGGAATCATAAAGTGGATATTTTAGCGATCTTTGAACCGAGGATTTCGGATGGAAAGGCTGATGTGGTTTGTAATAGGCTTTTGAGGTCTGATTTTTCTAAGTACGAGCGTGTGGAAGCTACTAGTTTTGCTAGAGGCGTTTGGCTGTTTTGGCAAGAGGCGAGGGTTCGGGTGAATATTGTTGAGACTAACCGCACTTCATTCATGTTGAGCTTTTAATGGATGGTGTGTGGGCTCATCTTATTGTTGTTTATGGTCCTCCGTCGGCGTCACAGAGGGTGGAGTTTTGGAGGGAGCTGAAGTTAGCTGTTAACGGGGTTAGCAGGCCAGTTTTTGTTAGTGGTGATTTTAATTGTATCCTTTTTCACCATGAAAGGGAGGGAGGCTCGGGTGGGCTGCATTCTGATTCCAATGTTTTCAATAGTTGGAGAAATGAGTTGGGTCTTATTGACTTGGAGTTTGTGGGGCCGAAGTATATGTGGAGTAAGAGACTTTCACCTTCGGTGGTGGTTTCGAAATGGTTGGATCGGGTGTTTACCAATGCGGAGGGGCGGGTGAATTGGGCAGAAGCTCGGCATTTGCCTAGGTTCTCGTCGGATCATAACCCGCTCCTCTTGGAGTTTAAACCGAACCTGGGCTTGAATAGGAAGAGGAGGCCGTTTCGTTTTGAGGCGGCTTGGTTTTCTCAGCCGGGTTTTAATGACAAGGTTAAAAGAGTTGGCATGATAAGTTGGAGACGCCTGAGGCTCTCTCTTTGCTGAAAAAGGAGTTACTCATTTGAAACAAAAAGGTGTTTGGGAACATTCATCAAAGGAAGAAGAGTTTATTAGAGAGGATTTATAGTGTCCAACGGAATCCGATTTGTAGCAGCTCGGTGCCTCTTTTGGAGTTGGAAATTAAACTTCAAAGTGAGTTGGAGGTTGTGCTTGAGCAAGAGAAGATTTTATGGTTTCAAAAGTCAAGGGAGCAGTGGTTGATGTGCGGGGATCGAAATACTGCTTTCTTTCATACTAGCACCTTGGTGAGAAGAAAACATAATCGTGTAGATAGTTTAAAGAACAATGATGGTGTTTGGATTGACAATGGGAGTGATTTGGAAGCTTTAGCGGTCAACTTCTACAAGACCATGTATACGGTGGAGGGTGTTCATGCACCGACATTTCCGAGCTTAGATATTGGTTTTCCCGAGATTAGCTTGGATGAATGTCATAAGATGATTAGCCCGGTGTTGGCTGATGAGGTGTGGGCGGTTGTGAGGAGTATGGGCCCGTCCAAGTCCTCGGGGTTAGATGGTTTTCAACCGGGTTTCTACCAAAAGTTCTAGGAGATTGTTGGCCGCTCGGTGGTTTTTTTTCGAGAGTTCTTCTCTTAAGGGATTATGTCGGAGGGCGTTAATGATACTTTGATTGTGCTTCTCTCTAAGATTGATAAGCCGGAGTATCTTGGTCAGTTTCGGCCTATTAGTCTATGTAACGTGCTGTATAAGATCATTACCAAGGTGCTTGCTAATAGACTTCAACCTCTTATGTCCAAGGTTATCGGTCCTACTCAAGGGAGCTTTATTCCGGGTTGGATGATATCGGATAACATTGTGGTGGTGCAAGAAGTTGTGCAATCTATGAGGAGGAAGATAGGTTTGAAGGGGTGGATGGTTTTGAAGCTTGATCTTGAGAAGGCCTATGATAGATTAAGATGGGACTTCATTAACGACTCGTTAGTTAAAGCGGGTTTTCCCGAGCTTTGGGTTAAGTTGGTGTTTTCTTGTGTGACATCTCCGAAAATGCAATTGCTTTGGAATGGGGAAGTTACTGCACAGTTTGAGGCGTCTAGGGGCGTTCCCTAGGGCGACCCTATCTCCCCTTATTTGTTCATCCTTTGTATTGAGCGCCTTAGTCATATTATCCGGGATTCGGTTGAGATAGGCGTTAGGAAGCCAATTAATTTGACTAGGAATGGGCTGAGGTTGTCGCATATGTTCTTCGCGGATGATATCGTTCTTTTTGCGGAAGCGTCGGTGGAGCAAATTAGAGTGATCATCGACTGTCTTAACACTTTTTGTTTGGCCTCGGGGCAAAAAGTGAGCCATCAGAAGTCGAGAGTGTTTGTTTCTCCTAATGTGAACTCCAATGTGGTTCGGGATATTGAGAATGAGTATGGTATTAGAGTGACCCATGACTTAGGTAATCACCTCGGCCTTCCGGTCCTTCATAAACTTGTTAATAAACACACTTCCTCGGTGATCGTGGATAGATTTAATTCTAAACTTGCGGGGTGGAAGGCTAAGGCGCTTAGGTTGGCTGGTAGGGCCACTTTGGCGTGTTCGGTCTTGACGTCCATTCCGATTTATTCGATGTCTACGTTCCTTATTCCCATAAGTGTGTGTAATCAGTTGGATAAAACTACCAGAGCGTTTATTTGGGGTAGTAATGGTGAGACCCGTAAGTTACACAAGGTGGCTTGGAACAAAGTGACTAAACTAAGGAATAAAGGCGGCCTTGGAATTCGGCCAATGCATGAGCTCAACTTTGCGTTTGATCGGGAACCTTGGGTGGCGTTTTATCATGGAAGATGAGGGACTGTGGGCTTCGGTGCTGAAGAGGAAGTATGTGGATTGCGCTCTTGGTAATTCCCCTGCTTGTTCGTGCCTGTGGAAGGGGATACGTAGGGGTTTATCACAGGTTGTGGGGAAGGGCACGAGATGGTTGGTTAGGAATGGGAAATTAGTTAAGTTTTGGAGTGATGTTTGGTTGAGGAGTGAACCGTTGTTGGTTTCGGCTACTAGCTTGGTTGATGATTTCAGAAGTGTTGCAGTGGTTAGAGATTACTGGATTGAAGATGTTGGATGGGATTGGTCATCTCTGAATCATTTGCTTTCGTTTTAGATAATTATGGAGCTTGCGGCAATTTCACTTAGTCCGAGTGATCTTGAGGAGGAGGATGAGTTGTGTTGGCAGCCTTCTAGGGATGGAAATATTCTGTAACTGCTGGGTTTAGTTTAACCAGGGGTTCTAATGATTTGCATGAAATTGATGAAGATGTTTATAAAAAAAAATTGGAGGCTTCGGGTCCCGGAACGAGTTTGACATTTCATTTGGCTTGTCATAAAGGGTGGCGTCTTATCAAACGCCGAGAGAGTTAGGAGACATATTGCCACAATTGCTCACTGTGTTTGCTGTGAGGCGGAGGAGGAGGAGGAGTTGTTTGAATGGCTGTTATAAGACTATGCACAGGTAAGCGCCATTTGGTCCCAGTTTGGAATTATTGACTTGATTCCTTCGTTTTTTCAAGATTCATTCTCGGCGTGGATGAGAATTAACGTGTTGGAATCAAGGCATGTTGGAAATATTGAGTGGAATTTGATTTTTGCTGTAGCTTTGTGTGGTTTTGGCGCTAGAGAAATGCACGCGTCTTTGGAGAAGAAATTATGGAGCAAGACAAGTATGGGTTTATTGTTGCAAGGGCCTTGGAGTACAAGCATGTTGTAGGTAATTTTTGTACCCCCTTTGTCAATTCAATGAAATCGTTGCAGGATGTTAGTTGGATTGCTCCTGGTGAGGGCTGGATCAAGTTTAATTCGGATGGTGCGGTTTGCGATGGCGGTCGAGCGACGGCTGGGGGATCCTTAGGAAAGCTCAAGGGCAATGGATTAGTGGATTCACACACAACGTTGGTTCTTGTACCGTGCCGATGGCGGAGCTTTAGGGCGTGTTGGATGGTCTTAGCTTGGCTTGGAACAACGGTTTTCGGAGAGTTGTGCTTGAGTCTAATTCGCAGGTTGTTATTCGTTTATTGAACTCTAGAGTGCCCAAAACGCACCCTTTATTTAGCCTGGTATTCCGATGCCAAGGCTTTATTGGTAGGGATTGGTTAATCCAAACCCGTCATGTGTATCGAGAGGCAAATTCGGTTGCGGATCGTTAGGCATCTTTAGCGTTTTCGTTTCCATTAGGTTTGCATGTATTGTGTGCGCCTCCTGAGGGGATTTCTTTACTGCTTCTTGATGATGTTAGGGGCCGGACTATCCCCCGTTTGATGACTACTTAGCCCATTTTTTATTTATTAATAAAACGCTCCCTTGAGGAGCCGGAGAGTACGACCTCTCCTTCTACCAAAAAATTTAATAAAAGATAATATCAAATTTAAATTATAACCTTTCGTATTTCAATCTCTTTCTCACTATATAAGTTTTTCACTTTTACATGGTCACATAACAATTCCATTTACTACAAAGCAAAAAATATAAGTCAACTCTCAAATTGTTGAAAAATAAAGATCAATAAAAAACTCTTGGAGATGAGTAAAGTGAAAAAAAACAATAAATGTTAGATGAGTGAGTGAAGGGTACATACCATCCAAGAAATAAAAGTATTTCGTTCGGGTTAAAATTCTTCAATTTCTTTTTCATTATTCTTTTAGATTTCATAGTAATGATTTTAAATCAATATGTGTGACAATAAAGTAAAAAATAATAATTTATAATAATTTTTTTAGCAATTTAATCAAATGAATTTTAGTTACATTAATTTTTTTTTCTTTAACCAATTTTTTCTACTTTGGGATTTGTATTTCCATTATAAACATTTCAAACTAATGAGTTGTTCTCATCTTCCACAATCTTTTAACATCAAACAAATTTAAATTTTTTTAGCCTAAGTATTTTATTCCTAATTTTAATCTAATCCATCTATATGTAGATTTAAAAACCTATAAACTGAAAAAATGACAATTAATGTTCATGAAGTTAATATGATATTTAAATATTCCATTTTAACAAACATTTGTATACTATAAATATTTTAATTTGTGGTAGTAAATGGCTATGTGATTACCATTCTTCAATATTTCATTTTATGTTGATTAGGGGTGTTCAACGGGTCGGGCCGCCCGTGACCCGCACCGACCCGACCCGCAATTTGCGGGTTGCGAGTAGACCCGCGACCCGTGAGGATCGGGTCGTGGGTCGAATTTTTTTATTTTGCGGGTCGCGGGTCGACCAGCGACCCTCAATATTTTAAAAATATATAATTTTTTATAATTTTATTAATGTATAAACTATTTTTTTTAAAAATCGATGGATTTATGGGTCGACCTGCCAACCCGACGTTTTTTTTTAAAAAATACATGTTTTTATGTTAAAAATCGATGGATTTATAGGTCGACCTGCCAACCCGATTGACTTAGTCAAACGGGTCGACCCGCGACCCGAGCCGTTAGACAAGCGACCCGCGGGTCGGGTCTCGGGTCAAAGGTAAAAAAATTTGCGGGTCGCGGATCGACCTGCAACCCGCAATTTCGGGTCGCGGGTCGACCCGACCCGACCCGTGAGCACCCCTTAATGTTGATGTTTCTAAAACTATTTTGAGAGTTGTTGTCTTCTTATCTCAATATGCCATAAGAGATTGTTAAAATTAATACAACATAAAAGTTTTAAAAATTGACAATATTAATTTGACAATGGCCTAAATAATTTAATTATATATGCATACATATATATATGTATATTCAATATACACGTATATATTCAACATAATTATATTTAATCACACTTAATTGTGATTGTTATATTATCTAATTTATCAATTATCATGATAAAGTATTCAAAGTATGCTACAATACTAAAAATTAAACTTTTACCGAGAATTTGTAAATGCATAATCTAAATTGATGGTGCGTAAAATAAACGCTTAATAATTAAGCGAAAAAAACTATAAATATTAAGATATATACCAGTCCACATGCCCTATTTGTGATGTTGCCCATTCCACGCGATCAAAGCATTTTATGCATGGGCATTTAACGTTGTGATTTTACTAGCAAAACAAGCACATGGCATGCATGGCCTACATGACCCACAAATCTCCTTCACATGTAGGATACCATGCAGCTCTTTCCTATTAGAAAGAAAGTTCATGTAATACTTTCTCTCAGGGCATGCGCCTTTAATTTGGGCCAAGAATGAAGTTAGCAAGAGGTGGGTTTGGCCCATAAAACATCCATAAATGTCCGGCCCAAACAACAAAATGCATGAGCTCAATTCCAAACAATTAAGGTCGAGTTCCATGCCCTCACTCCACGACTCCACGTAGGCTTGTAGACTCCTGTGGCCGAATTTCCCAAATGTTGTCCCACATCGATCAACCGAGAAAAAGCCTTGAATCAAGTTGTTATAAATAGGAAAATGGGTGAACGATTAAAAGGGTCGAAAAACCTCTCCAGGTTAGGAATATTTTCCTATACTTAGATTCGATAGGGTTGATCTCCGAGTGAGATCGTACTATTTACGGTATAAAGTCCCCATGGTTGTAACGAGGATTACAAAACAATTAGCTGAAGGGCGGGAATGATAGTATTTATTATAATCACGCGGTTTATTTCGGTCTTCAACATAAATAAAAAACTAAAATTAATTTCTTTATAAAACATATTTTTAATGTATTAATCCATTGCAATTCAAAATTTGCAACACAAATTATTTTTTTAACCCTTCATATTTCTTAATTGAATTACGTAGATATATTTATTCATAATTAATATAATACATGCGACCAAAATAGTAAAAAAAATGTTTTAACGAAAAAATTTGTAATATTAATATGAAACATATAAAAATCCGCACGTAGCACGGGTCATCCTCCTCGTATTATTATAAAATAGAAAATTTTGGCAATTAATGGACTAAATATTTATTTCTAATTTTAATTTAGTAAAAATACCAACCAATTATTCAAAAGGGTATTCTAATATAAATCAATTTCCTTTAGTGTATGTTGAATATAATATAGCCCAATTAATACCCGAGACTATCTATCGGGACATATTATCGAGAGAATTTTAAATAAAAAACATATATAACTCTAAAGAAAGAAAGAAAAATCTATCTACTATAAGAATAAGAATATACTTATAATAAAAGTAAAAAAATATATTTGAATGTACGTCTAAAGTATCTTATTGTCTTTCTTATAGCTCGCATATAGGAGTAGTTTAGATGCATGTTTTATATATGTTTTGGTTAGGTTTTGGTTAGTTTTTAGGTAATTTATAGGTTTTTGTGTTGTCGGGTATTATGCGCTGGTTTGCTCGGTTTTACAGGTTTTTAGGTTCAGGAGCAACAACGGGGCGAGTGCAGATAGATCATGGTGGTGGTGGACGAGATGGACGAGGCTAAGGAAGCTAGGATGCACTAGGATGAAGAGCCAAGGCAAGGAAGATCGAGCCAAGAAGTCAAGCAAGGGCGCGGGGTCGAAGCCGCGTAGCAGCCCGCGCAATCCCATCTGAGAGCCAATTGCGCGGGGAAGACATTGCGCGACCGCGCAATGCAGGCCGATGCCACGCAATCTGGCGTTTCTCACGGGCGTTGGATTTGGGCCGAGTCTTGATGTTGGGCTTTGACATTTGGATTTATGGGCTTATGATTTCCGAGTTGTATGGTTTATTATATCTTTTGAGGGTTATTTTTAGAGACATATAAATACTTTATGTTAGTTTATTTTTAAAGAACTTTTGATCAACTTTTGGAGGTTAGGGTTTTCTCTCAAGGAAGACTTAGAACCTTTGTAAGTTTGATTTCAATTTCAATTATGCATTGCTAATTTTCCTTTGTGTTTGGCTAATTAGTGAAGTTATGATTTGTGTATGATTGTGAGGTTTAATTGATTCTCAATGAACTTGAATAGAAATTATTCCCTGTGCTTAATTGAATCAGAATTATTCTAGGGTTTTGTTAGATTAGCTACCTAATAGAATTTCTAGTTTAATTGACAACTGAATCTGATTAATTACTGGTTGGAGTTAATTTGATCAAGAGTAGACTTTAACTAATTTAGTACCGGTTGGACAAGTTGATTAAAGTAGGGAATAAATTCACAGGTCACTTAGATGTCTGGTTGCTCTAAGTGTTTGTTTCTATTGATAACTTGACTCGTCAAGCTATTATTTAATTGAATCTAGAAGGTTTTCTAAGTTATTAGATAATTAGGGTTGTTAGAACTGGTTGGTCTATCAACTATAACTGAAGTTTGGGTTTTAGTCCTTAGTAGGATCATTATCCACAATAGATTATTCAAGTGAGGAGAGAATCAAGAGAATCGATGATCAATAAAGCAATATCATGATGGATCTAATTAGTTGAACACGCTTTTCTCATATTTGTTAAATTCAATCATATTTGCATTCATAGTTAGTTTCAATTTGCATAGTAGTTTAGATTTTCAATCAATAAACCCCCATCTTAGTTACTTGGCACATAAGTAATAACATTCATACACGAGTCTCTGTGGGATCGACCCTTGCTTACTATTCTACTCAGATTGGTTAAGTTAGAATTCTTTGATAGGTAAACGACTGAAAAATACCTCATCAAAATTGGCGCCGTTGCCGGGGACTCGTCGCTATTTGTGTTTAATACTTTTGTGCTTTTTTGGGTGTGAACCTGTTATATGGTTCATACCCGTGCTACTAACTCATCTCCCCTGTTATTTGATTCAGATATTGACAGGACACTCTTCAAGCTAAGGAAGGAAATCCGAAATCACTTTCAGGCCTTACCGTTCTTTCTTGAAGAATCTGACTCTGACTCTGAATCTGCTGAATCTGCTCAGATGGGTGACCAAACTCTGAGACAGTTGACTGCACCAAATCTGACACAACGGCCATTGGCGGTGCAATTCCCTGCTCTCGGTGAGGGAGTCAAGTTTGAGCTGAAATCCGGGTTGATCCACCTTTTGCCTTCATTCCACGGGCATAGTGGTGAAGACCCCAACAAGCATCTTTCTGAATTTCATGCTGTGTGCTCAAGCATGAAGACTGCTGATGTAACTCATGACCAGATCGCGCTGAGAGCCTTTCCTTTTTCTCTCAAGGATCAGGCTAAAGACTGGTTTTACTACTTGGCTCCGAGAAGTATTGATACATGGGCTAAGATGAAGGAAGCTTTTCTGGAGAAGTACTTCCCTGCTACAAGGCTCAACGATCTGAAAAAGCGAATCAGTAACATCGAACAAGAAGCTAATGAGTCCTTGTACGAATACTATGAGAGGTTCAAGAAGTTGGTAGCCAGCTGTCCTTTCCATGGCTACACTGATCAAGATCTAATTCTGTATCTTTTCAATGGCCTCTTGGATGATGAGAGAAGAATGGTCAATGCAGCTTGCCAGGGCCACATTCTCAACAAAACTCCTGCTGCTGCGTTTGAACTGTTTACACAACTGTCTGAGGGCACAAGACAGTTCAGAAAAGAGACTAGCTCGAGAGCTGCAAATTCAGTGGTGGCTAATACAAGAATCCAAGATGAAGTCACTGAATTGAAAATGATGATGAAGCAGCTGTTGCAGCAGGGTGGTAGACAGCAGGTGAAATCTTGTGAAATCTGCTTTGATAACATGCATCCCACTGACGCTTGCCCTACACTCCAAGATCAAAAAGCTGAGGTGAATGCAGTGGGAGGATATGGACCACCTAGGCCGAGGTATGACTCCTTCTCCAACACCTACAACCCAGGCTGGAGGGATCACGCTAATCTGAGGTATGGCAATCCAAGCAATCAGCAGTTCAACAATCAAGGTGGCCAAGCTCAATTCAGACCACCTTTCCAATCTCAGGCTCAGGGAGTGAATCAGAATGATATGTCCACTGACCAAATGATTAGAAGTCTGACTCAGACAGTTTCAACAATACATGGTTCTCTAACTCAGCTTCAACAGGAAACCAAGTCCAGTATAAAGAATCTGGAAAATCAAGTCAGTCAGATCGCTGAGGCAGTGAGCAAACTGGAAGCCAGAGATTCGAGTAAGCTACCGTCCCAAACAGAGCTTAACCCGAGGGCAAATGTCAGTTTTGTCTCTATTTATGATGGTTTGAAGGCGGGGCAAGTATATCAGTTGAGAAAGCTGAAGAATCAACAGAACGAAACGAGGACCAATTGCGCGGCTTGGCTGCTAAAAGCGCGCCCGCGCAATGTGCAACCCGCGCAATGTGCTCCCATTTGGGATTGCGCGGGGTCGAGGGTGAAAGCGTGGCCGCGCAATCAGGCGCGACGCCGCGCAATCTGGGCGATCTGAAAGGCAACTCTGAACCCCTTCTGAAAGCCTATGTGCATGTCCCACCATTTCTTGAGGCCTTGAAAGAAACACGGAAATTGAAGAATGACAAAGAGCTGTTCGAGGTCTTCAGTGCATGCAAAGTTAATGTCCCGCTACTGAATCTAATCAAGAGTGTACCTCGGTATGCCAAGTTTTTGAAAGAGTTGTGTACTCTGAAAAGAGGACAGAAGGAGAAAAGTCAGAAGCAAGTCAAAGAAAAAGAACATGTGTCTGCTGTGTTTCAAAAGCGTTTGCCCGAGAAGTGCTGTGACCCTGGCATGTTCACTATCCCTTGCACTATTGGAAGCACCAAAGTGAATGAAGCTTTAATTGATTTAGGTGCATCTGTCAATGTGATTTCTTCGTCCCTATATGAGAAACGTGGTATGGGACCATTAAAAGAAACTCGGACCATAGTAGAGCTGGCTGATCATTCCACTGTAAGGCCTAAAGGAAAAATTGAAGATGTATGGGTTACGGTGGACTGCTTGAAATTTCCGGCTGACTTTCTAGTGATGGACATGGGGTCGGGAGTTGGAAAGATTTCAATGTTGCTAGGACGACCATTTTTGAAAACTGCGAATACAAGGATCGACATACCGCAGGGCACACTGAAGATGGGATTCGATGGGAAGGAGATCGAATTCCAAAGCTCGTATCCTTCTTAATATCCTTTTTACGTCAAGCTAAAGACGTTAAACAAGCGCTTCTTGGGAGACAACCCATGTTTTAGGATAGTTTTGCTTTGATTTTTGCTTTCTGTTTTACAAATTTTGTGTTTATTAATTAGTTTAGGTAAAAATAATCCTCAAAATTTAGATAAACTCGGGCCAGCCATGAAGTACAGAAATACTCGGAAAAGGGATAAAAATTGCGTGGCCAAGCAATCTGTAGCCAAGCCGAGCAATGCCAACTCAGTTGGGGCCGCGCAATCCATAGCCCAAAGCCGCGCAATCCCAACTGGGAGGCAATTGCGCGGCTTCGCAATTGTGCGGCCGCGCAATCCGGTGCGATGCCGCGCAATCGGCAATTTTTTTCGGGATATATTTTAATTAAACCCGATTCCGTCCCTTCTTTCTCCACTTCGCCGCCCCTCTTCTTCTTCAACCTCTCCCTCTATCCTCCATTGAAGGCAAATTCAAGCTCCATCCAAGCCATTCCAAGCGGGATTTCAACCACAAATCGAGCCAACAACATCAAAATCAACAAGGATTCAAGTTTCTGTAAATTTTTGGTATAAATGGCTCCTAAAAGAAGTAGAAAAGATACTACATCATCATCCCGAGCCGCTTATGCTCCCCTTGCTGTGGTGGGAGAAAGGACCCAAGAAACTTTTGGGATCAGTTTGGCAAAGGACAATCATGTGATCAAATTTGAGCTTTTGAAGGATAGGAAATGGGCAGCAACCAGGTTCATTGATTGGAACCTGATGAATGAGATTGGGATTGCTCATCTGTTGAATGAGATAGCAGCGCCTCTACGAATGGGCGAGTTCTTGAAGCTGTGTGAACCAACTTACAAGGGGTTAACACTGGAGTTTCTGAGTACCTTGTCCATTGATTTCAGAAGAGAAGGGGAGATTAAGTTCTGGCTCGGAGGTGTAAGGAGGAAGATGACCTTGAAAGAGGTCAATCAGGCGTTTGGGTTCCTGCATATCTATGACAATGATGTCGTGCTTACTAAAACTGAAGCTACATGGGCTGATAAACATTTCTGGAGAGCCATAACAGGGAGAAGAACTTATAACCCAACCCAAGAAAAGGCTTCTCCCATCACTCATCCCGCCATCAAAGTTTTTCAACGGTTTATTTCTGGTAGCAGGAATGGACGGGGTGAAGGTGGAAACAATTGCCCAAAGAAAGATGTGGCTGTTTTGGCTGCTTTGCTGAAAGAAAAAAGGATGAGTATGGGTGCCATGTTGATGAAACATATGTACCATGTTTCAAACAAGGGTGGAGGAGCTATTTGTATTGGTGGGATTGTGACCCATCTGGCCAAGCACTTTGGCGTTGATCTGAGCAGGTTACGAGTTGATATCCCACCGGTGGCAATCAACTTCACTATGTTGAAGAAGATGGGGGTCCTATATTTCTACAGGAACTCCTACTTGGGTGCTTGGAGATTCTGGGCGAGCAATGAAGCTTCCTGATGGGAGCCGAGTCAAGATTGGAAACAACCCGACTAACTGGTACATTGAACCCCGTGATGAAGATTTGGATGTGATTACTGTCAGGGGCCCAGTTAGGGGTAAAAATAAGGCCCCAATTATTGTTGAGGAGTCTGAAGAGGAGGAAATGGATGAGGATTTCACTATGGTTGAGGAAGAAGAAGAAGATGAAGAGGAAGAGTCCGCTGAGGCTAAAGACACAAAGGAGGAGGATGAGTCTGAGGAGGATACCCAGCAGCAACACTTTGACCCATCTATACCAGCTGGAGGTGATACACAGTACAGCCAGATGATGGAGATGATGAGACAGATGCAGTTGGAGAACACACAGCGCTACAATAGTATGATATCTCACATCGATCAGCGTTTTCAGAACATGCGTGGTTATGTGGATCAGAGGTTCACATCATATCAGACTCATCAGGATCAGCAGCTTGCTGCTTTTTAGGCCCGTCAGGATGAGCAGTTCAGACTGCTCAACACTAGATTGGATGGTTGGAGTTCAGCGGGCTATCCTCCTCATCAGTCTTATCCGCAGTACGCCTTTCCAGATCCACCGTATCCTCAGTTCCTACCATATCAACCACCACCAGCTCAGCAGATTCCACCATACTATCCACCGCAGCCAGCGATTCATCCGGAGTACCAACCACCACCACCACAGGATTTTCCGCCCTATTACCCGGATAACTAGGTTCTGTGAGTTTTTCTCTTTCCTTACCTTTTTACTATACTTTGGGGACAAAGTATGTTTTAAGGATGGGGGAAGGGAATTACTTGTTTGCATTGCATATAGTTTGCATTAGATTAGGTCATATTTAAAATTTTTGCATGCATTGATTAAAATCCTGAAAAATGAAAAAGAAAAAAATTAGAAAAAAATTGAAAAATACAAAAATATTGCATTTAGGTTCTTATTTCCCCAGTGTTTGATTCCTCTTGTGTTTCTAAGTTAAGTATAAGTTCTAACCCATGATTTGCATGATTTACTGAAGTGGATATGATATAAGCATGATCATTGATTAAATGACTTGATTATAGGATGGAGCATGTATTTAGCTTGAGTTTTAGATTCATTCTGAAGTTCTAGACAAAACAATTAGCCTTGTGAGATTTGATTTTTGGCCTTTCATGATATATTAGCTCTTTACATGTTTGAGTGTATCACCATGATTATCTAGCTCTAGAACTTGCGTTAATACTCTATTTTGAGGCTGCTTTATATGATTGAATGCATGACATTAAAGTGATTGAGGCAATGTTTCTTTATAGCCTATTATTTCCCTTCCTACCTTACAAGATCCATGTTTTTGACACCCCTTTCTTTTGAGCTTGAAACCTATTTTTATTAGCTCCACAAAATGATCCATAGCCGAATAAGCTTGACCCATAATCCGGGATTTAGGACTTTAGGTTTTGGTTGTATTGTGTGAGTTATGTATAAGTATGGGGGAGTTGGATGAAAAAGGTAGAAAAAGAGGAAATAAACTCTTGTGTTCAAAGTTAAAAAAATGAAGATGAAGTTTGTTGCAAAATAAGCAAAAGCAAAAGTGCTTAAATGTTATTAGTCTTCATTAGCAAAGCAAGAAAGAGTTGAAAAGAGGCAAAAGAAAAGAAAAAAAAAGAAGCAAAGTGTTTGAATGTAAATGTAATGAAGTTGGTAGAAAGGAGTTTGGAGGAATTTAAGAAGAAAGTGTTGAATTGGGTTTAGGATTAGTTCTTTATCCCGGATTTAGCACCACAAGCCAAATATTATCCCTTCCAAATTTCTCTTTACCTTGGCCCCATTACAAGCCGGAAAAAGACCTCATGATTTTTGTTATGTGTTTGATCCCCAGCGGTGGAGATTTAGAACTCTGATGCAAGCATATGGTAGTCTAGTTTTCATTGGTTGATTTTGAGTGAAACACATACCCTTTATACACTTGAGTGTTGAGTGCAAAACACAATTTCCTTGGTGAGGTCTAGGATGGATGAATGGTCTTTACTTTTTGCTAGTTATAATGCATGCTGAGAAGTCTTGGTTGAGTTTTTGCTTACATGAGAAATGTTTGTTTGACTTGAAATGGATGTAAGATTGCATTTCTATGGTGTGATTGGATTTATGTCTTGCTTGAGGACAAGCAAGGGTTAAGCATGGGGGAATTTGATAGCTCGCATATAGGAGTAGTTTAGATGCATGTTTTATATATGTTTTGGTTAGGTTTTGCTTAGTTTTTAGGCAGTTTTTAGGTTTTTGTGTTGTCAGGTATTATGCGCTGGTTTGCTCGGTTTTACAGGTTTTTAGGTTCAGGAGCAACAGTGGGGCGAGTGCAGATGGATCATGGTGGTGGTGGACGAGATGGACGATGCTAAGGAAGCTAGGATGCACTAGGATGAAGAGCCAAGGCAAGGAAGATCGAGCCAAGAAGTCAAGCAAGGGCGCGGGGTCGAAGCCGCGTAGCAGCCCGCGCAATCCCATCTGAGAGCCAATTGCGCGGGGAAGACATTGCGCGGCCGCGCAATGCAGGCCGATGCCGCGCAATCTGGCGTTTCTCACGGGCGTTGGATTTGGGCCGAGTCTTGATGTTGGGCTTTGACATTTGGATTTATGGGCTTATGAAATCCGAGTTGTATGGTTTATTATATCTTATGAGGGTTATTTTTAGAGACGTATAAATACTTTATGTTAGTTTATTTTTAGAGAACTTTTGATCAACTTTTGGAAGCTAGGGTTTTCTCTCAAGGAAGACTTAGAACCTTTGTAAGTTTGATTTCAATTTCAATTATGCATTGCTAATTTTCCTTTGTGCTTGGCTAATTAGTGAAGTTTTGATTTGTGTATGATTGTGAGGTTTAATTGATTCTCAATGAACTTGAATAGAAATTATTCCCTGTGCTTAATTGAATCAAAATTATTCTAGGGTTTTGTTAGATTAGCTACCTAATAGAATTTCTAGTTAATTGACAACTGAATCTGATTAATTACTGGTTGGAGTTAATTTGATCAAGAGTAGACTTTAATTAATTTAGTACCGGTTGGACAAGTTGATTAAAGTAGGGAATGAATTCACAGGTCACTTAAATGTCTGGTTGCTCTAAGTGTTTGTTTCTATTGATAACTTGACTCGTCAAGCTGTTATTTAATTGAATCTAGAAGGTTTTCTAGGTTATTAGATAATTAGGGTTGTTAGAATTGGTTGGTTTATCAACTATAACTGAAGTTTGGGTTTTAGTCCTTAGTAGGATCATTATCCACAATAGATTATTCAAGTAAGGAGAGAATCAAGAGAATCGATGATCAATAAAGCAATATCATGATGGATCTATTTAGTTGAACACGCTTTTCTCATATTTGTTAAATTCAATCATATTTGCATTCATAGTTAGTTTCAATTTGCATAGTAGTTTAGATTTTCAATCAATAAACCCCCCATCTTAGTTACTTGGCACATAAGTAATAACATTCATACACGAGTCTCTGTGGGATCGACCCTTGCTTACCATTCTACTCAGATTGGTTAAGTTAGGATTCTTTGATAGGTAAACGACTGAAAATTACCTCATCACTTTCATTTACTATAAATATCACGACGAAATACATATATAAGTCCCTGAACTTACACGATTTTTGCAACTACATCCCTATAGTTCGGGGGTTTCAAATAGCTCCTTGTACTATAAATATTTTTGTCTTGTAAACCCAAAATTCTGATGTGGCAAAACGCGTATACATCAGTCTCGTATATGCATGTGTAATCTCGTTAATTGACATTTTTGAATTTTTTTTCCTTTTTTCTTCTTTTTATCAGTTTTTTTAACATGTCAACCAATAACTATAAACCAATAAGCTTATGCTCCACGATCTAAAAAATCATATAAAAAATAATAACCGACAGATTAAAAAGAATATTAAGCCAAGATTATTCACCCGCTTCAAGGGGCATTGTGAGCAACAAAGCTATCCAAGACAATGTACTTATTGCACATGAGATATTTCAGTCCTTTAGAGGAAGCAAGGCTAAAGATGGATGGGTATCTATAAAGCTTGATATGGAAAAAACATATGACCGGTTAGATTGGAGTTTTCTCTTTTTTGTCCTGGAAAATTTTGGATTTAATGAGAAACTTATAGGATGGATTCGCGAATTTGTATGCTCAGTCTCCTTTTCTGTACTGGTAAAAAAATGGCCCTACAGAGCCCTTCCTCCCGAAAAGGGGTCTTAGGCAAGGTGACCCATTATCCCCATTCCTCTGTGTTATTAGAACAAAAATCCTTGCAAGGAAACTCCAAAATGAATACAAAAATGATCGGTGCTCAATAGGTTTTCTGGTGGCTTGTGGAGGCCTAAGAATACCCTTTATAGCGTTCGCAGATGTCATTATCATCTTCTCTAAAGCAACTCAAAGAGCTTGATCTAAGGTAAAAAGAATTATTGAGGAATATAATGAAATATCCGGCCATAAATTAAACTACCATAAATCAGCATTTCATCATCAAAAAATACTAACAACCAACAAAGGCGACAAATACAACAAGCGCTTGGAATAACATCCATGACCAACCTTGAAAAATATTTGGGATGCCCAATTATCAATGGAAAAGTGAACAGAGAAACGTTTAATGAATCAATTGAAAAGCACAATGACAACTTTTCAAATGGAGGGCTAATGCCCTCTCGCCAAAAGGGTGTACATCATTGATTAGGTCAAATCTAGCTATGAAATCGAATTATGTGATGCAAAGTTTTATGTTGTCAACAAAGATACACGAAGATATGGATAAAATAAATAGAACTTTCTTCCGGAACAAAGATCAACACCACAAACCGTTAATAGGATGAGATAAAATATGAAAACCCAAATCACATGGAGGCCTAGGCATAAGGAAAACATAACACATGAATAAAGCACTGCAAATGAAATTGCTATGGAAAATCCTTGTTGAACCATATAACATCTGTCTTCGAGTGATTAAAGAAAAATACATAAAAATGACACCTTCTTTTCCTACAAACTGAAATCCAACACTTCATGGCAATGGAAAATGCTTCTAAGTTTACAGGATAAATTTGAAAAAGGACTCATATGGCAAATTGAAAATGGACAAACAACCAAATTTTGGGAAGAAAACTAGGCATTGAGACAACCACTAAAGAATTATGCAAAATACCCCTCGAACATTGTTGGGGGTGTAATAGTAGTGGAAGTCATTTCACCTCACAAAAGATGGAAAATCAATGAATTAAAATAAATACTCCCACAAGAGCAGTTTGATACTATACATGGAATTCCAATACCTGAGAACAACATTCAAGATTGCCTCTATTGGGCCCCGAGTAAGAATGGATGATTTTCGACAAATTCAGCGATGAACCTAATCACACAAACAGAAAATCAACAACCAAGTATAACAAATTGGATATGGAGATTGGATACTTTACCAAAGTTAAAAACTTCCTCCGGAAGATGAGCATAAATGGCCTACCTACTAAAGCAAGATTAAGAGAAAAGTACGTCCCAACTCCCAACCCCTGGTGGTTGTATTATTTGTAATTGTACGAATGAGGAGACCATACATTTATTCATTCAATTCCCACACATGCTAAATGTCATAAAGAAAACAAACATAAATATGGAATAAACTCTAAGGAATTATAATACGCACAATAAGGCACCGAAAAATGTACTAAGCAATTTGTTCCTTCTTTTAGGGGCAAAAGAGTTTATTATATTGGTAGTCTCCTGGTGGAGCATTTGGCATCAAAGAAATAAAATAGTTTTCAACAAGCACCAAACTATTTTATGCAAGATTTACCTCAATATATCAGGACGCAACTGGAACAATGGGAGAAATCCAAGAAATGAAATGAGGATGAAGACATAAACATTGGAAACAACCAAAGAAAGGGAAAGAAGATGAATAAACCAAGAGCATGGAAGAAACCATGACAAGGTACTATAAAATGTAACTTCTATGGGTCAAGATCAGACAATGGACATGCGGCAAGAGGAATAATCCTAAGAGATCATAACGAAGATGTAGTCAAACTAAAGGCACAAAACTATGGGCGTGTCTCGGCTCTTAAGGATGAAGCTCTTGCTTTGAGAGATGGGATTAGAGCAGCAAAACAAAGACAATGTAGAAATCTACAAATTGAAGGTGATAACTTACAAGTCATCAAAGCGGCCCAAGGTGAGAAAAATTGTCCTTGTGAAATTGAAATCATTATGGCTGATATATTGGTTTCCCTTCTTAGAATCTAATCGGTTCAAATTTCCCATGTGACCAGGGGCTCTAATATTGTGGCTGACAAGATTGCACGACTAAGCCACAGTCTCCTTGATCGCTCTATAAGGAAAATCAGCCAGAACTTATAGTTCTCATCCGACAGGATGCGCTAGGACGCCCTCCATGAGGGGAGAGCCTCCTAATTCTTACCTAATAAAAAAATTTGCCATTTAATCGAGCAATGTCGTTGTGGATTTGGTACGGATTCGAATCAATCCCGAGGATAAAAAACCTTAGCACTTTAAAACGTTTTTATGATTATATGAATACAAATGTTATTTTTATATTTTAATAATAATAATAATATAATTTATACACATGATATAAATGATATATTTTTTCAAAAAAAATGAACTAGAACAATCTAACGTATTTCGGTTCCAACCCAATCGGGTTCAAGTCACTCTTTGACCTATTAATTTTTTAGTTCGGGTTTCAACTCAAAAACTTGGATAAAGCAGATTATATTGTCAAATTGGATTAAATTTTGATAAGTATACAATTTGTCATAAATCTCACCACCAATCAATTAGACTTGATGAAGAAATAACCCTTGTGAGCGGATAAATAATTAGAAATATATTTTCTACAAGTATCTTTTCAACTACCCTATTTTTATTATTAAATTATAGTTTTTTCTTATCATTATAATGGAGGAATCTATCTTAGTCGAAAGATTTAACTTCTGCGTGGATTGGAGAGCAACATATCGCTTCCTTGGGCAATAAGGCATCTCGGTCGGCCCTAGGGGTGGAATTTTTGGCCCCCACTCCCTTTCTTTCATCATAAATATATGGGATCACCATGTAGGGTAAGCATATTCAATACTTGATGAACATGCTCGCAAGTCTTACCTTTACCTTGACGTTCAATCGACAAACTTCCCTTTTGACTTACGCATCAGAGGTGGATTAGGGGGACCCCGCCCCCTATGTCCATTATTTTCCAGGTTGCAGGTTGAAGAAGAAGCTTGGAATAGAAGACAAATAGGTGAATCAAGAGGAATATTCATTAGGGCATAAAGGTAAATTTTTATGCACTAACAATTGAAGTTGTCTGTGGA
The DNA here is from genome assembly GCA_964016875.1 of Fallopia convolvulus. Classification (NCBI taxonomy): domain Eukaryota; kingdom Viridiplantae; phylum Streptophyta; class Magnoliopsida; order Caryophyllales; family Polygonaceae; genus Fallopia; species Fallopia convolvulus. Next base: position 15,493,010 of record OZ024725.1, read on the forward strand.
AAACGAAGATTCAAATCCACAAGAAATTTCTATGGTGAGGAAAAGAACGAAAGATCATCGCCTTGGGTTCGCACGAACCCTAGCCAAAATCGTGATTGCGGATTGTCACCGCGATCACGGCCATCGTCAAATGCAGCGAATCAAAATCGCTGCCAGTGTCGATCGCAACGAGCATTGCGAATTTGACAGCGTTGGGGCAAGGAGCGACCATGCCAGCCCCTCGTTAGTTGATCCCAATCCCGCCTAAGGTAAGTAGCCGACCGAGCCATGAGTCGGGTCCCGGTGCACGCCCGATAACCCAAAGTCGAAAGCTTGGTCCCGAATCGCGTATTGGCGTTCAACCACTGTCAAAACAACAAAACCCAAGCGAAGGGAAGCCATCGACTTCTTGGGTTGAAACCGGGACTCGCACGAGCGACGACGATCGAGATTCGCCTGATCCGATGCTTGTAGCGTCCGAAATCGATCACCAGAATGACCACGATCGCAGCTCGTGAAATCGCGATCGCGGCTATCCCAAGACAAAATGCGATCATCAAGACGACCATGACTTGCAAAATCTTGATCGCAGTTCTATAGAATCTGAACTCAGTTATAAGACCGATCGTGACCACGACTTACGAAACCACGATCGCGGTCCTCATGGGTTTGAAGACTCGCAATCCTCGTCATTGACAAACTATAAGAGATTTCAGTAGGAGAGGACAAGCCGCAAAAGAAATTCTTTGTTGAGGCATATCTCTCAGACAACGAACTTTCAGCCATCACGCATCTACTACAATGCAACCATGATTTCTTCGAATGGATCCCATACTACATACCTGGAATAGACCCAAACTTGCTTGCCATAGGTTGAACGTTCACCCAGATGTAAATCCTATCGTACAACGAACAAGGTTATCCTCTATTTAGCATATTGAAGTCGTGATTGCTAAAATAAGGAAATTATAAAACACCAATGCTATTCGAGAGCTGTGGTACCCGACTTGGCTGGCAAACACCGTTGTAGTCAAGAAAAAGATAGGAGGTTGGAGAGTCTGTGTGGCTTTACCGATCTTAATAAAGCATGTCTAGAGTACTTGTTTCTGCTTTTGAAAATCGACCAATTAGTGTATTCTGAAATAGGCCACGAGTGAATGAGCTTTTTATATGCATATTGGGGATACCGTCAAATCCCAATGCATGAAGATGATTAGCAAAAGACCACGTTCATCACACCACAAGTTATTTTTTGCTAAAAGGTGATGCCTTTCGGATTGAAAATGTTGGGGCAACCTTTTAGAGGCACATCACCTAACTATTTGGCTAAAAAATTGGGAAGACCATCGAGGCGTATATCGACGACATGGTGGTCAAGAGTAGGTGGGTGTCGTCTCATCTAGGTGAATCGTAGGATGTTTTCGACATCATTCAAGCTCCTAGGCTAAGGCTCAACACCGAAAAATGCGCATTCACAGTTGGTTCAGGAAAGTTCTTGGGACACCTTGTTACTCGCCGAGGAATCGAAGCAAGTCCCGATCAGATTTGAGCCCTTGATGCCCTTGCAAGACCAAGGACCATTAAAGAGGTGCAAAGGTTGAAAAAAATGGTTGAAGCCCTCAATCGATTCATTAGATGGTCTTCAGATAAGTGCCAATCGTTCTTCAAAGCATTAAACAAGGGTCACTCGTTCGAGTGGAGCCAGGAGTGCGTAGAAGATTTGCAAAAATTGAAAGCATATTTTCAATATCCTCCAATCATGCCCACTCCTGACAAAGGGGACACCTTAAAGCTTTATTTAGTTGTGTTTCGTCGAGCAGTCAACACAGTCTTGATTAAAGAGCAAAGCGGAAATCAAAGACCGGTCTACTACACAAGCAAGGCGTTTCTCAACGCCGAAATAGGGTACTTACTTCTAGATTTAGTAATCGCATCTTGCAAACTTGATAGCATGCATTTTAGTCTAGGATAAAGCATGTTTATTTCCTTAGTTTAGTTGTTTTTATTTTATTTTCCTCTTGGTTTTATTGTCTTTTTAGTAGATTTTGTAGTTTCGGTTTCTACTCTTTCTTTGTTCGATTTCAGGATCATTTGGAGGTGGATTCAAGGAGTTTTGGCAACGACAAGGACAAGGGCAAGAGGAGCAACCCGATAGGAAGTGTCTAGGAGTCAAGCGGATGCAAGGAATTGAAGAGAAGATTGGCAAAAGCTCGGTGGAAGGCACGGGAGGAAGCTCATTTAACATTTCAAACGGAGCAGTGCACCAGTCCAAAACTCGGTCCAGGTCACGACCGAGTTCTGGACCGAGTTTTACAAAACTCGGTCTGAAACTCGACCGAGTTTCAGACCGAGTCGCGTCTTTTTCCGAAATTTCTCCTCCGCGTGTTTTATTTATTAATTTCGGGCCTTTTCTATCTTGTTTTTAGGGTTTCATATAAATACTTAGAGATTAAGTTTGGAGGAGGATGACGTATTATTTTCTTAGCCTCTCTCTTTGAAGAACCCTAGATTGGAGATTTGTGGATTTTTGGCAAGACTTGATTGGAGTTGAATTTAGATCTATTGAAAAGACAATTGGTATGTTTCTCTTTGATTTAGATTTCTTATCTCTCCATATTATGTCTAGCTAATTTCTTAGTTCTAAGGAAGGGTGAACCCAATGGTTTAATAGGTAGATTTAATGGTGATGATTGGTTGAATTGAGATTTGAATTGTTGTTTGATTCAACCTAGGATGCTTAATGACCTAATTTGCTTGAATTAGGAATCTTGTTATAATTTGAGACCGAGAGGAGATAAGAATAACAAGAGATTGATTGAATTGAATTCACAAATTGTTAATTCATGTTAGATCCCTAGGTTTGAACTTGTTGAATTATTTGTGCGAGAGTGACTTAATTCACTTGTGGAACTTAACCTATCCTAGGAATTATTGATTGAGTAGTCTTAACTGAGCGCGAGAGCGGATGTTATTTCTATTGATTCATTGATCTCTAAAGAACTTAAAGGACCTAAATAAGACTTGCTTTGTGCGAGAGTGACTGCTAGTCGAGTCTAGGTACATGCATTAATCGTCTGAAAAGAGTTAATGTTGACACTTGAGATAGTTAGTCCTTCAAACAACATTTGAATTGAAATCCAAATAAATATCACCGGTAATCTACTGAATAATCATTGTGGGGATCTTGACCTTGGAATGCTTTTCTCCATTGATAGTTACTTCTTAATTTTGATTTTAATTATTTCTGAATACAATTACAACTTCTTTTTCTTATTTTTGGCTTAGTCTACTGAATCGTGTTATAATCAATACTACAAGTTCCCTGTGTTCGACACCTTGATTACTACAACCGAACCGTATACTTGCGGTGTAGGAAAATAGCCTATCAAAACTCAACCACTACTTTCAAGAGCACCCAATCCATGTCATTACGTACGACCTATCCTACATGAGTGCTCCGCGCAAGCTCGGATCTCTGGTGTGACGGGTCGCAAAATGGGATGTGGAGTTGGGGAAACATGACATCGAGTATATGCCTAGGACAACCATAAAGGGGAAAGTGTTGGCATATAATATTGTCGAGTTCACCCACATACCAATCAGAGCCGCGAGCGCGACATGCGAAACGTGATCGCGAGCGACCTCCAGAATCGCAGAGTTCCATCGACAATAAGAGTCGCGATCACGTCCATCAAACCGTGGTCGGGATTAGGTGGAATAGGAGACAAAGGCGGAAAAGAGAAGCGAAGACAGAACGAAAGGCCAAACCACGACCGCGTCAGGATTGTCGCGATCGCGGGCTGGGGGCCGATAGACGCGGAAACATCTTGGGCTGGTGTGCTCGCGTCCCGAAAACAGAGGCTTAGGAGGCACGACGTGGGCTGGGGGGTTGAGATGCGACCGCATCACTCCCAGGGCGCGCCCTCCTTGGTCTATTGAGGTGTTTCGTGACTTGCAGTTTTTCGGGCTATTTTTGATAGATGAGATTTTCTATCATTAATGGGTAAGTGATATTAGATATTAGGAAAGAAATATATCTAGGGATATTGAAATTTCTATCCTTGCAATATCTTGTAAGATCTTAATCCTATCTTTAGGCATTGTGTTCTCTATTTAAACCAACTAGGATTATTATAATTGGTGTGTTAAGTAGTGTGCTAAAAACCTGAAAGGCTTGAGGGAAAAAAAATCTGAGAGCTAGAGAGGTTAGATTAGACTTATCAGATCAGTGTAGATCAGGAAAATCAAGTCTTGTAATCCTTTTAATCCTCAAATCTAGTGGAGAGTCTCTGGTTTGGTAGTGCCCCAGACGTAGTCATTCTGACGAATTGGGTTAACAAATCTCTTGCGTTCTTCTTTCTTCTTTCTTGTTTCATTCTTATTTTTCATGTGATTTTGTGTTTGTTTTGCAATTACAAGTAGGGGGTCGAATTTCCCAACAGCTTGCCGGAGTCAACTGCACGTACATATTAGTGATGTTTAAACATGAGAGGAAATTGTTAACATAGAAGTGTAACATTAATTGATCCATCATGGTGATTTGAACTTGAAGAATACATGACTATTTTGCTTGTGTAATTAAGTCAACAATTTATGGTAAAACGCAATGAAAGGGGAACTACTATTTAGAGATGTTGAATTTTACACATAAAACGCGGTTGATCGAGCTTAATTAGTCATTTCAAATTATTTGTGTCAAATAAGTCTTGGATTATATTGTAATACTCTCTCCGTCTCTGAAAGTTTCTCTTGTATTCTTTTTCGGGTGTCCTGAAAAATTTGTCCACTTTTTCAACTTTCCTTTTATATCAATTTTTTCTTACAGTGTTACCCTCTTTCTATCTCATCTTTTACCCCCATTATCTAATAAAAAATCTACCCCTTTAAAATCCCTTTTTAGTCTTTTCCTTTCTTTGTCTCTTTTTTTCCAATTTTATCCATCACAATCATAATTTTTTTTGATTAGGTAAGGATTAGGGAGCACCCCTTTACGGAGGTCACTCTAGAGCATCCTTTCGGATGAGAACGAGCAGTTCTGGGTGAGTCTTGATACACTCAACAGGGAGACTGTGGCCAAATTTTGCAATTTTGTCGACCACAACGTTACAATCCCTACCGGTATGGTTAATTGATAATCTTGGTTTCCATAGATGGAAACAAGGATATCAACAATTATAAGCTCAATCTCCCAGGGGCAATTGCAATGCCCTCTAACAGCATTAATGACTTGGAGATTATCTCCCTCAAATTCTACCTTTCCTAGGTTTCGAGTAGTCATTTGTCGAATCGCTTCCCTAAGTGAAAGAGCTTCTGCTTTAACCACATAGAGTTTTCCAAAATTGGTCGTTACAATATCTAATACCTGTCCCAAGTGGTTCCGTATAACCACTCCACCTATCGTATTTCCTATGTTTCGAGTAGTCATTTGTCGAATCGCTTCCCTAAGTGCAAGAGCTTCCGCTTTAATCACAGAAACTTTTCCAAAATTGGTCGTTGCAATATCCAAACCCTGTCCCCAAGTGGTTCCGTATAAGCACTCCACCTACCGTATTTCCATTTGATAACTTAGAAGCATCAAAGTTTATTTTCGTGTAGTTTTGTTTTGGTTTGCGCCTTTTTCTCTTTTTTTTTGATTAGGGAGCACTCCTTTACGGAGGTTGCCCTAGAGCATCCTTTCGGATGAGAACAAGCAGTTCTGGGTGAGTCTTGATACACTCAACAGGGAGACTGTAGCCCAATTTTGCAATTTTTCTCGACCACATCGTTACAATCCCTAGCGGTATGGTTAATTGAGACATCTTGGTTTCCATAGATGAAAACAAGGATATGAGCAATTATAAGCTCAATCTCCCAGGGGCAATTGCAATGCCCTCTAACAACATTAATGACTTGGAGATTATCTCCCTCAATTTCTACCTTTCCTAGGTTTCGAGTAGTCATTTGTCGAATCGCTTCCCTAAGTGAAAGAGCTTCTGCTTTAACCACATAGAGTTTTCCAAAATTGGTCGTTACAATATCTAATACCTGTCCCAAGTGGTTCCGTATAACCACTCCACCTATCGTATTTCCATTTGATAGCTTAGAAGCATCAAAGTTTATTTTCGTGTAGAGTGGTTTTGGTTTGCGCCATTTTATTTGTTTGTTTGTTCCTTCTTTCCTTTTCCTGAAATTAGTTTTTGGTACGGTCTCTTCATCTTCGTTCCACTTTAATGCTTTTTCCCAATTTGCTAGTTGAGTTATAATATAGCTTGCTAGATTTGCAATGCCATTGCATTGATCTTGTTGAAATACGAGTTTATTCCCTTGGTGCCAAATGATCCACCAAATAATTGTCAGGCTTGTGAACTCTTTTTTCCAAGGGTCTGATACATGTCAAAAAGGATCACTCTAGTTGTTTTGTTTTGTGAATCATATCTTCTGAGCACATTTGAAATGTTATCATTAACTTTATTGGCTATGTTAGATCATGTAGGGGCATTTTGTGAGTAGGTGGTTTGTGTCTTCTGAAGTGCAGTTACACAAGACACATCCTTCAGGTGTTATAACTTGTTTATCTCGTACTCTATCTTTCGTAGGGAGTCCGTTATTATCCACCTTCCATAGAAAATTTTTAACTTTTGCATATGTATCCAATTTCCATATCCAGTTACATATGTTTAGAGTCTGTCATTCTGTGTTTGTTATTAATTTTACCGTGGACGAGGTAGAGAACTATCCATTTTTACTTGGAGCCCAATATAGTCTGTCTTGGATATGGTTATCTAGGATATGGATATATAGTCTGGATTTGTTCAACAATGTCATGAGGGAGAATTTGTTTTAGTTCATCAATTTTCCATTTGTGGTCGTTAGAAATCCAATTGTCTACTGTAATTGTGTCATCAACATAAGTTGGGTCAATGACATGAAGACACAACCACTGTAATATCCCTTCCCGTAATAAACATATGTGTCCTTAATAAACATGTGTTCGTAGTTAAATTTTGCTTTTTGGTCCAGTTTCGGGGACAAAACTCTTTTTAAGAGGGTACTATTGTAATACTCCTCTTTTTCAAAATCATGAAGGAAATTATTGAAATTATTTACCCAATTATATATGAATTGTTATAGTTTATTTTGTTCTTTCTTGTATAAGAAGAAGCATGAAATAAATATAACTTGTAGGAAAATAATTCAATAAATGATTTGAGCAAAGTAAATTTACTTAATAATGTATATACTTCATAAAATATATTTGACTTATATACTAAGGATCCTATTTATAATTAAAAACAACATTATAGTTAAAAATAGGGTGGAGAGTGGACAAAATTAGAAAAGTTGGGAACTTTTCGTAATAACCCTTAAAGTGCGGGTACCCACGTGTAATTTCTGGAAAATACACAGCTGAGTCGTTGTTTTTGTTCAATGAAAAATTCAATCTTGAAAAGGCTCATTCGGACTCGTTTCTTAACCAAATTCGATTCCGAAAGAACCGACATACTCTCCTACAAAACCCCTCAACAAACTCGGTAAATTTTGTGGGAAATCTTATCTAATTCGACTCTTGAAGATAAGAGGTTATGTAAACGCGTTTTTCGGTTGAAGATAGATTTTTATCCGAATCAAGCAGCGTTTTGGCTCGGATTTTCCTTGGAAACGAAGCATTCAGGAACCCTAGTCCCTCCCTATAAATATAGACCGAAACCCATCGCTTTTTCTCATCCAAAAATTCTAGAAAACCCTTCGAAACCTCGTGCCCTGTTTCTGCACAGCCACTGTTTTTGAGCGTTTTCGGCTGGAAATCGAAACGAAAGCTGCGTTTGTTGCCAACAGTAGGTAGTACTCGATCCCACGAGTCTAACGCCACCAATCCCGTCCTTTTTCGTGCCCATTCGAGAGAGAACCGAGCTCTGAAAGTTGACTGTCGGTGCTCTATTTATTCGGGAATAGGCTGTTGAGTTCTTCTTCGGTAAGGCTCTGTTCAAAATAAAATTAAGTGTGCATGTAAGCTTGATTATGTATATAAACATGTACTTAATCCGTTAATTAATTAAGCATGCATTATTGATTTGAAATGATGTACATATATATATATATATGTAGTGGATGATGGGAGTATTAGTGAATGTTGCTGATTTGTAAAGAAATAGATCATGCATATACGTATGGTACAACTCGTTCACTGAGAACGTGAATTCAAATCAACATCTTAATTGTATATAAGCGTCTTTTAATTAAGATTAGCATATTAGTTTATTATTTACAATAAAACGATTATGTTATCTTTATGGAACGATCAAAATAAATAAATTATAATTTATTTTGTATTGCCGGTATAATTTCGGATGGGGACTTGGAATAGGCGTTCGGGATTGTTAACTTCAAAGCTTGTCTCTTCGTTTGAACATTAAGTTCGTCTTCAAATCAAGGCAAGTGGTTTGGTTCGCTTTGCATTATTTCTTTAAGCATTGAAATTGAATCCATGTTTAATTATTGTTGGGAATTGTTTGTGTGGAAATAATTGGATTAGGTTTATTTATCGTTTTAGATTTAATGACCTTGTTATAAAGCGCTAGATATATATATGCTAGGTTGTGCGTAGCCCTCGGGCTTGTTTGTGAATTGTTGTGCTTTGTCTATGGACTTGTATGCTAGCGTAGTACTAGGGGTGTAGGACTTGTGATCTTTGGACATCTCTCTATAACATTCGCATTAGGATGGACCTAAACCCTAATGTTGGTCATGAACCTGCCCGTCTCATCCATGCATGAGGGGTGTAGCATCTAGCTAATGCTCTCTATTTAATCCCGGGTGGTTCTTGTATTCGCGCCTCGACTAGTTCGAGAAGTATTAAAAGCTTATAACTCGATGTGTAATGTTTTGTCATTTAAATAAGATAAGTGCCCAATGCACACCTTTAATGAACCAGGGTGGTGGTTACAATTTGTGACCCTGCTCTTGCTCCCGGCTAAGTAAGTCTTCTTTCCAATCTGAATGCATGCTCGGGTTTGTTAAAACGCCTATAAAATTGCAAGACGAGCTTGGTACTCAAGCGCCTTCGCGGCCACCTCCCTGTCGGCACCCTCCGAGTATGATGAGGTTGGTCGGGACCCAATTAGTCGACGTGAGGCCTTTCAAAATAAAATTATGTGAATAATAAAACGTTCCCAACAATCGCATATTTCCTAAAAGGAACCACATTCCTTGTGGCGTCCCCTCTCTTTTAATTGCATTCCTCTTTTCTTTTCCGTGGAAGTATGGTAGTTACTAAACCGTTTACAGGCTTTTATTCGGAATTCAATGGTGGTGATTTAATATAACCACAAGAACCACTCACAAAAAGTCCCATTTGCTTAGTCTGTCACAAGACTAACCCGACCGTTTCTTTCTTTTGCATGGTCGGCTGGTGTCAACCCGTCCCTATACGGAAACATTAGGTCTCAAGCTTACGGAGTGAAGAAGGTGATTACAGCATACTTGGAGTTTCCATTTAGTGACAAGGTTTCTATTAAGTTATTTCTTTATTTATAATAAAGGCGAGATTCTTGGCTTGTGAGGTCCGTCAAAACAAGTTTGTATTAAAGGATTGTTTTAATTCCGCACTTTTAAAGTTGGTTTATTTATGTACGCACTTTTTTATATAATTTTTTATTCTACTTTCTATTTTATTATGAATTTTGTATGAAAGTTTTGTTATTGTAAAGCCTTGGGTGGCTTAGGATGAATTTCTAGGTCACTGGCGTGTAACCTCTCCGAGGAAAATCGAGGGTGTTACAAATATGGTATCAGAGCTAAAAGTTTTAAATGAGTTTTAAACCGTTTTAGAAAAAGATTTACAATATCTAAAAGTTTTAGGCCTAATGTAAAAGATTTCTCAAGTAATTGTTTAAAAAAAACATCCAAGTTGTAGTCACTTGTATTTATTATAGAATAAAGGAAATTCTACTAATAAATACTAACCTCCTTTTTCTACTACTTTCAGAAAATGGGTAGTGAGAACCGTGAAGGTAAGGCCGCTATAGTCGATTTGCAAACTGAGGAGGATCCTAGCATGGACTCTAACTACGAGAGTGAGGAGGAGTCTTATCCATCTTATGTTGCTGACGAGGGAACATCCAAGAGGGTGACTTACCCCTCTTATGTGGCTAACGAGGGAACATTCAAGAGGGAGACTTACCCATCATATGTGGCTGACAAGGGAACATCTAAGAGAAAGTGGAGATTCCGGACTCCCTATCCACCAACACCGCGTCCAGATCATTGCTTCTGTAAGGGCTTATGCAAGACACATAAGTACACGCCTAGATCCCCTCCTGTTGGACTGCGCCCAGCTCCCCAATACTCGCCCTTGAGCCCTCCTGCTAGAGACTCTCCTAGACCACATTACTTTGGAGGAGATAGTGGAGCACAACCCTCCTGGATGAACGTACACAAGGAGGAAGCCCTTCGTTGGGCTAGTGACATGGCGGATCGTCAGTACAACAAGAATCACCCATGGGAAGCTTTCATAGCCTCTGGAAGCACCAAAGCCAAACGTGCAAGAATTCATCCTGACCCCCTTCTACCCCACATGGTGTCCTTGCGGGACACATTATCTGAGAGCATGGCATAGATCACAACATTGGAAGAGGCTCTCGAAGAAGTGAGGAAAAGGGTGGAGGTAGTGAAGACCAATGTGGAACAAGCCAATAACTTGTTGGATCACAGTGGTGCGGCCATGGATCCGACCCTTTTCACTCCAGGATTTCTAGACAGATACTATTATCCCCCAAGTACACCTAAAGGACCACCAGGATGGTGGGAAGCTGACATTAAGAGGGCCTCACTTGAGCCAGGAGAGGGTCCAAGGCCAGCTAAGGGAGGAGATCCTAAGAAGTATCAAAAATTCTGGGGAGATCGTCGTTAGAAAGTTTATCAGTTTCTTTGTTAGTTTTAGTAGTTATGTTTCGATTTGGAATAAAGTGCTCAGACTTATGTTGTTTTCTTTAGCTTTGGATGTTGCTTGATATTTAAAGCATATTAGAGATATTACTATTATGAATAAATTATTAAGATTTTCTATCAATTCTTGTCTAATAACATACATAAGTATTTTGTATATTGATTGGATGAATTCAAACTTATAAATTTATTCAGATGGTAAACACGAGATATCATAATCGGGATGAGAGTAACAATGCTCCTCGGATTCAACTGAGGAGTACAGCTAATCAAGGGGATGACACTGGGTCTGGAAACAACCGAGCTTCGAACCCCGCTAGGTTACCAAGGGATCCTCAGAATCAAGCTGGGACTTCCAATCCTCCCATCGATGTGACCCTGAATGCTGCCACCCTAGCGGCTATACAGACTATGATTGAGCAGACAATCCGAAACATGAACCGTGATGCCACACCGCAAGGGGTTGGCGATCAGTCTACTGGAAATGATGTAGTGAACTTACAACTCCCTAACCAAGGCAATGACTCAAGCTATGGGCGAGCCTTGAAAACCTTCAACTCTTTGAGGCCGGACAACTACGATGGTACCGGCGAGCCAGTTAGGATTGCTTATTGGTTCTCCCACATGGAGCGCTTATTTTGCAATATTTTGTGCACTGAGGCTGAAAGGGTGCACATTGCCTCACTGCAACTCAAAGAAGGTGCAAGTGAGTGGTGGGAGAACTCAGGATTAACATATCACCCATCCCTAACATGGAAATGTTTAAAAACAAGATGATAGACCATTTCTTCTCTAATGCTATGAGGGATGAAAAGCTGAAAGAATTTCTTTACCCCAAGATTGAAGGCATGAAAGTGCCTGAGCTAGCCACGAAATTCAATCAACTACTTCAATATGCGGGGACGGAGGTGTCCACTGAGAGTCAGAAGATCAAGCGTATTCATCAGTGGATGAGTCCAGCTGTCAAGCCACTCATGGTTCATCACACCTGCATCACTCTTGAGGAGTATGTTGATGTTGCTTATAAGGTAGAGATGACCCTTGAAGAGTCTGCTAGCAAGACCCGAGGCTGGGGCAAACCACCTCAGCAAGGATCACAATTCAGTGGGTTTAAACGACCCCCTCCTCCCTCGCACTTTAATAGGTCAAACAGAGCTAGGACCGAGTCAACGCAATCAAGGTCCACTCAGCATTTCAGTCAGCAAAGAGGGCCAGTGACTTGTTATAATTGTGGGGAACCAGGTCATATTAGTAGGTTGTGCCCTAAGGAGAAGAGGAAGTGCTTTATTTGTGGAAAGGAGGGACACATGCGCACTTACTGTCCTCAGAAGGGAAACGAGGCAGCTTCGACAAGACAAGCATCGGTATCCCACAACAACAGAGCTTACCCAGGAGCATCAAGGGCAACTTCTATGCAATCTACGACTCAAAACAAGGGAAAGACACCAGTAGCCTCATCTAGCCAAGGCCAGCGGTTATATGAAATGCGTCGGACAGATGAACCCAATGCCCCAGTCACTCAAGGTACCTTATACCTTCGCTCCCTAACTGCTTTTATGCTTTTTGACTCGGGTGCAACACACTCCTTTATATCTGAAAGTTGTGTAGAGAAAGTAGGCCTTAAATGTAACGCTACGTGTGATTCCTTCGTGGTGAATCTTAACAATGGGGAGAAGATAGTAGGAACCAAACAGCTTACATACTTTCCGATCACCATTCAAGGTCGGAAGTTTGATGCTGACTTGATCTGCATAGCTATGGCTCCTTACGACATCATTCTGGGAATGGATTGGTTGACCCATCACGGGGTTTTCATAGACTTCAGTACTAGGACGGTAACTGTTACTGCAGGAGGCAAGTATATATGCAAATTTAAGGGTCAACGTGATGTAGATAATGGAAAGCTGATTAGTGCAATGGCTGTAGGGAAATTGCTTCGACAAGGATGTGTGGGCTACTTGTGCTATTTAGAGCAACCTGAGAAGGAGGAAGTAGGAGTTAAGGAGATCCCTGTGGTACGAGAATTTCCCGATGTCTTTCTAGAGGAAATTCCAGGACTCCCACCTCGACGGACCATAGAGTTCACCATCGAACTAGAGCCCGGGACGGCGCCCATCTCCAAGGCCCCAACCGAATGGCTCCAGTGGAGATGAAGGAGTTAAAGAAGCAACTGGAGGAGTTGCTAGAGAAAGGGTACATAAGATCCATTGCTTCATCTTGGGGAGCGCCAGTGCTATTTGTAAAGAGGAAAGATGGTTCTTTTCGACTATGTATTGACTATCGAGAGCTAAACAAGGTCACCATCAAGAACAAGTATCCGCTACCGAGAATAGATGATCTTCTAGACCAGCTAAAAGGGGCAAGAGTATTCTCCAAGATTGACTTGCGATCTGGTTATCACCAACTTCGGATTCGCGAGGAGGATATTCCAAAAACTGTGTTCCGAACAAGGTATGGCCACTATGAGTTCGTGGTAATGCCCTTTGGTCTCACTAATGCCCCGACAATTTTCATGGATTTAATGCATCGCTGCTTCAACGAGTTCTTGGATAAGTTTGTGGTGGTATTCATTGACGACATATTGATATATTCTGCTAATGAGGCAAGTCATGAAGAACACTTGAGGACTGTGCTAGGGATACTAAGACAGAATCAGTTATATGCTAAATTGTCTAAATGTGACTTTTGGCTAAAGGAAGTTGCATTTCTAGGACATGTAATCAATGAAGAAGGGGTAATGGTGGACCCTCAAAAGATACAAGCGGTAGCAGAATGGAAGCAACCTCAGAATGTTAGGGAAGTACGTAGCTTCCTCGGCCTTGCGGGGTACTATAGACGGTTTGTGGAGGGTTTCTCCAAGATCGCCCTCCCCATGACTAACTTACTCCGCAAGGTGCACAAGAAGTTCATATGGGATGAGAAGTGTGAGACTAGTTTCCAGGAATTGAAGAAACGCTTGACTAGTGCCCCAATCCTAACCATACCCAATGGAGACAAGGGGTATGTGGTGTACAGTGATGCTTCCAAGCAAGGGCTAGGTTGTGTACTGATGCAGCATGGTAGAGTCATCGCTTATGCATCTCGTCAACTCAAGCCGTACGAGATTAACTACCCGACACATGACCTAGAGTTGGCATCAGTTGTCTTTTCCTTAAAGATTTGGCGACATTATTTGTATGGGGTGAAATGTCAGATCTTCACATATCACAAGAGCTTGAAATATGTTTTCACCCAGAAGGAGCTAAATATGAGACAACGAAGGTGGTTAGAGTTAATCAAGGACTACGACATTGAGCTGCTTTACCACCCAGGTAAGGCCAATGTTGTAGCTGATGCCTTAAGTCGAAAGGCAACTCAAGAGACCAAGGTAGCATTGCTCACATCACAACCAGTATTACAGAATGAGCTGTTGAGGATTGAGACTGAAGTTTGGTTTGGACATCAACAGAGTAGGATGAACATGTTAGAGATTCAGGCTACACTATTGGACCAAATCAAGGAGAAACAAGTGGACGACCCCATGTTAGTAAAGATAAGCAGTGAGGTGCAAGAAGGAAAGGCACCTGGATTCGTCATCCAGGATGATGGATCTTTATGGTTTCGTGACCGCATATGTGTGCCAGCTGATGATGAGCTTCGCCAACTGATCATGAAGGAGGCACACTCTTCTGCTTACTCGATACACCCAGGATCTAGTAAGATGTACAAGGATTTGCGTAGGAATTTCGGGTGGCCAAACATGAAGTGGGAAGTAGCGGAATTTGTGACAAAGTGTTTGGTTTGTCAGAAAGTGAAGATTGAGCATTGTAGACCGGGAGGAGAACTGCAACCCCTTCCAGTGCCAGAATGGAAGTGGGAAGACATTGCCATGGATTTTGTTACAGGTCTACCAAAGACTCAGAACCAGAAAGATGCTATATGGGTGATCATTGACAGACTTACAAAGAGTGCTCATTTTGTAGCAATTAAGTCTAAGTGGAGAACTCCAAAGTTGTCAGAAGTATTTATTCATGAAGTCGTCCGTCTACATGGAACTCCCAAGACTATTGTATCTGATCGGGATGGGTGATTCATGGCTAATTTTTGGAAAGAGCTACATAAGGCCATGGGGACAGAATTGCATTTCAGCACTGCATTCCATCCACAGACTGATGGGAAATCAGAAAGGACTATTCAAACACTGTAGGATATGCTTAGGGCATGTGTACTAGATCGCCCAACTAGCTAGGAGAATAGTTTGAGTCTGATTGAGTTCACATACAACAATAGTTGGCACTCAACGATCAAAATGGCACCATTTGAATCATTGTATGGTTGAAAGTGTAGATCACCGATATGCTGGGATGAGCCTGTTGATAAACTCCTTCTTAGGCCAGAATTGGTGGAAAGAACCACTGCTGAAATTGGTTTGATCAGACAGAGAATGCTCACAGCTCAGAGCCGACAGAAATCCTACGCTGATTTGAAGAGAAGGGATTTGGAGTTCGCAGTGGGAGAAAAGGTGTTTGTTAAGGTATCACCGACGAAAGGTGTTTTCCGCTTTGGAAAGCGAGGAAAACTAAACCCTCGCTATGTTGGTCCTTTTGAAGTACTGGAACGGATTGGCAAGCTCGCGTATCGTCTTGCTTTGCCTCCATCAGCACATCCAGTTCATGATGTTTTTCACATATCACTCTTACACAAATATGTGCCAGATGAATCACATGTTCTTAATTATGATGACATTGAAGTACAACCAAATGGCACATATGAAGAGAAACCAATATATATCTTGGAAAACCGAGTGAAAGAGTTACGCAACAAGAAGGTTCCGTTAGTAAGGATTTTGTGGTCTAAAAATGGTGACGAGGATATTACATGGGAGACATGGAAAACAGAACAAGACATGAAAAATCGGTTCCCAGAATTGTTCGTACCTTAGTTTCGGGGACGAAACTCTTTTTAAGAGGGTACTATTGTAATATCCCTTCCTGTAATAAACATATGTGTCCTTAATAAACATGTGTTCATAGTTAAATTTTGCTTTCTGGTCCAGTTTCGGGGACGAAACTCTTTTTAAGAGGGTACTATTGTAGTACTCCTCTTTTTCAAAATCCTGAAGGAAATTATTGAAATTATTTACCCAATTATATATGACTTGTTATAGTTTATTTTGTTCTTTCTTGTATAAGAAGAAGCATGAAATAAATATAACTTGTAGGAAAATAATTCAATAAATGATTTGAGCAAAGTAAATTTACTTAATAATGTATATACTTCAAATAATATATTTGACTTATATACTAAGGATCCTATTAATAATTAAAAACAACATTATAGTTGAAAATAGGGGGAGAATGAACGAAATTAGAAACGTTGCGAACTTTTCGTAATTACCCCTAAAGTGCGGGCACCCGCGCGTAATTTCTGGAAAATACACAGCTGAGTCGTTATTTTTGTTCAATGAAAAATTCAATCTTGTAAAGGCTAATTCAGACTCGTTTCTTAACCAATTCGATTCCGAAAGAACCGACATACTCTCCTCAAAACCCCTCAACAAACTCGGTAAATTTTGTGGGAAATCTTATCTAATTCGACTCTTGAAGATAAGAGGTTATGTAAACGCGTTTTTCGGTTGAAGATAGATTTTTATCCGAATCAAGCAGCGTTTTGGCTCGGATTTTCCTTGGAAACGATGCATTCAGGAACCCTAGTCCCTCCCTATAAATATAGACCGAAACCCATCGCTTTTTCTCATCCAAAAACTTCTAGAAAACCCTTCGAAACCTCATGCCCTATTTCTGCGCAGCCACTGTTTTTGAGCATTTTCGGCTGGAAATCGAAACCGAAAGCTGCGTTTGTTGCCAACAGTAGGTAGTACTCGATCCCACGAGTCTAACGCCACTGATCCCGTCCTTTTTCGTGCCCATTCAAGAGAGAACCTAGCTTTGAAAGTTGACTGTCGGTGCTTTGTTTATTCGGGAATAGGTTGCTGAGTTCTTCTTCGGTAAGGCTTTGTTCAAAATAAAATTAAGTGTGCATGTAAACTTGATTATGTATATAAACATGTACTTAATCCGTTAATTAATTAAGCATTCATAATTGATTTGAAATGTTGTACGTATCTATCTATATATGTAGTGGATGATGGGAGTATAAGTGGATGATGGGAGTATAAGTGAATGTTGTTGATTTGTAAAGGAACAGATCATGCATATACGTACGGTACAAGTCGTTTACTGAGAACGTGAATTCAAATCAACAGCTTAATTGTATATAAGCGTGTATTAATTAAGATTAGCATATTAGTTTATTATTTATAATATAACGATTATGTTATCTTTATGGAACGATCAAAATAAATTAATTATAATTTATTTTGTATTGTCGGTACAATTTTGGATGGGGACTTGGAATAGACATTCGGGATTGTTAACTTAAAATCTTGTCTCTTCGCTTGAACATTAAGTTCGTCTTCAAATCATGGTAAGTGGTTTGGTTCGCTTTGCATTATTTCTTTAAGCATTGGAATTGAATCCATGTTTAATTATTGTTGGGAACTATTTGTGTGAAAATAATTGGATTAGGTTTATTTATCGTTTTAGATTTAATGACCTTGTTATAAAGCGCTATATATATATATATGCTAGGTTGTGCGTGCCCTTGGGCTTGTTTGTGAATTGTTGTGTTTTGTCTATGGACTTGTATGCTAGCGTAGTACTAGGGGTGTAGGACTTGTGATCTTTGGACACCTCTCTATAACATTCGCATTAGGATGGACCTAAACCCTAATGATGGTCATGACCCTGCCCGTCTCATCCGTGCATGAGGGGTATAGCATCTAGCTAATGCTCTCTATTTAATCCCGGGTAGTTCTTGTATTCGCGT
This sequence comes from Fallopia convolvulus, assembly GCA_964016875.1. NCBI lineage: Eukaryota > Viridiplantae > Streptophyta > Magnoliopsida > Caryophyllales > Polygonaceae > Fallopia > Fallopia convolvulus. The sequence continues at coordinate 15,510,779 of OZ024725.1, forward strand.
CTCGACTAGTTCGAGAAGTATTAAAAGCTTATAAGTCGATGTGTAATGTTTTGTCATTTAAATAAGATAAGTGCCCAATGCACACCTTTAATGAACCAGGGTGGTGGTTACAATTTGTGACCCTACTCTTGCTCCCGGCTATGTAAGTCTTCTTTCCAATCTAAATGGATGCTCGGGTTTGTTAAAACACCTATAAAATGGCAAGACGGGCTTGGTACTTAAGCGCCTTCGCGGCCACCTCCCTGTCGGCACCCTCCGAGTATAATGAGGTTGGTCGGGACCCAATTAGTCGACGTGAGGCTTTTCAAAATAAAATTATGTGAATAACAAAACGTTTCCAACTATTGCATATTTCCTAAAAGGAACCACAGTCCTCGTGGCGTCCCCTCTCTTTTAATTGCATTCCTCTTTTCGTTTCTATGGAAGTATGGTAGTTACTAAACCGTTGACCGGCTTTTATTCGGAATTCAATGGTGGTGATTTAATATAACCACAAGAACCACTCACAAAAAGTCCCATTTGCTTAGTCTGTCACAAGACTAACCCGACCTTTTCTTTCTTTTGCATGGTCGGCTGGTGTCAACCCGTCCCTATACGGAAACATCAAGTCTCAAGCTTACAGAGTGAAGAAGGTGATTACAGCATAATTGGAGTTTCCATTTAGTGACAAGGTTTCTATTAAAGTTATTTCTTTATTTATAATAAAGGCGAGATTCTTGGCTTGTGAGGTCCGTCAAAACAAGTTTGTATTAAAGGATTGTTTTAATTCCGCATTTTTAAAGTTGGTTTATTTATGTACGCACTTTTTTTTATAATTTGTTATTCTACTTTCTATTTTATTATGAATTTTGTATAAAAGTTTTGTTACTGTAAAGCCTTGGGTGACTTAGGATGAATTTCCTAGGTCACTGGTGTGTAACCTCTCTGAGGGAAATCGGGGGTGTTACAACGACCCTCCTATTATCTAGTTATCTTTCCGGAATTTGATAGTTTTTCCGTCTCCAACCTGCCATATGAGTCCTTTATAGAATTCTTCCTTAAGATGAATGAGTTTCTTCCATTGCCATGAGGTATTTGACTTTAATTTATACACAAATAAGCTGTCAATTCTAAGGTATTTTTGTGTGATGAACTTAACCCAAATGTTGTTTGGTTCTGCAATAATTTTCCAGAGCAATTTCATTTGCAGTACTTTGTTCATATGTTCTGTTTTCTTAATACCTAATCCTCTTATCTCTTTTGGTCTGCATATTTTGTCCCAACCCACCAAAGGTTTATATTGCCTATCTTTTGTTCTAAAAAAACACCTATTTATTTTATCCATTTCCGCATGGATATGGGAAGGTAACATGAAGCTTTGCATGACATAATTAGGCTTTGTAGCGAGATTGGATCTGATCATCGTCGTTCTACCTTCCTGGGATAGCGAGTTCGCTTTCCATTTAGCAAGTTGTTTTTGGGCATTACCAATGGAGTCTTTAAATGTGTCTTTATTGACTTTCCCACTTATAATCGGGCATCCTAAGTAATTTTCAAGGTTTGTCATTGTTGATATTCCAAGAGCTTGTTGGGCGAGATTTCTTTGTTGTGAGGTCATATTCTTTGAGGCTTGAAACGCTGATTTGTTATAATTTACTTTTTGTGCCGTGATGCAGCAAAATTCATCAATGATCGTTTTCACTTTAGTGCAAGAGCTTTGTGAGGCTTTAGTAAAGATGACGATATCATCTGCAAAGGCCAAGAAAGTTATTCGGATCCCGCCCCAAGCAATTGGAAAACCAACCGAATTTTCTTGCAAGGATTTTCGAAGCTATGACAAAGAGAAATGGTGATAAGGGGTCTCCTTGCCTTAGTCCCCGTTCTGGGTTAAAAGGTTCAGTTGCTCCATTATTTACAAGGTACCGAAATAGAAACCGAGCATACGCATTCGTGGATCCAACCAAGATATTTTCTATCAAACCCAAATCTGTGCATAACGTCTAGAAGATAGTCCCAATCCACTCGATAATACGCCTTTTCCATATCCAATTTAATGGCAATCCAACCCTCTTTATTCTTGCAATTCCTAAACGAGTTAAAGATCTCATGGGCGATAAGTACATTATCTTGGATGGCTCAGTTAGTAATAAACGCCCCTTGGAGTGGGTGAACAATCTTATTTATTATTTTTTTAATCCTTTCCGTTATAATCTTAGAGATGATTTTATATATGGTCGAGCAAAGACTAATTGGCCTATATTGGTTCGTTGATGTTGGGTTTTCTATTTTGGGAATGAGTGTTATAAACGTATGATTGATTTGTCTTAGAATTTTTCCCAAGTGGAAAAAACTTTTTACTGCCTTGGTTACCACTGGTCCCACAATGTCCCAGTATCTCTTATAGAATTCTGTTGTCATACCATCTGGTTCGAGTGATTTATCTGACCCCAGGTTCATAACTATAGATTTAATTTCCTCATTAGTAATTGCACTTGTTAACATTCTGTTATCTTCTTCGTTAATTTCTTTGGTTATTAGGCTTAGATATTCCTTTGCGTTGGTTAGATTTGTTGGTTGTTTGGTGAATCTTCTTTTAAAGTCTTTCCTTATTTCTTCTCGGATGTTTTCCGTTCTCATGATTTGCGTACCTTCATTTGTTATGATTTCCTTGAGCATTTTTCGGTTACATTTGCCGCTTGCAATTTTATGGAAACACCTTGAATTGCATTGGAGAGCTTGATGTGTTTTGTTTTGGCCCTTTATTTCCAATAAATTTTATGGAATTTCAGAATGCATTCTTTTTTATGCATAAGCCTAATTTGTTTCTGAATAATATTTGGTTGTGGTAAGAGAACAACACTTTTTTGGAGTTCAATCAACTCCTCATCTATGTCCTTTAGCTGTTCGAAGATATTACCAAATGTATGTTTGTTCCATCCCGGATATTGGACCCTCCAAGCTTGTTTCAACGCATTACGAAAATCTTTCTTGTTCATCCACATTTTTCCATTTTGAACGGTTGCGCTTTTATTATCTCCTCATTACTTAGTTCCACCGTTATTTTACAATGGCAAGAGCTAGTGAAAGCATGGTTTGTAGTACTAATGTTTGGATACCATTGAAGGATAAAACTGCTTACCAGGACTCGATCTAATTTCTCATAAATCTTATCGATTTCGGTCTTATTTTTCCGCCAAGTAAAGGCAATCCCAGTAGTTGGAATATCTTCTAGGAGGCAATCATTTTTAAAGTTAATGAGCGTCTCAAAGCGCCCGGGTTCAGGGTAGACACCCTCTTTTTTCTCACTAAGTTGTTGTATTTCGTTAAGGTCTCCAATCAACAAGATAGGAAGATTTATGTTTTGTAGATTTTCCGTTAAATGCTTCCAAAACTCCGCTTTGTCTACCGCATTAGGCGGGTGTAAATTAGGCAAAAAGCAATCGTATATTTCGTGACAATTTGATAGTGTACTTAAGAATAACATACCTTGGCTCCTGTGCTATAACAGTAATTTCCTCATTGATGAGTTGATGGGCTTTCTAGAAGACCGCAATACCTCCCGCCCTACCAAGAGCAGGAGACCAAAGAACATTGTCAAATCCAGCCCGTCTTCAAACGTGATCGCTTGGTAGTGTTTCCGTTTTTGTCTCCGCTATCGCCATAATTTGAACCCTGTTGATTTTACAAAAGGCATCAATTTCATGCCAAAAAGATTTTCTCCCAATTCCCCTACAATTCCAAAATCCAATTTTCATAATGATATAATAATTTGATTACTCGGGTCCCAATCAAATACGACCTTGTACAAGATAGTGTGAGCCTGGTTTAGGAGTTGATAAAATTTTTCCCAGTTCGTGCCCTGGCCTAAAAGAGCAATCTTATTCACATTTGTGGAGTAGGAGCCAATGAGAAAATTCGCCCCCAACATCTTCCAAATACACAGTCGACAAAAACCTTCCTTGGGGTTTCTAAGTTGACTTACATGATTAAAGTATCTAGAATTGCACAAGTTATAGTATTGATCATTAATTACTTTACAATGGTTAATCAGCATATTACATTCATTCACGAGTCATATTAAAAACTTTGCATTCCTCATTCTTTGTGGAGTGAAGCAGCAGTCGACCCGCCTGCTTGTTTTCTTTTTTCTTAGTCTTTGATTTAGTCCAGTTCTTCTATAGTCTTGGAGCTTCTAGTCTGTGTTCCTGATTAGTGGTCTCTAGTAGTATGCCATCCAGAAATAGGTCCAAAGTTATCCTGCAACATATACCTTTTAACAGGCCTTGGATCACTTTCCTCAATCAACCAAGCAACTTGTGTCCTCGCATACATTAAATACATCGGTTCAACAAATATCAAGTACAGAAAATTACATATCTCCAGAGAAATGCAACAAGATAATCTAGGTTTAATAGTGCCTTCATATTTTTGAGTGACTCTAACATGCTCCAATAGTCCCTTTTCTTTACCAATTGCATAATGGCCTCTACATTGTTCAATTTTCCTGATGTTTTTTACCACCCTGCTAGCATAATTATACAGTATAAATTCCAAACAGTAATGTAGCATAAGGTAATAATTTTCCTTTCTGAAGTTGGTTATAGCCTTATAGGGTATTTCCTCTGTCTAGAATTTCCATATTGATTTCCTGTGCTGCTCCAGAGAGTCCTCCATTTCTTGTTCATTCCTCTTTTATATCGAGTCTTGTATTTTCTCCATGTACCTTGCTTGAATGTGTGATCACTCACATTTATCCTTTTGCTCTTGTTCTTAGACTGCATTAAGTCAGCCTAGTTTTCATTAACTAGCATTCTTCTTAACCTTGAATGGATCTGAACAGGCAAATTCTTAGCAAAACATCCATAATCAAATAGACCTGTTAAGTATTCGTTTGGTTGTCTATTTTTATTTTCCCCATCCTTTAGTGCTTTTACACAATTATTATCGTTTATATGTTTCTTGATTTTTTTAGGAAACTTCAAGTTCTTAGAATGGTACAGCCAGGCTATCACACAATAGACCTCATCTTTCATTACCAACTCCCAGTTGTTATCGTCATTAGTCATCTTTCTTGATCTTCCTTCTTTAATATTTGTGATAGCTTTTTCTTTATTGATTCTATGAATGTAAACAAGAATACAATAAGCACTAAGTAACATCATATTATAATCATCTAAGCTACCATACACTGGTTTCAATTTTCTCCATAGAATATAGTTAATAATGTGTAAGTTCAATTTGTGATCATATATTCACTTCAAAGCATATCCCCTGATTATACAGCAATCCTTAGTTCCATTCCTATTGTTCAAACCTTCACAGAGAAGTCTAACTATCTTCCACCCACAAGTGTTCAAATAGGTAGTAGTGTGATTAATCATTTTATTGTGGATGTCTACATTTGTTATTTTCCAGTGGCACATAGTCATGTTCTTAGCAAAGTTAAAGGTTGTTTTAAATTCATCAATCCGCATATTTTTTATCTTTTCTGTTTTGACCATGGAGTAGGAGTTAAGAGCTTCATAAAATCTGGAAATAGCATAACACATCATATCAAAGGAACACGACCTAAAGATCATGAACTTCCCAGATAGTGCACAACTAAGCCAATTATCTAGGTCATACATGTCTTTGTAATATTTCAACATGCAACAGCAACCAACCTCCACAGGCTTTAAGGAGAAAGTCTCTTTGAGGAGAAGGATATACTCCCTCACCACAGACATTTGTTCAAGAAAAGCATTCATATCAATTTTTCCTTTGCCTTTATTTTTTTCCTTCTTAGAGGCAGAAGGCTCAGCATCTACAGGCTTGGATGGCTTTCTACCCTTTAAGGTCTCATTGACCATGGTAGATAATGGAGGGGATTGAGAATTTATAGATTCTTTCAAGTCTTGTTCCTTACGAAAGACATTATCAGAGCAGAGCACCTTCTTTTGCCAAGGAAGAACTGTAAACAAAGCATCAAGGAAGGCAACCGTATCCAACTTTGCCTTCCTCTTTTTCTTTCCTTTTTTAGTCCTGGGAGGACCAGCTTCGTATTGATTTGTCTTGACATTGCTACTTAAGGTCCCCTCGACCGTAGCATGCCTAGTTTCAAAGGGTTCATGTTGTTCAACAACATTCTCATTGAGTCGGGGTCGAAAGAGAGAGGGTCGAGGATTCATTTCTCTAAAATTTGATGCTCAATATTTCAAAAAAAATCACAATCATAATCTATCCCCTCTCCCTATTAGCTACTTTTTCTTCTCTTTTAATTTCTTAACATATATAAAAGTTGTTTTTTAAGATAAACTTTGGGGGACAGGAGAGAGTATTATACTTGTATATATAAGGTGAGTGTCTATCGGGTAATAATGGAAGACTGCCAAACGAACACTGGTGAAGAATGTGTGCAAAGAGAAAGGTAGCTTTAATGATAGCATGACATTATGATTTATGAACCCACTCTCGCTTGTCCAAGATCGATCTGTCCCTCTCAATCCTCCTCCACTTCAATATTCCTCCCTTTAAATACTCTTCCCCTCAATTTCATATTCTCCAAATCCTACCCTAAACCCTAAATTAATTAAAAAACATAATTAATCATCCAACATGAACCTCTCAACCAAACTTGCAATCCTCATCTTTCTCACTATCACTATCACCTTGTCCCTTTCAGCCCGGCCCGACCCGAACGCCTCCGGTGGAACTGACTACTACGGAGGAGGGGCACCGCCGAAGTTCGGGGGCGGGTACATGGGTGGAGGGTATGGTGGTGAAGGAGGCTACGACTATCCCGGAGCACCTCCAGGAGGGTATGGGTGGGGATACGGTGGCTCCGGCGGAGGAAGATCGGAGGGTGGGAGGATAGTGAGGCCGAGTGTGGTGTGTAAGGAAAAGGGGGCGTGCTATATGAAGAAGCTCAAGTGTCCGGCCAGGTGCTTCCACTCCTTTCACCGCTCGGGAAAGGGCTACGGATACGGCGGCGGAGGCGGCGGTTGCACCATCGACTGCACCAAGTGCGTGGCTGACTGTTGAACTCTACGTACATTATTAACGCTCCAATCAGTGATTGATTGGCTAGTATAGTAATATTATAGTATTTTTCTGTGTGTTTTGGTTGGGTAAGTGTATGATTTATGATCATGAACCATGACGGTGTCTCTGTCTTTTGGGATTTTGTCAGAGGATAATGTTAGTTAAATACTACTGTATTTGATAAAATGTGATTTGGATTGTGCGTGCTGAATTAGCCTCTTTAGAGTTGTAATTATTACTTTTGACATTTATGGCACCTTTCTTTTTTTGGTTTGAAGAAGATATATATGGTAAGCTGCCTGCTTTTGATGTGTACAATTTGTTTTGTTTCTGTGAGAATTTTAAATATATTAACAACCATTTTTTATACTAGTGATTTGACCTATACTTTTAATTTTTAACCGAAATTCTAAAACAGAAGCTTCTAAAATTAAACACAATTGAAATTAACCAAAATGTATAAAACAAAAGCTTTACTAGAATTAATTAAAGAGGTCTCTTATGCTTCTTAATCGTCTTATTCGGTTTTTCCTTATTTGGTTAGAGATTAATTAACGTTTAACAAAGACCTAATGATAGTCGACGGTTCATCATAAACAAACTCATTAGATAAAGATAAATTGACTACATCAAGTTTTAACACAGCTTCCAAACCATTTAATCCATATGTTTATGGTGACTCATACTCGAAGAAAGATAAGAATGCATGGTTTTTGTTCCATCAAGAGGGATGAAGAGAGATGAAGAGCTTTGTAGGCCGAGAAGGCGATCAGCCGAGAAGGCTCCCGCCGAGAAGGCAACCACCGAGAGCTGTCACCGAGAAGGTTCCCTTCCTAAGATGCCACCGAGAAGGCAATTCATTTATAATCTTATGAGTAGAAAAACGCTCTGACCTCTCTCTAGGTTTTCTAGAGAGATGACAATTAACCTAGAGAGTTGAAGGGGTTGTAGGTCGAGAAGGCCGCCCGCCGAGAAGGCGCCCCGTCTTGAGACATCGCCGAGAAGGGTTCCGCTGCGAGGCGCCCGCCGTTTGGCTTGTCTTGCCGACAGCGGCCGAGGAGGCTAGATATTAGACTGTTGATTCCTGTCCTTGGATCAATTTCGCAAGGCCTAGATGGCCGAATTTGACCTTGAAATGTTTAAATCTCAATTTTCTGCTGAGAAAGCTTGAATGTATTGTGAGATCCTCTTGTTTGTGAAGAGTTAGTTGTTCTATGGTGTTGAGATTCATTGATAGTCTGATTTCGGGTTCACGTTTCGAAATTCCGATTGGTTTTCCTGTTGCATCTTTGTCGTTGATATTCTAGACTCCTGTTCCGGCAACCGCCAATTTGGTGGGTCGGTCGTCTACTGTTGATCTTTTTTGGTTTCTTTTGAGGTTGTAGCTATTGCTACGTGGCCTTTTTTGGGTCTCACGTTATGAAAGTTTGATAGGAGTAATGTTGTATGATATGGCTTTTTTCAATGGAATATTTTAGCTGATGTGAGCTGGGCTTTTGTAGCTGTTTGTGGGCTTTGGCCCTTTTTTTTGGGTTTCTTTATCTGCTTGCTTGTTGTATTTTGGTGTTTGTGTGTATTGGGCGTTAGCCCTCCTTTTGTTTTTTTTTTTGTGTTTGCTTGTTGGTAGTTCTTCCAAGCTTTTGAGTTCGTTGGGGTGGTATTTGGGTTGAGTTGTGGTTCCGGCTAGAGTTTGGTCTTCTATACGCCTTGACTTGCGTGGACTTTTACTTGCTATCCGGCGGCACTATACGCCTTGGTTTCTAACCCGCGGAAGTATCATACTCTCCCGTTTAATACCTTCCCTTTAGTTCTCTTTGTTAGCTTGGGTTGTTTTTCTTTTTCATGCCGGTTTGTCCGGCTACCGAGTTTTGTCTCGGTCTCTCGTCTTACCGAGTTTATTCGGTATTTCGAATCCTTTCCTATTCAAAAAAAAAAAAAAGAGGGATGAAGGAGGGGGATCCTTTATCCCCGTACTTTTTTAACCTGCATAGAAAATCTTTTTCGCATATGATTCAAGCCTTAGTTTATGGTGGAAGATGGAACCATAACATTTGGTGAGGTTTGGCTTTCACATTTATTTTTACCGGCAATCTCGTTTTATTCGCCGAGGCTTCTCTCATGCAAGCTATGATTATTAAAAGTTGTCTTGATGACTTTTGCAATATGTCATGCGATCAACTTGGTTATTCTAAGAGCCATATGTTTTTTTTCAAAATATGTGCAGAGGATACTCGAAGTTTAATCAACTCTCTGGTTGAAATTCCGGTCTTTGAAGAATTCGAGGATTATCTAGGCGATCCAAAAATGTAAGAAAAAACTTCTAAAATTATTTAAACACAATTGAAAGTAGCCAAAATGTAAAAAAAAAAAGAAAAAAAAAAAGAAGCTTTACTAGATTTAATTACAGGTCTCCCGAGATCTCTTGCACTTCTTATCGTCTGGTTGGTTTTCCTTTGTTTGTTCGAGGTTATTGTGTTTGTTTTTCACAACACCCCCTAGATCACCATATGCAATGGGAGACTTTTAAATTAAACAAATAATAAATTTCTTCCAAGCAGTGTTTTGAAAAATAAAAAACCCACTATCTACCCTAGTATAAATATAAAGCAAAAACCAAGTCTTTGTAAAAATTTGAGCCACATGACAAATTTGAAATATTTTTTGATTTTTTATATCTCATTTTTAATCCACTTTTACCTTAACCACTTCCCCACTATCTCAAAACTATCATCCACTCTTTTCTTCTAAACAAATTAAAATTTTATAATTTTTATTACTAAAAAAAACTACCGTCCACTCTTTTCTTCTAAACAAATTAAAATTTTATAATTTTTATTACTAAAGAAAATAAGATTCAATCGTGAAATTTTATTTTAAATAGATATTTAAATAATAGGTTAGAAATAAAATTGTTTTAAAATACACCCGTACAAGGTACGGGAATAACACTAGTTTTGGCTTGAAATAGAAGCCCCAACGAAGCTGCTCTAAATTCACAGAATATAGCATATTTCTTATGCATGCGTACGTGGCAATCTCATAGCCGTCGATGGACGTTGAACGAACGGACAACTATTTGTTGGAGTTTGGTTCAAATGAAACGAACTCTTATCCTAAAACGAACTCTTATCCTAAAACGAATGCACTTTTTGTAGTTAGTAGTGCACTTTTCATACTTTAGAGTGCATTTTTTCGCATTTGTACTTTTCGTATTTTTTAGTGCACTTTTCAAATTTTTTTAGTGCACTTTTTCGTAATGCACTTTTTGTATTTTTCAATGCACTTTTATATGAAAAGTGCATTACTAACTATGAAAAGTGCATTCGTTTTAGGATAAGAGTTCGTTTTAGGATAAGAGTTTGTTTCATTTGAACCAAACTCCTATTTGTTGTGTTTGAGGTTTATTAAATTGATTTTGGTGAAGTTTTTCAATAAAATGGTTTTATCTTTTCAAAAAATATTTTCAGTATTTTTATTTTGTTTTTATTTACCCATAAACACTCATTTTTAAAAAAACTGATATACATGAGAAATATAAGTTAAACAATCGTTTAAAACTAATCTTTGTACTTTTTTATGTAATTAAATTTATGTGATACAAAATAATATAACTAATATACTTGATTACATAAGATATTAGTTGTATACATTTTAATAACTAAATAAATATAGTTAAAAGCATTTTGAATATAAATTAACATTTTTAAGGGTTTAAACCACAAATGAAATGCATTACAACAACATGAGGTTATATTGCATTAAAAACATAATACATGTTAAGATATTCTTCTCTTAGAAAATCGAAAAAACATAATTGTAAAGCTACACTTTCGGTAACATAAAATGTGTTGATATAAATTTTTATATAAGTTAATTAAAATATTTTGTTTGTCGTTTTTCATTAATTTTAAGCTTCATAATTTACTTACATAATTACTATACATTAATCAAATTAATATAATTAAACATTTATATTCAAGGTTTTGGTTCAAGTGAGGACCACTCTTATGGTAAGACCTTTTCCTTAAAATGAGGACTAATCTCAACCATTAGATTTCCCTCACCACTATATATTAGATTGTCAAGATTTTTTTATTTTATTTTTTTATTTTATTTTATTTTTTTTAGATTTTTATTTTTTTTTATTATTTATTTTCTTATATTTTGTTCTTTGTTTTAAAAAGCTTTTAAAATGCTAAATGTGGCATTTCAACTTTTATATAGAGTTCATTTTTATACACTAAAAGTTCAATTTTGTATGTTAGGAGTTCAATTTTCTATTTGTATGAGTTCAATATTTATATCTACGATTTCATTTTTCAATCGATGATAAGTTTAATTTTTATGTGCTTTGAGTTCATTTTTCAATAATTCAATTTTCACATAACTAAAAAATATTTAAAAAAAATAAATGATTTTTTTTTAGTTTTTTTTTAAAAATAATTTTCTTATTTAAAAAAAGCATTAAAAATATTAAATATGACAGTTCAATTTTTATATACTACGAGTTCATTTTTATACGCTAGAAGTTCAATTTTTTATGCTATGAGTTCAATTTTCTATTTTGTATGAGTTCAATTTTTATATTCTACGAGTTTATTTTCTTATCTATGCTAAGTTCAACTTTTATGTGCTTTGAGTTCATTTTTCATATAATTCGATTTTCAGCTAACTAAAAAAATAATTAAATTTTGATTTATTTTTTTGATTTTTTTTCCTTTTTTTAAAATTATGTTCTTTTTAAAAAAAAACCTTAAAAATGATAAACATGACAATTCAATTTTTATATATTATGAGTTCATTTTTATATACTAGAAGTTCAATTTTTTATGTTAGAAGTTCAATTTTCTATATTGTATGAGTTCAATTTTCATACTCTATGATTTCATTTTTTATCTATGATAAGTTCAATTTTTATGTGTTTTGAGTTCATGTTTTATAAAAATTGATTTCACAAACTTAAAAAAAATAAAAAAAATTAAAAAAAATAGAAAAAATAGAAAAAATAAATAGATAAATAAAATAAATAAAATAAATAGAAAATTTTAAAAATAAAAAATAAAAAAATAATAATTTGAACAAATCTTAACCATTCAATACATAGTAAAAAAGTAAATCCAATGGTTGAGATTAGTCCTCATTTTAAAACTGGTCATTACAAACTGGTCATTACCACAAGGATGGTTCTCACCGGAACCATGCTCTTATATTTAATATGCTCTTATATTCAATATTAAGGATGACCTTTAGAGTTGTCAAAAGCTGATCCGACTTAATGGTGCTTTTCATTAGTGCTTTACGACCCGAAGCCGACCAACCCGTTTGACAGCTCTACAACTTTATGCATAATGAAAAGAAAGTAAAAGATGATTATAATCGGTGGACTGCCAAACAGACCCTTAAATGGAATTCAATGCATTGGGAGATCCATCCAAACCACATATGCATAATGAAAAGAAAGTAAAAGATGATTATAATCGTACGATTGAATTCAGTGACGTAATTCCCCCAAGTCACCAACCTAGCTAGTCAGTTAATCCAAATTCAAAAATACATATGGACGTGCTTCTTTCGTGGTAAAGACTAAAAATTAAAAAAATTAGCAGGGGATGAAGCATTAGAAATTAGAAAAAGTAAAAAGTGGGCAAAAATTGCTAATTCACAAGTGAATTGATCTCTTCCAACGATGCCTTTTGAGTTTAGAAAATGTATCAAGCCAATTCAAGTAAGGATCAACCCAGTTAGTGTCCTCCTTCGCTGCTTTCTCCCACCGCTCCTTGAAGATTTCAAGCTCCGATGTCGCTTGCCTCCTGATCTGCATATATGTTATAGTTTTAAGCAATCCCTGGTTAATTAGGTCATAAAAATATGCTTTGTTAAACATATTGCTTAGACTCACTGCGTATCGGGTGTCCAATGGTCTGTGGCTCCGCTGAAAGCAAGGAAAAGAGCACGCAGAATACGTGTTCAATAACAATAAGTCTTAAAAAGGTAGATATTAACAAGTTTATATAAACGGATTTTTTTCAACCAATGCCCTAATAATAAGAGCAGATAACAATCCTGAATTGGAAACTACGGAGTATTACCCTAAATTGAAAAGGAGAAACCCTATAAAAATGCTTTAAAAATCTATGTGATAAACACTAAGAATATCTTTCAAAGTCAAGATTGTTAACATGTGCCCTTAGGGCATAGGGTTAGAATAACTCTCTCTCTCTCTCTACATATATATATATATATATATATATATATAGTTACCTTACTAGATTTTGTAGCTTCTGAAGCCTGCAAGTAGACACCAAGTGTCAGTTTGCATATATTCGAGGCATGAAATCTCAGAGAAAAACAGCATAGAAAGCAAGACTTGACCTTTTTGGCAGAAGAGCCACCCAAGGTCTGTATACCTTGATGAACAATATATTCACTGTCAATAATTCCAACCTTAAGCGTTCTATCGCCCTGCATAATTTCATTGAGTAAGCTTATGAAGCGGAAGAGAAGAAGATAAGAAAGATTGATGCACAACACAAGGAGTAACACAATCTAAAACTGAAGTAGGCTAGAAAGATGGAGTTTCAAACTTCTATGATGTCATGTCATATAAGATTACCAAGGAAGAGCACAAATAACATAACAATGACGCATATGTTATTCTTTTAACTTAAAACACAAGTCTCATACTCTTTAATTGGATAAATGGTTAACTCAGAAAACATTTAAGAAACTATTAGTTACTATATCCGAAAGCAAAATAAAATTTCACCTGTGCACAATAGCCAATCTTTATATCCAATCCCCAGCCATGAACAAGATCGTTCTGTAGCAAGATTTACAAGATAATGTTCAGAGTCATACTCAGTAGAATTCTTAGGAGTTTAGAAATATTTTGTATGGACAAAATCCCAGGCAATTTGCATCCAGTTGAGCAAAATTGTTGTCCAGCAAAAAGAAAAAGCATAATGAATCTTAAGAATATAAAGTTTAGCTTCATCTTGGACAATAATTGCACCATCTTAAAGAGAGATTGAATATTACCTGTATGAGATTCCATGCACAATGCCAAGAAGCCCTTGAAAAAACTGGTGCCATCCCTTCCACCCACCTAAAAAGAAAGCATATAAAGGATGAAACAAAAACCTCTGGAGTACCAAAAAGTAAAGAAAATGCAAACACCGTTATATTGCCATCTATAAACCATCCACCATATCCCGGAATCTAACCACTCAACTATTTATACATACAGATTACAGGGACACTTGCCCAACAGGAGCTCTTCTGTATCAATCTGCTTTACATTCATACATTTAATTATTAGGACTATGTTTGGCAAAAGATGACGTATCTAAGAGGCTGTACAATAAGCGTAGGATGATAAGTTTCAAATTTTAAGAATGGTGAAAATTATGGTAGTAATTGGAGATGATCGTGCAAAGAAGAGAAACAGATGTAAGCAACAAAAGTGTATATTATATTTCCACAACGTACCCAGCGCATGGTGGTCCCCTACTTGAGTTTGAACATTTGAAAGTACCTCTTCTTGTATACATGCGTCTGCATAAACCCGCCATATTAATAACCTAAACCTTATGAAAATGTAGATAGATTTAGTAGCAGCCTAACTTACCTGTGAAACATTTCTGTACGCTTGCGGACAGTTATCCTGTGATGAATTCCTGTTGAAAGAGGGTCTAAGGCTGGCTGGGATATTTCGAAACCTTCGGATTTGACAATATTCAAGTAACTGCAACAAAGAAGCACGTGGCAAATTTGTAAATCAATCAGGATGCATCATTAAAAAGTTATCCAGATTTGATCACCATGCATACCAGTAAGCACTTAGCAATATCAAGATATTCTATGATTCTATCATCATTTTTCTAACCAATCAAGCTGTTTGTGGGAGCTGTTGAAAACCAAGGAGAAGTAAAATAGAAAGGAATAAAAAATCAAGAATATGAGCATACAAAAGCATGTCAATCATAAGCTGGTAACGTACCGTCCAGGGTTGAAGTTCTTCACTCCTAGATCTTCATCCCAAAGGAATATGTAATCATAGATATTGACAACATCTGGATGCAAAAACCGTTTCGCGAACCACCTAACAAAATAAGTGAAGATAAGAAAAGCAAGTAATTATTATCATGCTAACTAAATGATCCAAGAACAGCAAACCCAAGGGAGAAAGTAGAAAAATATGATAAAAAGTGTAGCTTGCAGAATTATATAACCAAAAGAATAGTTAGCTTCTAATTCTTAAGAACATGTCTTACCATTTTGTTTGGTTCTGAGCCACTATATGTATGGTACTTTTACTCCAACCCAAATCTGACCACCCGTTTACATTTCCATCATAGTGAACCAGTATGACCGTGAAATTCACTGAAAGAAACTGAATCGAAGAAATTAAGAAACTTGTGTTTGAAACCTTCATATATTCAAATATAATGATCAACTAAATAAGGTCAAGAAATTAAAACCTTGTTAACAATAGCATTGACATTATCCTTTTGACCGATTCCAACTGCCATAGCTAGTAAGTTATGATTGCATAAGCCACCAACCTGAAAAAAAAAAAGTATTGCTAAAATTTGCAAGCCAACACCTTCAATGAAACTATGACTAATGCGGGAGTAGACTCGGTATATTTCAAAGAATCTGCTAGAAACTAGATCAAAAACCTTTTTCATTGAACTACTGGACGACCACAATGATCTCAACTCCAAATCAGCTCTTGGATGAATAATGCCACGAGGTAAACTATTTAATCTCACCGGAGGAAGTTCCTAGTCAATGCAATGAAGTTGCTGAGAAATTGTAAATGAAATCAAGTGACCAGTGCAACAACAATAATAGCAACAAGCTCATTAACGAGTTTGTGATATTATGATCAAATTAAATCACATCCCACCAAAAAGTATAATACCTTCATGTCATGTACTTGGCAGAAGTAAATTACCTTAAAGTTACCAAAGGGATGCAATCTGCCTTCTATCTGCAATAAAAGCAACTTAAATCCGAAAATTTTGATCTAAATTTAGGTGAAAATAAGGACACAATAAACTGTGCTAAAATTTACAAGTAAAAGCAAACATGGAAGAAGAAAAGTGAACCAAGATTGTTCTGAGTTCTGACAGTAAACATGCTGGAAAATTGAATCCCACATCAAAAAAAAGAAAGAGTTAAGGTGAGTCTCACATATTACCTTTACCTTTACTACTTGAGCTTTTGTAGTAGCCTAAACCACTAGATCTAAGTTAACCTTTTTTATGGAAGATTTAGATTAACTAGCATAACTAGTATAATTAACAATGTAAAATTAACTTACAACAACAACAACAATACCAACCCAGTGTTAGCCCGCCTCGGGCGGAGTCTGGGGGCCAAGATGTACACACCCTTGCCCCAACATAAAATCGAGAAGGTGTATGTGAAAGGCCCAAGCATATCATCATCGCCCAAAAAAACCAAGGAAAACTGAAAGTCAGCTATGTGACAATAATAACTGAATTTAGTTAAAATGCACCAATATTGATACAGGGGCTATATCCATCTCCAAGGCACTGTATAAAAGCCAATGCAAAATGAACTTACGATTGGAAAAAAAATACATACTTGTTATCCAAATTAATATCACAATGCACACACTACCTCTGCCTGTTGATATTGATAATCTGTAGTTCTGAATACAATGAATAACATCACTATGCACAAAACTCCCATAAAGGATAGTTGTATCATCTTAAATCCATATCCTCCTTCTGCTGCTTCCTGTAACATACAAGTAGATAAGAAAGTCATGGCAAAACAGATATGAACATGTTAATCCTCTTTCTTGGTGAGGCAGTTTTGAATAAAAAGGAGAAAATGGACTGACCTCATCAGGGAAGGTTCTCCTCTTTCTAGATGGCCATCTCAATGACTTGACAAACGTCATAGACACAGTTTTTAATCACCCATATTGAACTGCAGTTGTTCACAAAGGCATTAGAAAGTGCTCAACTCTTATTGGCAAAGAAAATGAGCATATTACTGACTCACTGTAGTAATTGATGAAGACAACAGATAATACAAAGTTTGAAATGCATACAGCCGTGAAAAGCAAACCAATGGACAAGTAAAAACAATTCTTGAGTCCAACTTTCAGTGCTAAGTAACATTGAAGGTCATAAAGCATATAAACATAGCACCGACTAAGGAGTTGCATGTAAAAAACAGATTATCTATGCATCATCAACCAACAGCTTGAAATGGTTGAGTTTTTACTTTTCTTTTGAAACGAATCACCAGAAACAATGAAACTGACATATTCATCAAGAAAGCAGAGCAAAAATGCTAATTTGCTTGGTAGAGCCGAGATAATCCTCCAAAACAAAGAAGGAAAAAAAAAAATCAGACCTAAAACTGAAATTCCATCCCTACCTTACTTAGTTACTTTCCGTCAAAACTAAAACCTTCAACCACTAATCAGACGAAAAATGCAATTTGGATCAGAAGTGAACACAGACCAATTCCAAACGAGAAATTTACTAAATCACTATCGTTAATCGTAAATTATAGTCCGAGAAAAAAAGATTAGAATCCCTGAAAACGGACATGCTAAACAACGGTACATATAAACAAACACATTTCAACAGATTGATTCTTCAAAGACGATTCGAAACAAAATTCAAAAAAGCAAATCCAAAATTGAACAAAAAGAAGCAAGTACAATACCGTAAAAGACTGTGGGAGGGTACGGAGACGAAGAAAGCTCCGGCCGACGGCCGTGCACGTGGTGCTTCCTTGAACTGCTCAACGCCGCGCCGGTAATTCTTTAACAGGAATGCAAGGAAAGCGAAAGAGAGAGAGAAATCTGATGGATTTTGCGAAGAAACTGAGAGCATGGTGAGAGGCGAAGAGAAAGAGAGACAGAGAAGAATGACACGTACATGGAGTAAGCGCCACGTTGTAAGGGGGCAGTGAAGAGAGGAAGACGAATTGGAAGCCTCCATCCATTTTTTTTAATTTTATTTTTAGATGAGTGAAAAAATTCACGTCTTTGCTAATAAATGCGAAATTCCGCTTTACACCTCTATATTTTCATATTTTAACTTAAGTAGGCATGGCCGCACGGGGATGAACAAAAAACTTGTGCGACGGGGATTCGCGACTTCGCGACTTCGCGTACACCCGATTCTAACGGGGTGAAGATCCTCCGACTGGGTGGGAAATATATAGATCAATTTCTTCCCACCAATTTAAAATGGGGTGGGTACGGAAAATTAGTCCGGTTTTTTTATTGTCTAATTATATCAGTTTAAATTTTCTATTCCCTAATTATACACTCTAATATATTCTCTTGTTTTGATTGGTTAACTTGGAAAAGATAATAAAATTATTAAGGAAAATTCCTTTTATGTTTTTATATTTTTGACTTTTTCTCTTGGTGTCCTAAAAATAATTTTTTTTTTCTTTTGGTACCCTTATAGTGTGTGTTCATGTTATCCCGTAGCCTAACTTAAGAAAACATCAAACTTCCGTCTAAAATTGGATGGAAAAATATTAAAAAAAATTAAACTTGTTATTATCTGCCTACTAGTAGTTAATTACCCTTTTTTATTTCTCCCACTATTGGAATATATTGTATATATTAGGTTGCCTTTTATGTAATATATGTATTTTTGAGTTTCCTTGTTTAGTAGTTTAGGGTTAGCTGTAGTCTGTATATAAACGCTTTTACGTTCAATAACAAATCAAGGTTTTGAGGCCACATAATTCTTTATGGTATCAGAGCAACGGAGAATTTTCCGATCCAAACCCTAAATCGGGCTTTAGCTTTCACGCCGCCCACGGCTATTGCCGGAACTCCACCGGTTCTTCATCAATCTTGATCTCTTCTGCGTTTTTTGCTTGGCTGTTGTAATCATGCCGGGAAAGGAGGAGAATCTGAAACCTAATTCACCGTTCTACCTTCATCCGTCAGATCATCCCGGGATGAAGATATGCCCCGTCGTTCTCAAGGGAGACAACTACCAAGAGTGGGAATTGTGCATCCGCAATGCATTTAGGGCAAAGCGGAAACTTGGCTTCACCGATGGTACTATTATGAGGCCGGATGACTTAGACGGAATGGACGATTGGTGGAGCGTCAACTCCATGCTCGTCGGGTGGATAATCCAATCCATCGAGGAATCCGTTCGATCCACAATCACGTATTATGAGACCGCCAAGGAGTTGTGGGAGGACTTGAAACAACGTTTTTCGGTCGGGAATGGACCGAGAGTTCACTAACTGAAGACAGATCTTGCTCGATGTGTTCAAAGCGGCAAGAGTGTACTTGATTATTGGGGCTCGTTGAAGCGAATTTGGGACGAGTTGTTCAACTACGAGAGCCTGAGGAGATGCACTTGTGGTAAATGCGAGTGTAAATGGGCTGACGAGATCACGAAAGAGCGCGAGGAAGAGCGCATCCATCAATTTCTAATGGGACTTGACGACGCTTACTCGACGGTAAGGTCGCATATCGTGGCGCAGGAGCCACTACCGAAGTTGAGTCGGGCGTATGCAATGGTGGTGGCAGAAGAGCGTTAGCGAACTGTAATTGTTGGGCGTGACAACCGGGCCGATGGTGGCGCCTTTGCTGCGCAGGCCGGGAAAAATCAGCGCTCAGATCCTCGATTTGATGGGGCTGGGATTGGCGCTGGTTCACGCGAGTCTGGGCTCGGGCATGGTGAATTCAAGCGAGGACAGAACCGCCCACAATGTTCGCAATGTAATCAGGTTGGACATGATGTTCGATCTTGTTATGAGATTATTGGATACCCGGCGTAGTGGAGTGCCGATCGGATCGCGTCGCACAAGGCGAAGCTTGCTGCTGGTGTTTCTGATGCAAGCGCTGATCGTGGACGTGTAGGCGTGGACAGGCCCCGCGGGCGTGGGCAGACAAACGCCGCGCAAGGCACCGAGTCAAATTCAGCTTTGGGCGGCAATTTTGGGCAGTTTACAGCTGCAGATAAGGCTGGTACGGGCCTTTCCGATTCACAATTTGACAAATTGGTTAGTTTAATGCAACCTCAGACTGGTACGTCGGGTAATATTCCGGGTATGTTTTCTACTTGGATTTTGGATACTGGTGCTTCTTTTCATATGACGGGTGATTCGTCATTGCTTACTGATTTGAGGAAAGTTGACAATTCAACTATTTTATTGCCTAATGGTGCATCTACTACGGTTTGTCGGGCTGGCATTGTTCGTTTCAATGATCGTCTTATTCTTCATGATGTTTTATATGTGCCTCAGTTGACGTGTAATTTAATTTCATGTGCTCAATTTTTGAGACATCAGAATTGCATTGTGACAATAACTGATAAGCTGTGCATTTTACAGGATCGCACTACGATGACCTTGATTGGAGCGGGTGAAGAGCGAAACGGGGTCTACTGGCTACGTGTAGCAATCTCATCAGCGCTTGCTTCGCGGATTGAGGCCGATTCTGCAACCCTTTGGCATTCCCGTATTGGTCATCCTTCCCTTTCTATACTTCAGCATTTACCTAGTGTCAAAATAAATGGTCACTTAGATCCTTGTGATAGTTGTCATAGGGCTAAGCAAACTCGTTCGGTTTTTCCGATTAGTCAGTCGTATTCTGAAAACTGTTTTGATATTGTTCATTGTGATGTATGGGGCCCTTATCGGACTCCTACTGCTTCTGGTGCACGATATTTTTTTACTTTAGTTGATGACTTTTCTAGAGGTGTTTGGATTCATCTTATGGTTCATAAAAGTGAAGTTGGTTCTTTACTTGCAAATTTTTGTGCTATGACACTTCGTCAATTTAACAAACAAGTTAAATGTTTTCGTAGTGATAATGGGACTGAATTTACTTGTATGCGTTCGTTTTTTGATCAAAATGGGATTGAATTTCAAACCTCTTGTGTTGAAACTCCTCAACAGAATGGCAGGGCAGAACGTAAACATAGACACATTTTAAATGTTGCTAGAGCTTTACGTTTTCATGCTTCTTTACCATTAGCATTTTGGGGGGACTGCATTCTGACAGCTGCTTATTTAATAAATCGGACTCCGACTCCATTACTTCAAAACAAAACTCCGTTTGAAATTTTGCACGAGCGACCTCCCTCTTATGGTGGTTTGCGTGTCTTTGGCTGCTTATGCTATGCATCAACTGTACCTCGAAATCCGGATAAATTTGCTTCTAGAGCCAGGAAATGTATTTTGTTGGGATATCCCAAAGGTCAAAAAGGTTGGAAACTTTATGATTTAGAAACAAATGATCGTTTTGTATCTGCTGATGTTACATTCTATGAAACACAATTTCCCTTTCAAGCCTTGTTACAGCCTACTGATAATGCACTTTCTAGTGCAGAATTACCCCCGTCCGTTTTTGATGATATCCATGACCTCAATTCTATTTCGCAGACAGACTTCAGGGGGAGTGGGGTTCAATCTCCTTCTGATTCTATTCAAGAACCTGTCCTTAGCTCCACAAATGCCCCACCGCAGACAGATGTCAGGGGGAGTGGGGTTCAATCTCCTTCTGATTCTGTTCAAGTCAACTCCGATCCTAGCACCACAATAGCTTCATCGCAGACAGCAAATGGGGGAGGTGGGGTTCAATCCTCTCCTGTTGTTGTTCAAGAAATTCACCGTTCTACCCGTGATCGGACTCCTTCTGTGAAGTTAAGAGGCTATATTTGTAACATTGTGCGTAGTTTTGTAACTCCGACGTCTCTTTCATCTCAACCGTCCGGGTCGTCAGGTACATCCTATCCCATAGCTAATTATGTTAATTGTTCACGTTTTTTGCCTGGCCATGTTGCTTTTATTGTTGCTGTTCAGTCTATTCCAGAGCCCGCTTCTTTTGCTGTTGTTGCTTCTGATACGTTATGGCAGGCTGCTATGCAAGCTGAGATTGATGCTTTGAAGCGGAATGGTACTTGGACACTTACTGATTTGGTTGCCGGAAAGAAACCCATTGATTGTAAGTGGGTTTATAAGGTCAAGTACAAGTCTGATGGTACAGTTGAGAGGTACAAGGCTCGGCTGGTTGTTCTGGGTAATAATCAGAAAGCCGACATTGACTACAAGGAGACTTTTGCTCCTGTTTCCAAGATGGTTTCTGTTCGTACTTTTCTTGTAGTTGCTGCTATTCGCAATTGGGAGTTGCATCAGATGGATGTGCATAACGCTTTTCTTCACGGTGATCTGCATGAAGAGGTGTACATGCGTCCTCCTCCAGGTTTTTTGAGTGCTTCTGGCAAGTTTTGTTGGCTTAATCGTTCTATGTATGGACTTCATCAGGCTCCCCGGAACTGGTTTGCCAAACTTGCTACTGCTCTTCGCAGGTTTGGTTTTACTCAATCTCGTGCTGATTATTCGTTGTTCTCCTATTCTCGATCTGGTGTTTGCCTTTATGTTCTGGTTTATGTGGACGACCTTATTATTGTCGGGAATGATTCTACTGCCATCGCTAAGTTTAAAGCACAATTGAGTTCCTGTTTTCACATGAAGGATCCCGGTTTGCTTAAGTATTTTCTTGGTATTGAGATAGCCCGTTCTGCTGAGGGTTCATTTTTGACTCAGCGGAAGTATACTCTGGATATTCTGACTAAGGCTGGTTTGCTTGGCAGCAAGCCGTGTGAGTTCCCTATGGAGCAGAATCACAAGCTTGCACTTTCTTCTGCGCCGTTGTTTGAGGCACCTGATCGTTACAGGCGGTTAGTCGAGCGTCTTATTTATCTTACGATTACGCGTCCTGAGATCTGTTTTGCTGTTCATACTCTTGCCCAGTTTATGCAAGAGCCTACTATTGATCACTGGGATGCTGCCGTTCGGGTCCTTCGGTTTCTTAAGGGGCACCCTGGTCAGGGAGTTTTCTTGCCCTCTACAGGCAGTTTAAATCTTACTGCTTATTGTGATTCTGATTATGCGACGTGTCCTCTCACGCGTCGTTCTGTTACTGGGTACTTTGTTCAGCTTGGTTCTTCACCGGTTTCTTGGAAGACAAAGAAACAACATATTGTCTCCAGGTCTTCTGCTGAAGCTGAATATCGTGCCATGGCAAGCGCTTGATGTGAGCTTCTGTGGTTGAAAGAGTTGCTTCGTTCGCTTGGCATCTCTCATTCTGCTCCTATGCGCTTGTTTTGTGATAGTCAAGCCGCTCTTCATATTGCTGCTAATCCGATTTTTCATGATCGGACGAAGCACATAGAGGTTGATTATCACTTTATTTGGGATCTTCTTCTTGCTGGGACGGTTGCTACTTCTCATATTCGTACTCATTCCCAGCCAGCTGACCTCCTCACTAAGGCCCTCGGTTCACACCAGTTTCAGCTTCTTTTGGGCAAGTTGGGCATTCGTGATCCCCATGCTCCAACTTGAGGGGGAGTATTTGAATATATTGTATATATTAGGCTGCCTTTTATGTAATATATGTATTTTTGAGTTTCCTTGTTTAGTAGTTTAGGGTTAGCTGTAGTTTGTATATAAACGCTTTTACGTTCAATAACAAATCAGGGTTTTGAGACCACATAATTCTTTACCCACTTTTCGATCTCTGACATATCAATGAAGGTTAGACCACAATTCTTGCCTTCCCCCAACCACTAGCAATAGACAACCCCAACAACCCGTCAACACTAGATCCGACTCCAACAACTCGTACCCGAGCACTTGCGTCCAGGCGGACACCTCCACCTTCAAACATGTGGTACAAATTAATGCTAATTGGTTCCTCCGAGACCACCAAATTAATGTCCTAATCGAAGCCCTAATCGATGCATCCAGATCTGACCCATCAGACCAAGAGGGTGATTGTGAGTCGGGATTAGGCTCCGAGTTGGACCTCTCCCCGAGCCTGCTCGACTTTCTGGGTATTGGCCACTCATTCCGACCCGTTT
Source organism: Fallopia convolvulus (assembly GCA_964016875.1). Taxonomy (NCBI): domain Eukaryota; kingdom Viridiplantae; phylum Streptophyta; class Magnoliopsida; order Caryophyllales; family Polygonaceae; genus Fallopia; species Fallopia convolvulus. The sequence goes on from OZ024725.1 coordinate 15,534,679, forward strand.
AACAAGTCTCATTTGGGTCGAAATTGGACACCGAATACTAGTAAGAGTATGTTGATGGATTAGGCGGCTGATGAAGAGGCTTCTAGCTCTTAATTTCATTTCTTTAATATTATTTCTCTACAACTTGAATAACTGATGATTTAAAGGGGGGTATGTTTTGCCTGTCCAGTTTTAGTATCGTATTTCAGAGGTTAAGCTCAAGGGTGAACAGGTGAAGTTGGTCAGAAATTTTCACAATGAAAACTAAATTCGCCGGAGAAAGAACACAAGGTTGAAATTTGTTTTTGGATGGACGTTTCATTTAATTCAATTTTTTGGACGGAAGTTTCAAGTTAGGCTACAGAACAACATATACACAAACTATGAGGGCACTAAAAGGAATTATTTTATTTTTAGGGCACCAAGAGGAAATGACAAAAACATAAGGGTACTAAAAGGAATTTCCCAATTATTAACAATAATTAGAAGCACTTTGAATGTAGTTTATTGGCAATTGCCGCTATTGCCGGAAGAAAGAAAGTGAAAGAGCGATCGGACGGCATACGAACAAGGATTTGGTTACAATGTTGATGGATGTTCATGTTTCGGGATGATACGGACCCGAGGTGGATTCGTATCGGACCCTTGTTGGTCAAGGGGGTGAGAACGGTCTAAGGTGGACACGAGTCTCCAAGAACGTAGGGATAGAGAGAGCAAAGGAATATTAGGGCAAATTACTTGATTGATTGAATAAAAGATAGTAACAATAGAGTATAAATACTAAGAGCCCTAACGGTTCAATAAAAGCGTCCCGGGAAAGAACCGTAAAGGAAACCCGACAGGGAGTTTATAACGCTCGGTTTAGAAATTACATTAATTAATTAATTAAATAATCAGTGAGACGAGTAGGAGGTCGACGATCCCTAACAAGCCTCGTTATCGATGGTGTCTCGTCTACAGACCTCTGTACCGAATCGGTCGTTACCAATGTCGTCTCGTTGCAGACCTCGGTATCAAACCTGCGGGGTTCGTTACCGACCCTAGTCACTGAGTCGCATCAATCTCTCCCCCGATGAGAATCGACTTGTCCTCAAGCCCCAAAGCAGGAAATGATTGGCGGAGCTGCTCGAGGGGTTCCCAAGTGAACAATTTCAGCTCACCATCGTCCCATTCAACAAGCCATTCCGTACACGGTGTGCCATCAACCAAAATCTGTCGTTCCTTCAACACACGCAAGGGCTTGGAAATTGGTCGATCGTAGAGAAACTCAGAAGGAAAGGACGTTGGCATGTGTGATGAACCATCCGAAATAAACGGCCGCAACAAGGAGACATGGAAAATATTGTGAATATGCGTAGCCAATGGCAAATCAAGGTGATAAGCGACCGAACCCACACGTTCCAAGATCGTAAAGGGACCATAGAAACGACGCGCAAGTTTAGCCGAGAGAGGTCGAGCCATTGAATGTTGACGATAAGGTTGTAGCTTCAAAAGAACCTGATCACCAACCTGAAATTCGAGATTGCATCGACATTTGTTAGCTTGAGATGCCATCTGTTGTTGCATTTTTCGTAAATTAGCGCGAATGAGGTCCAACACTTGCTCACGATCACGAATGGCTTCGGGGGCCAACAGGGGGGCTCGACAGGTGCCGTGACTCGGCCAATGGGTGGAGCTTCGCGCCCATATAACGGCTTAAAAGATGACATGCGCAGACCTTCATGGAACATAGAATTAGGGCGAATTCGGCCCAAGGTAAAAAATCAAACCACCGACGAGGGAGGCCATGGGTGAAATCACGTAGATATTGTTCAATGCCTCTGTTTTTGACGTCAGTTTGGCCATCTGTTTGAGGATGATAGGAAGTACTAAGCAGAAGTTTGGTGCCACTCAAACGATGCAGTTCGGACCAAAAGGCACTAGTAAATATAGGATCGCGATCACACAATATTGAGGAGGGGATGCCATGATGCTTCACCACGATGTCCACAAACACCGCAGCCACCATAGGAGCATCGTAGCGAGGCCCGAGTGCCCCAAAATGTGCTTATTTAGAAAGACGATCAACGACGACTAAGATCATCGTATGGCCATGAGAGGGTGGCAGCCCGATGATGAAATCCATTGAGACCTCATCCTAAACTTGTTGAGGGACGGGCAAGGGTTGGAGTAACCCGACAGTCTTCCGAGTGCTATATTTGGTCGATTGACATATTAAGCAAGAATCAACAAATCGTTTGACGTCTGAACGCATGCTTGGACAAAAGAGAATGTCATCAATGCACCGGAATGTGCGATCAATGCCCGGGTGGCTAGCACTCGACGTAGAGTGGAATTTTGTCAGAATTTCAGCTTTAAGAGGAGAGTCGGTGCCCACAACTAGCTGATGATTGTAATAAAGAATATCGTCATGTAAATGGAATGGAACGACCAACGTGCCCACAGCTGCCTCGGCGTGCCGAGCCTATAGGTCCGGTAGGGTTGTGTTGACGGTTGAGGATATCCGATAAGGGCGCTGAGAATGCTAAAAATTGGGACAATGTCGCCTCGGTACTGAAATCAAACCCCTCAGTAATGAGCTCATCCGCAGTACCCTCGGTAACGAGTTGCATGCTCGGTAACGAGCCCTTCCGCAATAGTGGCCTCGTCCACTTAACACCGTGACAGGGCATTCTTGATTCGGTTGCTAGCGCCAGTCTTATATTCGATACGGAACTTATAACCCATGAGCTTTTTGATGAAGAATTGATGGTTCGGTGTCTGAATAACCTGTGTTAGGGGTTCTTTTAAACTCTTTTGATCGCTTCCGATCAAGAATTCACGACTCAGCAAGTATTGACGCCACTTCTGAACTGTAGACACAATGGCGAAAAGTTCGCGGTGATAAGCCGAAGAACCACGACGTTGAACGCCCAACTTTTTACTGAAGAATGATAATAGTTGTTCATCTTGTAGCAACACGGCACCAATGCCGTCGTCCGAGGCATCAGTCTCGACCACAAAAGATTTAGCAAAATCGGGTAACTGTAGGACCGGGGGCTACATCATTGTTCTTTTCAGCCGGTCAAATGCATGTTGCGCTGAGTCGGACCAAGTAATTTTATCTTTCTGTAACAAATCAGTTAACGGCCCAACGGTGAGAGCATAATGACGAATAAATTTCCTGTAATATCCTGTCAAACCTTAGAACCCACGCAACTGTTTGACGGACTTCGGAATTGGCCAGTTGGCCATGGCAGCTAATTTGATGGGGTAGGCTAGGAGCTGTCCAACAGTGACAATGTGACCCAGATAATCAACTTTAGACGTGCCGAAAGAACATTTGGAGCTCTTAACAAAAAAATGATTGTCATGTAAAGCATGAAGGACTAGATCAAGATGTTTAACATGATCCTCTAAAGAAGGATTGTAAATGAGAATATCGTCAAAGAAAACGATCACAAACTGACGCAAAAACTGAGCAAATATGTGATTCATGGTTGCTTGGAATGTGGACAACGCGTTCGTCAGCCCAAAAGGCATGACCAAGAACTCAAAAGGGCCATCATGTGTACGAAAAGCGGTCTTATAAATGTCTGATGCATGTATACTGATCTAAAGATAGCACGATCGTAGATCGATCTTAGTAAATATCACGACCTTTCCCAGCTCATCAAATAACTCTTCCACTGTTGGGATTGGAAACTCGTCGGCTACTGTAGTGGCGTTGAACGCCCTATATTTAATGCAGAAGCGAAAATTGTCGTCTTTCTTTTTAAAGAGAAGCGCGGGGGAAGAAAAAGGGCTCGTACTGTGGCGGATAATACCCTGATCCAACATCGTTTGAACCTGCTTTTCAATTTCGGTCTTTTGAAAATGAGGGTATCTGCATGGACGTACATTAACCGGCTTGGAGCCTGGTTGGAGGTGAATACGTTGATCCCACAAACGCTGAGGAGGAGGACCAGTAGGCATATGAAAGACGACGATATGACGCTACAGAATGTCCTTAAGCATCGGGGGCAAATCTGATGGAAAAATCGAGGTATCCGAAAGCCGATCGGTCTCATTAACTAAAATCTGGAGAATTTCAAAACACTCAAAAACCGTGTCAGCCACACTTACCACACACGATAAGTGCAGCTCATGAATAGAAATCAATTTCGATGACTGACGTTCACCTCGTAGAAATGCTTCTTTCTCTTGCCACAAAAATTTCATTGTCAACTAGGTATAATCATGAGCAACTGTCCCAATGTTCGTAACCACTGGACTCCCAAAACAATATGCGATCCATGGATTGCTAACACAAACAGATCAATAGAAAAAGTATGGCCTTGCATTTCTAATAAGGTGTCAGCACACTTATGTGTGCATAGCAAATAAGTGTCATTGCCGACAAAAACACGAAACGGCAGAACGGCGGACAAGGGAAGATGTAACTGTCCAGCAATATCAGGATGAATAAAGTTGTGGGTAGTCCCACCGTCAATGAGAACTTTCAGCTGCGTTTTGTGAATAGAGCCCAAGAGCTTAAGGGAACGAGGGTTAGGAAGCCCTACTAGAGACGTCCCTTGTGACGGCTAACTCATTATTGACAACATTCTTCGGTTCGTCGTCGTTACTCTCGTCGCAACTCAATAGTGCCAAGAAGTGAGGCTTAAAGCGATGGCCCCGGATGTACCTCTCATCACAATTCCAACATAAACCTTTTTGAGTATGTTCATTCCGTTCATCAATAGAAAGGCGTTTAATTGGAAGAGAAGAGTAATTACCGTTAGCGTTGGAATGTTGTTGTATGACGGACAGGGGTCCTGCAGATGGGTTCGGTAACGAACCGGAGGTGTTCGGTACCAATCCTGCTACATTCGGCACCGATCCAATGGAACTCGGTACCGACCAAGATGCTCCCGGTGTCCATCCACGTCGGTTGGTGTTCCACGGCGTTCGCATTGGCGGAAGACGCAAATAATTCACGCGCTAGAGCAAAAGCTTGAGATAATGTGGTTGGGTTGTGTAGATTCAACTCACGATTCACATGTTGTTTCAATCCCTCTTTAAAGAGAGAAATTAGTTTCGGTTCAAACAACCCAACGACCTTTTTTAATAATGCCTCAAACTTGGTTTGATAGTCTAGAACCGTAGTTTTTTGCTGAAGCTTGGCGAGCAAGCCAACATGATCCTCGTAGTGGTGTGGATCGAACCGTTATTGAACAAAGAGCAAGAATGCCGGCCATATCTCACTGCAATTGTTTTGTCTTTGATAGCAAAACCAATCTGAAGAAGGGTGGTCAAAGAGCATGCCTACCAAACGTAGACGATCATGATCAGTGGTATAGAAGTAGTCAAAATAGGTCTGCACCTTAAAGATCCAGCCTTGCCGTTGCGGATCCGAGCCGTTGAAATAGGGTGCGTCGACTTGAATCTCTGGTATAGTGTCGTGGCCCGGTGGTGCGCGCAACACGACGCGATTATCTGCTCGCAGATCGGGCGGTTGTGGAAGGGGCGGGTCCGAGTTGCCCAACTCTGCTCGCGGATTCGTTCGTAACCGCTGAATCTCGAATTCCTGACGAGTCGTCTGACTATCATTGGTCAATTGTAGTAACATGTCACACATCTCATTCATGGCGGTAGCCATGGAGGCACTAGTTTCGTCGTTGGAAGCAGGCATGGTGGTTCGAGGTGAAAGCATCAGTTGATACGGACCCGAGGTGGATTCGTATCGGACCCTTGTTGGTCAAGAGGGTGAGAACGGACCGAGGTGGACACGAGTCTCCAAGAACGTAGGGATAGAGAGAGCAAAGGAAAATTAGGGCAAATTACTTGATTGATTGAATGAAAAGATAGTAACAAGAGAGTATAAATACTAAGCTCTAACGTTCAATAAAAGCGTCCCGAGAAAGAACCGTAAAGAAAACCCGAGAAGGAATTTATAACACTCTGTTTAAAAATTACATTGATTAATTAATTAAATAATCAATGAGACGAGCAAGAGGTCGATGATCCCTAACAGGCCTCGTTGATGGCATCTCGTTTGTAGACCTCGGTACTAAACCGGTCGTTACCGACGTCGTCTCGTCTACAAACCTCGGTTTCGAACCTGCGAGGTTCGTTACCGACCCTAGTGACTAAGTCGCATCACTTGATTTCGGATTTGTCCGAAAACATAGAAAATGGGATTGTTAGGCTACCGATTACGGTTTGAGTCGGCTTTGGATTCTTATTTGATCGCCTACAAAACGTTCTCGGCACACCTGACTTAGTTTTGTTTACTGTTGTTTGTGAAACTGCTTTGATCTCTTTTGGGTCTCTTTTGGACTTTCATTGGCCGTTGATCTCTGTTTCTGAATCCTTCGTTCATAGTCATGAATTCGTGTAAATGTTTGAGTTTTATTTCCTTCAACTCGAAACCGATGGATTTCGATGATTTTGAAGTTGTTGCGAATTCCATAACCTTCTTACTAGGATAGAAACTACAAATCGTTAATATCAATATTAGAGGATATTATGTATATTGGCGGATATTGCATATCCCGAGGATCCCGTAATTTTGTATCGTCAATATTTCTTTCCTAGTTTGTAGGATAGCGAGTAGTTTGTATATAAACCTTCTTTTACATAATATCAAATTAGGCTTTTCACGCTAATTAATTCTTTATGGTATCAGAGCACCGAGAAATTTTCCGATCCCAACCCTAATTTGGCCGCCACTATTTGGCCGCAAGTGACCACCGGATTTCGCCGGTCTCTCTCGAGCTTCACTACCCTTTTGGCACTTCTTTCTCCCTTCCTGTGTGCAATCATGTCAGGGAAGGATGAAAAACTTAAGCCTAATACTGCCCTTTTGACACTTCTTTCTCCAATCGTTGCACAGGCCGTTTGCAGCTCGTCCCATCATGATAAGCGTCGGGAGGGCGAGGGGTTCGAGTCTCGTCATGACTGGTAGGGGTGTAGCGATGGGCGGCTTCGCTCCACTTGTGGTTAGTGTGGATAGCCAGGTCATGACGCAATCGCTGATCGACAGCAACAACGCGAGCGTGTCCGCGGGCGCGGAATTGCAGCTGCGGTCGCGAAGCTGAGCAACAACAAACGGAATTCGCAGACTGGTTCGGAATTTTGGCAATTTCGGGACAGGGCTATCTGACACCCAATTTCAATAATTAATGCATATGGTTCATTCTAATAATTCTGGTAATGCCGGTAACAATTCTGGTATGTTTTGTAAATGGATTTTGGATACCGGTGCATCTTTTCATATGACGGGTGATTCGTTGTTGCTTTCTGATTTGAAGAATGTTGATACATAGACGATTTGTTACCAAACGGATCGTCTACTACGGCATGCCGTGCCAGAATTGTTCGTTTCAGTGATCGGTTGATTTTGAGAAATGTTTTGCTTGTTCCTCAGTTGTCATGCAATTTAATTTCATGCTTTCAATTATTAAAGCATCAAAATTTTGTTGTGATGGTAACTGATAAGCTATGTATTGTACAAGTTCGCACTACAATGACCTTGATTGGAGCGGGTGAGGAGTGAAATGGAGTCTATCGGCTGTGTGTGGCACCTTCAATAACACTTGCTTCGTTTCAGTGATCGGTTGATTTTGAGAAATGTTTTGCTTGTTCCTCAGTTGTCATGCAATTTAGTTTCATGCTCTCAATTGTTAAAGCATCAGAATTGTGTTGTGATGGTAACTGATAAGCTATGTGTTGTACAGGATCGCACTACAATGACCTTGATTGGAGCGGGTGAGGAGCGAAATGGAGTCTATTGGCTGCATGTGGCACCTTCAATAGCACTTGCTTCACCGATTGAGACCGATTTTGTAGCCCTTTGGCACTCCCGTGTTGGTCATCCTTCCCTTTCTGTACTTCAGTAGTTACCTAATGTTAAAATAAATGGTCACTTAGACCCATGTGATAGTTGTCATAGGGCTAAGCAAACTAGATCTGTTTTCCCATAAGTCAGTCGCATTCTTCAACATGTTTTGACATTGTTCATTGTGATGTATGGGGTCCTTATCAGACTCCCACTACATCTGGCGCACATTATTTCTTAACTTTGGTTGATGATTTTTCTAGAGGAGTTTGGATTCACCTTATGGTTGATAAAAGCGAAGTTGCTTCTTTAATTTCAAATTTTTAATTTCAGAAGCAGATTAAACGTTTCATAGTGACTTGCATGCATTCTTTCTTTGAGCAAAATGGTATTGAGTTTCAAACTTCTTGTATTGCCACACCCCAACAGAATGGTAGGGCTGAACAAAACACATGCACATTTTAAATGTTGCAAGAGCACTCCGTTTTCATGCTCATTTACCTTTGAATTTCTGGGGGATTGTATTTTGACTGCCGCTTATTTAATAAACAGAACTTCGACTCCTCTTCTTTAAAACAAAACGCCATTTGAGTTTCCGTATGGCCGACCTCCATGCTATGGTCGATTGCGTGTGTTTGGTTGTTTATGTTTTGAATCGATTATTCCCCGTCATTCTGATAAGTTCGCTCCTAGATCTAGAAAATGCATTTTTGCGGGTTATCCCAAGGGTCAAAAAGGTTGGAAAGTCTATGATTTAGAGATTAATGAGCATTTTGTATCTACTGATGTTACATTTTATGAAACACATTGATCGCTCTCTCTCTCGGATGCGAGGGTCAAGAGATACAATTTATAACCCGACCCCGTTGTAGTACGTGGTGGGTGTCGAACACTCGGGAAGTCTACTCGATCGATGTGCCAAGATACTAGGAAGCTAGAAAGGAGAGCATAAAACAAAGGAAAACAAAGAAAACAGTCGGGACCGACACTGAGGTCACGTCGAGCCCGAGGTTGGCGACAAGAGGAAGTCGGGACCGACACTGGGTAAGTCGGGCCCGAGGTAGCTGGGGATGTCGAACTCAAAGATTTTAAAAGTAGATCTTGGGCTTTTGGGTTCCTTCCCTAGTAGATTAAGGCTTTTCCACCCCAATTCAGGCAATGAGTGATGATTGGACTAGGATCGAGTGCTTTCGCCCTCGCTCCAACCACATCTACACCTCGATCCATGGGGAAATCCCCTTCGAAGCAAGGTCTTGAGATTGACACATGTTCACTTTCGCTACTTTGCCAATCTCAAGCCTTGATTCCCAACTTTCGCAAGGAATTGTAGCTCTATGTAGAGTGGGTTCCTTAGATCAAACACTCAAGGCTATGGAATTGGGGTTTCTAGCCTAAACCTAGCTAGGGTTTTCCCCCATAACCCAAGATCAAGGAGATCTACTCCATGTGACAAGCAAAGAAAGTAATCAAATCAAAAGAGAAAGCAATCATCATAATCAATCTCAAAACAAAGCAAGGTTTCATTCAAATCCAAAGCAATCCACAAATTCAAATCAAGGGTTTTCAAATCCACAAGATCAAAGCAAATCAAAGCTAAACAATCAACAAAACCTATCAAGCCTTCCTCTCTCTTGGCCGATTCTCTCTCTCTTCCTCCTCTTCTCCTTCCTCCTTGCTCTCCAAGTATCCTCTTGGCTCCCTTGGAACCCCCCTTTTTGTGTGTGTGTGAGGGAACCCCTTCTTAGAAGACAAGAGGCCCTTTTATAGATTAGATGAAGGGCAAAAGTGGAAGTCCACAAATTCGTGCCTTGGAGCCCAAGTAGTCCGGTGACCGACTCGGCCCGACACGGAGGAACCTCGGGCCCGAGGTACTGTGCATCTCGGTCCGAGGTTGGAAACTTCAAAGTCGGGCCCGATGTGGTTGCAACTCGGTCCTGACCTCGTTCCACCTTCTTCTTAGTTGGCTTCTCTTGTTCTTCTTCATGGCTTGCTTCTCTCTTTCCCGCTTTAGCTCGGCCTTTGCTCCATGTCTCGACCCTCCTTCAAATCGATCCTTGATTCATGCCAAATTACCTACAAAACACATAAAAGGTGCGTAGTCTCCGAATCTCATAGAAATACGGGAACTAGGCTAAAAAAGGAACAGAACGCACAAGAAAAGGGGAAAAAGAAACATATTTACAAAGGAAATCACATATGAAAACACCACCAAATAGAGAGACATCACACATTTTCCTTTTCAACCGCTTTTAACTTCAGTTGCACAATCAAGTGCAGAGCCACACCCATCTGTTTTTGATGATATCCACGACCCTATTTACTATCCACACAGGCGTCAGGGGGAGTGGGGTTCAATATCCTCCTGTCGCTGTTCAAGCACTTGATCCAAACTCCACAAATTCCCCAACGCAGACAACAGTCAGGGGGAGTGGGTTCAATCTTCTTCTGACTCTTTTCAAGTCAACTCAGATCCTAGCTCCACATTATCCCCAACGCAGACAGTTGATGGGGGAGGTGGGGTTCTATCCTCTCATGTCGTTGTTCAAGAAATGCCCCGTCGTTCAACCCGTGATCGGACTCCTTTTGTGAAGTTAAAAGGCTACATCTGTAACACTGTGCGCAGTTGTGTAGCTTCATCATCTCCTTCATCTCAACCATCACGATTGTCAGGTACATCCTATCTTATGGCTAATTATGTTAATTGTTCACGGTTCTCTTCTACCCTTACTGCTTTTATTATTGTTATTCAGTCTATTCCAAAGCCTACTACTTTTGCTGCTGCTGCTTCTGATCTTTGTGGAAGGTTGTAATGCAAGCTGAGATTGACGCTTTAAAGTGTAATGGGACTTGGACGCTTTTCGATCTTCCTCCTGGCAAGAAACCCATTGGTTGCAAATGGGTCTATCGGGTGAAGTACAAATCTGATGGTACTATTGAGCGGTACAAAGCTAGACTGGTCGTTCTGGGTAATAATCAAAAGGCTGGTATTGACTACAAGGAGACTTTTGCTCCTGTAGCCAAGATGGCTTCAGTTCAGACTTTCCTTGATGTAGCTGCTATTCAAAATTGGGAATTGCATCAGATGGATGTTCATAATGCTTTTCTGCATGGTGATTTGCATGAAGAGGTTTATATGATACCTCCCCCTGGTTTCTCTAGTGCTTCTGGCAAGTTCTGCAGGCTGAACCGTTCCTTGTATGGGCTTTGACAAGCGCCGCAGAACTGGTTTGCTAAGTTGGCCACTGCGTTGCGTAGATTAGGTTTTACACAATCTCGTGCTGATTACTCACTGTTTTATTACACTCGCTCTGGGATTTGTATTTATGTTCTGGTATATGTTGATGATCTGATTATTGATGGGAATGATTTTGTTGCCATTGCCAAGTTCAAACGGCAATTGAGCTCTTGTTTTCATATGAAGCATCTAGGCCTTCTTAAGTATTTTCTTGGGATTGAGATAGCCAGATCTGCTGAGGGACTATTTCTGTCTTAGCGAAAGTACACTCTGGATATTCTGACTGAAGCTGGTATGCTTGGAAGTAAGCCGTGTGAGTTCCCCATGGAACAAAATCATAAGCTTGCTCTCTCTTCTGCTCCTTTGTTTGAGGATCCTAACAGATATCGTCTTTTGATTGGGAGGTTGATTTATTTGACTATCACACGGCCTGAGATTTGCTTTGTTGTACATACTCTTCCTTAGTTTATGCAAGAGCCTACTATTGATCATTGGGACGCTACAGTTCGAGTTCTTCGGTATCTCAAGAGTCATCCGGGGCAGGGTATATTTTTGTCTTCTAGTGGTTCTCTTGGTCTTACTGCCTTTTGTGATTCCGATTATGCAATGTGTCCTCTTACACGTCGTTCAGTTACTGGTTAATTTGTTCAACTTGGATCTTCTACAGTTTCTTGGAAGACTAAGAAACAACACACAGTCTCCAGGTCATCTGCTGAAGCTGAATATCGTGACATGGCAAGCGCTTGTTGTGAGCTCTTATGGTTGAAGGAACTGCTTCGATCTCTCGGCGTCTCTCATTTAGCTCACATGCGTTTGTTTTGCGATGGTCAGGCTGCTCTTCACATTGCCGCTAATCCGGTTTTTCATGATCGGACTAAGCACATTGAGGTTGATTGTCATTTTATTCGAGAGCTTATTGTTGCTGGTACGGTTCGGACTTCTCACATTCGTACTCACTCTCAGCCAACTGACATCCTCACAAAAGCCCTTGGTTCTCAACAATTTTCATCTTCTTTTGGACAAGTTGGGCATTCGAGATCCCCATACTCCAACTTGAGGGGGAGTATTAGAGGATATATGTATATTAGCGGATATTGCATATCCTGAGGATCCCGTAATTATGTATCGTTAATATTTCTTTCCTAGTTTGTAGGATAGAGGGTAGTTTGTATATAAACCTTCTTTTACGTAATATCAAATAAGGCATTTCACGCTAATTAATTCTTTAAACAATTACTTTTCCTCTCTCTTAATTTCTAAATTTCTTTATATAAATGTTTCAATTATATTTTGTTGGTTCATATATACTCAATTGGTGGTCGAATTGTTAAAAATCAATTGGTTCAGTTAACTTTATGATTGTTTCCGATCAATCCCCTGAATTTACTCCATGATTTTCTTTTTCTTCCATTTTATGCTATGCTCACTAGTGTTGCAAAAACCAAAAACTGAGGGGGAAACCACCTCCTGAATATCATAATGCAAAAGAGAGGCAATTAAACTAAAAACCCTTAAATATAAACAACAACTAAAGGCTTAGGTTTGAGATCAGAGGCATAAACTTTCATCAACCGATTCCACAGATTCATCCAGATAAGTGTATTATATTAAGTATATTATGTTCTCGTAGTTATAAAGGCTGAACATCTTTTTATTATACTGCATAATGATAAATGATAAGAGAAGTTGTCTATTAAATCACCAAATATTTCTATTTTTTCAATTACTCCACACTAATTTATTGGAAAGATTTGAAATTAACAAGTAAAAAAGGAAAAGTAAGTGGAACTGACCTATTGAATCAAGACTATATCCGTTATTTTGATAAAAAAAATTAGATAGATATGAAATTGGAACGGTTGACCCCTTTTTATTTCATTTCATTGGACTGCTTACAAATTTATCGATATTTCCGGTTAAATTTTTGTATTCCTAGATATTCCACAAGAATAATTTGGGCATTCCCTTCCTTCCCTATGAAGTAAGGGAAAAAAGTTTATTCTAAACCACAACATAAAAAACCTTTTCGCTATCTTTTTTTATTCCAGAGGAGGATTAATATCTATTTATTAATATATGTTTATCGAATAAGATGTAGATATATCTATTAGATCGTAATTTTATGTACCAACTATTTTTAGATCGATGCATCCCATATTCTTGTTTCGACAAGGGGATGGAAAATACATGCGAGAAAAAACTCTCATTTGGTTTGGGGTGTCCTAGCTTTTTTTTATTGAATATTGTATGGAATTTCATTAAGTTAGGAAAAACAGTAATTCTCTCTTTTAGTGACAGATAGAAATTAATAAAAGCAGTAGATAATTTTTCATTCTTTACTCGACCCATAAAAATGAAAAGAGAAACTCTAAAGTTTTTGATTCATCAAAAGGAAATGGAAAGTGGACAAAGCATAAGATAACAATATTTTTAAATATTTTTTAAACATATTATATATAATAATAATAATTATATATTATATAATATATTTATATAGGTTATCTATATAGAAGTATAAGATATTATATATAAGACTGATTAGATGGAAGACTGTAGTAGCATACATATCAATTCAAAGATCTCTCAAGATATTTCATTCCTTTTTTTATTGATTATTAATCTCACGAACAAGAATAACATAAGTTAGTTGATGAGGTCGGTCTCGAACGGGTAACGAACAAGGATATTGCTTGTTACTTGAAAGGTTCTTTCAAAAATTATATATATATATATATATATATATATATATATATATATATATTTGATTGAGAAGATATAAGACAATTTGTGGGTCAAGTGCTTATTCAGGTAAAGAAAAATCGAATTGAGGTTAGGGATTTACTTTAAAGGTAAAGTCCATTTTTGAACCAATAAAGTTTCTCTTTGAAACCCGTTGTAAGAGTCAATGTGCGAGAAAAATCATACATAATGATCGAATCCTCAGACTCTGCGCTATGAGGTGCTTGGAAATGGTTGAAATAGTTGAATAGGAGGATCACTATGACTATAGCCCTTGGTAAAGTTACCAAAGACGAAAAAGATTTATTTGATACTATGGATGACTGGTTGCGGAGGGACCGTTTCTTTTTTGTAGGTTGGTCCGGCCTATTGCTCTTTCCTTGTGCGTATTTCGTTGTAGGAGGTTGGTTTACATGTACAACCTTTGTAACTTCATGATATACTCATGGTTTGGCCAGTTCCTATTTGGAAGGCTGCAATTTCTTAACTGCAGCGGTTTCTACTCCTGCTAATAGTTTAGCACACTCTTTTTTGTTACTATGGGGCCTTGAAGCACAAGGAGATTTTACCTGTTGGTGTCAATTAGGCGGGTTGTGGACTTTTGTTGCTCTCCATGGTGCTTTCGGACTGATAGGGTTTATGTAATGTCAATTCGAACTTGCCCGGTCTGTTCAATTGCGACCTTATAATGCAATCGCATTCTTTGACCCAATTGTCGTTTTTTGTTTCTATGTTTGTAATTTATCCACTAGGCCAGTCTGGTTGGTTCTTTGCGTCAAGTTTTGGTGTAGCAACTATATTTTGATTCATCCTCTTTTTTCAAGGGTTTCATAATTGGACATTGAATCCATTTCATATGATGAGAGTGGCCGGTGTATTGGGCGCAACTCTGCTATGCGCTATTCATGGTGCTACCATAGAAAATACTTTATTTAAAGACGGTTATGGTGCAAATACATTCCGGGCTTTTAATCCAACCCAGGCCGAAGAAACTTATTCAATGGTCATTGTTAACCGCTTTTGGTTCCAAATCTCCAGACTTAATCAACCGAGAATCCTCTAAACTAAAACAAAGCAAAACCTCAAGCTTAAATGCTTTTAATTGTTTTTATTTAATTTTATTATCTTTTTCAAGTGAACCAATCAAAATAAAGGAGTATATTAAGGAGTATACTGTAATTAGGCAATAGAAATCCGAGATCCCGAAACAAATCCGAGATCCCGAAACATGAACATCCATCAACCTTGTAACCAAATCCTTGTTCGTATGCCATCCGATGGCTCTTTCACTTTCTTTTTTTTTTCCAACAATAGCCGCAATAGCCAATAAACTACATACAAAGTTCTTTTAATTGTTTTTAATAATTTTATTATCTTTTCCAAGTGGACCAATCAAAACAAGGGAGTATATTAGGGAGTATAATTAGGCAATAGAAAATCCGAACTGACAGAAAATGTACTATTTGTCCTAAATCTCGGCTATATATACCCAATATTTTTTTTTAATTTACAAAATGTAAAATAAAAATAGATTTTAAATACAATTATTTTTTTTAATTTAAAAAAGTATATATATCTACAAATTATATAATAAAATTTAATATTCGTAAACACGAGTTTGGTTCAAATGAAACACTTTTATCCTAAAACGTGAAACGAATGCACTTTTCCTAGTTAGTAGTGCACTTTTCATACAAAAGTGCATTGCAAAATACAAAAAGTGTAATATGATGAAATGCACTACAAAAAGTACGAAAAGTGCACTACAAAGTACAAAAAGTGCAAATGCGAAAAAGTGTACTCTGAAATAGGAAAAGTGCATTCGTTTCAGAATAATAGTTCGTTTCATTTGAACCAAACTCTCATAAACACACCCTTAACAATTTGACCGGAAAAAAGTAACTTGGGGAGGTCGTTCGTTGGCATTTCCACCTTTTCCGTGCATTCTACTTCCCGCCAATTCACCAACCTCAAATTAAAATTGGTGGGTAACACTAGTCAATTGAAATGTACTACAATATTATAAACAAATTACTGAACGCAAATTACGAGGAGGTGAAGGTATCAATTTTATTACATATTGATATATAGTCAAGCGATTAAAACTTACTTTAGGGTAGTATCATAACATCATCTTTTCAACTCTCATAGATAGTGGCATAGTGCTCTCTCTGTATATTCCATATGTACAAATGAACTGTGATTAAAGGTGTAACTAATCATAAAAACATTTATATATATAATGTCACTTTTCAAGAAATGAAAATGAGATTATAAATAAACTGTTATAATTAGATAAAAAGAACACATCCTCCTTAATGAACGAGTATCACGTTGCAACTTGCAAGCCGAATTCAGCAACATATACTTTTATTATGCATTTGAAGGTACAAGGAAAATGTCAATAGACTCAATACAACACAGCCCAGCAATTAACTCGTTCAGATTCGGTCACCAAAAATCACATACATGAAAACACTATCAAGAACCAAAACCAGACAAGATGTCCAACCAAAGCTCTCAGAGGAATTGAGTGATGTAGTAGTAATGGTTAGTCTTGACAGCTAAACCTTTTTTCTGTTACTGTAATTTTTGTTAAGGTTATCAGGATATGCTGTAGAGTTGAAGTATTAGATTCAGTTCTAATCCCAATTTAGCAAGCAAGGCACTTCTCCTGCACCGCGAAAGAAAAAGGGAAAAATATACAAACTGAATTTGCTTAGCAAACATGAGCAGCAAAATGCACCAGCAAAATCAATTATTCAACTCATCACATTTACCTTGTAATTTCAGGAAGTGATATCTGAAGCGTTTGCAGTTGGTTAAAGCAGTGTCTGCAACACTCCAATCTGTCAATGTATAAATGATTAGATGATGCACCAGCAAAATAGGCTTTAAAAAAAGTCACAAATTCAGGTAAAAGATACTCCCTCTGTTACTATTAAGGAATTCTTAAACCCTACAAACTACCCACCTCATTTCTAGCAAATAAATAAAAAGAATTTGCATCAAAAGAGTTACTCTGTGCATTTTTCAACATCAAACTTCTTACTCACCACCACCATCATCATCATCATCATCATTGACCCAGTGAGGCTCCGCTACAGCGGAATCTGGGGGGTCAAGATGGGGTACCCCTTACTCACCAATAAACATGAAATGAGAAAAATTCCTAATAAGATCTAAGGGCTAAAATGTCAAATCTTTTTTAAATGGAGCTAGTATTAATTACTACCTTTCTTCTTGATGAAGGTCAACACCAACTGATGGAGGTGCCGATATGATTGAGAAGATCGTCTGTCCAAATACTGCGACTAGTTTGAGTAGCATCTCAAGTGACATTTTAGCATGCCTACATAATAAGATTTCATGAAAAAAAAATCATTGATATGGCTGAGGTGAATGCAAAAGGGATTGTATTTGCTCACAAGACTATAATTGAAGAAAAAACTTCTTGTCCATGAATGAAAAAACATATAGCCCTTCACGCTTACCTTTCTGTCTGGCTATTAAGAAGGTTCAAAAGTACAGGTAGCAAACAAGAAAATAATTCCAAATTAATAATCTCCATCTTGTCCATGAAAATACCAATAACATCAGCCTGGACCTGCACCGAAATCAATATAATATCAATCTTTGAGAGATTAAATAGACAGCTTCTACTGAAAATTATCAATATTCCTCGGTAAGAAAAAAAAAAGGAGAGAAGAAAGTTACAGAATAATCAGGACATTTCTTCATCATGTTGATAGCACCTTTAAAATCACTTTGTTCCCAAAAGCTCCTTACCATCTGCAAGTTTCCATTTTGCATAAAACATGAAACCATTAGCTGCAACTGTAATAACTTGTTCTATTGAACAAGGAACTAAGTAAATAACTCATTATCTGAACGATCAAATCTTAAAAATTTAGATTTTCAAAAATATAACATTTATCTCCAAAAACCATGCTTTAGATCCTGTTACGACCAAAGGCAAAAACTAGAGACAGAGCAAATGTGTCATAATGAGCAGTGAGCACAACAATGTCCGTAAAGGTATATCTATATATAGATGTCGAAAGAAAAGCTACCTGTAACTTAGTCAATCGGTACCTAAGATCACTCAATAAAGTATCATGGCTTTGCATCAAATCTTCAATGATATTCTCATCACTTGGAGATGATAAATCCCTTCCAGAAATTTGAGGCTCTTCATCATTCTGTTATTCAAATGCAAGAGGATAGATGACAAAATATAGTAGCATCAGAACCCATGTTGTCCTTAATTTATTGGAAGCAGCCAATTAAGCAATATGAACAATTCTTGCACATTATTCGTTACTATCTCCTTAAAAAAATTTGATATTCCGAGTCTGGACTATTGACCAAACAAGATAACTTGTTCTTTTTATTAGTGTTTTCAAATGAAAAACTAACAATAGAAAAATTCTTCTTCCAACAAAACAATAGCGTTGGTGCTGAAAAAAGCTTTTTTTTCCATGTTATTATTATTTACATATCTTTTTCCACAAGTTGAACTTTTCCAAGATTCTCTTTGTTGAAAAAACTTACCACCATGGCTGAGCTATTAATTTTATCAGTTAGCACTTCAGAGGAAATGTTAGATTCAACAGTCTGATCCTCCCTACTGAAAGCTTTTTCCCATCTTTCAAACTTCGCAACAAGAGAGCGTGTTCTTCCATGAACTACTGCCGCTGCATGTGTCAAAAACAACAATATGCAAAGTTCTTAGTAGATGCACCAGACTTGATTCCAATTCCAATAATTCACTAACTACATAAATATTAACCTCCATTGATCACTTTTTTAGTTGGCTTCTTGCAATCAAGAGAGTTATCAACTGCACGTTTCAGAAAGCAAGAACAAAAGATTAAAGATAAGAAAGATAAGAGACTGGAGCTTACATGCTCAGCTATCAATCATAGAGCAAGCAAATATCAAAACACAGCAAATATATCTGGACCAAAACTGAAAGAGCACATGCAAACTAGAGAACCCTTAATAGGTTAAGCACAAAAAAGTGCAAAAACACATTGATTTTAAGTATTTTTTTTAATGGTGCAAGCATATGTAATACGACAAACAAATGTATAGATTAAAAAGCTATGCATATTTCTCATTGTGTGTAAGATAGGATCAAAGTTGCAACTCCATGCTTAGGATATTTTTATTTCAAGGGAAAACTTTATGTTAATTCACAACATACCAGTGTCATATTTCGCAAATTATCCTTACTGCCACCTTTGTTTTTGATTCTTCCATATTAGGATTATGCCATGTGCAAAATATGAGATTTGGTTAACAGAATATAAAATAGAATGACTGCATCAGCAAGTATAAAAATCTCAATGGCTTTTAACAAATCGTGTCCAGCAGAAAAGTTCACATTGAGTACAAAATAAAGGATTTCCCAATAAAATCACACATACTAATTATGCAATTGCCTTCCAGATATATAATTACTAAATGATCATTCACTTCATCATCACGCGTACTGATGTTTTTTTATGTTCATACACTTGAAGCGCTGAGTTTGAATAAACGAGGTTATTGTACTACTTTCTAAGTCATCCCATATCCAAAATAACACTTAAGACAAATTAGATAATGCCATACTATATGTCATGGACTTGCACATCAAAAGTGGCTGTCAGTCAATTTGTTTGAAGTACCAATCATTTCCAAATGGGGTTTGATAAAATTACAAAAGATACTGCATTTCTTAAGCTAGCTTCAGATACGTCAACCACGGATTAGAGCTTTACCTGTTTCCGCTTTAGGCTGCACCAATGAGGATATATCCTGCTTTAACTTATCTTCATCACTAATAGGATATTTCTCTTCAAGAGAGTCTCTTGAGCTAGTTTCAGATACAAGCCCATCAAAAACAGATCCAGTTACACTGTTCAAGGATCTAGATTCAGTAAGCGGAGAACTCTTCATATCATATTTGCTATCTGAAGCTCTCCTTGTTTGAAATGGTGTGACTGGTACCCGTGTACCAGCTCTTACAGAACTGAATGGCTCTCTTCTTAGACTGTCAAAATCTTTTACATCTGAAGTCACCCTAAATTCAATGTTTGGCACGATAAAGGATTTATTTGTCAAATGCCGAACAGGTTTTGAAGATATTGTGACTTCAGAACTGCTCTTCTTCAATGGAAGGTTTTTGAGCTCTTTCCTATTTACGGGCGTTTTTACCTTTGACAACGTAGAACCTGCTGTGCTCTTGGGATTGATAGGTTTCTCATCTGCAACTTCAAAAAGTTCGCAACTTAAGCAAGAAGCATGCGGCACATGGGCAGTCAAAATGGTCAATATATGTGTCACTAACCAGAAAAGACAGGATGAAGAATGATAGCATATGTGATTGAACTTTGAAGACAGTGTCTCCAAAAAAGACTTGGGAAAGAATGCATCTATTCAAACAGTGATGTATGAATTATGACCCAGAAAACAAACACTGCCAATTTCTTATGATAATTTTTCTAGCCTATGCCCTTTTGGTTTATCTTTCCATATTAGGGGGAATGGTTTCCAAATCAAGATACAACTTGAAAGACAGTTGTTATAAAATGTAAGGAGAGCAAAAGAAATACAACTTACAGTCTACATAAATAGTTTTGATTTCTTTCATATCTACATCTGGAGACAGCGAACGGGAACCCACTGATGACAAAGAATCACTTTCCAGTATATCGGGTTTAAGCCCTACAGAGCCGTGATCCTCAGGTATGCTACTAGTCCCATAAGGTGTAATGAGCTGGCAAATAGAAGAAAAGGTAAAATACTTAAACTCAATAATATTGAAAGACATTAATGAATGCCTTTTACTTTCAGAAAATTTTGAGCTCAAGAAGGCACTACAAACCGAAATATCAGCAGCCCAAATCCCGATGGAGTTACGATAGTATGAGCAACCTATAAGTCTTTCTTCATGAATGCTGAGGTCGCCTAGAGTTGACCATTCCATGTCAATAGAATCATGACATATTACAGGCTCCCATGAATAAACCTGCACCTCAAGACAAAAATGTATAAACAATTTTGCTACCAAAATGGAATTTAAAACAGCACAGCTAACCTTCAGTTTGTCATCATATCCACAAAAAAGGGTTCTCCCATCTGGGTGAAATGACATTGCACGCACCCCTGCAGCCTGTAAGTAGAAGGAGAAGCAAATTATATGTGAAATTCTAAATCCCGGAAGCTGAAGCACAAATTTAAAAATTAGTTAGCTCTGCTGTTATCATATATTCTCACACAAAAGGGTGACGAATAGTTGAGCTAATTTATGTTTACATATAGCAGGTAAAAATGGAAATGAATATAACAAACTTCCAATGAAGTTCAAGATAAATAGCTTAGTTACTACATAGTAAGAAACTCTGATACCTCGACTCTGGTGGATCCAATCATTTCAAAGGTCTCCAAGTCCCATAATTTAACAGTTCTATCTGCTGAACCTGCAAATGGAACACATTTATATATTCGCCTTACTAATTCTATTATTGCATAAGCCTCCGGCATTAGGTCCCCAGAAAGGAAAATACATACCACGCATTATAATTAACAGCTACAGAAGAAGAAATTAACAATTATGCAATCATGGTTACAGCTAGAAATAGTATACAAGGATACATAACATAACCAGTTAAATGCTATAAGTTTGACAGCCCCAAAAAATATTCTTCTGAACTATATCTATAAAATGATAGAGGACATATTTTAACCCCTCTTAATTTTCATTTATGTTAAAATCCACACCTGTAGCCAAAAGAAACTCTGATGGATGGAAATCGATGGATCTGATTGGACCATCATGGAAATTAAATTCATGCAACAGCTTTCCAGCCGTCAGATCCCACACCTGGTAAAGAAAGCTTCATTTTTTGTTAATGAAACGGACAACAAAATTTATTGCCCATTGAAGAGTATAGCAAAGTTACCTTCACAATATTATCGAGTCCACCAGAAACCACCCATCGACCATCAGGGCTAAATTTCATAGTACTAATTCCATGAATATGACCCTTGTACGTCTGAATGCATCCTTTCTCTCTGATATCCCATATTTTCAAGTCTTTGCTGACCGAACTAGATGCAAACAACTCGCCAAATGGATGGAAATCAATGGCTGTGCATTTTGATTTATGACCAGCAAAATTTCGAAGCACTACACTTGAAAATCAATGGGAAGTAGATTAGACTAGTTGAGGAAGAAACACAAAATACTGTAACTAGGAAAAATCAAACTTACACTTTGACTCTTCAAGATCCCATAACTTCACTGCACCAGAAGAAGCTCCAGCAAGTACCGAAACCTCAGCAGAATCAAAGGCTACGCATTCCACAGAACTACTATGACCACTTAAACTCTAAACAGTTGAAACCCAGAAAAGAGATACAAGTATTACATATTGATTAATAAACAATCATGAATGTTCCATCAGTACTGTCAAAGTGCATTTCAGACATTTTAAAAGCCTTTTAATGATGAAAAGGTGCATGATCCGATGCTCAGAGTGAGCCCTAAGAAGGGTTACATTGGAAATGCTCAGAGTGCATTTTGGCATCAAATTTCTCATATTTCAACATGATCAACACCAAAACCATAAAATAAGGCCTACTGCAGAATCACAAGAAATGGTGATAAAACAGACTGAGCAGCATTTTCTCAAACTGTATAAGATTGCAAATTTGAAACTGACCGTCTGAGAAGATGGTTTCCCAATTTTCCACACGTTCACTCTTCGATCCTCGCCACCTGTTAAGAGAAGCCGATGCGCCTTTCTACCAATTCTAAGACATCTGACACTTGTTGAATGAGCCACAAACTCCTCTATACATTTCTCAGTTAAGAAAAATAAAATTCTCTACCATAAAAGGCAAAAGTGTGCAATATTATAAGGCTCAAGCGATTCATTTATAGAATCTCCATATACAGCAAGTAAAACTAAACACACCACATTATTGATAATCTAAGTAGCATTGCAGCTGAATCTTTTTCGCTTTCTTTTTACCACTAGTTATATTCAATGTTTCAGCAGATAAAATTAAAACTCGGTTTCGCTTCGATGAAAATTGAATATTTCCACCCAATGACATAAGACACTTACAATAACCGAAAGATGATCAGCCATCAGAAAACTAAACAGAGCCGGTTAAGCAATAAGGCAAATCAAACCCTCGACAGAAACCAAAGAAAAAGTGAACGAGAGGGGGATCGAAATAGCGATTTATCGGAGAAAAAGTATAGATTGTGGAAAGGATACGGAGCTTATAAGCACGCTTCGCCATTGAAGAACAGAATTGAGGAAGCGCGCAAGGCGAAATTCAAGCCAGCAAGGGGGAATTGGGGAATTGGAGGAATTGATCAACCGAGTAAACAACTAAGCTCTGATTGGTGTGCGTGATGAAGAAGAATTTGGAAGGATTGGACATGGAGGTCTCTGATTTCTCTCCTCTCTCGAATTGAACATGAAAATTTGAGGCGGAAAGAAAGCAAAAGAGACGTTTGGAGTTTTGGACTGATTAATGACGTGGTCAACTGCTGTGCTTTGCCCCTTCTGTGACTAAGCAATTTTTATCTACTTTTTTTTCCACGACCAAAAAGAAAAAGATTTCGTTTTCTCAACAGCTTCGTGGACAAGGAATTTGAAGGAAGGAAGCGTAATTTTTTCTTTTAAAATATGAAATTTAACCTAAATTATTGTGGCGTGTATCCAGCAAAATTTTGCGGAAAGGGCAAGTTGAAAAACAAAATTGCGGAAAGGGCAATCTACTATATATATAAAAGCAATAAGGTTTGGAGTCTTCACGTTGTGCCACCTCAGCTTTTTCCACGTGTCATCTTGAGAATACACCACATTGGATTTTGCCACATGTCACCTTTTCCTTAAGCCATGTCATTATATTTTTTACACGTCATATACCACGTCATATTATATTCTGCCTTATCATTAACATGTCATATTTAACTAAAATTAATAAATAATAAATATTTCAAATAAAAAATTACAATGATTACATAAGGCAATTTATCTTAAAATTAAGAAGAATTTTAGGCAATTTATGTACAACCACCATATCAAACCATATCAATATATATACTTTCCAACTTTTCAATTAATGAACAAATTGGAGTATATAAAAGAGTATATTTGTTTCATTGAATTCATAATTTTTATAATAACAATTATACGATTTTATATGTGAAATATCTTCTTACTACATATTACGGGTAACAAATTACTCACATTAAATTTTATATTATATATTTATTTATTAATATCTTTTTAAAGTATATCTAAAAAATATCGAGTTATAGTCGTGCATGCACGACGGGGACAACTAAACTGTCCTAAAGTTGATAAAAAAAATTGAGGAAGCGTAAATATTTTTTAATAAAATAAGTTCGTACATTTAAACCTCATTTTCAACGTATGATATTTTTGCATTTATGTTTTTCTAACTTATGTTTTTAGGACATAGGTTATATACCAATTAAGAGAATTAAAATTTATAAAAAATATTAATAAATTTTCTTCTTAGTAGTTTGTACTAAATTTTCTAGTATCCTATCTTATCCAAAAATCTCACACCGTCTATATTATGTCAAAATACTTGAAGCAACTTTCATATGTCTGACTTATTTTGTCCAAAATTTTAGAGGAGAAGAACGATAAGCAATCAATGGCGACTAAATTTGGCCAGAATTATTGATATTGCTTTAATAGAAACAACAATGATAGCTCTAACGACGAATTCGATTCCTGGAGCGAATCGACTCCAAACTACCAAGGGCGGAGCTATTTGGCGGCGGGTGAGGCCATGGCCCCCAATCCAAATTTTTTTTTCCGTATATGTGTTCCTCTTGCTCATTGGCTTCTATACATTGTCTTTGAGATGGATTTAATCACTATATCAATTTTGGTGCATTTTAACTAAATTCAGTTATTATTATAACATAGCTGAATTTCAGTTTTTCTTGGGTCTATCGGGCATACCCCTTTCCCTTGGGCTGGGGTACCCCCATCTTGACCCCCCAGATTCCGCTGTGGCGGAGCCTCACTGGGTCAATGATGATGATGATGTTGATGATGATGTTCCTCTTGTCAATAGATTCAATTTGATATATTATAAGCTCCATTCTAACATTTGAGCAAAAAGATATGAACGTTTAAAGATTAGACGTATATAAGCCACTTCTAACAAATCATTTACTTAGTTAGAGTGCTTTTATCTTTTGCTAAACTTCCTACTTTCATAAAGTGATTGAACCCGAAAACTTTGAAACAATAAGTTATTGTTGGGATATCTCGAATCATATAATTCATTATTAACACGAGGGTTTTAGTTTGGGTTTTATTTTTTAGTTACGAGCTTTTAATATTTATAGATTCAATTAGTTTGTATTCTGAAATATTTTTGTTTTCTTAATCTAAATGTATTTTGAAAACATAATTCATAATTATATAAGTTGTCATTATAAACTCTTGTTTTCTTAATGTAATTGTATTTTGAAATATTTTAGTCCCTCCTCTATAATATATGTTCTCTTCTTTGTCTAAATTTGTATTTTTTATTTCTACATCTTTCTCGAAACGTACATTAACTATGTTGGAAAATTTTCTTGACCCCTACAATGAGAAGTTTTTAGTTACGCCCCTGCCAACTACGCATCCCGTGACCATTCATTTGATAATTGTCAAGGTAATTATTCGTTTTCGGGTTCTTTCCTTGCTCATACAACAAACAATCACCATTTCTCTTGGAAGATGATATGTGAGTAGCCTCTTGATAAAGGTCTTCTGCAAATAAAACAACCTATTCTTCTAGTCTAACAACTTCCTCTTCTAGGACTGCCACCTTAGCTAGAAGTTCCAATGCATAATGGGAATTCTAAGTACTAAGCTTAAACTCCATCCCTCTAAAACCAATAATAGTTTTTACTTGAGATTATTAATGTCACTGTTGATAAATAAAAACTTATTCTAGAGTTTTTTGTGCTTTACTAGAGATTTAATTGATTGTATTCGCTCTTCGTTTAGTGCTCGGCTGATACGCTATACGCTACGATTATATTAGGATAATTAATTATATTGTTATCTTTTCAATATTGTCCTTCCTTTTATTTTGCGATTTGATTTTATCTTTTAAGTAAGATTATCTTTTAATATTTCAACAATTAGGGTATCTTGTTAGCTAGATATTAGAGTATTATAAATACTCGTTTAAGTTGTTATCAATCGATAAATCAATGAATTAATAAAATTATCCTTTGTCCTAAATTTATCTCTCGTTCTTCTTCTCGTGGAAACCAACCACGTTTATCGAGCCAATCCCACCTCGGGTGCGTCTCAACCCCTTGACCAACAAGGGTTCCGATACGAATCCACATCGGGTTTGTATCAATTGGTGCTTTCATTCATGAACTCTACCATCACCATGTTCGTAGTTCCAAGCACTATCCGAGAACTTAACCAAAATATGGAGTTGAAGATCCGTAATATTAATATGGAATATGAGGTTCGTCGTCGTCAGATAGATATGGAATATGAGGATCGACGTCGTCAGATACATCAACTTTTTTCTAGATTGGAACTCAATCACTAAGCTGCGAAGGCAACGTCGGAGAGTCCTACCCCAGCGATGCCGCGTCTGCGCCCGCGCTCACCAATCCTGCGCCCGCGAACATCACTCTCCCCTCGGTACCGATCCGGCGGAGGTCGTTCACGTTCGTTTCCAGTCTTCACTTTTTATCCCCGGCTTTGGCCATTTACGTTCGAAGTTCTTCACAATTAATCTGTTTCTCCTTCTTCTTCTATTCCCTCAAGTTCATCATTGTCCTACTTAATTCTTCTCCTATAATCTATATACTACTGTATGAAGTGGTGCTTTCATTCACGGACTCAGCGTTTCTATGGCCAACAACGAGGATGATCGAACGTTGTTCGTCATAATTCGTCGTGAATGCTACCTAATCTCCGATCAAGTGTTGTATCAAGTATTTTCACAAATCGGAGACTTGGAAAGCATTCAAAGAGTAGGTTATGGGTATCAATTTTATTGGCAAATCCAATTTCAAACTCATGATTCCGCTCTTAAGGAGATTAAATCTCTCTATGAGAGGTGCATCTACGAGGGTTGTTGTCAATTAGAATTGTTCTTTTGTTCGACAGCCTCCAACGGCCAATCACCACCAAGTCAGTAGTTGTCGTTGCGCCCGTTGATTGCATCGGCTCCCACGTTAGTGACCCCCGCGACCGCGGCCGATTACCCGGCGCCCGAGGCCAATGCCCCGACACCCGCGGCCGATGCCCCAGCGCCTGCGGCCAGCCCTCCGGTGCCCGCGACCCATGCCCCCGTGCTCGCGGTGTCTGTCCCCGCGCCCGCAGTCCCGGAGTCCGCGCCCGCGGCTCCCGCCAAACCGCACCCGACGACGGCGTCGCGCCTCCGCAGTCCCGGCATCGCGCCTCTCCCACATCTGAACCGTTTGTGCGGGAAGTTGCGCGAGGCACGCTTGAAGATGCAGGCTCACCAATCAAGTACGCAAATCTTTGGATGCTAAGCCAATTGGCAACAACTTCAAAGACTCTATGGATAAATTTGTGGAACCCGAATTTTCATCTTTTGAAGGCGATATCTTCATGTTTTGGGTTAGGAGTTTTGGGGTTCAAAACCAATTTGCTTTTATGGTGTTGCATCAAGCAATGCTACATGTGCAATGGGATCCTGGCGGATTCAACTCCAAGATCCGTTTAATGAGTCTCCTCCCGATTTCCGACTTGAGGACAAGTCGATTCTCAACGGGGGAGAATTGATACACTATAATACTAGGACATTTAGGATAATCATTTATGTTTAAAGAATATTGTTATTTCCTTTTATTTAGGATTTAGTCTTATCTTTTAGTAAGATATGATTTTAACGTTATCTTTTCCGTATTAGTTAGATATGAGAGTTATTATAAATATTCTTCTATTGTTATGTTTTTAATCAATCAATCAATCAAAAAGATTTCTTTACCCTAAACTTATCTCTGGTTCTCCCTTCGCGTCTACCAATCGCGTTTATCGAGTCAATCCCACCTTGTGTGCGTCTCAACCCCTTGACCAACAAGGGTTCCGATACGAATCCATTTCGGGTCCGTATCAATTTTGGGTCTGTATCATCAGCATGTTCAATCTCTGATCGAAATCTCCCAAAGACTGTTGCATTACACTTGCTAAGGAACAAAAACCATCAATTAAGCAAAACAATTGAGCGGACAAAGAACGAACTCAAGTGACATATGGAAGTTGCTAAGAGCATTTCAATAGAATATAAACGGTGTTAGTTTTTAGGTGAGATAGGGTGCATGAAGGACTTGGTGAAAAACTTAAAGGATACCAAGATAAATAAAATTTTTTAGACATTAAAAGAAAAGAGTAAAAATTCAGGGTACTAAAGGATATTTTCCTACAATAAAAAAAAAATATATTTCTATTTTAATGATTTTAATTTATGGTCGGCCTTGGTATACATTATCATAAAAAGTAATTTTTGGCAACATGTATGCTTATTTTGTCATGAAAATTGTAAAAACTAATCACACTTGATGGATTTCAAGGCAAATAAGTATACTTATTAAAAAAAAATACTTCTTAAAAATAAAGTGTAGCAAGGCAATGTCCTAAGGATATACGAAGCAAGTTAGAATTTTTTTTCTTTGTTTTATATAGTTCATGATTGTTTTTTTTTCTTAAGATGGACAATGTCCATAAAAATTAAAACGAAAATTTTATGGTATTATCCTAAATAGTTACTCCCTCCGTCTCATTAAGTTTGTCCAATATTTCTTTTGTCCACCTTTTCAACATTCCTTTTATATCAATATTTTCTTACAATATTACACCTATCTACTCTCACCTTTACCCACATTATCCAATAAAAACTCTACCATTTTTGGTAATTTACTTTCTCTTTCTCATTTTCCACCTTTTTACTCATCACTATCACAATTTCTCTCCTCTTCTCATTGATTGCTTTTCCCTCTCTCATATTTTCTTAATACTTGTGCAATATGTCCTTTTAGACAAACAATATGGGACGAAAGGAGTAACAACTTATGAATTATTGGTTGGTTCATATATTAATTTGTGTACATGTATCATTCTTTTTTTTTCAATAAAAAAGCAGCATTATATCAATTTGAGTTATTGCTTGAATGTAAAGTTTCCATTATAATAAGGTATGTATTTTGAACCATACTTTGTTTTGACTTTATTTGTCGAACCTCGTCCACTTTTATTTGTATATCTTAAAATTAAAAATATATAAAATTTACATTATTTTTCTCATAAATACGAGCCAACCAAGGGTAACGTTGGTATTCACATGAAAATGAGCCTTATCATGAAAATTAAAAATAAATGAGGACCCTTAGATTAAAAAAATGGATGTTTATGATTAAAAAATATAAGGGCTAAATGGTAATTTTGACAAAAAATGAAAAAAATAATTTTTTTAAATTTTTTTATTTTCTTATTTTCACTTGTTTTTGCTAAAAACATGGCATTTGATTTTTTTTTTTACGTTACGTTCACATATTTTACGCATATGTTCACACTATTATAAGACATGTTCACATATTATCACCTTTTCAGTTCAGAGATTTTATAATACGTTTACATATATTACAAGTGTGTTCACATATTAGTATTATTTGTTCATGTTTTATGGTCATATGTTCATGTTCGATTAAATTATCATACAAGCGTCAAATGGCTTAAAAACATTAGGCAAAAAAATAATTTTATTATTATTGTTTTTTCGCTTATTTTTGCTAAAAACACGACGCTTGACATTTTAGTTTTTATTCACATATTTTATACACATGTTCACATTATTACAAGGGCCGTTCACATATAACCACATTTTAACTTCTGAAAATTTAGTACGTTCACATATTAGTGTTGTATGTTCATGTTTTATGACCTTATGTTCATACTCGATTTATATCATTCTAATACGTAAAAAGACTTTAAATAATAAAGTAGAAAAATTTTAAAAATTTAATTTAATTTAATTTATTTTTTTAATCGAATGACTTAGATTTATTTCTAGTATTTTGATCGGATGGTCCAGATTCATTTCTAGTTTTCATTATAAGTACCATTTTCATTTGATTCAATATCGGTATAATAAATCTTAATTTAAAATATTATGCTTGATTAGTGTATCTTCAATTCATTTCATCCATAGTGATCCATCCACCCCATAAGGTATTGTTGTATCAGTTGGTTCTTATATATACCGATTTAAAGCAATCATATAAAATAAGACACATGACTATTTGTCGGTCGCCTCGATCGACTACAGGTCGCCTCGACCGACGTGCATGTAGTCGATCGAGGTGACCGATTAGTAATTTTTTTTAAAACACACGATATTTGCAATTTCAAATAGCGTGTGGGGCCCACAATGTAGTCGGTCGAGGTGACCGAATCCATTTATTTTTTTTTAAAAAAACACGCTATATAAAACCCTCAACCCCACTCTTATGCAATACAACGCAAAGGAAGAAAAGTGGGGAAAAAGTGAACCGAGGGAAAAAAAGTGTGAAAATAAAAAGTTGGCTTGGTATAGGAAAATCTAATAGTAAAAGTCGTTCAAAAACTCCACCCGGACAATCGTCGCAAATAGATTTGAATCAAGGGGCGAACGTTGAGGATGTACAAGATAATGTTGAGCAAGAGGAGGTACGGATCCAACCAACGGATCCAAATGCGTTTGAGATTGACTTCACAAATTAGAAAGCCACACCATTTAGCGGGGGGGGGGGGGGGGGTTGATTTAGGTATGTAAATTAATAATTTACTTTTTGAACAATCAAGTTTAGTCGGATCATATATTATAATAATGCGTTAGAATTATGTTAATTTTATTTGTTACTCCCTCTGTCCCATATTCTATGGGTTTTTAGTCCAAATTCTTTGTCCCACAATGTATGGGGTTTTGAATTTATTTATGCTTGTCTTTTTTGGTAATTGTCATTCTAAGCAATTCTATCCAATAGAAATGAGAATGACATTCTTTTCAAGCAATTAAAATTTACTTTTTAAGTAAAAAGAGGGATAATTATTTGTTTTAAAGCAAAAGTAAAGTTTTTATTAATATGTGTGCACAAGGCTAAAACCCAATACATATTGGGACAGAGGGAGTAGTATTTGAATTTAATTTTATTATTCATTTACATCATTAGAATTTTCTTAATTTGATTTCATAGTATTTTTATTTAATAAGTTATTATAGATTTAATATATTATATATGATAGTGGTCACACATTATTTATGTAGAGACGCTTATGAACGATCCTCGACTATATGGAGTGGTATACATTTGAGGGTACAAACTCCCAACCACCACACGAGTTTACCGGATCACCATTTCCACCTAACCTAACTATTCCGCCCACCCAATACACAACTCCCAACTATCAGAATTCGTGGGGGTCCTCCACTTCCCAACACACTCCACACAACACCAACCTAACCCCCACTAGAAATTTGTATATTGAATTCGATAATGCTTTCACTCCCCGGACTGACATACAGACTAGGC
Source organism: Fallopia convolvulus (assembly GCA_964016875.1). Lineage (NCBI taxonomy): Eukaryota > Viridiplantae > Streptophyta > Magnoliopsida > Caryophyllales > Polygonaceae > Fallopia > Fallopia convolvulus. The sequence continues at coordinate 15,566,041 of OZ024725.1, forward strand.
CACAGGGTGATACATGGATCCAATATGCAATTTCTTTTACTCCCTTGAGTCCTTTTTTCCAAGCTGAGAATCAGGTTGGGACTTCTTATTCCCAACCTCCACCATCCCATCCTTATATCCATGTTGAGATTCATGTCGGGACTTCTTATACCCAACCTCCACCATCCCAACCTTTTTTCCAAGGTGAGACTCATGTCATGACTTCTTATTCCCAACCTCCACTAGGTCCTCCCAACACCCAATATGAATATGGTGGCGAACCAATCAATACTAGTTTGTTGGTCAATTATGACACGCATATAGCAAAGGTCATATGGGAAGATCAAACGGTAAGAACGTTTAATTAATTACCTTATATTTATGCACAAATAATTATATTGAATAATTTTGGTAATAATGTTTCAACATAGTAAACCCTTGAGAGTGCATAAGTGAGGGAACATTAAGGATTGTAACGAGTTGTTGATGACTCAGTCGGAGTGGGTCACCTGTGCTCAGCGTAGCGGATTAATGCGCCTACAACAATGGAGGTTCAAACGAACAGATGAAGCATTGATTGAGGCTTTTGTCGAAAGGTGGCATCCAGAAACAACCATTTTTCATTTTCCTTGGGGAGAAATATGAATCACCCTCCATGATGTCCACTAAATTTTGGGCCTACCGCTGAACAAGATTAAGGTTGTTGCAACGTACTCCGATGGACAATTAATGCAATTTATCAGTGATGCATACAATGTTAGTGCCCTTGAAATGAAGAGCTTAGTAAGCAGAGGCAGCAAAAACATCAAACGTTTGAAGGAGATCCTATTTAGCATGATAGAGAATGGAGGACACCCAGGGTTGATATCGTCAGGATATTTATGCGAGTTGTTGGGAAGCACCTTATTAATGGACAAGTCAGGTGATGGGGTACCCATCAGAGCGTTGCAGCTCGTGTTGAACCACGATCTCACATTGGAGTATTCATGGTGTGCCGCTACACTTGAATGGCTATTAAGGCACCTCGAAATGACGTTCCGAGCTGAAGGAGTGCAGATCGGAGGGTGCGCATATGTGTTACACGTGAGTAATGATACCCTGTTATGTTTAAATTTCTAGTCCAATTTTATTTTTATCTAACATATTCCCTATTTTGTAGAACTTCATTTGGAGGTACTTTCCAGGACTCAGCGGTCACATCAATCACGATATCACACAATTTCCAGGGGAGAATTTCATAGTAGATCGTGGTCGAAATAGGGATCCTATCCTAGTGCTCTACTATCGTCGCATCTTAGACAAGATAAAAGTTGAAGATGTAAGTAACATCAAATTTAACTAGCATTTTTATAGATTATATAACATAGAATTTAACTAGCGTTTTTATATATTCTATAACATGAGAAAGTAATGCATTTATGTGTAGGTCAATTGGATGCCATGGCGGGATTTTATCGACTTTTCCATTGGTGATCTTAGTTTGTCGAGGTATAGGGGTACCTTGACATGTCTCTACATCAAGGAGGCATATCATCCTGAGAGGTTGGCTCGTCAATATGGATGGCACCAGTCAATCCCACGCTTAGACGTTATCAAGCCAATCAGTTTCTGCCGACCAAAAAAATTAATGCTCGTGCATGTGAAGTATGATGTGCAATAATCAGATGATGATGATCGCTGGGAAGATCGGTGGAACATGTTAGTGCCTATGGGGGAAATGGCACCACACATGTACTCTATGGATGCCGAGTATGTGCAATGGCATATGAGATGCACACATCCTTTTTTATTGCGCACGTCCTCCATTGAATTGGCAAACAACCCCCCGATGGTGCAACCCGAGGTGGATAGTTATGTGGTATGTGTATGATGACACTTGGATTGATTGTCTCGTTTTACTAAAAAAACTTCGAATTGTAAAATAACAAATTTGTGTTGGTTTGATTGTGCATGACACTGACGAAAGCGCTCACAAGAGAACTAGAAGGTCATAGGAATCCTGAAGTGGCCGACGTGGCTCGCCAATTACACGCCATATGGTTTGGAGAGAGACCTCCACCACCGATGTAATATCCACGATATTCCAAGGTTTTTAAAACCGAATATAATATAATATTTATTTTAGTAAATTATTTTCTCTAAAAAGAGAAATTCTAATATATACAATAACTCTTATTTTTCTACTTAAAGGAAGATTAGTAAGTAAATTAAATTCAATAAAATCCAATAAAATAGTACAAGGGTCATGGATAAATAAAAAGGCATTAAATAAAAATAATGCCTTATAGAGAGCGAATTCTATTAAATAAAATGAATTACATTAAGGCTTTAAAATTCAATTAAAAGTCTTGTAAAAAGAATGCAAGAGCCGGGACTTGAACCCGAGACCTCTTGCAACTCTCTCCACACGCCCCACCCCCTCTTCCGCTAGACCAAGTGAACTTTCTTACTCAAAACACCCATCCTTATTATCTTATACCTAATAAACCTTCTCTTCTTCAAAAAAATAGACATCAGACATAGTCTGATGTGATTTACGTAGAAGTGAACTCCCTCCAATGCATGCTAATGGAAGCTTCTCCCACCTCCCTTTGCCTTGCAAGACCACCCTTCTTACCTCATCCTTCCATCACCACCAACTACCACACCTTTGGCCGATGCTAGAACACCTCCTCCTCCTCCATTGGTGCAACAACCATGGCTTGGAACCATAGCCTCCTCCAAATTGCCTATATAAAGGGCCTTCTATCCTCCTTGGCAACTCACACTTAAAACCATTCTTCTCCTTCTTGCTAAATTCACTCTCTATAGTTCTAAAAATTAGCCCATTCAAGCTTTAATTCTCCATTCAAAACACCACCAAAATCCCCTCTTTTCTTCCCTTGGAGACCGTCGACCACCACCTAGCCGCCAGACCACCAGCCTGCCGCCGCCGAGCCACGCCGGAGCCGCCGAGTCCTCGCCGTCCCTTCCTGGTTGCGCCGCCCCATCACCGCCAGCCTTCCTCTGCCTTCTCTTCCCTGCATTCTGTAATTACAAAAACCAGTAAAGTCCAATTCCCCTCTTTATTTAAATTGTGTTTTATAAATCAAATAAGGAATTAATTCAATAAAAATATTAGGTGGAGGATCTTGTTAGTTGGGAGAATAGAATCAAATTAAGTTACTATGATAAATCTAACTTTATCAAAAATATTTAAATTACTATTGTATTTTAAAATCATGCAAGACATGCTATTTCATATTATTAAAGGGTTTTTATATAAATATAGAACTTGAGGTGTAGTTGTTAATAATAAAAATGTTACTTTTATAAAGAAATAAAATTTATATAAGCTAAGTAATGTTGCATGTCTCTAACTATAGAGAAGTTGAAGATATGAAATCAAATACTATAATAATAATAATAAGCATATTATTTAAAGTTGCCATGTCTATACAACTGTAGACAATTGCAATGGATATAGTTTTATAAAATATGGTAGTAGTGATAAAATACTTATGACATAGTATAATAATTATTCTAAATAAATTATAGAGAATCCTTATAAAAATATTGTTACATAAATGTAGTCATGGACTATAGTTTAATATTGGTTTAAAAAAAAGGATAATGTTAATAATGGTTATAATACTAAAGTCATCCTTTAAGAAAAATATTAGTTTAATAACCTCTAAGTGTAGAGATTTATCACAAGACATAGTTCCAAATTAAGTATAAAGAATTATGACCTTATATGGATCTTAGGATATTATATAGTTATGTGGATTACTTGCATGGAAAGAAATAACTAAGATATGGAAAAGATACTATTTTGTAACCTAGGATATTATATCCATAAGTGAAGTAAGATATTTATAAGCCATGACCATATAATTATAAGCCATGATCATATATTGTATAAGCCTTTGGTATGAAAAGAAATATGAGAGTAAAATAAATAAAGACTAATTTAATTTATGTTAATTTTAGGAAGTTACTTTATAAAGAAAATAGAAAGCCCTAAGTATGGAAACTTCCAAGAAAGGAGATTACAATTATTTAATATGAATTATATAATTAAATAGGATGCTATTAAGAGAATATTATTAATAAAATATTCCTAGTGAGGAAATAATACTTTTTAAAATTCATTAAAGAACCTTTGAAAATTTAAAAATAATATTTTAATTAAGATAAGCATGTAAAAAGGTTTAAGTAGCTTTCTTAACCTTAAGTGTGAGTTCGTACATTCAAAGGAAAAGTACCAATTTGGGTAAAGTATGATATTTTATGAAATTATACTTGCTTAATTGATATTAAGAATTTAGCAAGTGAAAATAAAGGAAATTATTTTAATAATATTAAATAAGGATTTTTAAGGAATAAAAAGAATATTACAAGATCAAAATAATAATAAAGGAATATTATTATTTTAAATGATCATCTAAATTATTACCATAATAATTTAGAATTCCACTTCTCTTATATAAATATATAAGAGAGAATACAAACGTTAAGAGGTTTCGTATTTAAAGTTCGCTCGTAATTTCCGTATCGATAGGTCGGGATTCTCGCTCGTAGTCGCGCATCAAATATTTCCGTCAAGCTCGATATTAGACGCGTGTAAGCTAAGGCAAGTGGAATTTTCCCCTTGTGACCTTTTATATTCGTTTCCTTGAAATTCTCCATGTTGGGAACAACTTGTGTGCTAAGTAACGAATGAACCTAGGAAATATCGATTGTTAGATATAACGACCATTGTTAGTATAGTTCGCTATTATTATTTCATAGGACTATTTATGCTAGTGTGGTTGTGGCCTTGGTTGTTTATGGTCTCGTTCAGAGATCAACGTCAAACGAATTAGTGAGGGGCGCGGAATAGCCGACGCCTCTATATAATCTTACTAAGTCGTAATGCCTACGTGTTTGAAGTACGACTTTCGAGATCATGATCCTATCTGCTCCGTTTGTAAGGAGGGATGAGCGCACTCTAGCTAAGTGCCGGGAAAACTGGGTTTTCCCCTTGGGTGGATCAGGGCCATCTGAGCCCCCACCTCCCCTTTTAAAATCATTAACAAAATCGAAACGTTTTCATCACTATATAAGATAAGTGCCCAATGCACAATTAAAAGACATCAAAATCGGACCAATCTCAAATGATCGATCCGGCTCTCGCTCCTCTCAGGGCGCGAGAGGTTTTCAACTTGTGTGAATTAATAATGTTCCCAACATACTTTCTACTCTAAAAGAAGTCTACAATCTAGTAGTTCTTCTCTCGATTATTGAGCTATCTCTGCTCAAGATACGCTCTCTCTCGTACCTCTAAAACACCACATAAATAAACTTCATCTCAAACACAACCCGAATATTTTCCTCAATATTATCGTTGAATTCCCAAAATACCCTCGGGAAGTTCCATTCCCGCTTGCTTAGTCTCTTAGACTAATTCTGCTTTTCCGCATGTTTGTCTGGCATTCTCTCGCCCCTCGCGAATTATGTCAGAATCTAGGAACCCCGACAAGGCGTGAAGTGGAGACGAAGGAGGAACAAGGGTTTTCAAGATTTACTTATCCTTTCATTTTGATTTTAGTTTCCCTATGTTTCGAGAACAAGCTGGTTTTGTTTTTCGTTTCCGAGTAACCTTAAGTTGGAAGACAATGTAAGATTTTTTGTATAAACAAAGTCTCCTACAGGAGCACCTTGTATATTTTATGAATTATGTTTATTTCCGCAATATTATTGTTCGGTATCATTCTAAAAGCCTTGGGTGACTTTGGACGGTAAAGTTTGAGGTCACTGGCGGTAATACCCAGTGTTGTAAAATAGGGGTGTTACAATTGTGGTATCAGAGCTAAACGTTTTGTTTTTAAAACCGAGGAGTTTTAAAACCGAAAATTTTCGAAAACCGAGAACTTTTAAAACCTTAACTTTTACTTCCGCTATCTCAGAATTTCCATTTATAGAAAATTCCCTTCTATATCCTTTGAAGAAAACTTAGGAATATTAATTTTCAAATCTAGAATTTCTTAGCTAAGAAAAAGTCGTAGAATTTGAAAACTTTAAATACCATGTACTTAGTTCTAGAACTAACCCTGTTTATGAAAATTTCCTTCCTATCCTTCGAAAACTTAAGTCGTATGAACATTTCAAGTTATGGAGAACTTTAACCACTTCTTTAGAAACTTGTCATTAAAGACTCACACCTTCACACTTGGGAATTTGTTAGTAATCCCAAAACTTACTTCTTAAAATCACATCTTCAAAGAGAAAAATCTTAAGACCTTTAATAGGGCCAAGAAAATGAAAAGTATAAAATAAAACTTTGTTTTAGTAAATTTCAAAGCCTCGACTTCCTTCACTATGTCTTCATCCTATAGAAACTAAGGAGGTTCTATACTAACACCTTGTCCTTCTCTTTTTCCTTCCTCAGACACCATGGTTAACCCACGAAGAAACAACCACCTAGGAAACCAAGTCGATGAAGCCCGCTATGGAATGCAGGCTCCGAACCCATACTTTCCATACCATGATGCTCATAACGACCCCTTCCCTGAGCCCGAAGAAGAAGAACCTGGGGAGAACATGAAGATCGATCAAGGCGGGGACCCATGTGAAGAATCCGAAGAGGATCCCGAGGAGGACCCCGACCTCCCCATTAAGCTACCTGAGGACGCCCCCGCACCGGCCAAGATACCCCCATCTCCAGTGTACGAACCCGAGGACTACCCCTCGAGAGATGAAGAGATGGCACCGGGCTACGAACCGGAAGATTATGCCGACGAGGAAGATGAGGAGTTGGTGCCCGAGTACCAACAGGAGGGAATCGTACCCGAGCACGACTTTGAGAAAGGGGAAGAAGATGAAGTGGACGATGAAGAACTCGAGCTACTATGGCAAGCTCAGGCAAAATGGGACGCCATGAACCAAGAAGAGATAGAGTTCGAGGGATTCGACGAGTCGGAGGAAGAAGACTCGGATGGGGTGGTGATCAACCCAGAAACACCACCACTACCACCCCCAGCGAGTCCCAGGATGGAGTATGTTGCCCCAGCTCCCATGCCACCCATGATTCAGATCCCGAGGGTGGAAATAGTATCACCACCACGAGCACCCGAGCCAGAGGGACCTATGCCGCCGATGACACACTTTTGGTGTCATGAGGATGATGAGCTTCTCCGACGGCTCTAGCTTGGGTCCAGCGACGTTGGCCGCTCAGAGGAGATATTCCCTGGCCAACCCACCCTTTACGAGCCGGCCAGGCAGGCGCCTAGGGAGATTCAGATGGAGGGTTTCGTCTCATGGATGGAAGGAGAGTCATCCAACCGCCGGGCTCGTCTGCCCCTGATCAACCATCCCCCACCTCCCGACGTCGTACCCACCAGAGGACGTAGGGCGAATCGTGACCTGCTGCAGAGCCACCAAGAAGAATGGGTCAGAGAAACGGAGAGGGAGCACGCGGAAAGAATCCAATACAGGATATGCATCACGGAGTCACAGGCCCGAGAGAATCGCCGCCGCCAAAGGATCGAGCAGGCCAACATACTCCTCAACAACGAGACAGGGATCGTGGACGAGACTCTTTTCGAGGAAGGATTCCTCGATGCCTACACCGATCGTATCTAGTTCCTTATCCTTGCACTCTTTCTTTCCAAGAAGTGAGCTTAGACCACTTCTTTCGACTTCATTTTTGTACCTAGGAAGTCGAATCGGCTTAGTTTTTCTTTTCCGTGTTTGAATGGCTTAAGTTATAAAAGCCTTGTACTCTCTTCTATGAACCTATTAATGAAATTTCCATTTTCACTATTAAAGCTTGCGCGTTAATTCTTGTCTATAGTACTGAATTAACCAAATAAAATCAACCTAAACATTCAGATGGTCAACACAAGAGCCACCAATCGCAGTCCTAACAACGTTAGAGAAGGACATGATGAGAGCAAATCCGAGGTCAGAGGAAGACCTCGGGATAACCCACCCCCTCCACCAGCAGTTCCCTTAGCATTCAATGCGAAAACTGTGGCCGCACTACGCACCCTCGTACAACAATTGATATGAGAGGAAATTCCTGCTGCGGTCCCTAAACCCGCGGACCTCGAAACACCAGAGGAAGTGCCAGAGGAAGTTCATGAGAAAGCAGCCCAAGTAGTAGAAGTCACCCCCGAGAAACAAACAAGAATCAGCTTCACCGAGGGGATTAAGGCTTTCAACGCCATGAAGCCTGACTCGTACGACGGTAGGGGAGATCCGTCGGGGGTGCAGTATTGGTTCTCCCACATAGAAAGACTTCTAAGGAATATACCTTGTTCGGAAACCGATAAGGTACACATGGTTGCTTTGAAACTGAAAGATGAAGCGGGCGAGTAGTGGGAGAGCTCTAGTCTGTCCAAACGCCCTGATCTAAGCTGGGCCTTGTTCAAGGACAAGATGATGCACCGTTTCTTTTCTGAGTCCATGAGAGAGGAGAAGCTGGACGAACTCCACTCCCCAAAGCTGCATGTGTTAAGTGCACTGGAAAGAGCAAAGAAGTTCAACCACCTCCTGCAATACGCTAAGGATGAGATCACTACTGAGCAGAAGAAGATCAAGCGTTTCCACCGTTGGATGAGCGACCACATCAAACCCTGGATGGCAAATCGCTCCTTCAAAACTTTGGAAGAATATGTGGACCATGCACACGGGTGGAGACAACCCTTAAGGTCCCCGAGCACAAAAAATTCGGTGGAGGAAAGCCTCACCACCCCAGTCACAGTGGGTTCAAGAGGCTGGCATCTCCGCAAGGATCTTAGTGGTCCAAGAAGAGCAAGCACAAGGCCTCGTCAGCTGGATCAAGACCTGCCCCTAGCTCCGACTCAAAGAGGAGTCCGATTGTTTGTCACAACTGTGCAGAGCCCGGACACCTCAATCAGATCTGTCCCAAACCCCTCAAGAAATGCTTCAACTGTAACAAGGAAGGTCATCTTCGACAATTCTGCAGGCAACTCAGTGAATTATTTCACATAGTGAATATAAACCATAATCAATTATTTCACACTGAGTCAAACATTTAGTCCATGTACATATACATACATAATATACATATGTCATATAGAAATTTACTATGCAAATGCAAATGCTGATGTATCCGATTTATTATTTTATGAATTGTTCAAGCCTGAATCTGCCCCGGGTTTACTGTATATGGACTCTTATGGTCCCTTTAGCAAACAAAACCGAAGATCTCCTGAATATTGGATCTTATGGCCCCTTTAAGAAAGAAATCCGAAGATCTCCTCATTGACCCGTAGGTCCTGTATGATCCGTAGATCATGTATGACCCGTAGGTCGCTTTAACAAAGAAATCCGACAGTCACAGGTCCTTTTAATCTCATTGCAATATGCTATGCAATCAAGTGCATTCTGTAATCATATATCATATGCCATCTGCTATCATATTTTTTGTACAAACAACTTTGGAAATTTCAGAGCTATCATATAAAAACATATATTCATATAATCCATATACCACATATATCCATATAGCTCATATAGGACATATATCCATAAAGCACATATAGCACATAGGGTTGAATCTCCGGTCTATACTCACCTGTTCAAGACAGATACTATATTACTTCCTCTTGTCTTTGACCACGATCTATGACTTGTGCTCCTATATATAACCAAATGCAAAAACAACCTATTTACTCTTACAAACTTTAACCCCAAATGCAATGAAATGCCAGAATGCATAACAACTTCTTGTGCATCTTTCCAAATCCCTTAAAACTTGACAACAATAAACGATATATATATAGAAGAACATTTTTCTAGTTCAAACCTTTATGAAAAACTCGATCAAAGGGCTCCCTAATATCATTACAAGGAAAACCCTAAAATTACTCTGAAATCTTTTTCCGAATATAAATCCGATATCGAAAACACCCTTTGAAAACTATAGATCAACTGATTTCTCAATCAAAAACCACTGTAGATCTAGATTTGGAAAAATTAGAAAAATCCAGATAAACCATTAACTAATTAAAAACTTACCGAATCACGCTTGTACTTCAGGATTAAAACCCAATAGAAGAGATCTTGGACCAAATCCATCAAATAATAAAAAAAAACACCAATTTCTTTCTTAAATTCTCAAACCTCTCTCTGCAATTTTTTTCCATATGTATCTTTAACTTCCTATGAGAATGATCCTCATTTCAATATAAATACAAATCCAATGCCGGCTAGCAAAATCGGTCAACTTTTTGGCAAATTACATTTTCACCATCAAATCTTTTTTACTACAAACTTTACCCTGAAATAATTAATAATTAACTTTTATATAAACACTATTTAAAATATAATAAACTTAATTCGAAAATAAATATTACTTTTAAAAACTCACTATATATCATACCAATATGCTATGCATATGCTATTAATATGCTGTGAATGCAAAATGACGTATGCACTTTGGTCGGTGATGTTACAATAATTGACATAGTATTGATTAGACTCTAAGAAATGAATCGCAAATTCGCTTACCCCTCTTCCGTTCATCTCCTTTTTAAACACTTCGTATCGAAAATCATACAACTGCTTCATTGATGTGGTCATATCTGGATATTTTTCCCTTAGGAATGTCATGGATTGCCTAGGTTCTATATCTTCCAAAACCATATTTCTTGCGTCAATCCGTTGAGCCTCAGTTAGTCGGTCTGCAAACGGATAACCCTCCAGTCTGGTGGAAAGCTCATGATTGTGGTTACCACATTCCACCCTTAAGTGCTATTTCCTGGTCTTTCTATCCCTCCAACCTATCAACTCGAACGGGCAACAATTATTTCTAGTACAAGGACGAGGTTTAAGCTCATCAGCGACCCCTAAATTCTTAACCATTTTACGCGGAATGCCCTTTTTTTCCAATTTGTACTCACCGCCTAATACACATCCCAAACCGATCTTTACCAGCCATGAGTTTTTGGTGGTGAGTACAATGTTTAACCCCCTCTCTATCTCACGGGCCACTTTATCATAGGTTCTCGTTCCTCCCACTCACAATTATTTGCAAAATAAATAGAAAAATCTGGAAACTGACAATAATAATAAAAAACTAATTAGAATATTTTTATCTTAATTTCTAAACTTAATAAAATGACATTTACATACCTGTTTTGATTCTAGATTATAAACGACACCGTAATTGTGCTCATTTGAAACCTCATCTCCTCCATCGTCATCATCAACATACTCCTCGTTTTATTCAAATGGAGCTGGTGGTTTTGACCCTCCCACCATCAACGACTACGTAAAATTACGAAATATTTAGGAAACAATATCGAATTGTATGAATTTAACGGAAAAAACTTAATAAATTGCTTAAAAATAAGTAATTAAATTACATTAAATTTTGCAATCAACCAATTCACCATTTTGATAAAATTTTGAAAGTGAATTTTTTAGAGAAGAATGAAATGGACTTTTGGATGTGAAAATGTGTTTGGGGGTATGGATTTATATAGAGAACGAAATCCACCCGTTTGGAAATAATTTCAACAGGTGGATAGTCGGTCACCTCGACCGACTACATGGTCCTTTCGAGGCCCCAACACGTTGGTCGAGGTGACCGACTAGGGCGCTCGTTACCCCTAACATGGGTGCATCGATCAGGAATTAAAGATAATAAATATCACGAAGTTTTATGAATTATTATCTAAATAATTTATGTGAAATAAACATAATTGAAAATAATGAAAGCCATCAGGAAAAAAATAAAAGGAAAAAACATTCGGGAATTAGTTATATTCCTGAGAATAATGACGTAGGAAATAACAAATGATCAATGTAGCTTTACAACGAGAAGCTTTTTTGCTACTAAAAATGAAAAGTTACCATATTTTCTTAATGCAATTTAAGAAGATAATATATGAGAACTAAATAGACTTTGTACAACATGCACACTATTTAACCGATACATATTAGTTTGGATAAGATCTTTGAGAAACTGTTTATTTAAATAGATTAGGATATTCTATCAGTTTTATAGAGAATTATGGATGGAAAATTTTCTATTAATGACATAGAGATTAGGTATAAGGAATCATCTATAAATAAGGTTAAGATTCTAGGGTTGAAAGTACGCATCGACGAGAGAAAAAGATGCATCAAAGCTTTAAAAGAAAAATACGACTTTGATTTGGCTTTAGGTATGGCGGGAAAAGTCTTGAGTGAAAAAGATAAAATCATTAACTTTGATTTTCAAAAAAAAAGAAAGAGTATATATTAATACATACTATTCATCTAAGTAGCAAGTGATGATGCACGAATAAAACCGCGCGGTAGCAAACCTTCATTACAGAATAGTGATATTGAAGCATTCTACGTGTCCCGCGTGCCAGAAAGCTTCCGAAAGATCCAAAAAAGCATCCCCGAAGAGATTCCCAACCCCTATAAAAAACACATATAGGAAACGTCGACATTGCACGTAAGAGATAAATCATAGATGCATGCCCCATATCAAAAGAAGGACAAGTGAAAACAACGCAATCATTTGACAAGGTGACCATAGCTATGGCACGATGGCCTATCCCACATTGGAAGATACGAAAACTGGGAAACCACATCACCAACCAATCAAAGTTTGTCGATGTACACACCATTAGAAGCCACCTCTTTATCAACCAATTGAACATAAGCAACTCACTCGTCCCGTGATGCGACCCCCATCATGGATGCTAGCCAGGAGGACGACGCCTTCACACTTCGCTTGGATGACCCCGTCACTCGTGCCAGGACTTGAGCAATCCAGGCCGCGACACAATCACTTGTGGCGCGCCTTACCGCAAGGCACGGAGCGCCCCTCGCCTCGCCGACGCACACTGCCTTGTGCGTCCTCGGCGTTAAGGAACCTCAACTCAAGCCAACAATGCCAACCTCCAACACCTTGGCACTTTCGGACTCGAGCCTAGCACAGTGCCATGGATCGCAACTTGAGGTTTTCCTGACCCGCGCACCAGCGCCCGTGCCAGCGTCTTCGCCAGCGCCCGTGCCAGCGCCGTGACACTCGCCAGCCTCGTCAGCGCCGTGTCCTAGTCTCGCCAACGCCGTGCCAGCCTTGTCGCGATACTTCGAGCACGGTCACGAACGACCTATCATTTTTATAGTATTTTTGCATTGTTTTCCACTTTCGAACATTACTATTAAGGTTTTTACATAATAAGTAAGGGTTTATTGGGGCTTGCGCCGATGGACCCCCGTTAAGCGCCGCTGGGCCTAGTCTACGCACTAGCCCTAGGCGCGCCGCAACTTTTAGGGTTTCTTTCTAGCTTTTCCTTTGTGCCACCTCTATATAAGGTGGTTTAGGTTGTTAGTTTTATTCAGCGCACACTTTGGGATTAATATAGTCGAGGTTTTCTCCTAGTTTTTCCCTAGTGCCATTGACCACCATTGCTATTTCGTTCAAAGCTCTCGTGTTTTCATTGTTCAACATTGTTCGTGCCACATTTTCGAATCATTCAAGCCTTCCACTTCGTTTGTTCGAGACATAATACTCAAACACCAATCGATCCGTCGCATCCCATACGAGGGACACATCAACTGGCATCAGAGCCAAGGTTTGAGTAAGTCTCGTTTAACCCTCTTTCGTTCATTCACACACGATCATTCCGCTACATCTAACCCTAGATTTCATCCTCCACTTCGTAAACTTCCATCTAGGGCCCCAAATTTTTTTCTTGCACTCGTAAATTGATAAAAAAAAAAAAAACACATCAACCGTGATCATAACTCGATCGATCTATTGATTTTGGTGAAGATTTCGCTTTGTCTTGCTAGTTGCATGAACATAGGATTTGTTTTGCCAATTTCTCTTGTGCTTTTTTCGAGTATAATTGCGTGTTGATTTCACTTATTATCTCGTCTACCGATTCTAGAAGAGAAAGCCTAGTCTCGTTGTTGCCTTGCATTGAAAAAAAACAAAAGTACTTCGACTATCATAGCCAAAAAAGGTAAGGTAGTCGATTCTGTTTTAAAAAAAATTCTTTTGGAGATCACAAGCCAAAATAAGGCAAGATCTACCAATTCGGCAACCCTAATTGACCGCATACTCTTGCATTGTTTATTTTGGTTACGACATCTTCTTGTCTTGCGTGCTTACATTGTGATTTTTGTAGCCATATTGACAGATCGAGTTGAGTGACCTTAGCCTAGCCAATTCTTGTTCGTGTGGTTTGAACTAAAGGGTCGGCTTGACTTAAGCGAACCGTAAACTCGTTTTCTTTTGCTTGTGAACTTCTTATTGTGATGACTGGTGTTACAATAGGTACCGTTTCGGACTCGGGTGATGGTGGTAACAACGACAACAACAACAATAATAACCCCGAGTTGCCGAATCCAAATCAGAAATTTTCCCCAGAAGCTTTGGCACGCATCTAAGAGCTCGAGAGGCAGTTAACCGAAATCAAAGCCCAATCAAAGCACACCGTGCCAGGGGCTCATGTCCTACACTCGGAGATCCACACTAACCCGGGGGTGTCCACAAAAGACGTAGCCAGGGCTCGGGCCAAAGGGAAGCAACATGCTCAGCCTTCGTCTCAATTCGGTACAATGAATCGGATGGAGTCAATTAAAGAAAGTCGTCACTATGATAAGCACGATGGTGGTCCCCGGACCGCGGATCACTATGAAATGGCGCGAGATTATCGGGACACACAAGTGTATGACGTATATTCCGGTGAGGAGTATGACTCCGAGGAGTATAGACGCCAACACACGAGTGGGGATCCCAATAAAAAGAACAAAAAAAAGAAGTCGTCGGCGTATGTTTACGAAACCCCAAAGCGGAAACACGGGGCCAAGTACTATGACGCCGACGCATACAGAGTTGAGGATGACCTCGAGCATCAAAGTGCTTGGAGTATGTTCTCGGATTTTGAGAATGACTATGAAGAGTTTAGTGATTATTCTAACGAGTCTTCTTTTGAGCATCCCAATGTGCAGGATCCCGAAGAATTAGACAATCGGCCTTCGGATTGGATCCCACCGCCGCGCCTAGCCAAGAACCGCAAGGAATATGACCGAGTCTATGGCTCGGGACGTAAGCATGGCTCCAAAGGACGGTGCGACAGGGACCGCGATGCTCGGCGTCCTCGAAGACCCAATGACGGTGATGACCCTGACGATGGGGACGGCGATCCGCATCGAGGCCCGCCTCGGCACCGGCACGATTGCCGCGCACGCTCGCCTCGGCACCGCAGCCCTCGGCGCGACAACGATCGTCGAGACGCTCGTGATCCACGCCAAAACCGCCGAGACATCAAGGTAAAATTCGAACCTTTTTACGGTACTTATGATCCTGATGCGTTTATCGAGTGGTTGCAAGGCACGGAGCACACGCTCCGACATTTAGGGTATGAAGATGACGAGAAAGTGGAAGTTGTGACTTTGCACTTCCATGGTGCCGCTCGGACATGGTGGAACCGATTCGAGTCCGAAAGGATTCGACAAGGCAAGCCCCTTATCCGAGAGTGGCATCAACTCGTTTACATTTTAAAGAAGAGGTACATTCCGACAAACTACAAACACAAGATGCATATAGAGATTATGCGCATCAAGCAGGGTTCCATGACGCTAGAGGAGTATTTTGCCAAACTTGAAGACATGTTCTTCAAGGCTGGCATGAGTGTGTCTCCCACGGTGATGAAGACGAGGTTCATCTCGGGTGCGACAATCCATTCAAGATCGCTTGGAAATTCTACCAATCAAGGATCTCAACAACTTCGTTCACACCGCAATGCAAATACATAAACAAGAAGTGCGAGCCAAGTCTGGTTGGTCGAATCAAAGGTATGTCTCTAATCCTAGTCAATCCGGTTTTTCTACTAATCGGGTTTCTCATTCCATGCCAAGTGCTACGACAGGTTCCAAGGCAAAGGCCGACACCACGCCTTCCAAAGCGCCAGCCGCGCCATGCAACACCGAGCCGAGTGTCGACCGAGCGCGAGACATGGCGTGCTACAAATGCGGAGGCCGTGTCCATATTCAAAGGAACTGACCGAATAAAAAAGGTGCTATTTACGGATCAAGGCGAGCCTTATGAGAGTCAAGATGAAGAGGAAATTGAAGCACCAAGTGATGGCACCACTGAGTTGGAGTGTGATCCATATGATGCACTTGGCGTCTCCAAACTACAACTCGTGACTCGCCGCGCCTTGAGTATGCGAGAGGCACCTAAAACCGATCAACGGGAACAACTCTTCCACACTCGTTGTTTGGTCAGAAATGTGTCCTTAAGCGTCATCATAGACTCGGGGAGTTGTGCTAATATTTTGTCCAAGAAAGTGGTGGATCACTTCAACTTGCCAACCACTCCACATCCGCAGCCATTCAAACTTATTGGATCTCCAATGACGGCGGCGATTGGGTTGACATGCAAGTTATCTTTTCCTTTTCGATTGGTGCTTATTCTGATTCCATTCTTTGTGATGTAACACCAATGGACGCCACACACGTCTTGTTGGAGCGCCCATGGCAATACGACCGTCGCGTGCTTCACGACGGGTATTTGAACACCTACATGTTCAATTACCACGGGAAGCATGTGACCCTCTTACTAATGTCGCCTAGTGAACCTCTACAAGATGAAGCCGATAGGCAAAGACAAAAGGCTAGCGACAGTGGCACCGGCGCGCCGAGCACGACGCCTTCGGCGTCTCCAACGCCAAATGCAGATTCCAGCGGCGTTTCTGATGCCAAACTGCCTCAAAACAGTTTTAAAGATGGTCAAGATGGACTGCGCCGACAGAAGCTGGAGTCGGGCCGACACGTCGTGTCTCATGGCCTCGGCAATGCGCCGAACGCCGCACAGTTCTCCAAACAAGGGCTCCAACAATTTTCTAAAGGTTCTACAAGCATTACTGTTGGCAAACCTATTAATTTGGAGTTTCCATCAGGTTTAAAGAAAAAACGCCCCGGAGAAGTGAATTTGAGCAAGGGTCCGCCGATCGACCCTCCTAGCGTCGCGCACCATGCCGTTGCAACGCGGAAATTGGGCTACCAAGAGCTCAGGGACGAGTTCACCGGTATTTAAAAAGCCATTTCAAGTCAAAATCCAGCAGCTACCACATCTTCAAAAGGCTCCCCAGAACCAGCCTTAACGAGTCATGACGCCGAGCCACCCTTTCTTGGGACGAGCCAGGATCGTCTTCACTTTGCCCGGCGTCGAGACGTTGAAAAATCTATACATGGGAGTCTTTCTTGTTTCATCCTTGTTTCTTTACTTTCTATTTCCGAATCTATGGATGATACACTTCCGTCTTGTATTGTTTCTATTTTGAAGGAATACGAAGACGTCATGCCGAATGAGCTTCCGAAGGGTTTGCCGCCAATCCGTGGGATCGAACACAAGATCGGTCTCATGCCGGGTGCATCCCTTCCTAATCGAGCAGCCTATAGGACTTCACCAAAGGAAACCGAAGAGCTACAAAGACAAGTTCAAGAGCTATTGGACAAGGGCTTTGTCCGAGAGTCTTTGAGCCCGTGCGCCGTGCCGGTGATCCTTGTGCCGAAGAAAGATGGTTTGTGGAGTATGTGCGTCGACTACCGAACCATTAACCAGATTAAGGTGAAGTACATGCATCCAATTCTGAGACTCGATGACATG
The DNA here is from genome assembly GCA_964016875.1 of Fallopia convolvulus. NCBI lineage: Eukaryota > Viridiplantae > Streptophyta > Magnoliopsida > Caryophyllales > Polygonaceae > Fallopia > Fallopia convolvulus. The sequence goes on from OZ024725.1 coordinate 15,583,634, forward strand.
CTTGATGAGCTCCACGACCGCCTTGTTTTCTAAGATTGATCTCCGGAGCGGATACCACCAAATCCGGATGCATGAAGGCAACGAGTGGAAAACCGCATTCAAAACCAATCATGGTTTGTACGAATGGCTTGTCATGCCTTTTGGCTTGACAAATGCCCATAGTACTTTTATGCGGTTGATGAATTTTGTTTTTAGACAATTTTTAGGCCGTTTTGTCGTTTTGTATTTTGACGACATTTTGGTTTTTTCTAAGGACTTAGTGTCACACGCGAGGCACCTTAGGATGGTGTTAGATTGCCTTCGCGAACATTCTTTGTTTGTAAATTTGGACAAGTGTTCGTTTTGGACGGACATGACGAACTTTCTTGGTTTCGTCGTGTCCAAGTATGGGCTAAAAGTGGATGACGACAAGATCCGCGCCATCCGAGAGTGGCCCACCCCTATGACCCCGACTATGGTTCGTTCCTTTTTAGGGCTTGTAGGGTTTTATCGGCGTTTCGTCAAGGACTTCAGTTCTATCGCCGGGCCACTCCAAAACCTCACCAAGAAGGCAACCACAATCAAGTGGATTCCACACCATGAGGCCGCTTTTCAGGCCTTAAAATCTGCTTTATGTAGCACTCCGGTCTTGCAATTGCCAGACTTCACTAAGCGCTTCGAGGTAGAGTGCGACGCCTCTGACTATGGCATAGGCGGCGTGCTCCTCCAAGAGAGGTGCCCCATTGCATATTTTAGTGAAAAACTTACGGGGGCTACTCTGAATTACCCGACGTATGACAAGGAGTTGTACGCACTTATTCAGGTTCTTAAGACATGGCATCATTACATATGGCCTAGGGAGTTCGTGATTCACACGAACCACGCCGCCTTAGAGTATCTCAAGAGTCAAACGACTCTCAATCGATGCCATGCTCGATGGGTGGAGTTTGTGGAAACTTTGCCGTATATCATCGCCCACAAAAAAGGTAAGGAGAACGCCGTGGACGACGCTCTCTCCTGCCAGTATATTCTCTTAACTCAACTTCAGGCCAATTTGCTCGGGTTCTCCTTGATTAAGGAGTTATATATGCATGATCACTTTTTCAAACCGATCATGGAGAACCTCGAGCAAAGTCGAATCCATGAGTCCTATTTTTTGGACAATGGATACCTCTACCGGGCCGACAAGCTTTGCATTCCGACTTCGTTTGTGAGGCATCTATTGCTCAAAGAAGCTCATGACGGCCGAAGCCATTTTGGCATAGCCAAAACCTTAGCAGCACTTCGTGAGCATTTTTTCTGGCCACACATGGCATCCGATGTTCACAAATATTGCCACGGTTGCGTGCCGTGCCAAACCGCTAAATCGAGGTCCCAACCTCATGGCCTATACACGCCCTTGCCCATTCCGCATACACCGTGGGAAGATCTTTCTATGAATTTTATCACGGGCCTTCCAATGACAAGGCACGGTAAAGATTCGATCTTTGTGATTGTGGACCGCTTCTCCAAAATGGCTCATTTCGTGCCATGCATAGGAAACAATAATGCGACTGAAATCGCTAACTTATTTTTTGAGCATGTCGTGAAGCTTCATGGTGTGCCTCGCACTATAAATAGTGATCGAGACACAAAATTCTGTAGCCACTTTTGGAGAACGCTATGGGGAAAGCTACGGACACAATTGCTAATTTCAACCTCATATCATCCCCAAACCGATGGTCAGACTGAGGTGACCAATCGAACCCTGGGTACCCTTCTTCGGACGGTGCTCAAACATAACCCACGCCGGTGGGAGGATCTAATACCCTTTTGTGAGTTTGCTTATGACAGGTCCAAACACTCGACTACGAAGAGGACTCCATTCGAGATCGTCTAAGGCCTCAACCCGCACTCCCCGATGGATTTAGTCCCTCGGTCCTTGAAGAGTGGAGAGCATATCGATGTGGCCAACCGCGCCGACGCCATTCGCAGATTGCACGTGAGGATAAGGACTCAATTGGAGCGCCGGGTAGCTGGCACAGCATAACAAGGGTCGCAAGCAGCTCGTGTTCAACCCCGGAGATCTCATATGGTTGCATCTTTGCAAGGACCGTTTTCCGGACTCCAGGAAGACGAAGCTTCATCAACGAGGAGACGGCCCTTTCAAAGTCTTGGAGCGGATCGGGGACAACACTTATAAGATCGACCTCCCAGGCAAGTACTCGGTGCACTCAACTTTCAACGTTGCTGAACTCTCTCCCTACATTGAGCCAACTTATGAGGAAACGGAGACGTTTCTCAATCAAGTGGGGGAGGGTGATGCGACCCACGTCATGGATGCTAGCCAGGAGGACGACGCCTTCACACATCGCTCGGATGGCCCCGTCACTCATGCCAGGACTCGAACAATCCAAGCCGCGACACAATCACTTGTGGCGCGCCTTACCGCAGGCCACGACGCACCCCTCGCCGCGCCGACGCACACAACCTTGTGCGTCCTCGGCGTCGAGGAACCTCAACTCGAGCCAATAATGCCAACCTCTAACACCTTGGCACCATCGGATTCGAGCCTAGCACCGTGCCATGGATCGCAACTTGAGGTTCTCGTGACCCGCACACCAGCGCCCGCGCCAGCGTCCTCGCCAACGCCGTGACACTCGCCAGCCTCGCCAACGCCGTTTCCTAGTCTCGCCAGCGCAGTGCCAGCCTTGTCGCGACACTTCGAGCACGGTCACAGACGACCTATCCTTTTTATAGTATTTTTGCATTGTTTTCCACTTTAGAACATTACTATTAAGGTTTTTAAATAATAAGTAAGGGTTTATTGGGCCTTGCGCCGATGGACCCCCGTTAAGCGTCGCTGGGCCTAGTCTGCGCACTAGCCCTAGGCGCGCCGCAACTTTTAGGGTTTCTTTCTAGCTTTTCCTTTGTGCCGCCTCTATATAAGGTGGTTTAGGTTGTTAGTTTTAATCAGCATACACTTTGGGATTAATATAGCCGAGGTTTTCTCCTAGTTTTTCCCTAGTGCCATTGCGCCGCCATTGCTATTTCGTTCAAAGCTCTCGTGTTTTCATTGTTCAACATTGTTCGTGCCACATTTTCGAATCATTCAAGCCTTCCACTGTGTTTGTTCGAGACACAATACTCAAACACCGATCGATCCGTCGCATCCCATACGTGGGACGCATCATCCCACATTGGAGAAATTCTAACATTAACTTTGTCCAATCTCTACAAATAGACGAAGAGGGCGAGGGTTGCAAGGGGTCGAAAAATATCTCTAGCTCAAGACTTTCTTGTTAACGGAGATTCGACATGTTGAACATTCGAAACGAATGCGTTGTCTTCAAAGCGAAGTTATAAAAAGACTTCAAGTCATCGAAATCACGTATAACCTGTTGTAATACTTTAAAGACGCAGGTTACTTAAATAGCGCGTCAAATAAAGGATTTTTATTTGCGCATTTGAAATAACATAAATCTCGATATTAATGATGATGTCCAAAACAGTAAAATAAAGAAGTGGGCCCGGGGTACCAAGAGCAAGTGGGCCTGGAGGGATTCCTAAGGGCAATTCAGGGACCCACATCCATACCCTTCGTTTATTTACAGCAAAACTCATACCCTCGCAGGTCTCCCAAATCCCCGGGACGAGGTCTCGACCTCGTCACCGACTCTACTAACGCACCCGCCCACCCAGACCAATCACAAGCGACCTCATTCCCGAACCAATCACAAGCGACCTCATCCCCGAACCAATCACAAGCAGCCTCGTCCCCGGATCAATCAAAAACCACTATTCCGTGCGTCCCACATCGGACCTTGGCCTAAACTCGGCTCCCCAATTCTCTATAAATAGAGGAGAACCTCGTAGGAAGAAGGGGTCGAAAAACCACTTGAACTCAAGAACTCTCTTGCTTGTTGAAGATCGACGTGATAGAAACATCGTCAAAAGACCTCGCTACAGACAGGAGAAGTCCACAAAAAGACTCCAAGTCATAGAAAGACCTCGCTCACACTAAAGACCTCGCTACAAAATCTCACAAAGCTCTCTACACCACATACCCAAATCTACCTCGCCCTACAGTCAACCTCTCAACATTTAGGTTTGATCTCGGAACCTCGTAGGAGGTCTAGGTGTAATTCTCAAAGTTGTTCATCAGCCTCGTAGGTTTGTAACCTCGTTATTTGGGAGAAAATCATAAATAAAGGAGCAAGTGTTTGCACTCAAATATAATAATCTTGTTCCTTGTCTCGTAGCGTGGCCGTTATTTCGTGTTTCATCAATTAGCACTCGTTTATTTCGGATTTCATCTGTAATAGCCGCAATTTCCGTTAAAGGAATAAAAATTTATTTTCATAATATTTAATTGTTTAATAAATAAAATAACCTTATAAAATGGCCTTTTTACTTCAAAATTTTATTTTTCTAAAATAAATAAATTATAACATTATTATGAAATATTTATTCGTGCGGGGAGGCGTGACACAGAGTTGTCCGAAACGGCGGCAAGCGCGACACGCCCTTTGGCAAAGTCAAAATCAAAATCTGCCCGCCCATCCGTCGAGAGTGGATACAAGAATCCCTTTGTGCCTGAGATCCAGGATGCACACATGCCCAAGGGTTTCCATTGGCCGCAAATGGGGCTCTACGACGGCACGGCCGACCCCGAGGACCACAAAAAACACTACGCCGTCCAGATGAACGTCAACTCCTACAATGATGCCATTTTCTGCCGCATCTTCCCGACCACTCTGGACAATGCGGCAATGACGTGGTTCACCAGCCTTAAGGTCGAGTCGATAGCCTCGTTTTCTTAGCTATGCGAGTCCTTCGTCAGGCACTTCAACGGTTCAAGGAAGCGCAAGAAGAACATGCGCGATCTCCGCGGCATTGAGCAGGGAGAAAAGGAGAAGCTGGGTACCTTTTTTACAAGGTTCACCACCGCAGTCGCAAAGATCGCACAGATCGACGAGACGTCGGTGCGAGATATCCTCATGGGCAACCTTCGCTAGGGGGATTTTAAGTGTCGCATTTTTCTTAAGAACCCGACGACGTATGAGAGTCTGTGTTCTCGGATCACGGCGCAGGTCTACGCCGAGGACGCTGCCAGCCACAGCTCGCGATCGAGGACCGATAAGGAAATCGTGACCGAGGCTAAGGGGAAGGCTAAAGTTGCTGCACCAACCGCGAGGGATGCGTACATGATGCAAACTCACGACCGGCGCGCCGATTACAAAAGCAACAACAACAACAACAGAAGCAACAACAACAACAACAGAGGCAACAACAACAACGACAATAGGAACAACAACCTCTACGACAACCGCGGGAGTGGCGGTGGGGGTTGGAGCTCCTTCGGCGGGAGTCCATGAGGTTACAAGGGCAAAGGTGGCCCCGCCTACAACCCAAATGAAAAAAAGTGCGCCAACCCCGCGTCGGGAGCCAACCTCGTGCAGTAGGGACCAACCCAGTCTCAACCAAGCAACGCAGAGCAACACGCTCCGGCGAGGCTGTCGTGTTCCGGACAAGCCACGACGCCCGATGGATACATCAATACCATCTCGGGTGGGCCCTCGCTGACAGGATCGAGCCAGGCGGAAAGAAAGAGATACGCGAGGGCAAGTCACCATGAGCCCTCGGTATACAGCGTGACACAGACCTTACGGTCCCACGTAGGTATGGCTTTCACCTCCGAGGACTCCGAGGGACTCCATATGCCCCACTCGGACCCCCTGTTGATACACGCTCAATTGGGCTCGAAGATAGTGAAGCGGATACTTGTGGACACGGGTTCTTCCGTGGACATCATGTATTTCGGTGCTTTCGAGCAGTTAGGATTCTCCGCGACATCTTTGAAGCCCTACGCTGGGAAGCTTACCTCCTTCTCGGGAAACGAGGTTGATGTCGCTAGTCTCATAGACCTATTGATGACCCTCGGTACTGGCTCCACAACGAGAACCGAGGTGATAGAATTTACGGTGGTGCACCTACCTTTGGCCTACAACGCAATCATCATGAGAGTCTCCTTGATGAAGTTCCAGGCAGTGGTCTCCATCTACCACCTCAAAATGAAGTTCCCCACCAACGGTGGTGTCGGAGAGGTGAAGGGAAACCAAGAAGAGGGCCGCGTCTGCTACATGACCTCGGCAAAACAAAAATGCTCCGTGTTCATGGTAAAGGCCTCCGGCGAAGCAGATCTCGAGGTCCGGGATTTCACAATACCCACCCCCAAGGTAGAAAGAAGGGTGACTACTGATGTTCGCATTTTTGGTATAGTTTTTGATAGGTTTTCTTTGATTATTAGGATTAATTTTGTCTAGTTTAGGTTTAGTTTTAAGTGTTATTAGTTAGTTTTGCATAAATCTATGAAAAGGGTGGAATCTACGCTATTTTGTGTATTTTGCAGGTTTTAGCGAGGAAAGGAGCTAAATGGAGCTAAATTTGGAGCATCACAGTGAAGGACGGGAAAGTGCAAGATTTAAGAAGTCAAGGCTCAAGAAAACGAGAGGAGGTGTTGAAGAAAACAAAATCCCAGGCTCGTTAACGAGGCTGTAAAGGGTCGTTAACGAGGCCACGAAGAAGAAGATTTCGGAGTATTATTTTATTATTCACCGATCCTGAGCGGGAATTTATTTCCGTATCGGTTGAGTATCTTTTTAGAATCTTTATGGGTTATTAGAATATGTATTTTAGGGTTTAATATCTTTCTAGATTTTATTTCTATCTTTTATAGATTGTTTCTATCTTTTTAGGAAAGTTTTTATCTTTTAGCCTTTTTAGTTTTTTAGGATTTTCTAGTATAAATACCCTTCTATCTAGCATAGAAAGGAGAGGCTTAATTTTGGAGTAGAATTTTAGAGCTAGTTTTGGAGGAGATTTGGAGGAAGGCCGAAGGATCAGAAGTCGGTAACGAGGTTCGGTGACGACGGTTTCCGAGGTTCGTTGATCGAGTGTGTTCGGTGATTGTTTTGTTTTGGTTTTCTTCTGATTCTCTGTAAGACGATATTTTTGTTATTAATTAAAGTTTGAGTTTTGTTTCAATGTTTGTTTTTATTGAAGTTTTTAATTTCTTAATCATGAGTAGTGAGTAGTCTATTTTTCTAGGGTTGGGGTTAAGCCCGACATAGTTGAGCATGTTTGATGAAGTAAGATAGTGTTTTGAATGCCTTTTATTTTTATTGAGATTGTTTGTTGTGCTTAATACCGAAACGGGAGTTGAGGTAATTTGAGTTTTAACTTGATTGAAAGAGAAAGTTAGTAACTTGAAGGTTGATATTGTTTGAAAACGGAAGTTTCAAGCTTTAGATCCAAAACAAGCAATTGAGTGAGTTAGTTTATGAAAATAGATTAATTTACTTGTCAAGTCAATGAAAGTTGATGACTCTATCTATTTAAAGGCATGATCTTATCTTCTTACGAATTCTTATGCTTGGCTATGTTGTGGTGTCCCTTATCCTAGATATTTGTTTTATTGAATTATTTCTGATAAATCTTCGTTGCTGAATGCTTGCTTCGGTACCGAGTATTAATTAGAATTTTATTAGGTCGTTAATTGGTATTTTTGTGTTCGGTGATTCGGTAACGATCCTGACAAGGTCGTTAACGAGGCATCTCGTGAGTGATTGTGTTTGATTTTATTTGATTTTTATTAGATTGATAGACAAACAACCTTGCTTCCTGTGGAACGATCCTGACTCCACTGTACTCAGCGGGGTCTTGACTTACAAATTTATTTGTTGGCCGAGAAACCCTATCAACAAATTGGCGCCGTTGCCGGGGAAGCAACGAGTTGTTAGTTTATCTTTGGGATCGGGACTAGCCCGACCCCGTTTTTGTTTTTAATTTTTGTTTTCTTTGTTTGTTTTCTCAGTGTATGCCGGTAGGACGAAGAAGGCTTCAGTTTGATAGCTCCAGTTATTACTCAGAACCCGAACGTTCCCTGCACCGACGACTCCGAGAAAACCGAGCCATGGCCACAGCTGAAGAGATGGCTCGAGAGTTAGAGATCCTCCGGACCCAGATGGAGGCATTAAAAGCCGAGAAGGACGGCGTTGATGCAGACAAGGCTCGACTGCAAGAAGAGCTAAACGCCTATCCAAGGAATGCCAAGCAATACATGCATCCGGAACTGAGGGTGCCAGAATCTCCTATTGTGCTTCCTGCGATAGAGAAACCTTTTGAGATCAAGTCTCAATTTATATCCTTGAATAAACGGGCTCAGTTTGAAGGGAAACCTGCAGAGTGCCCTATGGAGCATATTAGAAATTTTCTTGATTTATGTGACACCATAGCTGCTGAAGGTGTCTCGCTAGAATATGTTCTGTTAAAAGCTTTTAGATGGTCACTTACTGGAAAGGCCCTGAACTGGTTAGAGAGCCTACCTTCTAAGTCTATCAGGACTTGGAAAGCTTTGTATGATCAATTTCTTACAAAGTTTTTCCCTCCTGCTAAGACAACGGAGTTAAGGAAACGTATCACCTCTTATCACCAGTTGCCTAATAAGCATTTGTTGAAACATGGGAAAGATTTAAAGAGATACTTAGACAATGCCCTACTCATGGGCAACCTTTATATGTATTGCAAGAAATCTTTTTCCAGGGTATCAACGCGGAGACCAAGAACCGCATCAACACGCATACTGTGTGCGGTTTTATAGAGATGAACCCGACAGAGGCGTGGGAACTGTTGGACAAGCTGGCAAATTACGATGCTATGTACGGAACCCAGCAGGCTCCACAAACTCAAAAACGTCTCTATGTGCCCAATCGAGATGAAGTTGACCCCGATGTTAAAAATCAATTCTTACAAGATGAGGTCAACCGTTTGAGGAAACAGGTAAGTTTTCTGAAATCCTCTCAATCATGTCAAGAATGTGGTTCTTCTGCGCATAGTACTTCTGCTTGCACTAACATTGAGCAGGTTAGAACCGCTGAGACAATAGCTGAGATGAATTACATGAGAGGACCCTACATGAACCAGCCTAATTATAATGACAGGTCGAACAACTATCAATCATGGGGCAATCAGAATACAAATCATAATTACACAGGGCCCCCGCAAGATAGACGACCTGCACCATATCGACCTCCAGGCCATCAGGAGACACCATCATGGGTTCAGGAGATTAAAGAGAGCATCAACGGATTGGATAAAAGATGGGGAGAGTTCGATATTTGGAAGAGGAGTGTTGATTCCCAACTAGGAGACCTTGCTGCACGGATCCCAAGACCACAAGGGCAACTCCCGGGTCGTCCCGAAGAGAACCCTAGAGGCCAAATAGCAGCGGTACACCTTAGAAGCGGGAAGACACTACCGGAGAGAGTTCAAGCTGAAGAAAAGGAGGAACAAGATCTTGCCAGCCAGCTCGTTAACGAGCCAGCGAGAGCTAGTACCGAACCTACAAGCCAGGATGACGAGGCTCCGAGGATTCCTGACGAGCCCAGCCCAGGTAAGTTTTCTAAACCGAGCCCTCCTCTCAATCCCAGGGTAGTTAACGACCCCACCAGGGTCGGTAACGACCCGCCGAGGACACCGAACGACCCCAGTGTCGACCCGGTACTCTCACCTCTCGAGCCTAACTTGGTTCCGAGAATGGTGAAAACTCTTCCATTTCCAACTAAGAAATCTATGGACTCTACTGAGAGTAAGTTCAAGCGTTTTGTTAAGATTCTTCAGGGCATTAATATTTCCATCCCATTCGCTGAGGCCCTAAGCGAAATGCCGGCTTACACAAAATTCTTGAAAGATATTCTTAGCAGGAAAAGATCTATTACAGAGCTGCATGATGAGGTCAGATCCATAGCTCTTCCAGAAAAGCTTGGAGATCCTGGGAGGTTTGCAATCACAATCGGCATAGGCAACCACAAGTTCAAGGCTTTATGCGATCTTGGTGCCAGTGCTAGTCTTGTTCCACTCTCAATCTGGTCTAGAGAAAATATGGGACCATTAGAGCCTGTCAACATGCGGCTTTATATGGCAGACGGATCTTGCATCAAACCAACAGGGCTGCTAGAAGATTTCCCAGTTCAAGTGGGTAATTTCTTTGTTCCGAATGACTTCATCGTGATGGCAATGCTCGAAGATCCAGTTGTGCCTATTATTTTGGGAAGACCATTCCTCGCCACAGCAGGAGCTATAATCGATGTTAGGAGAGGATTCCTAACTTTCAAAATTGGGGATGAGGTGACGGAATTCCGATTCAAACAATCCAGGGAGTCCGACAAAGCTGAAGTCAAGATGCTCTACGCCCACGAGGAGATCATTGAATGTGGAGACCCCATAGGAAGATCAGCATGCAATGATGAAATTTCAGGGCAAAGATGGGCAGAAATAACCACTGCAGTCTCAGTAACGAGTCCTCCAGCATCGTTACCGATTCTCCTGGCAGAAGATGCAGGCTCGTTAACGACCCACTCAGTTTCGTTAACGACCCTTGCTGAAGATGGCGAGATCTCAGCTTTCGAATGCTTTCATGAAGTGTTGAAGACGGAACCAGAAGAGCCCATTCTAATTCCTGCCGAACCGTCCCCAACACTTAAACCCTTGCCAGATTCCCTCAGGTATGAATTCCTCGGCCCAAATTCTACTCTTCCTGTCATCATTAATGCTGGATTAAAAGATGAAGAAGTAGAAAAACTCCTAAGTGTGCTTAAGATGCATAGAAAAGCCATAGGCTACTCCCTAGATGATATAACTGGCATATCCCCTTCTCTTTGCATGCATAGGATTTACATGGAGGACAATCATAAACCCACCATAGAGCATCAACGTAGATTAAATCCTAACATGAAAGATGTAGTTAAAAAGGAAATTATTAAATTACTTGATGCAGGGATCATATTTCCTATTTCGGACAGCCAATGGGTGAGTCCGGTCCATGTAGTCCCTAAGAAAGGGGGGATGACTGTGATAGAAAATGAAAAGGGAGAGCTTATTCCGACTAGAACCACCACTAGTTGGAGGATGTGCATTGATTATAGGAAGCTCAATAGCGCTACTAGAAAAGATCATTTTCCGCTTCCTTTCATAGATCAAGTTTTAGAACGCTTAACCCAGCATGATTACTTCTGTTATTTAGATGGCTATAGCGGCTTTTGGCAGATTCCCATTCATCTTGATGACCAAGAGAAAACAACCTTTACATGTCCCTATGGAACCTTTGCTTATAAAAGAATGCCATTTGGGCTTTGCAATGCCCCCGCTACTTTTCAAAGATGTATGATGGCTATTTTTTCTGATATGATAGAGGATATTGTAGAGGTTTTTATGGATGATTTTTCTGTTTATGGTTCTTCATTTGATTCTTGTCTTGCTAACCTTGCACGAGTGCTTAAACGATGTGAAGAAACCAATCTTGTACTGAATTGGGAAAAGTGTCACTTTATGGTTCAAGAGGGGATAGTACTAGGACACCTTGTCTCTAAAAGAGGGATAGAAGTAGATAAGGCGAAAATTGAGCTTATTGAAAAACTACCTCCCCCCTCTTCTGTAAAAGACATTAGGAGTTTTCTAGGGCATGCTGGCTTTTACAGGCGATTTATTCAGGATTTTTCTAAGATAGCTAAACCTTTGACTAACCTACTAATGAAAGATGTAGTGTTTCAGCTGTCTCCAGAATGTCTTGAAGCATTTTACTGGTTAAGAGCTGCCCTTGTGTCCGCCCCCATCATGCAGTCCCCAGACTGGACATTACCCTTTGAGATCATGTGCGATGCCAGTGACTATGCAGTTGGCGCAGTTTTAGGGCAACAGAAGGACAAGAAACTCCACGCCATTTACTACGCCAGTAAGACGTTGGATGAGGCGCAGAGTAAGTATACCACAACGGAGAAGGAATTCCTTGCTGTGGTATTTGCGTTTGAAAAATTTCGGTCCTATCTTGTTGGATCCAAAGTGATTGTTTATACTGACCATGAGGCCGTTAGATACCTAATGGCTAAAAAAGATGCAAAACCTAGATTGCTTCGTTGGATGCTCTTACTGCAGGAATTCGATCATGAAATAAGAGACAAGAAGGGAGCTGAAAATCTAGTGGCGGATCACTTGTCCAGGTTGCCAGTTGAGCATATCACCGAGTCCAATAATGACGTTCCGATAAATAATTCCAAACCCGACGAACACCTCCTACTGAACGAGGTTGAGCTCTACAAGACCCTCGTTACCGACCCCTTCAGGATCGTTAACGAGGTGCCGAGGCTGGAAGACACAAGTCTTCTCAATTAAAATTCACTCCCTCTCCTTCTTCAATTTCTTCTTCCTCAATATCAATCCATGCTATTAGAGGGCCAAAAGCTCCTTGGTTTGCGGATTTCGCTAACTATCTTGTAGGAGGCGTCATTCCCGAGGGCCTTACCCCACAAAAGAAGAAGAAATTTCTCCATGATGTGAAACCATACTACTGGGACGATCCCTACTTATTTAAACAAGGAAGTGATCACCTCTTTAGGCATTGTATCCCAGAAGAGGAGATTGAAAATGTGATCCGTCAATGCCACACCCTGCCAACTGGAGGTCATGCAAAAGGATTCAAGACTACTACGAAGATTCTTCAAAGTGGTCTCTATTGGCCCACCATGTTTAAAGATGTGCAGGCTTATGTGACAGCATGTGATGGATGCCAACGCTCAGGCAACATAACTTGGAGACATGAAAATCCACTAACTGGGATATTAGAAGTTGAGCTATTTGATGTATGGGGCATTGATTTCATGGGACCGTTTCCCGCCTCAGGACCCTACAAGTACATCTTAGTTGCGGTTGATTATGTTTCCAAGTGGGTGGAAGCTGTTTCTACAAGGACTAACGACGCCAAGACTGTTGCTAAATTCATCAAGACCAACATTTTCCCCAGATTCGGCGTTCCAAGAGTCCTTATCAGTGATGGTGGCTCCCATTTCATCGAGCGAAGTTTTGAAGCCCTGTTGGCTAAGTATGGGGTATCTCATCGGGTGGCAACACCCTACCATCCCCAAACAAGTGGCCAAGTTGAAGTTTCAAACAGGCAAATAAAGAGCATATTAGAGAAGACAGTTTTCCGTTCTAGAAAGGATTGGTCCTCCAAATTGGATGACGCTCAATGGGCATATAGGACAGCATACAAAACGCCTCTACGCACCACCCCCTATAATCTAGTGTATGGCAAGGCATGTCATTTACCGGTCGAAATGGAGCATAAAGCGTTATGGGCTCTCAAGGAGCTCAACATGAACCTCGACACGGCTGGAGCAAAAAGATTCATGGACTTGCAAGCATTAGAAGAATTGAGGCTGAAGGCGTATGAAAATGCTGAAATCTACAAGGAGCACACCAAAAGGTGGCATGATCGGAAATTGGTACCCAAAACTTACCACATCGGCGATAAGGTACTTCTCTTCAACTCTAGACTCCGATTATTCCCAGGAAAGCTAAGGACACGATGGAGTGGACCATTTGTGGTTCATCACATTTATCCTCACGGAGCAGTAGAGTTGACTGATAACCGAGGCGTCATTTTCAAAGTTAATGGACACCGGTTGAAGAAATTCCATGAGCAGCCTGATCCTGATGAAGAAATAAGAGTCACCATGGCTCTCACACCACAAGACTAGCAAGAGAGCTCGTCGGGCTAACGACGTTAAACATAGCGCTTACGGGAGGCAACCCGCTTTTTAGAATAGGTTTAGTTTATTTTATTTTATTTTTATTTTTCTTTTAGATTATTTCCTAGCTTTCTTTTATTTTTCTTTTTTAGTTTTAGAATAGGATAGAAATAAGATTTTTGAGCTAACAAGATTTCAGGAAAAAAAGGGGTCGAAAATTCACTCAAGAAGGCTACGGTGGCTCGTTAACGACCCACCCAGGGTCGTTAACGACCCAGTTCGGACGACCCGATTCGTCACAATACGGGACAGGTAAGTAATTCTAACCTAGTTAATTTTTCTAACCCTAGCCGCCACCCCCTCTATCCTTACCCCTCCTATAAAAACCCTTCTACCCCTCCCAAAATTCTACCACAATCTCTCCAAACATTCACTCTCAAACCCAAAACTCTCTCAAACCCCTTTCCCTTCTCTCCCACCGAGTCGGAAATCCCACGCTAACGACCACCGAAGACGCCATCGTTACCGGAGTTCGAAAGCCATTCACCGTCGACGACGAGCTCGTTAACCACCCCGATTCCGACCCTTGTCCTTTTAATTCTCGGTTCTCCGGTATGATTTCTAAACCCTTGCTTGAATTTGCATGATTGATTCTCTATAGGGTTAAATTTCATATCTCCAAACATTCGACATGTACGAGCTACTCTACGTACCGAATTGGTACGAAGTGTGGACGGGCCAGCCTTACCCATTGGAGCCAAAACCGGAGGATGAGCTCTCGCTTCGGCCATGTCACACCCGGTTTGAGCGGGACGATGTGGACGAATATGAAGAAGAAGATGAGCAAGAGGATACCGAGGTCGTAGGCAATGACACCGAGGAAGCCGACACCGAGGGCGACACTGAGGAGCTCCACTTTACAGAAGAAGACATGGAGACGGAGGAATTAGGAGGCAACATCTTCGTCAACGAGCCAACCAGGGTCGTTAACGACCATTTCCAGCCACCACCCAACACTGTTAACGAGGCAACCAGCTTCGCTAACGAGGTGCCGCAAGCTCCTGTCGACCCTCCACCAGCTCCTGTCGACCCTCATGCATATGGCTTAATGCCTTACAACCCGGTGATGTATCAAGACCATTTCCAGCCTCACTACCCACCACCTCCTCAGCCCGAGTACGCAGGATCGAGCATACCACCACCATGGGCCGAGGATCTTTCTGCACGGATGCAGCAACTTCACCTTCAGACCGATCACATTCATCGGAGGATGGATAGATGGGAAACCGTCTATTCCGCTCACATGTCGAGGGAAGATGAGAGGCAGCGTCAGAGAGAGGCGGAGGATGCTGAGCGTTGGAGGACGATGTATGACTTCATGGGGCACTTTGAGCACTATTTTCCTCCACCGAACCGTTGATCAAGCTCAAGATGAAGTTTCCTTTCCTTGTTTCCACTTTTGTAAGTTTTATGTCTTTCTTTTGCTTTTTAATTTTTTGTTTTCTTTTCTATTTCTTTTCCCTCTTCTTGTTATTTTTCTTACAGTGGGGACACTGTAATTTTAAGTATGGGGTGGGAGAAAGTAGAAAAATTATGTAGAAAAATTATGTCCTAGGTGTCTTTGTGTAGTTGTTATTTCTTTTAGAAAAAAAAAATCGAAAAAAACCAAAAAAATTGAAAAATTTGAAAAATCCAAAAAGAGTTTAGAATTGATAGATATTCCTTCTTAAAGTTCTATGATAGCAATCACTAGTTTAATCATATAATTCCTTGCAAACATGTCTTTGAAAGTATAGCCGGATTCTTAAAAATTGAAATTATTGTTTTTTAGAAGAGAATAGCATTAGATGAAATTGAGCACATATACTTTATAGCATAGATGATGCAATCCAACAAAATCTACCTTGTGAGAAATTTTTGGCCTTATAGGGAGAACATTTATAAATCCCTCTTCTTTTTTGTGTGATTTACTCTCCTTATGCATATTATCTCTTGGAATTGTGATGGTTATCTATTTCTTGAGACCCTTATAAGATTTTTAGTTCATTACTTGTGAAGATCATATGATAGAGAACTTATTTTTATGAGCCCTATTATCCCCTATCTACCTTTACATTATTCCTTCTTTTGATAACCAATTTTGGCCTGAAACCTTTTATTTTTAGCTCCACGAAAATTGTTCCCTAGCCGAGATAAGCTTGACCCTATCCGAATTAGGACTTAGATTGGAGAGGTAAAGTTTTGTGTTTTGTTGAAAAAAAAAAGAGTTTCTATTTGCTTGAATTAAAGGGTATTTGGGAAGGGTAGATTTGGAAGTCTCTTGTTATTACATGTAAGAAAAGTCTCTTGATAAAAAGATGCACAATTAAGTGTTAAAGGGAAGAAATATATACGGTGGATCGTTAACGACCCGGATATGGGTTCGTTAACGAGGCAGCGAAGAAAAAAAAAAGGGGAAGAAAAAAAAAGAAAGAAAGAAAGAAAGAGGAAAAGTTGAAGTGCATTTGTGTTTAAAAATAATATCAAGAGATTCTTTTATTTTTGGTTATGAGATTTTCTAGGATGATAATGGGTGAGTGAAAATAAAGTGTGCATAATATGAGAGTGAGTTTGGTTATCTTATATGAGAGTTTTGATGTTATGTGTGAGTTTTTAGGAGTCTTTGATTCCCGGATATTATTAGCACCACATGACCAAAATATTTCCACTCCCTATTGTTATTACCAAGCCCCATTACAACCCGGACGAATGGAAGCTTCTATGAAGTTTTTCATTGAGCCTAAGTTCTCTTGATGATTCTTTGCTTGTTTTGACAAATCTTGGGTGGAGAGTATTGGTGATATAAGTTCCAATTTCTATGAGTTTTTGTATATAGGATGAGTTGAGAGATTGAAATTATAAACCCAAACACATGAGAGTTGAGCGAAACACATTATATCCCTTGAGAGGTTGGATTGTATTATTTTATGTCTATTTAAGTGCACATATGTGTGAGGATGTTAATAGTCTTTTGCTATAATTTTCTTATGTGTAGATATTGCTTTTTGAAGATGGCTATGTCTTGATAAGCATGATTTGTTTTGGTTTTGGTTAGTATCTTGATTATTGCTTGAGGACAAGCAAGTCTAAGTATGGGGTATTTTGATGTTCGCATTTTTGGTATAGTTAGTTTATGAAAATAGATTAATTTACTTGTCAAGTCAATGAAAGTTGATGACTCTATCTATTTAAAGGCATGATCTTATCTTCTTACGAATTCTTATGCTTGGCTATGTTGTGGTGTCCCTTATCCTAGATATTTATTTTATTGAATTATTTCTGATAAATCTTCGTTGTTGAATGCTTGCTTCGGTACCGAGTATTAATTAGAATTTTATTAGGTCGTTAATTGGTATTTTTGTGTTCGGTGATTCGGTAACGATCCTGACAAGGTCGTTAACGAGGCATCTCGTGAGTGATTGTGTTTGATTTTATTTGATTTTTATTAGATTGATAGACAAACAACCTTGCTTCCTGTGGAACGATCCTGACTCCACTGTACTCAGCGGGGTCTTGACTTACAAATTTATTTGTTGGCCGAGAAACCCTATCAACAATTACCCCCTTCGAAAACAACTCCGAGAAAATCTACCCCGGGGGTTGCCTCGCCGGAGATGCAGCGACGTCACTAGAAGCCCTGCTTGCTGGATCCCGCGACGTATTCGCCTGGACTGCAAAATATCTCCGAGGTGTGCCTCGGACATTGGCCCAGCACTCCCTGAACATCGACGTCGCCATTCGCCTCGTGGTGCAACGTCGAAGAAAAATGAACGAAGAAAGAGCGACCGCCGCGAACGAAGAGGTGGCCAAGCTGCTGGCCGCAGATTTCATCCGCGAGGTCTAATATCCGAGGTGGTTGTCCAATGTCGTATTGGTCAAAAAGGCCAGCGGCAAGTGGCGGATGTGTGTAGATTTCAAGGACCTCAACAAAGCATGTCCCAAAGACAGTTACCCTCTACCCTCGATTGACGCACTCGTTGATTCAACTGCGGGGCACGAGGTGTTGAGTTTCCTCGACGATTATTCGGGATACAACCAGATCTCGATGAATCCACGTGACGAGGAGGAGACGTCCTTTATCACCCAGCGGGGAACATACTGTTACAAGGTCATGCCATTTGGCCTCAAAGACGCCGGGGCCACATTCCAACACCTCATTGATCGGGTCTTCAAAGACCACCTGGACAGGAATGTGTCGGCTTACGTCGATGACATCGTGGTACGAAGCAAGAACCCCGAGGAACACCTGGCCGATCTCGCCGAGGTCTTCACCACCCTCAGGCATGACCAGCTCAGCCTGAACTCCGAGAAATGCGTTTTCGGCGTATCATCGGGGAAGTTTTTGGGATTCATGATCAGCGAGCGCGGGATCAACGTCAACCCCGCCAAAATAGAATCAATCCTCTCGATGAGGTCTCCCAGATCTCGAACCGAGGTGCAGCGACTTAATGGCGTTGTAAATTACTTGGGGCGATTTTGATCCCGTTTAGCGGACAAATCTCTCCCTTTCTTTGCCGCCCTCAAAAAGAATGACAAGTTCGTCTGGGACGAGAGCCTCGAGACTGCCTTCTCCGAGTTAAAGATCTTCCTCACAAAGCTCCCCACCTTGTCACCTCCGCATTCGGGCGAAGACATGCAACTGTATGTAGCGGTGAGCCCCGAGACAGTCAGCGCGGTGCTGACTAGAGAAGCCATGCACCCGGTGTACTTTGTGAGTCGCGTGCTCTAGCCTGCGGAGCAGCGATACTCCCCAGCTGAGAAAATGGCGCTAGCAATAGTGACCGCCGCAAGGTGTCTACGCCCGTACTTCCATGCACATCCCATCCAGGTCCTCTCGGACCTCCCACTCCGTCAAATCCTACATCATCCCGCCCTCTCCAAGCGTAGAACGAAGTGGGCCGTCGAGCTCTCCGAGTTCGACATTAGTTATCTCCCGAGGACCGCAATGAAGGGACAGACGCTCGCCGATTTCATGGTAGAGGTCACCTTCCCCGAAACCGACACAAGCTCGGACGAGTGGAAGGTGTTCGTTGATGGCTCGCGATGTGATGCCGGTGGCGGGGCCGGCGTATTCCTCGCTGGTCCCTCAATCGAGACGGAGTATGCTCTCAACTTCGCCTTTGATGCCACCAACAACGACGCCGAATACGAAGCCATGATCGCCGGGATCGAGATGGCGTTACTTAGCGGAGCCCGCAAGATCAGGGTCTACACAGATTCCGAGTTGGTGGCACGACAACTCAACGGCCAATACGACACCAGGACAGGTTTTCTGCCCTCCTACCGAGCAAAGGTGAAGGCCTTGGTTTCATGCCTGGAGACCTTCGCGGTAAAGTCAATTCCACGAGCCTCAAACACAAAGGCGGATGCTCTCGCCAGGTTAGGCTCCGCACTTCCCCTGGATGTGGGGAACCGCGTGATGGTAGAGACAAAACTCTCACGAAGTGTTGATAGTGAGGTCTTGTCCATAAGGACCGAGGACTGGAGGTTCCCAGTGACGCGGTATATAAAAAGCGGCGTCCTCCCAGAGGACCCCGCCCTGGCTAGGAAACTAAAGATGCAAGCTGCCCGCTACTGCGTCATCGGTGACCAGCTCTACCGCTGAGGCTACGCTGAACCCAACTTAGTATGCATACCGCCCGAGACCACGGACCACGTCCTCTACGAGGCCCACGAGGGAGTTTGCGGAGGGCACCCGGGGTGGAGGTCTTTGGCACACAAGATCGTCTACTTGGGGTACTTCTGGCCCACTCTCCGACAAGATGCAAAGGCTTACGTCTAAAGATGCGTCGGATGCCAGAAACACGGGAACCTCTAACACACCCCGACGGCCCCCCTCCGCAGCATTCACAAGCTCCCCGAGGACCGCAATAAAGGGACAGACGCTCGCCGATTTCATGGTAGAGGTCACCTTCCCCGAAACCGACACAAGCTCGGACGAGTGGAAGGTGTTCGTTGATGGCTCGCGATGTGACGCCGGTGGTGGGGCTGGCGTATTCCTCGCTGGTCCCTCAATTGAGACGGAGTATGCTCTCAACTTCGCCTTTGATGCCACCAACAACGACGCCAAATACGAAGCAATGATCGCCGGGATCGAGATGGCGTTACTTAGCGGAGCCCGCAAGATCAGGGTCTACACAAATTCCGAGTTGGTTGCACGACAACTCAACGGCCAATACGACACTAGGACAGGTTTTCTGCCCTCCTACCGAGCAAAGGTGAAGGCCTTGGTTTCATGCTTGGAGACCTTCGCGGTAGAGTCAATTCCACGAGCCTCAAACACAAAGGCGGATGCTCTCGCCAAGTTAGGCTCCACACTTCCCCTGGATGTGGGGAACCGCGTGATGGTAGAGAGAAAACTCTCACGAAGTGTTGATAGTGAGGTCTTGTCCATAAGGACCAAGGACTGGAGGTTCCCAGTGACGCGGTATATACAAAGCGGCGTCCTCCCAGAGGACCCCGCCCTGGTCAGGAAACTAAAGATGCAAGCTGCCCGCTATTGCGTCATCGGTGACCAGCTCTACCGCCGAGGCTATGCTGAACCCAACTTACTATGTATACCGCCTGAGACCACGGACCACGTCCTCTACGAGGCCCACGAGGGAGTTTGTGGAGGGCACCCGGGGTGGAGGTCTTTGGCACACAAGATCGTCTACTTGGGGTACTTCTGGCCCACTCTTCGACAAGATGCAAAGGCTTACGTCCAAAGATGCGTCGGATGCCAGAAACACGGGAACCTCCAACAGACCCCGACGGCCCCCCTTCGCAGCATTCACGCACCGTGCCCATTCGCGATGTGGGGACTGGACATTTTAGGTCCTTTCCCCAAAGCAGCTGGCCAGGTGCAATACATTTTGGTCATTGTCGACTACTTCACGAAGTGGATCGAAGCGCATGCCATGGCAAAAATCACCGGGGCGAAGGTCTGCGAATTCCTGTGGAAGAACCTCGTTTTCCGTTTCGATGTCCCCATGACAATCATGACCGATCATGGCCCCCAATTCGACTGCGAAGAGACTCGGGCTTTCTGTTCTGAGCTGGGCATCGACCTCAAATTTTCCTCCGTGCCCCATCCCCAGTCCAATGGTCAGGTAGAAAACGTCAATGGTCGCATCTTGACAGACCTAAAGAAGCGCTTGGGTGTGGCACAAGGCCGCTGGGCCGAGTTACTCCCACTCGTCCTCTGGACATATCGCACGACATCGCGCCGCGCAACGGGCGAAACACCCTTCGCCCCTAACTTACGGGGCGGAGGCACTCGTTCCCGTAGAAACCTTGATCCCATCGGCAAGGGTGTACAACTTCGACGAAAAAGAAAACGAAGCCAACCTCAGGGTCGAACTGCAATTCCGGGACGAAGTCCGCGAGGTGGCAGACCTACGCTCCAGAGAATACAAGTGACTTGTCGACGTATACCACGACAAGAGGGTCAGACCTCGCCTCTTGGCGAAAGGAAACCTCGTTCTGAGACGCACCGAAGGAGGCAAATTGGACCCTAACTGGGAAGGACCCTACCTCCTCGGGGAGGAAGTCGCGCCCGGGGATTTCAAGCTCAGGGACAGCGAGGGGCGTACACTGAGCAAGACATGGAACGTCGCGCGGCTCAAAAAATATTACATGTAAATTCTCGAAACCCCGTTGTTCCTCGTAGTTTTGATGAATAAAGGATTGCAGGCTTTTCAACAAAAAAATCTCCCTCGAAAGTCCACCCCTTGCTTCCCGCTTGGGGTTGGAGAACCTCGTTTGGTCCACCCCTCGCTTCCTGCTTGGGGTTGGAGAATCTCGTTAAATCCACCCCTCTCTTCCCGCTTGGGGTTGGAGAATCTCGTTAAGTCCACCCCTTTCTTCCCGCTTGGGATTGGAGAACCTCGTTAAGTCCACCCCTTGCTTCCCGCTTGGGGTTGGAGAATCTCGTTAAATCCACCCCTCGCTTCCCGCTTGGGGTTGGAGAATCTCGTTAAGTCCACCCCTTGCTTCCCGCTTGGGGGTGGAGAACCTCGTTAAGTCCACCCCTTGCTTCCCGCTTGGGGTTGGAGAACCTCGTTTGGTCCACCCCTCGCTTCCCGCTTGGGGTTGGAGAACCTCGTTTGGTCCACCCCTCGCTTCCCGCTTGGGGTTGGAGAATCTCGTTAAATCCACCCCTCGCTTCCCGCTTGGGGTTGGAGAATCTCGTTAAGTCCACCCCTTGCTTCCCGCTTGGGGTTGGAGAACCTCGTTTGGTCCACCCCTCGCTTCCCGCTTGGGGTTGGAGAATCTCGTTAAGTCCACCCCTCGCTTCCCGCTTGGGGTTGGAGAATCTAGTTAAGTCCACCCCTCGCTTCCCGTTTGGGGTTGGAGAATCTCGTTAAATCCACCCCTCGCTTCCCGTTTGGGGTTGGAGAATCTCGTTAAGTCCACCCCTCGCTTCCCGCTTGGGGTTGGAGAACCTCGTTTTGTCCACCCCACGCTTCCCGCTTGGGGTCGGAGAATCTCGTTAAGGTCCACCCCTCGCTTCTCGCTTGGGGTTGGAGAATCTCGTTAAATCCACCCCTCGCTTCCCGCTTGGGGTTGGAGAATCTCGTTAAGTCCACCCCTTGCTTCCCGCTTGGGGTTGGAGAACCTCGTTTGGTCCACCCCTCACTTCCCACTTGGGGTCGGAGAATCTCGTTAAGGTCCACCCCTCGCTTCCCGCTTGGGGTTGGAGAATCTCGTTAAGTCCACCCCTTGCTTCCCGCTTGGGGTCGGAGAACCTTGTTCGAAAGAAAAAATCCACCCCTCGCTTCGCACTTGGGGTTGGAGAACCTCGTTAGAATCCACCCCTCGCTTCCCGCTTGGGGTGCGAAAATCTCGCGTTTAAACACAACCCGGGGCGAACGAGGTTCGTGGACTCCCTAAGAAGGCGGGGTTCGCTAACAGTTGTTTTAGGTTGGTACGAATTTCCGGAATCATGGCATAACAATTGTTTTAGGTTGGAACGAACTTCCGGAACAGCGAAACCGAATTTAGAGAAAGGCGAGGTCCGATAGAAGCTCATGACCTCAATGCGGAACTAAAACGCCCGATGTGGCCCGAGTTCCACAAAAGATGTGGCACTCGAACCATGGGGTTGGATGGATAAAGATAGACGTATGCAAGAAAGTGACATAAGGCATAAGGTAAAAAGGCCACGAGGGCCACGATGTTTGATTACAGACCCCGTAGGGCCACCCAAACAAAAAAAAAAAGATGTTTTAATTACAGACCCCGTAGGGTCACCAAGAAAAAAAACGGTTTTTACTTCTTCAGGGTTTCGGCGTCTGGACCGGTGAGGTCGACAGTTTCACTCTTGGAGGCTTCAGCGGGGGTAGCGGAGGGCTGGGACGCGGGCGCATCGATCGCGGGCTGAGGTCCCGTGGAGATCAACTCCGGGTTCCCTGTAGTGAGATCTACCTCGGGAGGCGCGGTGCTTGACACAGTCCCATCCTCGTTGAGGAAGAACTCGCATTTCCCCTCGGGGTCCTCCGATCCCAACTCCCCCATAGTTTCATCGTAATTGGGGTTGAAGAAGATAATCTGGGGATCGAGGTGCCCGTACTTGGCCACCGCCTGTTTGACGCCCATACGGACGGCCTGGTGGAACATCTTCCTCATGCTCTCCACCAGCACCGCCTTGTACTCTTCCGAGTCCACATACTTGGGACCCGCGACCTCGACCTCCTCGTTGAGCTCGACGATACGCCCTTCAAGGCGCCTGATCTCCTCTTCGGACCTCAAAACCTCCGCCTCCTTCTCCTTAAAGAACTTGTGCTCGGCGAAGAGCTTACCCCGAAGCTCCTCTACCTCACCCCGCAAGGCCTCGGCTTCATCCCTCGCTTGCTTCTCCCCCTCCTTCGCCACCGCCGCCGCTCGAGCCTCGTCCCTTGCCGAAGCCTCCGCAACCTCAACCCACTTTTTAGCCTTGGCCTCCGCGGTCTCGGAACGCTTCGTGACCTCGTCCAGTTCCTTGGCCCGCCTCTCGCATTTCTCGCCTCGGGATCGAAGCGATGCCTCAAGTTTCTCTATTCTTGCGTGGGCGAGGATGATGCGGCTTCGATTGTACTTTTCAAAAAAGTTGTGCTACAGATTTGCAAAAACGTGAGAAAAGAAATAATAGGGAAACAAGAGTAAAACGCAGGAAAATAAAAGAAGCTTACCATGGCCGAGTATCGGGCGGACTCGTCGTCAAGCGCCACGTCTGTAAGGTTGTTGGCCCACGCAACCTCCTCCTTCCATTCCCCCCTAGCCCATTCCAACGGGGCCCCCCCTGACCGGAATCGGGCAGTGAAACTTGGCAGGATGGGGACCAGCAGCCTCGATGGCTCGCCCCTCGTAGTTAAAGGCGAGGATGATGTTCCGCACGGACGTACCTGGCTGTTGGTCCTCCGCCCGAGGTTTATTTTTCCTCTCCCATGGGGGGACCCCGCGTTTTTCCTCTTATGGCCGGCTTTTTCGCCGGTTCCTCGGGAAGAATGGGACGACGTCCTCGGCGTTTCCCCTGGCGGCAAAGCCACCTCGGGTTTCTTTCCCTCTTTGGGCGGCCCCGCGACGTCCCATTGGGACGCCTTCGCGACGCTCCCCTTGGGCGGAACCCCCCGGCAGCCTTCGCGACGGGTTTAGGCTGCGTTGTGCTCGGCCTCGCCTGCGGGCTCGGCTCATTGATGCTTATCCCCTTTGGAGCCCGGGGAGTCGGGGCCTTGGAACTAGAAGTCGGGGACTGTTTCCCCTTCGACTTTGAGGTAAGAGCGTATAGAAGATCCACTGTCAGGAGAAAAAGCATAAAAAGCAAGTTAGGAAGGAGTCAAAGACAAATATAACGAGGTTTATAACCTTGTAACCCTACAAAGATAAGAAGAGTAATCAAAAAGATAATAAAATACCCTCTCCACCCTCGCGGGGAGGGATACTGAGGCTCAGCCTGGCCCGCTCAAGCCGGTCCTGAGAAAGGTATATCTCATATGGCGCCTGGTACGCTGTGGCGTATCGAGCCTTGAGTGCCTGAAACTCGGCGACCTTGTACGGGCACACACACCTCTCAAAGGTACCCGACGCCACAGGAAAATTGAGATATCTCCCGCTGACATCCCGAACCAAAAACCACTTAGGTTTCCACGTCCCGACGTTCGATTGGGTCGTGGTGATCTTGACGTTCGGCGTACTGAGATTGATAAGAGAACACCGAGGTTCCCTCCTCGCTAAAACCAACGCCGACAAATCATTGCAATTCGGTTCGTCCATGAGTTCGCGACTTCGGATCGTGTAGGCACACAGCCGCCGCCAGGCATTCGGAAACAGCTGGGCGGGACAGACGCCCATAGCCCACAGGTAATCCACGATGTGCTGGGCCAAAGGTAGCCTGAAGCCAGCTTGGAGGCTGAAGAGGTGCACGACTGCACACATCTCATAAGACGCCAAGGGACGCCCCTCCTCCTCGGGGAGTGCCAACTCGACTCCCTCGGGCCAGTGGAAGTCCTTGGCTATCCTCGCGAGGTCTTCCAACTTGAGGTCGGTGGCTATTCCCTCGGACAGATAAGCCTCGGGGGTGCTCGGGCTCATAGGGATTCGCTCTTCAAGAACAGCCGGGACGCCAGACACGGCGTCAGTAATATAGGCTTCGGGAAAACTCAGGGGCACGTAGGAGGCAGAGGCTGAGGCAATTGCCGCATCCAACCGCGCCTCAACCTCGGCGACGATCACATCGGGAGAAAAAGAGGAAGCCATTTCAACGCCGGAGTAAACACGAAGACGAGGGAAGAGTGAGTTGATCGAGGCAGCGGAGTCGCTAGAAGAAGGTTCGCTGAAAACCAATGAAGGAGAACTCGGGTTTTGGGAGTCACTAGGCTCTACACTCCCTACGGACTCGGAGACCTCCTGGTAAAAATTCTCTTGAACGGTGAAAGAAAAACCAGGCGGCGGACTCGCAGAAGCTCTCCTAGGCATGAAAGGGCGACGTCCAGGCCGCGAAAGGCTAGCACCTGGAAAAGAAACGGTCAGTAAGACACTAGGCGAGGTAACCAAAGAAAAAAGGAAGAAACCTACGAGCACGAGGTTGTAACCTCGTAAGAAAAAGCACGAGATCATGACCTCAAAAGAAAAAGCACGAGATCGTAACCTCGGAAGAAAAAGCACGAGATCGTGACCTCGGAAGAAAAAGCACGAGATCGTGACCTCGAAAGAAAAAGCACGAGATCGTGACCTCGGGAGGAAAAAAGCACGAGGTCGTAACCTCGGAGGGAGAAACTACGCGAGGTCATATAGCCGAGGTTTTCTCCTAGTTTAGTGCCATTGCGCCGCCATTGCTATTTCGTTCAAAGCTCTCGTGTTTTCATTGTTCAACATTGTTCGTGCCACATTTTTGAATCATTCAAGCCTTCCACTGTGTTTGTTCGAGACACAATACTCAAACACCGATCGATCTGTCGCATCCCATACGTGGGACGCATCATCCCGCATTGGAGAAATTCTAACATTAACTTTGTCCAATCTCTACAAATAGACGAAGAGGGCGAGGGTTGCAAGGGGTCAAAAAATATCTCTAGCTCAAGACTTTCTTGTTAACGGAGATTCGACGTGTTGAACATTCGAAACGAATGCGGTGTCTTCAAAGCGAAGTTATAAAAAAGACTTCAAGTCATCGACATCGCGGATAACCTGTTGTAATACTTTAAAGACGCAGGTTACTTAAATAGCGCGTCAAATAAAGGATTTTTATTTGCCCATTTGAAATAACATAAATCTCGATATTAGTGATGATGTCCAAAACAGTAAAATAAAGAAGTGGGCCCGGGGTACCAAGAGCAAGTGGGCCCGGAGGGATTCCCAAGGGCAATTCAGGGATCCACATCCATACCCTTCGTTTATTTAAAGCAAAACTCATACCCTCGCGAGGTCTCCCAAATCCCCGGGACGAGGTCTCGACCTCGTCACCGACTCTACTAACGCACCCGTCCACCCAGACCAATCACAAGCGACCTCATTCCCGAACCAATCACAAGCGATCTCATCCCCGAACCAATCACAAGCAGCCTCGTCCCCAGACCAATCAAAAACCCCTATTCCGTGCGCCCCACATCGGACCTTGGTCTAAACTCGGCTCCCCAATTCTCTATAAATAGAGGAGAAACTCGTAGGAAGAAGGGGTCGAAAAACCACTTGAACTCAAGAACTCTCTTGCTTGTTGAAGATCGACGTGATAGAAACATCGTCAAAAGACCTCGCTACAGACAGGAGAAGTCCACAAAAAGACTCCAAGTCATAGAAAGACCTCGCTCACACTAAAGACCTCTCTACAAAATCTCACAAAGCTCTCTACACCACGTACCCAAATCTACCTCGCCCTAGAGTCAACCTCGCAACATTTAGGTTTGATCTCGGAACCTCGTAGGAGGTCTAGGTGTAATTCTCAAAGTTGTTCATCAGCCTCGTAGGTTTGTAACCTCGTTATTTTGGAGAAAATCATAAATAAAGGAGCAAGTGTTTGCACTCAAATATAATAATATTGTTCCTTGTCTCGTAGCGTGGCCGTTATTTCGTGTTTCATCAATTAGCACTCGTTTATTTCGGATTTCATCTGTAATAGCCGCAATTCCGTTAAAGGAATAAAAATTTATTTTCATAATATTTAATTGTTTAATAAATAAAATAACTATATAAAATGGCCTTTTTACTTCAAAATTTTATTTTTCTAAAATAAATAAATTTTAACATTATTATGAAAAACTTATTCGTAGTAACGGAAATTCTTTTCGTAAAAACAGATTGTTCCGACACGCGTCTCAAACCGACTTTCAATCCGTTTTGCAATCGCGTCGGATCATTCATTAGAGATATCTAAGGAGAATTTGGTAGAGATTATACACTCATTATGGTGGATTACCTCATTAATGTCTTATTCTCCTACATTCCACTATTGAAGGGTTTTTTAAACAAATAAATCTAAATCAAGACCCCGCTGAGTATAGCGGAGTCAGGTTCGTCTACGGGAATGAGAATAGTGCTACAGATTAGTTGATAAACTACGTAGAGCAAGAGAACAAACATAGGGCTAAGGGTCGAACACGACCTTATGGGGTCGAGATCGAATCGAGATTAATGAGTTTAAATCAAATATAAAAAGCAATCCTAGGGCTAGGGCTACCACAACAACAACCATACATGCTTTCAACAAGAATTCACAACTATCATGCAATCTAGATCATAGAAAAGTCAACTGTCGCAAACAATTCAAGTTATTCAATCAACTGTCGCAAATTAAACAACTTTCTATCTATCCTTCAACCTAGGAATATCAACTTTCGCAAATAATCCTATTTAGATCTAATCAAGCAATCAACTTTACACTTTCGCCTTTAGGTTAATTGCAAGATATTGCCTCAACTTTCGCAAAGGTATTAAGAACAAGATAGATAGATATGATCTTTCAAGCATTCAAGTCATGAATTCAAGTTTAGACATGCATGATTGTGTTGGGTTTTCACCCAACCCTAGAATCTAAGAAGACTACTCACACATGGAGAAGAAAGAAGAAGACATGATCATGAAAAACAAACCGAAAAATCAAATTAAAAACAAAGAGGTCTTACAAATTTCTCCAACTTACTCCAAGTCTTCCTCTTAATCTCCCAAATAACCTCCAAACCAAAGCTAGAAAAAGAGAGAGTTTAACTAGAAGGTCTAGCCCCCTTTTATAGAGAAAAAGGAGCCCTAATTATACTAGGAAACAAGATAAAACTACTTCCTAAAATAAAAGATAGAATATCTCTTAAAAGATCTCGGAATAAGTGAATAGTCGGCGCCATGCACGACCCACTGTCCTGAAGCTTCGCTTTTGGTTTGGGTCTAGCACGACCCTGATAGGGTCGTGCACGACCCTCATAGGGTCGTTCCTAAGGGCTTGTTCGAATAACCTTGAGTAAAACATGCGTAGAAGATTCGTTACAACTCCGTTTGACTCGATTCTTTTTCCTATGTTCTTGCAACGAATTTTTGTATCTCTTTCCAAGCTCAAACTTGATCTTCAATAACTTTACTTGAGCGCTTCATCTCCATCTTCTCTTGCAATGCTCCAAACTCTTCTTCTAAGCTCCAAAACTCCTACAAAATGACACAAAAGGTGCGTAGCTTCCGAATCTCAAGGAAATACGAAAACTAAAGCAAAAAGACTCAAAAGCATAAAACTTTAGCACGAAAACCAACTTAATCTATTCTATCTAGACACTAAAAACCTACCTAAAAAGTGGACATCAAAACACCCCATACTTAGACTTGCTTGTCCTCAAGCAATAATCATGCAAAATCAAGACCAATAACACAATCTTCAAGCATAGCCTTTGTCAAAACATTTTAACCACAAGTGAAGAAGTAGACAAGTAATTTTAACGTCATCACATATGTATGAGTCTCAAGCATAGGTAATCACAATCCAACCTCACAAGGGATTTTAATGTGTTTCACTCATCTCTCATGTGTTTAGGCTATTAACATCAACTCTCAACTCAATCTTTATGCAACATCAACTTTATCATTGAGACTTATATCACCAATCTCTCTACCTAGAGAAGTCAAAACACATCAATCATCATAAGAACTTAGGCTCAATGAAATCTTCATAGAAGACTCCATTCGGCCGGGTTGTAATGGGGCTTGGTAAAGACAATAAGGCGTGTAAATATTTGGCCATGTGGTGCTAATAATATTCGGGAATCAAAGACTCCTAAGAACTCACACATTGCCAAAACTCTCATAAGATAACATATACCAAACTCTCTCAACATTATGCACACTTCTCTTATTTTCAACCTCTTTTAATATCCCAACGTAATCTTGCTTACAATTATTAAGGAAATTTGGCTCATGCACATTATTTACTTTCAACACTTTGCTTTCTTTTTCTCCCTTATGATTTTCATTTTTTTTCCATGGGAGATTCGTACCAATTTTTTTTTCTTTCTTTGTAAGTGCATTCAGGGAACCAAACTCCTTTTACATGATAAACTGCAAGATTTTTTAACTTTTCCCAACCCATAATTACCCACACTTGAACCAAATAATCTCACTCAACAAAATTATCACAACCAATACTAAGTCCTAATCCCCGGATAGGGTCAAGCTTATCTTGGCTAGGAAATAAATTTGTGGAGCTAAAAATAAAAGGCTTAAGGCTCAACTTGGCTTAAAAAAGAGGATAATGTAAAGGTAGGTAAAAGAGAGGATAAAAAGTGGTTAATGAAAAATAAGTTCTTAATCATAAATAACATGCATGAACGATCTCATAGAGGCTTCAAGAAATAGATAACTATATCAATGACAAGAGATTTATATGCATAAAGAGAGCAAATCACACAAGAAAAAGAAGAGGGACTTTTGATGTTCTCACTTTAAGGCCAAAATTCCTCACTAGGTAAAAACTTTGTTGGATTGTAACTACTTCTACTTAAGACACATATGCTCAATTTCATCACAAGTCACTTTTCACAATCAAAAGCAATTTCTCAAAGACTTAGGCTATACTATCCAAATATGCCAAAGGAATTATATGATAAGCATGAAAATTAGTTCTCATCATAGGACATCTAAGATGGAGCATTCTTCTATCCTAAAACAACAAAAGCAAATAATTTTTTTTTTCTGACATTTTTAAATTTTTTTGGATTTTTCTTGATTTTTTTTTAACAAAACAAACCAACAAGCAAACAAGCAAAGCAAACAACTAACACAAAGACTCAAGCAAACACAACATGTGAGATTTCTTCTTCCCCTACCCCATACTTAAATCATGCAATGTCCCCATGCATGAAAAATGATGTGAAAAAGTAAAGAGATAAAAGAAGAAAACTCACAAAGAACTCTTGGAAGCTTGGAAGGAGGTGGAGCTCATCATGGTGAGGGTGGAGTGGTTGAAGCTTACGACCCTGCAAAAATCCCACAAAATTCCTTTCCAAAATATATATTCTATCCTAATCTAAGGAAGGTTAGAAAAAGAACCTAATCTAAAAAGCAAAAACAAAAGAAAAATCTAGTCTAAAGACCGGGTTGCCTCCCATAAGCGCTTGTTTAACGTCATTAGCTTGACGACTTACCTTAGCTCATCAGGGCGGCTTCCATCCAGCGTTGTCGGGATCATGGGAAACCCCATACTTAAATGGAAAAGCTTCAAAGCTTCTCTCTAGGACATTCGGTCCTCTATCATCCACAAGTATGCTTGGAAGTCCTACATTAGGGTTAGAAAAATCCGAAAACCAAGGAGGCTTCGACTCTTTCACAGTATGCTCAATAGTAGGATTTGTAAAAGAAGGATGAAAGAAAGGATCATGACCAGAATCAAATAGATCAGAGCAAGGAGACTTACCTTTGTTATTTTGAGGAGGAGTCGTTACCAAGGGTATGTGGGTCGTTATCGACCCCACTGAATCAAGGAATGCCTCGGTATCGTGCCTATCACCCACATTGATGTGATTCTTCAGAGAATGGTCGGTACCGACCCACCATGGGGGGTTGGTATGCTCCTCGTTGATGCTTTTAACGACCGTGGGCTCATTCACATCAGGATTGAAACGGAACTCGACCTTCTCCTCCCCAATATCAAATGTGAGGAGCCCCTTCCTAACATCAATTCTTGCCCCTGCGGTGGCTAATGGTCTTCCAAGTATGATTGGCACCACAGGGTCCTCTGGCATGTCTAGAACAATGAAGTCGTTTGGGACAAAAAATTTGCCAACTTTAACTGGAACATCCTCAACGACTCCGGTTGCCTTTACACGAGATCCGTCCGCAATGTAAAGATTCATATTAATAGGCTCGAGTGGTCCCATGTTAGTCTTGGACCAAATTGAAAGTGGAAACAAGCTTGCACTAGCACCTAGATCACACAAAGCTTTGAAACGGTAAGCTCCAATACCAATAGTAATAGCAAACTTACTGGGATCGCCTAGCTTTTCAGGGAGCTTTATGGAATGGACCTCATTATGCAGGTCTGAGATTGATCGCTTCCTAGATAAAATCTCCTTCAAGAATTTAGTATAAGCAGGCATTTCATTCAAAGCATCAGCGAAAGGAATGGAAAGGTTTAAACCATGAAGCAACTTAAAAAAGCGCTTAAACTTACCTTCCGTCGGGTCCTTGGGCTTCTTAGAAGGGAAAGGAAGTACCTTAGATGAAGATGGAATGGAAAGAGAAGGGTTAGAAGACTTACCTGGCGAAGGGTGGTCAAGCTCGACCCTTGGAGGGTCGATCGCCTCTTCTTCCTCGTTAATAGCCTCCTCAGGAACGACCCTTGAGGGGGTCGTGCACGACCCTAAGGGGGTCTTGCATGACCCTAAGGAGGTCTTGCACGACCCTAAATGGGTCGGTCCAGAGACTTGTTCCTTCTCTTTTTGCTTGGTTGGCTCGGGTAACTCCTTGCCACTCCTTAGGTGCATGGCTCGGATTTTATCATCACTTGCTCGGCTTCTAGGATTCTCCTTGGGACGGCTCGGGAGTTGTCCATGAGGTCTAGGGATTTGAGTAGCTAGTTGTCCAAGTTGGGAATCAACATTCTTTCTCCATGATTCAAATTCTCCCAACCGTTCATGAACACCTTTCAACTCAGCTCGTACTCCATTGATCCCGGTCTGAATCTCGGCTCGGACGCCATTGATTCCGGTCTAGACATCAGCTCGGATTCCTTCTTGCAGCCCTTGCACCCATGATGGTGGCTCCTGATTGCCCGGAGGACGGTAGGGAGGTGGACGTTGCTCTTGTTGAGGGGGTTGCTTGTATTGGTCATAATTTGGATTGCCCCAAGATGGTTGAGCATTGTTCCTCCCTGCATAATTATTTTGATTCCTAAACCTCTCATATAGTTCGTCTCCTCATAAGCCTCAGCGGCTTGCACTTGCTGCAAGTTAGTGCAATTGGAAGTAGCATGGGCGGAAGACCCACATTCTTGACAAGATTGAGAAGATTGATAGTAACTTACTTGCTTTTTCAAACGGTTGATCTCATCTTGCATGAATTGGACCTTCACATCCCGATCAACCACATCAGATTGTGGTACATAAAGCTTCCTCTCTGTTGGCTTAGCTTGTTGGGTTCCGTACATGGCATCATAATTGGTTAACTTGTTCGATGCCCATGCTTCTTCAAGAGTCATCTCGATGAACCCACAATCAGTGTGAAGGTTAATGCGATCTTTGGTAGCCGCATTAATGCCTTGAAAGAAGATCTCTTTGAGAACATAGGGAGGTTGCCCATGAGTAAGGCATTGGCGTAGAAGCTCTTGGAATCGTTCCCATGTCTCCACAAGTGTCTCATTTGGAAGTTGATGGTAGGAGGTGATGCGCTTCCTAAGCTCCGTTGTTTTTGCCGGTGGAAAGAACTTGGTCATGAATAGATCATGCAAAGCCTTCCACGTTGTAATAGATCTTGGTGGCAAGCTCTCCAACCAACTCAAAGCTTTTCCTGCAAGAGACCACTTAAAAGCCTTCAAGAGAACATATTCAAGTGCGACATTGTCAGCAACAATGGTGTCGCATAAATCAATAAAGTTCTTAATATGCTCTGTAGGGCATTCAGTGGGTTTCCCCTCAAATTGAGAACGCTTGATTAAGGATATAAAGTGAGATTTAATCTCAAAAGTGCGGTCGATCTCCGAGAGCACTATCGCCGATTCTGGCACCCTCAGTTCTGGGTGAATGTATTGCTTGGCATTCCTTGGGATAGCGTTCAGTTGCGCCTGAAATCGTTGTGCAGCTGCATCTGAAGCGTCTCGTTCCACTTGCAAGCGCTGCATCTGAGTGCGAAGATCCTCCATTTGTCGACCCATAGCCTCAGCGTCGTCCATTGCTCGTTGTTCTCTCAAACGACTGTGGAAGGACCTCTCAGGTTCACTGTAGTAGTCAATCTCAAGAGTTCTCTGGGAAGAACGAGATGGCATATATTGCGAACAAAAACAAAGAAAACAAAATTAAATAAAAACAAAGGGATAAGGGCTATTCCCAAACCCCAAATATCAACTAAACTAGGCACTATTGATCACTCCCCGGCAACGGCGCCAATTTGTTGAAGGATTTCTTGAACAAATAAATTTATATCAAGACCCCGCTGAGTATAGCGGAGTCAGGTTCGTCCACGGGAATGAGAATAGTGCTACAGATTAGTTGATAAACTACGCAGAGCAAGAGAACAAACACAGGGCTAAGGGTCGAACACGACCTTATGGGGTCGAGATCGAATCGAGATTAATGAGTTTAAATCAAATATAAAAAGCAATCCTAGGGATAGGGCTACCACACCAACAACCATACATGCTTTCAACGAGAATTCACAACTATCATGCAATCTAGATCATAGAAAAGTCAACTGTCGCAAACAATTCAAGTTATTCAATCAACTGTCGCAAATTAAACAACTTTCTATCTATCCTTCAACCTAGGAATATCAACTTTCGCAAATAATCCTATTTAGATCTAATCAAGCAATCAACTTTACACTTTCGCCTT
This sequence comes from Fallopia convolvulus, assembly GCA_964016875.1. Classification (NCBI taxonomy): domain Eukaryota; kingdom Viridiplantae; phylum Streptophyta; class Magnoliopsida; order Caryophyllales; family Polygonaceae; genus Fallopia; species Fallopia convolvulus. The sequence continues at coordinate 15,617,685 of OZ024725.1, forward strand.
TAGGTTAATTGCAAGATATTGCCTCAACTTTCGCAAAGGTATTAAGAACAAGATAGATAGATATGATCTTTCAAGCATTCAAGTCATGAATTCAAGTTTAGACATGCATGATTGTGTTGGGTTTTCACCCAACCTAGAATCTAAGAAGACTACTCACACATGGAGAAGAAAGAAGAAGACATGATCATGAAAAACAAACCGAAAAATCAAATTAAAAACAAAGAGGTCTTACAAATTTCTCCAACTTACTCCAAGTCTTCCTCTTAATCTCCCAAATAACCTCCAAACCAAAGCTAGAAAAAGAGAGAGTTTAACTAGAAGGTCTAGCCCCCTTTTATAGAGAAAAAGGAGCCCTAATTATACTAGGAAACAAGGTAAAACTACTTCCTAAAATAAAAGACAGAATATCTCTTAAAAGATCTCGGAATAAGGGAATAGTCGGCGACATGCACGACCCAAAGTGGGTCGTGCACGACACCCATGGGGTCGGTCCTGAAGCTTGGCTTTTGGTTTGGGTCTAGCACGACCCTGATAGGGTCGTGCACGACCCTCATAGGGTCGTTCCTAAGGGCTTGTTCGAATAACCTTGAGTAAAACTTGCGTAGAAGATTCGTTACAACTCCGTTTGACTCGATTCTTTTTCCTATGTTCTGGCAACGAATTTTTGTATCTCTTTCACTTGATCTTCAATAACTTTACTTGAGCGCTTCATCTCCATCTTCTCTTGCAATGCTCCAAACTCTTCTTCTAAGCTCCAAAACTCCTACAAAATGACACAAAAGGTGCGTAGCTTCCGAATCTCAAGGAAATACGAAAACTAAAGCAAAAAGACTCAAAAGCATAAAACTCTAGCACGAAAACCAACTTAATCTAATCTATCTAGACACTAAACCTACCTAAAAAGCGGACATCACCACTAACATGACTTAAGTTATTATAATACTCTATGTTAGTCTTCCACCACCTTAAGGAGAGATTGCCAAATCTCTACAATCTCCACTATCCAATATTGCTCTGTTTAAAGGGGTCATGTCTTGAGAGAGAGCTCTCTTAAACACTCTCTAGCTCTCTCCTTTCTAGTCATTTCTCCCACCTAAAGTCTTTCTTGTGCCTTCCAAACATCACCACACCACCACCAGCTGCCACCAGCAACCCCGCAGCTTGTAGACGCGCGCCACCAAGCTAATCCGCCGGCCACCTCTTCCCCTTTTTCTCCTTAGAGTGATTTTCCTCCTAAGATCAAACGCTTTAAGGGTATATTTTCCTAGCCTTTTTTATTTATTCTAAATTTGTTTCACAACAACCTCAACAGCTTCCACAAATTCTTAGAAATTGAATTTTTCGGGAAGCAAGGGCATGTTTTTGGCCCAACAATTTCCCCATCTTGTTCTCTATAACGGGGAAGGAGGCAAAAATATTAAGTCTCTTCCCTAAATTTAGGGAATGTGGCAATTCTCTATAATGGAGAGAGAGAGAAGGTAAAAAAGATTTATGATTGGCTTGATTAACAAATAAATAAATTATTATACAACAATAAATGTTGCATTCTCTAAAATAGAGAAGCTGTTGGAGTTGAGCAAATATTTTTTAGAGAAAAAGGCTTTTGTTTTCCCAATTTGGAGAAAATTTGGAGAACCTTTTGGGGTTGCTCTAGCATCTTAAGCTCTTAGATGATCACAATTTTTATAAAAAAAAATCAGATTATGAAAGTTTACGAAAAAAAATGGGATATATCTTGCAGATTGTACATGCATGCAAGATTTTGTTAAAGAGGAATTTCCTACAAATTATGAGAAAGTTATACTAAAAATCCTACGCTTTTAAAGGTTGATTTTTACTTATTATATTCTGATTTTTATTTAAATTAAAAGGGCCTAAAATGTCTTCTTTTATATAGGCAAAATACATAAACGACCCCCTATACTTAGGCCAATTGGTCACTTGGCCCCTTGTACTTTAGCCCTAACCATTTGGCCCCCTATAGTTACACATTGCGACCTATTGAACCCCTATTGAGCCACTTATCACGACTTTTTTTAGGAGTATAGTGTGCGCGCGATGATGTGTTATATTATGTTGCCACAATGGCGATGACATGGATGTCATTGTGGCAACACAATATAACACATCATGTCATCGCCATGTCATACATGTCATCCATGGCATCCATGTCATCGGCATTGTGGCAATACAATATAATACATCATTGCGCGTGCACCACACTCTAAAAAAACTGGGATAAGTGGCTCAATAAGGGTTCAATAGGTCGTAATGTGCAACTATAGGGACCCAAACAGTTAGGGCTAAAGTACAGGGGGCCAAGTGACCAATTGGCCCAAGTATAGGGGGCCGTTTATGTATTCTGCCCTTTTATATAAGGATCCTTGAGTTTATAAAGACATTTTCTTTGATATCTACTTAAGATATACCCGTCATGCATAAAACCTTCATGCATGTTATTCTTGATCCTTGAAATGAATTTTTATGAGGAATTTTAATTATGTAATCTAACAAACATAAGTTAAAAGCTACTAACATGAAATTGTTCTTGCATGTCCCTTTAAAAAGGTTTTCATGAATTTAAATCTTCATGTATGTTCTATATGAGTAGGTGGTTGATTTTATATGTTGTTTTTGAAGATATATAAGTCTAATAATAAGACATGTTTAAATGAACTTTTATGTTCTTGCATGTGTTCTTAAAAGGATTTTTATTGCATAAAATTCCCTTGCATGTCTTGTTAAACCTCAGGAAAAGTTTTAAGATGAAATTTTAATTGTGAAAGTTCTTTTTTGGAATAAAAGATGATAGATTACATATTTCTTGCATGGATTTTGAAAAGGAATATTATGGATTAAATCCTAGTGCATGTTCTTTTCCTAAAAGTTTTAACACTTGAATAATTTGTTTATAAATGTAAAGAACCGAAAAATCATTTATAATAATTACTCGACACTTAAATAAATTCTATAAAGTTATGCATGTTGAGTTCATGACAATCCTAGAAATTTCCTATAAGTAAATATCATGATTTGTATAAAAATTGATTATAAGCATATTTTTCAATAAAGTAGTCTTATATAAAAATCATGCAGGCAAATCATATATATAATTTTTTTTTAATATATATATATATAGGTTTTGGTTCAAGTGAGGACCACTCTTTTGGTAAGACCTTTTGTTGGAAAGTTGTGTGTTAGAATAGAGTCAAGGAACAGTTATGGGAACTGTTCCTTGGGCAGCGGAATAACAAATAAATATGCAGGTGATAGGCACAAAGAAGATAACAATATGGGAAGTATAGGAACAAAGAATATTAAGGGAACAATTCAAGAAATTATGAGGAACAAGAACCAAAAGCATAAGATAAGTAAAGAGACACAGTTCCTTATAGAGGAACCCCACTTCAACCAACTAGTTGAATGGGTAAACCTCTACCTCCCTTGGAGGATTTTGAATGACTTACTTGTTTTATTGATTGTTCCTTAGTAACAACAGGCAAGACTCAAACTTCTCTGTTCCTACGAGTTCTACCTAAATCTAGCAACACTAATGAGTCTTCTCAACCAAGTTCCTAAGCAAACAGTTCAACTAAGACAAGTAAACCAAACCTTACACCTGGACTTGACTATCACAGTTTCCTTGCTCCTGGGAACTTCTTCCTCGCTGTGGCTGAGATCAAACACTCGCCGGCGACCACCTTCACTCTCTGTTAATGCTCCTGCCTTTTTGGATTTCTGAAGGGGTGAATTTTTCTCTTGGGCTTGTTCACTATTTATATCTAAAGAGCCTTGCTCCCCAATCCTCAACTTGGGAAATGTCAAGATTGCCCTTGTCTTGTTCCCCAAGTATGTACTTTCTCAACATGTGACTCTTGTTTGAATTTGGTCAACTCTTGAAGCTCATCAAGTCGTTGGATGAATAGGCTCAGTCTGATGCACGGACTGTTCCTCTGTTTTGTCAGGAACATGTCTCCGTATTTCTCGTTGATGTGTTTTTTTGGACTGGCTTGTGAGTTCCCTTGGATGGGAACAGTTCCTTCATTTTACACTGAGAGTTCCCTTCATTGTTCCCTTGATTGTTTCTTCTCCTGGAGCTTTTCTCTTGAGGAACTGTTCCTTGGATGGGAACAGTTCCTTCATATTACACTGATAGTTCCCTTCATTGTTCCTTTGAGTCTTTCTTCTCTTGGAGCTTTGGTCTTGGGGAGCTATTCCTTGGATGGGAGCAGTTCCTTCACATTACATTGTCGTTCCCTTCACTGTTCCTTTGAGCCTTGAACCTTCATTGTTCCCATCATGTTCCTGGATGGGAACAACTCCTCATATTGCACTGGCGTTCCCATCACTGTTCCTTTGAGCCTTAAACCTTCATTGTTCCCATCATGTTCCTGGATGGGAACAACTCCTCATATTGCACTGGTGTTCTCATCATTGTTCCTTTGAGCTTTGAAACTTCACTGTTCCCATCATGTTCCCTAGATGGAAACAGTTCCTTATATTACACTAGCGTTCCCATCACAGTTCCTTTGATCTTTGAAACTTCACTGTTCCCATCATATTCCCTAGATGGGAACATTTCCCATCATATTACACTAGTGTTCCTTCTTCTTGGTTTTTCTATCATTTTCAGTTGTCAAGGGAACAGTGTCACTGAGAGTTCCCTTTACTGTTCCTTCTATCAAGGGAACATTTTCTTTCATCGTTCCCTTGAATCTTCATTCTTTGTCTTGCTTCTCTTGGAGCCTTGAACTTCACAGTTCCCATCACTGTTCCCTCTAGTTAGATGAACAGTTCCTTTCATTGCTCCCTTGGACAATTCCTTCCCTGAAACACTTCATAGAACATATCAAATACCAAGGGTTTGTTATCATCAAAACCCAAAGGGGCAAGGGAACCTTGCCTTAACACCTTTTGCTTAAAATGAGGACTAATTTCAACCATTAGATTTACCTCATCACTTTATATTGGATGGTCAAGATTTTTTATATTTTAAAATATTTTTTATATTTATATATTTTTTTATTTTTTTTATTTTTTTTCTATTTTGTTCATTGTTTAAAAAAAGCTTTAAAATGCTAAATATGACAGTTCAATTTTTATATACAACGAGTTCATTTTTATACACTAGAAGTTCAATTTTTTATGTTAGGAGTTCAATTTTCTATATTGTATGAGTTCAATTTTTATATTCTATGAGTTCATTTTGCAATCGATGATAAGCTCAATTTTTATGTGCTTTGAGTTCATTTTCAAATAATTCGATTTTCACATAACTAAAAAACTATTTAAAAAATAAATGATTTTTTTCAAATTTTTTTGTTTATTTTTTTTAACCTTTTTAAAATGATTTTCTTATTTAAAAAAAGCATTAAAAATGTTAAATATGACAGTTCAACTTTTATATACTACGAATTCACTTTTATACACTAGAAGTTCAATATTTTATGTTAGGAGTTCAATTTTCTATATTGTATGAGTTCAATTTTTATATTATACAAGTTCATTTTTTTATCTATGATAAATTCAATTTTTATGTTCTTTGAGTTCAGTTTTGATGTAATTCAATTTTCACATAACTAAAAAAAATTGATTTTTTTTCGATTTTTTTTTCGTTTCTTAAAATTATGTTCTTTCTTTAAAAAAGCTTTAAAAATAGGAAATATGACAGTTCAATTTTTATATACTACGAGTTCATTTTTATATACTAGAAGTTCAATTTTTTATGTTCGAACTTCAATTTTCTATATTGTATGAGTTCAATTTTCATACTCTACGAGTTCATTTTTTTTATCTATGATAAGTTCAATTTTTATGTACTTTGAGTTCATTTTTTTATAAAATTCGATTTTTCACAAAAATAAAAGAGTAAAATAAAATAAAAAATAAAAAATAAAAAATAAAAATAAAAATAATAAAAATAAATAATTTTTGAAAAAATCTTGACCATTCACTACATAGTAAATGAGTAAATCCACTGGTTGAGATTAGTTCTCATTTTAAGCCTAGTTCTTACCACAAAGGGTGGTCCCCACCGGAACCATGCCATATATATAGAGTTGCATGTGGGTTGAAAAGGTTTTCATGTGAAAAATTAAAGTCTTGCATTAGTTTTCTTAAACCAAGTATTTTTAAGTTATAAAATCCTTACAAGTATCACCTACAAAATAATAATAAAAGAATTATTGTTTTTAACCTTTCCTAGCTAAATTATTAAACCAAATAATTTAGTTTAGCTAACCTTCTCTTAGAAGAGGAAAATAAGAGAAAGGTAGAACTAAAATTAAAATAAGGATTTTCATACATGATCATTCTCGTTCTTTCGGTTAAATAGGTCGAAGTTTCCGAACATCACTAAACTGTCCTATTTCCGAGTTAGTAGCATCACCGAAGGAAATTTCAAGGCAAGTGGATATTCTACTTGAACCTTTCGATAAATTCGATTCCATTAACGTGTTCAATGTTGGGAACACCTTGCTTGCTAAATAAAACGAACCTAGGAAATATCGATTGTTAGAAATAATGACCTTTGTTAGCATTATTACTATTATTATTGTTAGTAGATATAATGTTAGGCTTGTTTTGTGTGGCCTTTGTTTGTTTAAAATCTCTTTTCTAGATTCGTAATTAAATTCGTAAGTAGTGTAATAAGGGGTGCATGCTCGGCCCGAAGATATAACATACTAAGTCGTATGACACCATGCCTAACTTCCACGACTTTAAGGATCATGATCTATGTCCGCTCCTACTCGGAGGAGGGTTCTGTGTACCCTAGCTAGGTGTCGGAACTCCGTTCCATTAAGTGGATTGTCGGCCCATTCATGGCCCCCCACACTCTTAAAAATCATTAACGAATGTGAAAGTTTTGACACATAATAAAGTTAAGTGCCCATGCACATTAAAAGACATCAAAATTGGACCGGTCTTAAAAGATCGATTCGGCTCTCGGTCCGCAAGGGCGCAAGAGGTTTTCTAGAAACTTGTGTGTAATTAACGTTCCCAACATTTATTCTATTCTAAGACGTCCTACAATCTCGTAGTTCATTCTCTTAGTTTAGAGTTATCTCATCTCGAGATTTACTCATTTCCGTTCTTAATAGCTCCACATAAAGTATATACTTCTCGAAACACATATCGAATACCTCGTTAATAATTCATTACTTTACCAAACTACCTTAAGAATGTTCATTCTCGCTTGCTTAGTCTCTTAAGAGTAATTCCGTTTTTCCTCATTTCTGCCTGGCATTTATCGCCCTTCGCGCCAAATGCTAGAATCTAGGAAACCTCACCCGAAGGCATAAAAGACGAAGATCGATCAAGTGAAGGGAGGAAGGTCGGATTTAATCAAGGATGGTGTTTTGTTTAATTTCGGGTTACTCCACGTTTATGCAAAAACAATGTTGTTTAAATTCTGTTGCCTAATAACTCTTAAGCTTTATGTTTTGTTAAACTAAAACATGGTCCATGGTATGTAATGAATACTTGTAAAGTCTCATATATGAGCAACTCTTTTATATGTAATAACTTTATAATTCCGCATGTTTTATTTAACTTAATACCTTATAAAGCCTTGGGTGACTTTGGATGGTAAAATCTGAGGTCATCAATCCGAGGTCACTGGCGGTAACACCTATCGTTGCAAAATAGGGGTGTCACATCATCACTAGTGTCGTCTGTGGGAATCTCTTCACCCTATGTGAGGTTCGGAAAATAGGGCATCCTTTGTTCAAAATCTCAAAATGGCTTGTCCCAATAACTTCTTTCCGCTTCACCTGGACAACACCCCTTGATTGGACCTATGGGGCCACTCAGTCGGCTTGGCCTTACGACGTGCCTTCGAGATGTACAACGCTGTTGATGGGGTTTCTCGGCCAACAAATAAATTTGTAAGTCAAGACCCCGCTGAGTACAGTGGTGTCAGGATCGTTCCACAGGAAGCAAGGTTGTTTGTCTATCAATCTAACAAAAATCAAACAAAAACAAATAAAACACTCACGCGCTGCCTCGTTAACGACGTTGTCAGGGTCGTTAACGAACCACCGAACACAAAATACCAAACTAACGACCTAATTAAATTCTAATTAAAATTCGGTACCGAGCCAAGTACTCAGCAACGAAGTTTTACTAGAAATAATTCAAACAAAACAAAAATCTAGGACAAAGGACACCACAACATAGCCAAGCATAAGAATTCGTAAGAAGACAAGATCATGCCTTTAAACAGATAGAGTCATCAACTTTCGTTGACTTAACAAGTAAATTAATCCACTTTCGCATCCTAATTCACCTAATTGCTTGTTTTAGATCTAAAGCTTGAAACTTCCGTTTTCAAACAATATCAACCTTCAAGTTAGTAACTTCCTCTTTCAACTCAGTTAAAAACTCAAATTACCTCCACTTTCGTCTCAGTATTAAGCACAACAAACAATTCTTAATCAAAGATAAAAGGCATTCACAACTCAATCTTACTCATCAAACATGCTCAACTATGCCGGGCTTAACCCCGATCCTAGAAAAAGAAACTACTCACTAATCATAACTAAGAAACTAAAAACTTCAATAAAAAGAAACATTGAAACAAAACTCAGACTCAAATTAATAAGAATAATATCGTCTTACAGAGATTCAGAAGAAACCGAAAAACATAAAAATACCGAACCACAATCACGACCAACGACACCCGGCGACTGCCGTCTACCGAGCCTCGGCGGTCCGCTTCCGATCCGATCTCTCTCTCCTTCGGCCTTCAAAAATCTCCCCTAAAATTTTGCCCCCCTTCTATGCTAGATAGAAGGGTATTTATACTAAAAAACTAAAAACTAAAAAGGCTAAAAGATATAAACTTTCCTAAAAAGATAGAAACATTCCCTAAAAGATAGAAATAAAATCTAAAAAGATATTAAGACCTAAAATACATATTCTAACAACCCCAAAAGATTCTAAAAAGTTACTCAACCGATACGGAAATAAATTCCCGCTCAGGATCGGTGAATCATAAAATAATACTCGATATCTTTCTTTTCGTGGCCTCGTTAACGAACCCTCACAGCCTCGTTAACGAGCCTGGGCTTTTGTTTTCTTCAACACTTCCTCTTGTACTCTCGAGCTCTGACTTCTTCAATCTTGCACTCCTCTGTCTTTCGCTGCAATGCTCCAAATTCAACTCCATTCAGCTCCTTTCCTCGCTAAAACCTACAAAATTCACAAAATAGCGTAGATTCCACTCTTTTCACAGAAATATGCAAAACTATCTAAAAATACTCAAAACTAAACCTAAACTAAACAAAACTAAACCTAATAAGCAAAGAAAACCTATCAAAAACTATACTAAAAATGCAAATATCAAAATACCCCATACTTAGACTTGCTTGTCCTCAAGCAATAAACAAGACACTAACCAAAACCAAAACAAATCATGCTCATCAAGACATAGCCATTTTCTAAAAAGCAACATCTACACATAAGAAAATTATAGCAAAAGACTATTAACATCCTCACACATATATGCACTTAAATAGACATAAAATCATACAATCTAACCTCTCAAGGGATATAATTTGTTTCACTCAACTCTCAAGTGTTTAGGCTTTATAAATTCAATCTCTCAACTCATCTTATATACAAAAACTCATAGAAATTTGAACTTATATCACCAATACTCTCCACCCAAGATTTGTCAAAACAAGCAAAGAATCATCAAGAGAACTCAGGCTCAATGAATAACTTCATAGAAGCTTCCATTCGGCCGGGTTGTAATGGGGCTTGGTAATAACAATAAGGAGTGGAAATATTTGGTCATGTGGTGCTAATAATATCCGGGAATCAAGGACTCCTAAAAACTCACATCTCACCAAAACTTTCATAAAACAACATACCAAACTCACTCTTCTTTATGCACACTCATTTTCACTCACCCTTTATCATCCTAGAAAGTCTCATAACAAAAATAAAAGAATCTCTTATATTATCTTTAAACACAAATGCACATTAACTCTTCACCTCTTTATTATTTCCTTCTTTCTCCTCTTTTTTTTTCTCTTTTTTTTTCTTCTCGTTGCCTCGTTAACGAGCCCATATCCGGGTCGCTAACGATCCATCGTATACATTCCTCTTCCTTTTTATTCACTACATCCATCAAAAACTTTATTGTGTGCATTTTTCTATCAAGAGACCTTTCTTACATGTAATAACAAGAGACTTCCAATCTACCCTTCCCAAATACCTTTCAATTTAAGCAAATATAAACTCTTTTCTTTTTAGCAAAACACAAAACTTTACCTCTCCAATCTAATTCTTAATTCCCGGATAGGGTCAAGCTTATCTCGGCTAGGGAATAATTTTTGTGGAGCTAAAAACAAAAGGTTTCAGGCCAGAATTGGTTATCAAAAGAAGGAATAATGTAAAGGTAGATAGGGAATAATAGGGCTTTAAAAATAAGTTCTCCATCATATGATCTTCACAAGTAATGAACTAAAAATCTTATAAGGGTCTCAAGAAATAGATAACCATCACAATTCCAATAGATAATATGCATAAAGAGAGTAAATCACACAAGAAAAGAAGAGGGATTTATAAATGTTCTCCCTATAAGGCCAAAAATACTCACAAGGTAGATTTTCGTTGGATTGCATCATCTATGCTATAAAGTATATGTGCTCAATTTCATCAAATGCTATTCTCTTCTAAAAACAATAATTTCAAATTTGAGAATTCGGCTATACTTTTAAAGACATGTTTGCAAGGAATTATATGATTAAGCTAGTGATTGCTATCATAGAACTTAAGAAGGGATATCTATCAATTCTAAAACTCTTTTTGGATTTTTCAATTTTTCATTTTTTTTCAGTTTTAAAGAAATAACAATTACATAGAACACATAAACACCTGGGACATAATTTTTCTACTTTCTCCCCACCCCATACTTAAAATTACAGTGTCCCCACTGTAAGGAAAATAAGAAGAAGAGGGAAAGAAATAGAAAAGAAAACAAAAGAAAAACAAAAAAGAAAAAAGAAAAAGAAAGGACATAAAACTTACAAAAGTGGAAACAAGGAAAAGAAACTTCATCTTGAGCTGAATCAACGGTTCTGTGGAGGAAAGTAGTGCTCAAAGTTCCCCATGAAGTCGTGCATCGTCCTCCAACGCTCAGCATCCTCCGCCTCTCTCTGACGTTGCCTCTCATCCTCCATCGACATGCGAGCGGAATAGACGGTTTCCCATCTATCCATCCTCCTATGAATGTGATCCGTCTGGAGGTGAAGCTGCTGCATCCGTGCAGAAAGATCCTCGGCCCATGGTGGTGGTATACTCGATCCTGCGTACTCGGGTTGAGGAGCTGGTGGGTAGTGAGGCTGGAAATGGTCTTGGTACATCACCGGGTTGTAAGGCATGAGGCCATAAGTATGAGGGTCGACAGGAACTGGTGGTGGGTCGACAGGGGCTCTCGGCACCTCGTTAACGAAGCTGGGTGCCTCATTAACAGGGTTGGGGTGTGGCTGGAAGTGATCGTTAACGACCCTGGTGGGCTCGTCAACGAAGATGTTGCCTCCTAGCGCCTCCGTGTCAATGTCTTCTTCTTCAAAGTTGAGCTCCTCAGTGCCGCCCTCAGTGTCGGCTTCTTCGGTGTCGTTGCCTACTACCTCAGTGTCCTCTTGTTCATCTTCTTCCTCATATTCATCCACGTCGTCCCGCTCAAACTGGGTTTCACATGGCCTAAGCGATAGCTCGTCCTCCGGTTTTGGCTCCAATTGGTAGGGATGCCCCGTCCACACTTCGTACCAATTCGGTACATAGAGTAGCTCGTACATGTCGAGGGAAGGTATGACTAATCGATCTTGAACCTTCACCTTGTAGCCTCCCTCGGCTTGCACGAAAATCCCAGAACTATACCAATAGTTTTTGTTGAGGAGTTGGGCGTGAGCCGGTGTGTAGCGGGTGAGATCTACTCCGAGATTCTTAGCCAAGAGGCTAACCAAATTGCCACACCACACCTCCTTTAGACTTGGTGGATTTCTCGACGTAGTAAAGCCATTCGTACCCCAAGTTCAAGGGGTCGGGCTCCTTCAAGAGGATGGTACGGAAGCAAGCAACCTCCGTTCTTGTAGGCCGGTTCAACTCTTTCTTGGGTCAAAATGTTGCGGCGAGGACTCTCAAAATAATCCGGAAGATAGGGTTGACTATGTTTGCCCCGGATAGAGCCGTGGTAGAGGATTGAACCTCCCCGGTGATGTAGCTCCAAGTGCGGGTCACTCGGTAGTCCTTCAAGCTATAATCTCTCGACGGGTTTGGGAGCTCCAAGATTGCATTGAACTCCGCCATGGTGAAGTCACGGTCCTCGTTACCGAGCCGGAACCGAATTCGTCCTGCCGAGATCTTCGACGAGAAGTTGGTCTCCAAAGTGGCCAAGAACTCGAATGAGAGGGTCGGGTAATGTGGCAAGCTCTCTTGCTTCAACAGGTGGGCGGCCCCAAGGATGATGAAGGCGTCCTTGACATCCGTGTAGATGCCCATAGAGACAACGCTAGACTTCGAGAACCATCGGGTGTAATGGTCCTTCTGCAGAAAATCTCGGTAGCGCCGTACTTGGCTCTGACTGCTCAAGATCACATCATCCACTCGAGGTGGTGATGGAGACCTATGGTTCCTCCTCTTCTTCTGGGCTCGGGTAGCGGGTCTGCTTGAACTAGCCATGGATCCTACAAAATAATCGAGATTTTTCCAAGATAAGATCCACTCAAAAATAGATAGGTACGAGACCCCACACTTGGTCTCAAAATTAACATCGGAATTATTCATAAACTACCCAATTGGGTTGTTCACAATTCTGGGCTCGGATCGATCGATGAAGAAATGCAGGGTCGTTAACGAGCCTGGGTGGGTCGTTAACGATCCGCCGAGAGCAAAACCAGAATTTCCGAAATTTAATCTACCTCTAATTCAGCACAAATCAAGCATGCAATCTTCTATTATTTTCCACATCTCCCTTATCGGGTATAAGCACCCCATACTTACTCAATTACCCATCCCGAACATGCTAAAAAATTACCCGGAATTTTGACATGCAAAGATTGAATTTTTAGATCTAGAACAAGAAAAATTCATGCTTTCCTAACTAAAGAATTACAATAGTTAATCTAACATGAATAATCTTTCCTAAAACATAAACAACTAAGCACAATCAAGAATTTTTAGGAACAAAATCAAGCATGCTCATTGACCTTCCTAAGAACATGATTCAAGATATGAAATTTCGACCCTATAGATAGTCAATCATGCAATTTCAAGCAAGGGTTTAGAAATCATACCGGAGAACCGAGAAATTTAAGAACAAGGGTCGAAATCGGGGTGGTTAACGAGCTTGGCCTCGTCGGTGAGCGGTAGTGGAGGGATTCCGACTCGGTGGGAGAGAAGGGAGAGGGATTGAGAGTGTTTTGGGTTTGAGAGGGAGTGAATTTTGATAGGATTGTGGTAGAATTTTGGAAGGGGGTAGAAGGGTTTATATAGGAGGGGTAAGGGTAGAAGGGGGCGGCGGCTAGGGTAAAATAGATAGATTAGGTTAAAGTACTTACCTGCCCCGTATTGTGACGAGTCGGGTCTTCCGAACCGGGTCGTTAACGAGCCTGGGTGGGTCGTTAACGAGCCGTTGTGGCCTTCTTGAGTGATTTTTTCGATCCCTTTCTCCTGAAATCTTGTTAGCTCAAAAAATTCTAATTTCTATCCTAATTAAAAAAAATAAAAATAAAAGAAAGCTAAGAAATAATCTAAAAATAAAATAAAATAAAATAAAATAAAATAAACTAGACCTATTCTAAAAAGCGGGTTGCCTCCCGTAAGCGCTATGTTTAACGTCGTTAGCCCAACGAGCTCCCTTGCTAGTCTCATGGTGGTTCATGTATGGCCATGTTGGGGTCTTGAGGTACCCTGCTTGTAGCCTTACTGCCTCTGTGTGCTTGAATCGCTAAATTGGGACCTTTTTCTTCTATCCGCAAGCTCGATATCCCTGGATTGTTAGTGTAGTCCGAAAGCCAAGGTGGTTTGGACTTTTCTGTAACCTCTTTAGTAGGGCCTTGGTTGAACTCATGCACGTGGGACTCAGTGATCGACAGATGTGGCTCGGTAGGGACTGTTGTGTTGAGTTCGGGTTGAGTCAACTCTATTTGTGCCACTCCAATTGGGTCGTTTGCTTTTTGATCTAAGTTGAATTCCACCCATTCTTCTCCTATATCAAAAGTGAGGAGTCCCTTCCGCACATCAACTCTTGCTCCTACTGTGGCTAAGAATGGTCGCCCGAGAATTACAGGGACATGAGGGTCTTCAGGCATATCAAGGACGATAAAATCATTCGGTATAAAGAATTTCCCAACTTGAATAGGGTAATCGTCCACTACTCCTATGGCTTTGACGCTTGACCCATCTGCCATGTACAGATTCATGTCTACTGGCTCTAGTGGTCCCATATTGGCTTTAGACTAGATTGAGAGCGGAACAAGACTAGCACTGGCACCAAGATCGCATAAAGCTTTGAACTTGTGGTTGCCTATGTCGATTGTGATTGCAAACCTCCCGGGATCTCCAAGCTTTTCTGGTAGAGCTATTGATCTGACTTCATCCTGCAGCTCTGTAATGGACCTTTTCCTGCTAAGAATATCTTTCAAAAATTTTGTGTAAGCCGGCATTTCGCTTAGGGCCTCAGCGAATGGAATGGAAATGTTAATGCCCTGAAGAATCTTAACGAAACGCTTGAACTTACTCTCAGTAGGGTCCATAGATTTCTTAGTTGGAAATGGAAGAGATTTCACCATTCTCGGAACCAAGTTAGGCTCGAGAGGTGAGAGTACCGGGTCGACACTGGGGTCGATTGATGTTCTCGGCGGGTCGTTACCGACCCTGGTGGGGTCGTTAACTACCCTGGGATTGAGAGGGAGGCTCGGATTAGTAGACTTACCTGAGGTGAGGTCGTTAGGGACCCTCGGAGCCTCGTCATTCTGGTTTGTTGGCTCGGTATGTGCTCTCGCTGGCTCGTTAACGAGCTGGTTAGCGAGGTCCTGTTCCTCCTTTTCTTCAGCTTGAATTCTCTCCGGCAATGTCTTCCCACTTCTGAGGTGTACCGCTGCTCTTTGGCCTCTAGGGTTCTCCTCGGGGCGACCCGGGAGTTGCCCTTGTGGTCTTGGAATCCGTGCAACTAGGTGCCCATGTTGGGAATCAACGCTCCTCTTCCAAATATCGAACTCTCCCCATCTTTTATCTTGTCGGTTCAGCTTGGCTTGAACGTCATCAACCTTGTTGTTCACTCCGTTGATGCTCTCTTTAATCTCCTGAACCCATGATGGCGTCTCCTGATGGCCTGGAGGTCGATATGGTGTAGCTCGTCTATCTGGTGGGGGCCCTGCGTAATTTTGACTTGTATTCTGATTGCCCCATGGTTGATAGTTGTTCGACCTGTCATTATAATTAGGCTGGTTCCTGTAGGGTCCTCTCATGTAATTCATCTCAGCTATTGTCTCAGCGGTTCTAACCTGCTCAATGTTAGTGCAAGCAGAAGTACTATGTGCAGAAGAACCACATTCTTGACATGATTGAGAGGATTTCAGAAAACTTACCTGTTTCCTTAGACGATTGACCTCATCTTGTAAGAATTGATTTTTAACATCGGGGTCAACTTCATCTCAGTTGGGTACATAGAGACGTTTTTGAGTTTGTGGAGCATGCTGGGTCCCGTACATAGCATCGTAATTCGCCAGCTTGTCCAACAGTTCCCACGCCTCTGTCGGGTTCATCTCTATAAAACCGCACGCATTATGCGTGTTGATGCGGTTCTTGGTCTCTGCGTTGATACCTTGGAAAAAGATTTCTTGCAAAACATATAAAGGTTGCCCATGAGTAGGGCACTGTCTAAGCATCTCTTTGAATCTTTCCCATGTTTCAACAAATGTTTCATTAGGCAACTGGTGATAAGAGGTGATGCGTTTCCTTAACTCCGTTGTCTTGGCAGGAGGGAAAAACTTTGTAAGAAATTGATCATACAAAGCTTCCCAAGTCCTGATAGACTTAGAAGGTAGGCTCTCTAACCAGTTCAGGGCCTTTCCAGTAAGAGACCAT
Source organism: Fallopia convolvulus (assembly GCA_964016875.1). Classification (NCBI taxonomy): domain Eukaryota; kingdom Viridiplantae; phylum Streptophyta; class Magnoliopsida; order Caryophyllales; family Polygonaceae; genus Fallopia; species Fallopia convolvulus. The sequence continues at coordinate 15,633,783 of OZ024725.1, forward strand.
CTAAAAGCTTTTAACAGAACATATTCTAACGAGACACCTTCAACAGCTATGGTGTCACATAAATCAAGAAAATTTCTAATATGCTCCATAGGGCACTCAGCAGGTTTCCCTTCAAACTGAGCTCGTTTGATTAAGGATATAAATTGAGACTTGATCTCAAAAGGTTTCTCTATCGCTGGAAGCACAATAGGGGATTCTGGCACCCTCAGTTCCAGATGCATGTATTGCTTGGCATTCCTTGGATAGGCGTCTAGCTCTTCTTGCAGTCGAGCCTTGTCAGCTCGTTGACGCTCAGCTTCTGCGTCTGCGCCGTCCTTTTCGGCTCTCAGTGCCTCCATCTGGGTCCGGAGGATCTCTAACTCTCGAGCCATCTCTTCTGCTGTGGCCATGGCTCGGCTTTCTCGAAGTCGACGGTGCAGGGAGCGTTCTTGTTCTGAGTAATAACCTGTGTTATCAAACTGAAGCCTTCTTCATCCTACCGGCATACACTGAGAAAACAAACAAAGAAAACAAAAATTAAAAACAAAAACGGGGTCGGGCTATTCCCGATCCCGAAGATAAACTAACAACTCGTTGCATCCCCGACAACGGCGCCAATTTATTGATAGGGTTTCTCGGCCAACAAATAAATTTGTAAGTCAAGACCCCGCTGAGTACAGTGGAGTCAGGATCGTTCCACAGGAAGCAAGGTTGTTTGTCTATCAATCTAACAAAAATCAAACAAAAATAAATAAAACACTCACGCGCTGCCTCGTTAACGACGTTGTCAGGGTCGTTAACGAACCACCGAACACAAAATACCAAACTAACGACCTAATTAAATTCTAATTAAAATTCGGTACCGAGCCAAGTACTCAGCAACGAAGTTTTACTAGAAATAATTCAAACAAAACAAAAATCTAGGACAAAGGACACCACAACATAGCCAAGCATAAGAATTCGTAAGAAGACAAGATCATGCCTTTAAACAGATAGAGTCATCAACTTTCGTTGACTTAACAAGTAAATTAATCCACTTTCGCATCCTAATTCACCTAATTGCTTGTTTTAGATCTAAAGCTTGAAACTTCCGTTTTCAAACAATATCAACCTTCAAGTTAGTAACTTCCTCTTTCAACTCAGTTAAAAACTCAAATTACCTCCACTTTCGTCTCGGTATTAAGCACAACAAACAATTCTTAATCAAAGATAAAAGGCATTCACAACTCAATCTTACTCATCAAACATGCTCAACTATGCCGGGCTTAACCCCGATCCTAGAAAAAGAAACTACTCACTAATCATAACTAAGAAACTAAAAACTTCAATAAAAAGAAACATTGAAACAAAACTCAGACTCAAATTAATAAGAATAATATCGTCTTACAGAGATTCAGAAGAAACCGAAAAACATAAAAATACCGAACCACAATCACGACCAACGACACCCGGCGACTGTCGTCTACCGAGCCTCAGCGGTCCGCTTCCGATCCGATCTCTCTCTCCTTCGGCCTTCAAAAATCTCCCCTAAAATTCCGCCCCCTTCTATGCTAGATAGAAGGGTATTTATACTAAAAAACTAAAAACTAAAAAGGCTAAAAGATATAAACTTTCCTAAAAAGATAGGAACAATCCATAAAAGATAGAAATAAAATCTAAAAAGATATTAAGACCTAAAATACATATTCTAACAACCCCAAAAGATTCTAAAAAGATACTCAACCGATACGGAAATAAATTCCCGCTCAGGATCGGTGAATCATAAAATAATACTCGATATCTTTCTTTTCGTGGCCTCGTTAACGAACCCTCACATCCTCGTTAACGAGCCTGGGCTTTTGTTTTCTTCAACACTTCCTCTTGTACTCTCGAGCTCTGACTTCTTCAATCTTGCACTCCTCTGTCTTTCGCTGCAATGCTCCAAATTCAACTCCATTCAGCTCCTTTCCTCGCTAAAACCTACAAAATTTACAAAATAGCGTAGATTCCACTCTTTTCACAGAAATATGCAAAACTATCTAAAAATACTCAAAACTAAACCTAAACTAAACAAAACTAAACCTAATAAGCAAAGAAAACCTATCAAAAACTATACTAAAAATGCGAATATCAAACGCGCAGCAGCAGTCGTACCCCTTCCCAGGGTATGCGCACCAAGGTGCACATACCCCCACAACAACCATATCCCTTCTCGGTATACATGCAACAATGCACGAACAATGCGCCACTGCAATTGAACCCCTTTTCAGGGTATGGGCTATTTCATCCAACATATGTTGTCGCACAATTTCGCGTTGAGCCATGGGGGTGTTCCCTTTGACACTATGGGGTAGACGTGTTGGTTCCCGTCGAGGCTCTAGTCCCGCCGGCCCGAGTTTTTGACTTCAACGACAAAGAAAACAAAGCGGTTGTAACACCCCCTTTTTCCTCGAAGATATTACATGTCAGTAACCTTAAAATTACCCTCCAAAGTCACTCAAGGCTTTACAATATCACAACTTAAATACAAAATCATTAAGAAATGAATAGATATTATAAAGATGATAAAAATCCATCGTTTTCATTAATAAACCAATTAATACATGCAAAAATAATATTTAAAATGCGTAAACTCAACGATCCTTACAAACCAAGGATCTTAATCTTTAAGGAAACAATCAGCGGGGTCTTGACTTACAAATTTATTTGTTGGCCGAGAAACCCTATCAACAACGTTGAAGCACTCTATGAGCCTCGCATGCCGGAAGACCCTTGACAAGATCCAAATAAGTTATCCCCAAAGAGATTCCCTGCCCCCATCAAAAAACATGTATAGGTAGTGCGCACATGCACCTCAAAGACAAATCATAGTGGGGAACTACACATTTATTACCATCTTTCTAATAGCTATTAATTATTATTATCTTTGTGCTTTGTGATATATACTTGCATTTGATGTTGGAACCCTTACATGCTCAACTTGCTTGGAACTAAAATAGCTACTTGAAAGCACGTTTCTTTTTTCGACCCAAAACAATCAACTTGATCTTTTGTCCCTCATTACAAATCAAAATGATAGTTGGTTGTACATTTATCCTAAACTTGGTCCAGCTAAACATTCTCTATGAGCCATATTTTCTTTATGAACCCTTCAAATTGGGAAAAATTACCTAGATGTGAAAATGCTTCTAGACTTATTCCTTTCATTTGGACATGCTATTTTTCATGATTGTCTTATGTTCCTTTTCTATCCAAAGTGGCCTTTCTATTCCATTAATGGTAACGATCAAGGTAATAATTACACTCTAATTTCAAACGAAGTAAGAATATGGTTGAATGGGCAAAATTGACAAAAGTTGAGTGGCCATGCATATGCCAAAAGAAAAGAAGAGAAAAAATGAAATAATAAAAGGGAAAAATGACTTTAAAATATTATGATCAAAGAGATGAGAAGTACACAAGAACCACTAGGGAAAAGAGCCAATTGAAGTTATGGATGAGTTGAACAAGAGAAATGAGAAGTTGAATCTGTTTTTGGAGATCCTGATTAAGAACAATGGGAACAAAAGTCTTTGGCTTGGAATCATGAATGAAACCCTTTCTTGTTATCCAAGCTACCTGCCCCCAATGTTTCAAATTCTTTGAAGTATTTTATTTGATGGTCTAAATATTTTTTATGTCTTTACTTGTGGAACTAATTTGATTTTCTAATAATTTTGTTGGCATATATAATATTAGTGTTGAAGATGGCAAAAGTAGAAAGTTTGAAAATTTGTGGAGATCGGTTTGTTCAAGGTGGTAACAGTGGACAAGACTTTTTGTTGAGGGGGAATGATGCTCACTTGAATACTAAGTTCTAGGCTATCTAGCTAAGGGGAAACTTTGATGGGAACTTGATTAATATTGATATGTATCTATTCATTATGACATATTCTTATGTGCAATTTTATGATGTGTTTGTCATCATCAAAAAAGAGGGAAATGTTAGAAAACTACTATTTTCTTAGGTATTGATGATAATACACACCATAGGGTTTAATGTTTGGATGTTGCCAATTATTTCCAAACTAAACAATTCATGGTAGGAACAAGAGAAAAAATGAGCAGGTGAACCCATGAACTAGAGATGGAGGAACTTCAATAAGGTGTTAAAATGAAGAAATAAACAAAGGGAAACATGGGATTTAGAGTTCCAAGGATCGTAACAATGAAAGAGAAGGTCTTGGTTTTAGGGGGGAACAAGTCTATGCTAGAGTTTACATGTGCATATATTGTGCATGATTGAAGGAGTTTGTTATCATTAAAAAGGGGAAAATTACTCGAAAACCACTAATTCTCTTAGGTTTTGATGATGATAAACACCAAAAGATTTTATGGTTCGTTCCCTAAATGTTTAGGCGAAATAAGCATAGTTTGGAGCAATGGAAGCCATTGAGAGAAAAATCAAGAAAATGAATAATCACTTGAGTTAGCTTTGTTCTTGAGAGTCAGAGCAAGGAAAGGAACAATGGTGTTGTTCAGAAGAAAAATGAAGATTGAGAATTAGTCGTCTAAGGAACAATGAACGGGATAATGAAGAGTCGATGTTCAAGAGATGAACTGTGAGAAGTTGTTGTCCAAGGAGCAATGATGGAACTTTCCAGGAAATTGTGAAGTTTTAAGAGGACAATGAACAATGACTGAAACAGTGGTTGCTTGGAGCGCAAGAAAGTGTGTCAAAAATGGATTTTGACAAATGGCTTCGTGGAACATCAAATATGAAAGAGAAGAAATAATTTTAAGACTTGAGGCTTAAGGATGGGAGATTTGGATAGAATAAGATAGAGTTTTATTTAATAAAACTTACATCTTGTAACTAGATAAAGACGAGATCTTTATTGTTTAGGATGAGGTAGATATATAATATTTTTATTTATGGATATTAAAGATATTATTCTCAGGGAAGACCTAAGGCATATTTAAAGGGTTTTATCATTAACGAAAGATCAATTCCATAAATCAGCGTTTCAAATGACTAAAGGAGTAATAACATCAACGAAAAGACTTCTCAAAGAAGAAATAGGTATACCTCATACAAGTTCTTTAGAAAAGTACTTAGGATGCCCTATCATAAACGCAAAAGTAACACGGAGAACGTTTGAACCTGTTATTAGATCAGTTGAACAGCAACTCTCGAAATGGAAAGGTAACTCTTTATCTCAGGCAGGAAGAACAACCTTAATTAAATCAGTATTGGCCACAAAGCCTTTCTATACAATGCAGAACTTCATGTTACCAGAAGGAACGTTAAATAAGTTAGATACGGTAAATAGAGAGTTTTTCTGGAATAAACCGAATGGACAAACTCCTCTTATATGCTGGGATAGAATATGTCGCTCGAAGAAAAAGGGTGGTCTCGACCTTCGAAAATCGGTTCATGTCAACAAAGCTCTACAAATGAAATTATTGTGGAAAATTTTAGCAGAACCAACGAATATTTGGGTTCGTATTGTATCTGAAAAATATTTAAAGAACACGAACTTATTAGAATATACACATCCTCGAAATGCTTCATGGCAGTGGAAAAAATTAATCACGCTAAAAATAGAATTCCAAAAAGGACTAATTTGGCATATAGGTGATGGAAAAACCGTTAGGTTTTGGAAAGATCAGTGGCTGACTAATCAAGCACTATTATATATTTTCCCTGAAATACCTGACTCAGATATTAATGCCACAATATCGGTATTTATTGACAAAGATGGACGATGGAAGGACCAAGAGTTATATAAAGTATTACCACGTGATTGGGCAGAACGAATTATGGCGATATTAATTCATAAAAGCCAAATTAGAGATAGATTATATTGGTTTCCCAGCAAGAATGGATGGTTCTCTACCCACTCTGCTACTTCTTTCATATCGCATGAGCAACATATAAGTGACTGTGAATTTGAATGGATTTAAAACTTAGATATAAGCCCAAAATGTAAAATATTTCTCTGGAAAATTTGTTCAGATGGATTACCGACAAAAGATTTACTAATTCAACGCCACACGGCAGTAACTTCTGAGTGTCCGTTATGCTCAATTTCAAATGAAACAACAAAGCATTTATTGTTGGAGTGCCCATTTACGCTACAAGCATTATATAAAGTGGATCATAATTTTGTTGCATCCTTAACCAATGGATTAGGAAATGACCAATGTATGAAGAAAATTCTAAAGAACCTGAAAGAATCAATGAACTTGCATAAATTTAATGAATTAATTATAGCTTGGTGGAGTATATGGTATTACAGAAACAGAGTAGTATTTAGTCAACCTTTGGATGGATTTTCAAGAACCATAGAAGACTTCATAAAAAATCAAGTAATGATGTCGAAAAAAGTAAAAGAGACATTTAATGATGATAATGGCGTACCAGTTCGAACTACAACTAAGAGGAAAGATAAAAAAAATGGCATAAACCAGAACATGGATTTGTAAAACTTAATTTAGATGGATCTAAAAAACAAACTGGATTGGCAACATCAGGCTATATTATTCGAGATCATAATGGACAGACTATTTCGATGAATGCTTTTGCAAACGACCACTGGAGTATAATCCAAGCGGAAGCTACAGCAATGTATGAGGCTGTATGTGAAGCCAGGAGGAGAAATTTGGCCAAGATCATGATCGAAGGAGATAGCCTAATTGTTATAAAAGCGTTAGGAGGACATAAATCGTGCCCATGGCAAATTGAAATGCTAATATCAGACACACTGGTTTTGTTGCAGTCGTTTGAGGTAGTCAAATTTTCACATGTACCTCGTGATTGTAATAAGGTTGCGGATTTGATTACAGGGCTACGCCATTCTTGTAGTTCTCATCAAATTCAGACACACTAAGGACTTTAGGTCCTCATCCGCAAGGATGCTATAGGTTGACTTTGTCAGCCTAATTTTTTCCTATTCTAAAAAAAAGGGGGTTCTATCATTAGTCTAGTATGCACTTTTCAACAGAGAGAAGAGCATCATTAGAGAAGAGTTCTTAGGAGTTTTGAGAAGATTTCTAAGGCATCCATTGAAGAGGAAGACACAACCTTTGAAGTTTAAAGTGCTTGGAACAGTTGTAGTAAACAAACGTGTTGTAGTTGAAGGAACAATGAAGCTTTGAAGCTTGAGAGGCCAAATTTTCATTGTAACTTTACTTTAGTTGTCTAAGTTTAAAGTTCTTGGAACATGTATTTTATTCTCTCAAAGTATGTTGGAATCCTTACTTGTCGTATAGTTCAATGATTATCAATAAGAGAAGCATAAAAATACTTCTAAGGAACTGTGTCTTGCTTTTGTGTTTATTAATTCCACCGTGCAAGGGTACTGTTCTCTCAAGAATAGTTCCTTACCCTATTACTATTTACTAACACACGTCGATCCGACATCAATCTTATATTCTAGATTATATAACATTCCTTCTTAAGTCTGATGAGGAATTCACAATAAGCTCCAACCCATGCCAACACAAGGACTTCCCAAGAGGTCATTCATCCTGGTAGTACTCTCATTCATGAATGCTTAACTTCAAGGTTCTTTATTCTCACTCAGAATCTTAAATCTGGCGTATTACACACTGCTACTACAACTTTTTTTTGTTCACAGGTGCTTTACACCTTGAGGGAATAAAATACCTTAAAGCTTAAATGAATTTACACTACATAATATTTCTTCAATTAAGAAGATAAATATATAACCGAGATCCAAATGAACCCTTGCAAAATTAGCATCGTAACAAGTTTATGTAAAATATACACACCAACACTTCCGAGTATATTTTGCATGTGTAAGGTTTAGGAGTCGAGTTGTATGTATTCTTACTTCAATCAAGTTGAAAGAAAGTTTTCAATAGACTCGACGAAAACAATAAAAACGTAAAAGAGAGCAAATCGATAAAAAAAACCATAAAAAACAATACATGTATACTAGATAGAAATGGTTGGAAAACTGCATATAGTTGGTTGTCCATTGTGATGAAGCAGTTGTCATACACGAAGGAAGCGATGGCTGAACCGATGAATGGACCGAGCCAATATACCCATTGGTGGTCCCATGTCCAGCTGACTACGGCTGGCCCAAATGACAAAGCCGGGTTCATGGATGCTCCGTCGAAGGCTGCACCTACTAGGATGTTTGCAGCCACAATGGCACTAACTACGATGGGAGCCACGATCCCAATATTGCCCTTCTTTGGGTCCCAAGCGGCAGCATAGACCGTGTACACAAGTCCGAAGGTCAAGACGATCTCAAAGACTAGAGCGTTCCATACGGTTATTCCCGAAGAAAAGGAAAATGCGGTCGTTGTCTGCAAACATACATTAGTTGTTACGCGCAATTCAAGTCGATCATTCCCATAGTATGACCAAGTATGATGTTAAAGTTCGGTGGGCCAATATAATGTAGGGTTCCACACGTCCGTTCATGCGTTTAAGTGCGATAGGTTGAACACAAAACCATGTGGGGTTTTATTCTAAAACCAATTGACAAAAAGAGAAATAATCCAAAAACTTATATAGTAGACAATATTTTATCATAATTTCATATTTGGGATATTTTTTGCCTCCACATATAATATATAGATTGGGTTATGGCTAGGGTATAATGTGCTTAATCCTATATATATACTTCAAATTAATCTTTACATATGATCAAGCACATTTATATAGTTTGGGTTATGGCTAGAGATTAACCATACTGAAAAATAAGGTATATTATATACTAAAACTATGATTTTTTTCTATTAAAATTATTTTTCTTTTAAAATTTGGTTAACTGATTAACCGTACCGATTTTTGCGGTTAACTAATGTCAGTTGACCAACAACTAACAGTACGGTTATGGTTATTAAAATTTAATAATCAAAGTTCCGGCTAATCGAACGTTGGTTAACCGACCATGCTCACCCCTAATAACCACATGAAACAAAAAATACTAGCAATGAACAATAAAATAATCAAATAACCACATGAACAATTAGGTACAATCACACGAACAAGATCATTATTCATGCATATGAACAACGGTCAATTACCCTAAATCCACAACCTAAACCCTAAAAATTAAACCATAAACACAAAACCCAAGTCCTAAAACCTAAATCCTAAATACTAATCCTAAACCCTAAACCCAACGCCTAAAACCTAAACCCTAAATGCTAAACTAAAATCCAAACCCTAATTACCCTAAACCCTTAAACTCTTAAACCCTAAATCCAAATACATATTGAAAAAATTAATCTATTATAGATGAACAAGTAAAGTATTAATCATGAACAAGTATTAAAATATGGATGAGCAAAACAGTCTTAGCATTTAGGGTTTATGAATTCAAGATTTAGGATTTAAGGTTTAGGGTTTAGGGTTTTAGATTTTGGGTTTAATTAGGGTTTAACATTTCAGATTTAGGGTTTAACATTGACGATTTTAGGGTTTGGTATTTTAAGGTTAGGGTTTAGGGTTTAGACGTTTAGTGCTTAGGGTGTAGGGTTTAGTACTTAGGTTTTATGTTTTAGTATCTAGGATTTACAGTTTAGGATGTGTAAATGTTCATTTACGAATAAATAGTTGTTCAGTTGTAAAGAGGCGTAAATACCACGCTGCTTGTGTAAATTATTTGCTCATCCATATTATAATACTTGTTCTTGATCATTGCATTGTTCATTTACAATATCTTAATTGTTCAATATATATTAGCGGAGAGATAAAGTTTAGCATCAACACTTATATAGAGTAGACGTGATAGATATTAAAAAAGAGGAAAAATTAGATATTGAAATATTTTTTTAAATTCTAAAAAACACCTTATCCATTGATTTATTAAAATTTAAAGATTGAAATATATCCTCACTATTTACTTTAAAGGAAATCCCCACTTGATCTTAACCTATGACAAGTATTGTTAAACAAATAAAATATGCTAGAATGACAAATATCTTAGAATGGAGAAAGTATTATATAATGAAACTATCCCTTTTCGAAATTGATTTATAGAACAAATAGGATAATAAAAAAGAAGTCAAATATATTTGAAGAATAAGTGATCTGGTTGGTTAAGCACTTAGGCCGTACGTAAACATATACAGGGTTGCCATTGCTTTTACCATGCAAGCTCAATGTTCCATTGATTAAAATAGCTCATTGGTGCATATGTTGGATCGATTTATTTGATTTTATGGATCGGGAAACATTTGTATTACGAGTTATAAATTAGCATTTTCTGATTATAACTTTAGAATTCTAGTTGGTGGATTACGTTCCAAACTGCAAGAAATATATACAAGAACTATGATTGATCGATGAATTATACATATATGCATGATGATATTGTACAAGTAGGTACATGTGCATCACATACCAAGCCACCGGTAGAAAACTTGAGGAGCAAGCAAGCAATGACAGAGCCAAGGCACTGTGCGATTGCATAGAGAATGCCCCTTGCCAAGGTGATTTGACCACCGATAAGGGCGCCCAATGTCACAACCGGGTTAACATGGCCACCTGAGATATTTGCTCCCACTGATATCGCCACCATGATGGCAAAGGCATGAGCCAAGGCCGCCACCAAAAGCCCATCTATTGTGCTCGAACCATTGTCCGTCAACTTATCTGCCAAAATTGATCATCATATTTCAGTTATGAGTTAAAAATCTAAATGTATTTGTGTATGTAGTTAATTAGGAGAGATACATACAACATATATATATGTATATTGGATGTTTATTATTATTATTATTTTTATGTAGATATATGGTCGGAATTCACCTTTCTGTTAGGGAATTTTGGACCTACTTGCAACAATAACGACCTCACAGATTCAATAGAGAAATAAGAAAAGAACAATAACAGAAGAACACAAGAGATTTGTTAACCCAGTTCGTCAGAATGGCTACGTTTGGGGGCACTACCAAGCCAGGGACTTTTCACTAGATATGAGAGTTTCAAGGATTACAAGACTTGATCCACTGATCTACACTGATCTAATCAGTCTGACCTAATCTCTCTAGCACTCTGATTTTTCCCTCTCTGCTTTTCCGGTTTCTTTTAGTACACCAATTACAATAATCCTAGTTGGGTTTAAATAGAAAACACAAGGCCTAAAGATAGATACAAGATATTCCAAGATATTGCATGGATAGAAATTCCAATATCCCCTAGATATATTTCTTTCCTAATATCTAATATCTCCTACCCATGATTTAGAAAAACCCATCTACCAAAAATAACTCGAAGCTTGACTTGCTTGACATGAAACAACCCTTGTACCAACGCGGACGATGATGCAGGCTTGTCCCCAGGATGGCGCGGTCGCGTCCCACCCCTCCAGACCGCGTCATGCCTCTAGAGACCACTGTCGCCGAGGCGCGACCGCGTCTCCTAGCCCCATGAATGCGCTCATCTGCCCGTGATCGCGACCCTCCTGGCGCGGACGCGATTTGGCCTTTCGTTCCATTTTCGCTTATATTTTTCGCCTTTGTCTCCTATTTCGCCTAATCCCAAATCAAGCTCCATAAATCCCAACAATCTCCCACTTGAAGACTGATTCCAATTGTAATTGTCTTCTTCTTCAACATTCCTTCAGTCTTTGTATTATGGATTTATTTGTTTCATAGAAAATCATAGAGTCAAACTAATATTCATTAACATTTATGGTTTAATTGAAAAACAGTAATATACGGATACAAAGATAATTATCCAATTAATATATCTTAGTTAAAAAAAGATTCTATCTAAAAATAAAATAAATATTCTAGAATTTGTATGATAGCATAAAAAATATCCTACTAATCTTCCTATTTATCATATCCAAAAATAAAAGATTGTTTAATACTCCCTCCATTTTAAAATACTTATCTTTTTATCTATTTGCACACTTATTAATAATGGTATCAAAAATACTATTATGACCTCAATTATTATTTTACTTTTTTACTTTATTGAAAATCGCTACTAACAAGTATTAATAATTATAAGGTGTAAATATGTAAAGTAAAGATCAAAATAACCAAAAAGACATGTATTTTGAAATAGAAATTGAAGGCTAAACAGACTTGTATTGTGAACGGAGGGAGTATATATATGTGGGATTTTCTATCAAAACATGGATAAAAATTTATCAATTTCAAAAATAAAATATTATTTTTAAAAAAAAAGGTGGTGTGAATAATTATTTAAAAAAGGTTGTGTAAAAAAAAACCTCCGCTTTAGGTTATAACTAGTTGATGTACCCGTGCCCTACACGGGATCTTTAATAGTTGTTTGATATATTTATTATAAAAAAAAGTAATTATTTTGAGTGAATATGAATAATTATTTTCATATAAATCAAATATAACTTAATGTTAATAACTTCATATAATTTAAGCTCCAAATACTAAATAGAATAACCAATAAGAAAATATGTTTGAAATAACTATAAGACTAAAATAAGAAAAATATGTTCAAAATAATATTGAGCAAGAAAATTCATATTGTAATATGCGAGTCTGGTTCAAATGAAACAAACTCTTATCCTAAAACGAACTCTTATCCTAAAACGAATGCACTTTTCATAGTTAGTAATGCACTTTTCATATAAAAGTGCATTGAAAAATACAAAAAGTGCATTACGAAAAAGTGCACTAAAAAATTTGAAAATTGCACCAAAAAGTACGAAAAGTACAAATGCGAAATAGTGCACTCTGAAGTATGAAAAGTGCACTACTAACTACAAAAAGTGCATTCGTTTTAGGATAAGAGTTCGTTTTAGGATAAGAGTTTGTTTCATTTGAACCAAACTCTGTAATATGCAGTTATTTGCATTGGATATGCAAACAACTCAATTTTCTTCTTTGTGCTTCAAAGTTTTTTGGAACAGGAAGTGAAAAGTTGATCTTATGTAAGTTGGTCTCCATTATCATCATATAGGATGAGCTTTCATTTGAACACTTAGAAGGAGTAAGTTGTTCATTGGACGATACATTGCATTATAGTTCAAACGCAAATGCAATGTGTGACCTAGTTAAGGTGATGATAAATAGGATGGATGGATTTGACTTTAATTATAGTATATTGATATTAACTGATAAGAAAATATTTGGATATTTAATTTGTATAATAAAAGTTTTAATGGAATTTTTTATATAAAAAATTTCTACATGATGACATTATTGAAAAAAATTCTATATGATAAATCTTGTTGAAATTTCTAGCCATTTAAAAAAATGAAGATTAATCAAACTTCATGATACAATGATAAATCTGTATAATATGCTATGATACTCTACATGAAACATGTTATTGAATCTTGTAAAATCTTATCGTCATCATTTGTACTTCTTGAATAATTTATATTAGAAAATTATCTTATTATTTTTCACATTTGGGATATTTATTTTGTGATTGAGAAGAAAAAATAATCTTGAAATTGTAGGGATGTACACATTTATTTAAAATAGAAATAATCATTTTTACATAAAAATTCAAAATTTATTTTTATGTAATTATTTAATATAAATTGATCCTAAAATACAATTATTTCATATATATTGATCTTACAAAGTTATTTGTATGTTAGATATTGTTTTATGAAATTATTTCATAGAAATTGATCTTAAAAATACAATTATTTAATAATTAATTAAGAAAATTAATCTAAATAATAATTTAAAAATACAAATTGAACTACTTATTTAGGAAATATAATTAGTGAATAAGAAGAAAAACTAGCCATAAAATTTTAAGTATATATATGCATAGAAAAGAATACAATAAATTTATTTCTTTTATATAACTATTTAATCTAAATTTATTTTAAAATAAAATTATTTGATATTGATTGATCTTAAGAAGTTACATAGATGTAAGCTAATTAAGAAAGATATAGTAATGATCTTATATACATTGATCTTAAAGAATTAATACCTTTTATAAAAATATATTTTTATAGATACTACAATTAAAAACGGTAAGTATAATATAACAAATCACCAATAAGTAAAGTGACCTAATTAAATATTATTTGAAAATTATAATGTGGTAGAATTAAGTAATATTTGAAGATTTAGATGGGCAATTAGTAAATGTAAAAATTAGCTTAGGTGGCATAGTTAGATGATTGAGACATAGAATTGAGTTATTCAACTTTAGTAATAGTATATAGATTATGCTTTTGAGCATAGGTTAGAAAACTTATTTTATGAATATCCTTGTACAAAATTCATAAATAGGTATATCAAGGGATTGTGAATATTTTTTCTCTTTCCTATAATAATCCCATAATTAATCCTCATAATACACTATATAGAAATGCAAAATCTCACAGTAAATAGAATATCATCCGACAATCCATATTAATTCACTCCTTCCTATAAGAACTGTCTTCTTAGAACCTAGCACTATAGTACATATCTGTAAAACAAGTCTTGTGCATTCAAACACGCACTGATGGATTGAATATTAATTAACGTTCTTACTAAATGCCATTGACGAGCCTTGGCCTGCAAACACAAAGAGAATGACGGAGATGAACTCGGCCAACGCCGCCTTGAGGGCATCGGCTCAGCGGCATTCGGCTAGGGATCCGAGTGCGATTCTCCTCATAGTGATTCGGGGCGATATCTATATCGGCTTCCGATTGATACTTTCCGCAATGTACCGTTGAGAATGGAGACGGCTTATATATGTATATGGTTGTGTCATGTGTAGTACGTGGGAGTCCGGCGTTGGGTGTTTTTTTTTTATGTTATGGTTGACTTCAAGGACAGCGTTGGGTGTCTAGACTCTCAAGATTGGTGTCAGTTTGCCACGTGTTATAATCGGACGGTGGAGAGGTGCCAACAACAACAAAATGTGGTCGTGAAAGAGGGTGGGTAGACGAATAAAATGCATATTCTGGGAAGTAGGAAACCGAGGGAGACGGACAAGGCGAAATTACGTTGGTGTTCCTACAATTTGGGTGATTTAGATTAATGTCCCATTTGTTCTTAAATTTTCATTTGGTATCCCTATTGTTTATATCAATGCCCTTGGGTATTGGCATTTAGGGATCGTTTGGTATTGATATCTAGGATATGAGATATCGGATATCGGTATGAATATCAAGATTCAAATATGGATATGGATATGAGTTGATATTTTTGATATACTAACTTAATGGGGAATATGAAAATCACACTATTATAGCAATCCGATATCAACACAAGATGATGATACCCATATTTGATATCTTGATATGGATACCGAACCGGCCCTTAATATTTAGTAGGGATGAAAATTATGCATGAATACTTGACCCACTGAGCACGCAATCCAAATAAACGGATAAAAATTCAATCTATGTCGGATGGGTGGAACGTTTGGTGGGCGGGTCGGATAGGAAAAACACATGAAAGAGCCACCTGAAAACCCATGCGTGGTTTGGATGCTGGTGATGACTGATGAGTGTCACGAATGACAGGAGATTGACCTCACAGGTCGGGTGATGAAACAAGGAATTTTCTGCTAATCAACATTGATCATAAAACTAGGGCTGGCAATTACCCATGGGTGACCAACCCATGCGCTTAACCCACCCAAATTAAACAGGCGAAAACCCATGCGTGGTTTGGATGTTGGTGATGACTGATGAGTGCCACGGATGACAGGAGATTGACCTCACAGGTCGGGTGATGAAACAAAGAATTTTCTGCTAATCAACATTGATCATAAAACTAGGGCTGGCAATTACCCATGGGTGACCAACCCACGCGCTTAACCCACCCAAATTAAACAGGCGAAAACCCAAACAAAGCGGGTGGTGGGCGGATTGGGTGATGGGTGAAACGGGTGACGGGTAGGGTATGGGTGAGACTTTGTCACCCAAATAACCCGACCCATCACCCACCCATCACCCAACCCATCACCCATTTCACCCAAACCATCCACTTAATCCGTTTAAATCATACTTATCCTAGTATATTATGAAAGTGTTCTCATATTTTGAAGGAAAATTTCAAATATTTAACCTTTTATAATGTATTTTTTTATTATTAATTTTAGAACTATGGATTTACATTTTCATTTACTTAGTGTATTAATAATTTACTTATTGAATAATTATCTTTGTATATTTTTTTCGTATTGAATTATCAGTATTAAATAAGATAATGGAAAAAGTACAACAGTTATACGGGTGAACGGGTCACCCATATAACCAGCGGGTGACGGGTGGTTTGGGTGATGGGTGGAACATTCAACGGGGGACGGGTGAGTCGGGTGGGACATTTTTACTTGCGGGTCGGGTGGTGGAAGTGCTCCACCCACCCATAACCCGATCAATTGACAGCCCTACATAAAACTGCTGATTAGTTTCATACTCAACACCTTTCAAAGGAACTTTGTCAGCACATAAATAATAACTACAGAATGACATACAACTGAATACGCCCATCAGTAAATGGAGCATCAAATTCATCTCAAAGCTTTTTTTTTTTTTTTGCTTGCACAACGCTACTGTTGACATATTGCGGTTCTCAATTTCGCTGTTCCTTAGGAGCCATATTTAAGAGCCTCTGGACAATCTCCGACATTGGAGGCCTAAATTCTGACTCAGGCTGCATAGTTCAAAACATACATCATAATCATCATCATCATCATTCATTTCCAGACAAGGCATGAAATGTGGAGTCCATTTTTAATCATATATCAAACCATATCAACAGTAAAAGAAAAAGTGATGAATCATAATGATATATCTTTCATGTAGGTAACACATTGGCATCACTAATTGTGTGGTTGTGCTGGCGTTGCTTTTACATTTTTTGTACTACATGATTTCACAATTCACCTACTTGTATTATGTGATCTTAGAAATTATTGTTCACTTTTCTTTATTTCCCTTTCGAGTTCCTGTATCAGTAAAGTATGATTGACAACTAAACTAATTTATACTTACCAATTAGTAAGAAGTTTTGTAGGATTCTCACATGGAATAAGAAGAGTAAAGAGATGTGATAACGAACCTGAAGACACAAAGAAATAATGTCTGCAAAACGAGATAATGACTTTGAAGGATATGCTCCATTTAACAAAGGATCAACCATCTTGGATAAGGAATCTATATCATGAAGACGAGGAATCGCCCATTTAACAAGGAATTGATCTCCTCGAGGACGTGATCTGCAGTTTACAAGGTACATATATGTACATGTTTAAATGTTGGATCCATGGGAAATCATTTTTGAACTTATTGCCACAATATGCAGCTATAGGAAGAAATCAAGTTTTTCTTTTTTTCCAAAGTCAAACATGAGATGTGAACAAATTTTATACAAAGGAAGAAAATAATTAAGAAAATTGCATAAAATAGCTGACCTATCAAAGGACTTTTTTCCTGTGAGGAGTTCTAGCATTACAGTGCCAAAGCTGAAAACATCACTTTGATGAGTATAACTTCCCAGCTCAAGCTCTGGAGCACCATAACCACTAGAAGATAGTTGTGACAACTGCAAGAAAAGCACATTCATATAAATATATATATGACATCTTTTTTTAGCAGGGCAGAATCTCAAGTAAACAAAACAAAGCACCCTGGATTAATTGTCATAGTAAACTTACATAATATAAAGCATATGAACTCGAGTTCCGTGAAAAAGGATATACCTGATTTCTGAAACTATCTGAAAAGAGAGATGCAAGACCACAATCTACAATTCGCGGAGTCAACTGCTCGTCAAGTAGAATATTGATAGCCTTGAAATTCTTATGAATAACAGGAGGCCGACAAGTCTCATGCAAGTACCTTCATCAAAAGTCAAAGCAGAAAAACCATAAACAAGAACTTCAATTTTGAATCAAAGACGGAAACCAGAAATGTAATTCAAAAGACGTCATTCATAAACAATTTGCGTACTTAATAATGACATCTCAGAAAAAAGTTACATATTGGTTAGAGAAAAACAACAATATTTTGTTTTTATCACCCCCTTCAGAAAAATAGCCACTTATCTGGGTGTGTTTGGATTATGGCACAATGCATTATCTTTCATTATATATCAGTGGTGTAATCCAAACGCACCCTTGGTGATGCAAGTTAGCTTAAAACAAATATAATTGACAAATATAAACTTACTCAAGGGCTCTAGCAGCTCCAAGTGCAATGTTGATGCGTGCATTCCATGACATTTTTTGGTGGATCTCATCATCATAATGCAATGCATCAAAAAGTGTACCATAATTGCAATATTCATAAATAATCAGCCTTTGCCCATACTCAGCACAATATCCAACAAGCTTGACAACATTGTCATGCTGAATTTGGGAGAGATTAGAAACTAGCTTCACAAATTCCTTATCATTCAACTCTTTGGAAACAGCAGCATTCAGCTTCTTCACTGCAACAAGCTGAAAGTTGTATCCACAGACATTATATTGGGTTTATTCATGCATTTGACTACACAAAATAGTACAATAAATTTTTTTGCAAAGTTGGTTTCATCTTGAATAGTGCCAGGACACTGGGGATTTAAATTACATCCTAAATGCCAAAAATATATGAAAATAATCCTTGCAATAACAAAAAATGTATGTAAATTAAGCCTACATGTAGTTTAATTTTTGTTGGAAGCTTCTGCATATAAAATTAGAGAACAACTAACTTGAACAGCCAACTGATGATTAACTTAAAATTTTTAAAAATGGGCATCTATGTTCAATTTAAGATCTTACCTTTCCATCTGGTAGTTCAGCCCTATAAACACTACCAAGCACACCTTCCCCGATACAGTTTTCTTGGGAAAAGCTATTAGTGCATTCTTGAAGAAAAGCAACAGTGAAAGACTTTACAGAGTTCAGCTCCATGTTCTCATCTCTAATTGTGCTCATTTTTAACTGACTCACTGGTTTTATGTTCTCCTTTTGGGAAGAATATAGCCTAGGAGGTGGCACTGGTTTTGAAATAGTGTCACTACCATACACACCAGTCATATCAATTGTATGATCATACTTGCTTCTCATACTTTTAACTTTCCCAATCACATCACATGATTTTGCAACTTCAACCTTAGAAGTTGCAGGAAATTTACCAGTCTGATTATATGTTTGTGGCAGGGATTCTGTGTACTTGGGTTTTCCAAAATTCTGCTCACGTACACTTTTTTCCCGCCCCAACACGATTTTTTCATCCCCTGGTCTTTTCTTGCCACATCTTGAAGCATAAAGAAAGAACCCTAAGCCAATACCGGCAAGCATTAACACCACAACAACAGCACTCCAAATGATTGTCTTGGCTGTTATAGGCTTAGCTTTTGTGGACTTTGCAGAATTGAGTGGCTCTGAGACAGATTGACCGGTTTCCTGCTGTTGCTCAGGTGCTTCATCAGGAGACGGCTTTGTGGGAAAGGAAGGATTGGGACTCAAGGCTGGTGAAGCAGCTGGAGGTGATGGGAGAATGGTGGTGTTAAATGGATTTCCTGAATTCCTGTACAAGGAAATCAGAGTGACAGCATGAAACAATGTGCGAGCCAATTTCACAGTTTCTACATAAATTTAGAAATCAAGAAGTAGATGAACAGTGACATAATTAGGAGTATGTCCAAAAAGTATATATCTTGGTTCGCTTCAAGGCAAGAGACAGCCAAATTGCAGTCATCTAACAGCAAGCGAAGTATCAATTAAGGGAGAGATGTACATATATTATAAATCCACCAAATATAATGAGAACTGACCTGAAATTTGAAATTGTAAGCAATCTAGGAGGTATAGGTCCAGAGAATAAGTTGTTCTCAATATTTCTGCACAAGACAAATAAATAAAGATGAGGTTCAGAGATTCAATTAAGGTAGTAAAATTCAAGAGAACACAACGAAAGGAGACGTACAAGTCAATCAAGGGAAGATCTTGTAAGACATTTAAAGTACCAGTAAGTTTATTGTTCTGCAAATGACTGGTTAAGAGAAGCATCAGTTGTTAGTTACATATTCATGAAAAGAAGAAATGAAGTATGGGAGTAAATACTCACAATGTAGTAAGAGAAGATAGATTTGCCATTGATGGAGGTAGTGGGCCACTCAGATTGTTCCCAGACAGATCCCTGTGCAAAAAAAAACATGTGCATCAATAACAACAGGAAAAAACTAAGGACATAAAGGAGTCAAGAGACAAAGTTGGCACTGAGTGCTTACAAGTTTATCAAACCAGTAATTTGCTGAAAGGAATCGGGAATTTCTCCAGTTAAATTGTTATTGTTCAATGACCTGGAGGCATCAACAACAGCATTTTTAGTTTTTTTTTCTCTCTAAAATTGATGTAGGTTATGTGCTCATTGAGTTTGCCAAGCTAAGCTTACAGGTCAGTGAGCTGACTTAGCATTGATAATCCATCTGGGAGGTTTCCACTGAATTGATTGCCAGACAGAAAGCTGAACAGATAACATGATCATTTTTTGCTAACACAATTCCAAATTACAACTTGCTTATATAAACAAACTTCATTTATAGATAAATAATGATATTGTACATACAATGTCTTGATGGTGGGAGGTAGATTGGATGGAATGGTCCCTCCAATGTGGTTGTTGCTCAAATCTCTGCTCAAGATTTATAAAATAAATAAATAAATAAATCTTTTCAAGTAAATTCACCACACCAAACAATTTATTTATGCTCCTGAATCAGGTAGTAAAATTGAAATTGAATGGAGCTGCAAAGTTTTAATACAGACTGAACATGCAATTATGGATTTGTGTATGAGAAAGCACAACAGACACTTACATAGATATGATGGAGGAGAAGGAGTTCAAATTTGTACCAAGCTCTCCTCCCAAATTTGCACCATTAAGCGATCTGTCATTGGCGTGCAAGTAGGACAGCAATTGATCACAAAAATGAAAGCAAAAACAAAGGGAGAAGAAGAAAAGTTTGAATTGAACAGAGAAAAGATGAAGCTATTAACATACATCCCAGTGATGTTTGCATTGACACAGAGTACTCCTTGCCAAGCCTCCATACAAGGATCTCCACCGATTGGGACCCACCCAGGAAGAGGCGGTGAACCCAGAGCAGCATACAAGCTGTTTATTGCAAAAACTGCATAACAATGGACAGCAAAGTAACATTTTCAAAACATTTCAGTGACATTCAACATTATCTCTATTTTTATATAATCGTCTTATCAACTGATCATTGTGGCTATATGAATATCCTATCACAGTTCAATCAGCCAACAATAATGCAAATAGTTTCAGTTCAGCAAGCAATTTCAATAAACACAAGATTTAGGTAGTATAATTCCAGTAGTTCCATTCAGCTTACAAGAGGGATTGGGAAATTAAGGCAAATCAAATCCAACATAAGCTAGTGAACTTACCATCAAGAGGGTCAGTAGTTCCATTTGAATAGGATGCTTCAAGAACCACCATGAAACCCAGGACCCACATCAGTCTCTTCAAATCACCCATTTTTGGAATTGCAGTGAGAACTGAGAAGCAAGCAAACCAAGCTTACTACTGCAATGAACTGGAGAAATTCAAAAATTGGGGAAGTCAAGTAAAACCCAGATTGATTTCACCTATGAGAAAATCAAGGGACAAAAGAAGCTAAACACAATCAACCGGAAAACTTAAAAATCAAAAGGAAGAGGAAAAGAGGGAAAAAAGAAAAGAAAATAATTTTTAAGAAAAAACCTGAAAAATCTAGCTAGGCATAGAATTACAGAAAATCTAAAGAACCCTAACCTTTTCTTTTCTTTGAGGGGACAAATTAAAAAAAGTGACAAGGGCCAATTTAGGGTCTTTCACTCAGACTCAGCTTCCACTTCTTGCTCACTTTTTTTCTCTCTACTTCCTTTTCTTTCGCTCTTTATTGCCCATTTCTTGTGAAGTCCAAACTCCAAACGGCTAGCGGAATAAATGTATTCTTTATTTGAGTATTTGAATTTATCGAATAATTTGGATACTACCAGTACAACTGCACATGACAGACCCTTTTATTACGAAGATTTTATTTGGCGCCCGGTCTAGGGGGTAGGCTGGCAGGCCTACGCGGCGCCCCCTAGAGCCGTTACGGCCAGAAGGCTTGTGGCCGTAACGGCCACGGCCGTCGTGGCCGTTACGGCCAAGGGCGCTATGGCCGTTACGGCCAAAAGCCATCTGGCCGTAACGGCTATATGTTTAAGAAATTCAAAAAACTTGCATTTATTGCCAACGTCCTACCTAACCATATTTATTGTCCGCTCTTTTTAACCTTATACACATTAAACTCGAACTAAAACCCTTCTACACTCCCCTCTCTTCTCTTCTATCCTCTTCTTCTCTCCAAAAACAATCAACAACCATGTCAAATGAAGATTTGCACAACTATAATTTGACGGAGAACTCGCTTCGAATAGAGCACAACGAGGTAATTACTTCATACCAAACTCGTTTTAGTTTTGGGATTTAAATGTTTTATCTAGTAAGCCCTCGTTTTAGGTAACAATATACAACACAACAATTGTTTGTGCCTTTTCGATTCAATTTGGTAAGGAAACAGGACGAGGCCGTTATGGCCACGAGGCTTCTGGCCGTCACGGCCATAGCGCATTCAGCCGTAACGGCTGTGTGAGCTATGGCCGTGACGGCCAAAATCCTCATGGCCATAACGGCCCCTTGTCCTTTAGCCTTAACGGCTACAGCCATTTTAGCCTTAACGGCCTCTTCTGACATCTTTGTTCCCCAACATTACAGGAGGAAAATGAGGTATACATTGGGCTAAATGATCTTCAAATAAACGATGAGAGTACGTATCAAAATGTGTCGGACACGTCAACCATGTTTGGATTTCCGAATTATGTCCAGAGTACACCGGTTATCGGATTCCCATCTCATGCTCCATTTCCCTCGGGACAATTTGTGCATACACCGGACTACATGCAGTGTACACCGGCCATGTTCGGATACCCGAGGTTTATACAAGTACAGCCGTGGCAAGTACAGTCTACACCGGCCATGTTCGGTTTTCCACCTCATGCAGCAGCACCGACTGAGCACGTACAGTCTTCACCAACCATGTTCGGTTTTCCATCTCATGCACCAGCACCGACTGACCACGTGCAGTCTACACCGGCCATGTTCGGTTTTCCTCCTCTGAGTAGTCATCCGCAGTTTGCAAATCACACAGATGAGGTTGTAGAGGAGGTGTCGGAAGGTTATTCGCATTTGTTTACCACTGATACAACATTTGAATCCCGAGAGGAGGCCATTTCTTGGGTTAAACAAGTCGGTATCGAAAATAACATGTGCATAATAATAGGTCGGGATAGAAAGTCAGATATGACTCATCTTGGAAAGACATGGCTACTTTGTGAGAGAGAGGGCAAGCACACCCCATCGAAAACCGATGGTAAGTCAGCTCGCAAGAGGTGCCAGAACAAGAAATGTGGATGTCCTTTTAGATTAAAGTGTCAAGAGAAGCCTAGAGGAGCATGGAAGATTTCTGTTGTTCATGCTATTCACAACCACAAGATTGGTTCCAGTTTGTATGGCCACCCACTAGCGGGAAGGCTCACACCTGAGAAGAAAGATGTGCTGAAGATGATGACACGTAGCAATTGTACAGCAAACCAAGTTGCATGTGCATTGAATGAATTCCCGTTGAACTACACCAGCAAGAGGCAAGTATACAATGAACGGTATAGTGTACGAGCTGAACTAATGGAAGGTAGAACAACGGTCCAAGAATTCTTCCATAAAGCTAGGGAGGCAAGGTACTTTGTGAGACACTTGGAAGATGAGAAGACGAAACGGATTACGAATCTGTTCTTTGCCAGCCCTGATTCGATATCTCTCCTCCAAGCATTTCCCTATGTTTTACTGTTGGACTCCACATACAACACAAACAAGTAAGTAATGTGAAAATTCGACAAGTGCATTTACTTTTTAAATCTAACGGCTAACAAGTGCATTTCATACAGGTACAACATGCCTTTTTTGGAAATTGTCGGCTTCACGTCCACATGGAAGAACTATACAGTGGCAGGTGCATTCTTATCCAACGAGCGTGAGGTAGACTACACTTGGGCTGCACAACAACTTCTAGAGCTTTGTGAAAGTGTGAAGAGGACGCCCACTTGTATGGTGACAGACAGAGAGAAGGCTTTGATAAATGCACTGGATACCTTATTTCCACGTTCGAAACACCTCCTATGTAGGTTTCACATTCTAAAGAACATCGAAGGAAGAGCAAAGAGCATCACCAAGAATGCCACAATTGCAACATCCTTCACACATGATTACCGAGCATTGTTTAGGGTAACAAGTGTGGAGCGCTACAATAGAGAGTTGACTAGAATAGAGGCAAAGTGGGATGCTCGGAAAAATCTCGTTCGATATGTCAGAAGCGAGTGGCTTGAGCCGTATAAGACAAGAATTGTGTCAGCTTGGAGAATGGAGTCATCTTCATTTTCTTCGAGACCGTTTGTGCACATTTTGAGTCGGTAAGTTATTAAAATTTTCAACTCTTTCGGGCTTTTTTCGATTATGTATAACATTTAATGTATTAATTCTTTGTTTGCAGGTGTTCTTCCTTGATGATTGTCCACTGCCACCGGTAGTTCCAATGTGGAGACATCATTGTGACACGGACGCATTTAGCATTCTTCGTCTATTGCTCCAACGACTCAACAAGTACAAATTTGCTCCCAATGATGATCATCGCATTTTAGTGGACTTAGGTTCTACTTAGTTTGAAGTTTGAAGTTTCTATTGCTCCAACGACTCAACAAATACAATCAGAATATGTAATATTAGTTTGAAGTGTCTACTTAGTTTGAATCCATTTCCGAGCATCATCATAATCCGAACTACATGATCAAAATAATCCAACATAATCCCTATGCATCATCCGACTGGTCATCACCATCGCCATATCCAGGGACCGCTCCTCCCATAATCTCAATAGATCTCCTGATAGCGTCCTGTAATCCGGGTGGGTGCACCCCTGGATATGCCGCCCATGGTGCAAGATAACCCAACGCCTCCTGCATGCGCTGCATATATAACAAAATAATTATTACCTAAAAGCAAACAATCCCAGCGTTTTTGCCCTAAACCCTAAACCCTATAACAAAAAACATCAATTATGTAACAAAAGCAAACAATCCCAACGTTATACCTCCTGAGCAGTCGTGGCGGGCCGACAAACACGTGCGTGTGTACGAGGTAGGAACCACGCCAAGTAGTCCTCAGCACACTCAGACGGATCATCAGTGACAGGAAATCCCATCGTGTCTAAGCTGATACGGTGCACGTCCCTAGATCTCCAAACCCAAGTGGCTGTGTCAAACTCTACCTTGTACTTTGTCAAGTCTCCTACTCGAACCGCAGTCTTCGGCATAATAACATCTTCAGGTATCCTCTGTACACGCCCAAACTGCCTAGCGCATCGATCTGGCATGTATGGCTCTGATATAGCCAGAAATGATAGCAGCCCATGAAAACAAGACGAAGCATATGCGTCGCTAAAATCTAAATCCCCATAGGGCATCCAAGCCACCTGATTCAATTTCGCATGATAAATGAACTTCTTTTGGAAAAAAAACCTCAAATACAACTTGTAAAGAGTATACTCACATCTGCCGCCGTCATAGCATCAAGCTCTGCTCTGTAGTTGCGCCCAACCTGCACTGTACCACCATCTCCCCATATCTGAGACCATGTCCCTCCCTCCGGTAATGGTAATGGCATCCCGACAGGACGAAGTAATGGAAAGTACATGAAGATCCAAGACTAGATAAAAAAAACATAAGACTAGTCAAGTGTGACTGATAATATTAGCCAAACTAAAAAAAAATAATTTAGGTTCGATCAATTACCTGTAATAGCGTGTAACACATAGAAGCTCCTCTAGCCCCAAACCTCGAGCACTCACCAAGGCTCCTATACAGATGAGCCAGTGCAGCAGAAGCCCAAGACGTACTCTGTACATCCTCGTGATCCTGTACCATGTCCAAGTATGTGATAGGGATCCGATGCTGAGACTTGTCAGGACAGATAGTCGACGCTATCAAGTACAGTAGAAAACCAGAAGCAACAGTCTCAGAAGAAAGGTTGTTGTTCGCGTTCATGCAATACTCCTTCAGACATACATGTGAAACACCACCCTTATCAAAATTTGGGCGGCTCATCCAATCCTCATCCATATCGAAGAACTCTGCGAATCGGGATCTCTGAGAGCCGACAGCATCATCTGGCAGAACTGCCTCCCCGTCAATCGGAAGGCCGAGGATGAGCGCAACATCATGAAGCGTGATTGTCATCTCGCCCCATGGCATATGGAAAGAACTGGTCTCTGGATGCCATCGCTCAATAAATGCATCTATAAGGCCAATATGAACCTGCTGATGCATAATACTCTGCAGATGGGCAAGACCGCTGGCCCACACAATATCAATCCAGTCGCCATCTCCCGCCTGTGGCCAGTCTGTCAGCTGTGTGCGTCGGAACTGATACTTCAGAGGACCTCGAGGACGCTCCTGTAATACATTAAAGTACAAAACATATTTTAATTTTAAATTCGAACATAAGTATCAAACATTATTATCAAATATTTTAAGTAGTTTTACTTACATTGCCAGCGTATATGTGGTGGGCCACATGCTCCTCGAAGCCCAACAGTAACTCCGGGATCTCCGGGCCTCCCGGTGCAGAATGTGTGAGCAACGGCTCGATCCGACGTCGCTGACCGGGTCGGGTCTGTCTCCTCTGTCTAGACCCTCCCGTCGGAGCTGGGACAGGGTCTGTGCCTCGCCTGCCAGCCCCTCGTCCCCCAGGCCCTCGTCCCCCAGCCCCTCGTCCCTGCCGAGAATGTGGTGTCGGTGCAGTAGGTGCATGGACGGCTGTCTGATCCTCAACAGAATGTGAGCTACTCCCCGTCTCATGCTGTGATGAGTCGAACAAGGTCCGACGCTGCCCTCGTGTGAAGTGGTAGGGTAACACTGGAAAGGGCTGAACCTCGGGGGCCACAAGGACCTCCGGAACCTCCGGGGCCACGGGATCCGGGGCCACGGGAATCGGTGCCATCTGCTCGATCCGTGCTTCACGACGTCGATAACTAGCAGACCGGGTCTCTAAACCCGTCTCTAAGCACCTCGATGTCTGAAAATATGATCCAACTTATTCAAATTATTCAGCAATCACAACCTCTTGCAGTTCGAAAGGCCGTCACGGCTGTGCGACAACAAGCCGTCACGGCCATTCTTGATCTGGCCGTCACGGCTATTATTCATCTGGCCGTCACGACCTTTTGAACAATAGCCGTCACGGCCATGGCTGTCTTGGCCGTCACGGCCGTGAACGCCATGGCCGTTACGGCCGAAGACGACATGGCCGTTACGGCCGTGTCGTCTTCAACCTCCAGCCGCGCGATAGGCACGGTCGAGCCTCGCCGTTTTTTACCCGATTTTAACCTCCGATCTCCCTAAACGATTCCTAATAGGTTTTAATCTTACAAAATGGGTTCCAATCTTTAGTATAAAGCCTAATTTGCATAATTTTTAAGCAAAACATGAAAAACTTTAAAACCTAGATCTACAAATTCAATGGGATTAAAATAGATGAATTTGTACAAAACTTACCATGATTTGAGTGAATGTAGTGGAGAAGTGCACTAAAAGCTTGATTTTGAGTCTTGAAACACCTTGAAATGGAGTGTATTAGCTAAGAGATGAAGAAGGCTTTGGTGTGCTAATAGGGAGGAGGAAGAAGATGGGTAAAATGAGAGGGGTATGTTGTGTAAATTGTAATAAATTTTAATTTATATGTAATAGGGGTAGGGTGGGTGCCAAATAGCCTTTGTAGGGTGGGTGCCAAATAGAAAGACCCTTTTATTATTATTTTTATCGTTTTATTAATATTAAATATTGAATTGCTGATGTGTGATATACCATACCAGGCTCCTCGCCTCCTCCTACCCTATTTTTACGTTAATTTATAGGCTAATGGTGTATGAATTTTAGGTGTGTTTTTTTGGCCTACTTTTTTTTATTAGGTAAGGATTCAGTTAATAAGAATCGAGAGGTTGTGAACACGACAACCGAAAAACTAGCTAGGACGTACTGAAACAACTAAAAAATACGTAAAGTAAGTATAGCTGGCGAAACACTGGAACCAGAACGGATAGGGTAGTGGGAGAGTGAGGGGCTAAAGAGAGCTAACGCCTTTAGCATTCGGGTCAAAGCGGACACATCAAGTAAGATGAAGTGGACTACTAATGTTGTCTCCACCAGAATGAAGGATCTTCAGCATCCTTGAGAACGTCCTAGCGATCACGCCAATCACAAATAAACCACACCCAAGTTTAAAACCAAATCTCATATTCATACAAACCTTACCCAGAACAAACATGCACAAAAACAAAGGCCCAAAACTAAAAACACCTAGCCCAAAACAAACAAGGAAAGTAGTCATGGGCCAAAGCCCTCATGTCACACAAAAGATGATAATGTGACCAACCAAAACCGGGCACACATCTCAAAAGATGATAATGTGATCAACAGCAAAGACGCGACCGAAAGCACACATCTCACCAGAATTCAAAAATGGTACGCTATTGAATAAAGGCCAAAAACCGAAACGCCATCTCGACCACCAGCGAATGGGTCAAACGGAGCCACCGGTCCAGGAAAGAAAAAACAGACTGAAGCTAGAAATTCAGAGTGAACCGTGAACCTACACCACAAGCCTGCACCGCTAGTCGGAAATTCAGAGCTCGACCAAACACCATTAACGTCGACGAGAGGGAGAAATAGGCAGCAAACACGAATCAGCATTCGATTTATCCAAAAATCTGGAATAGAATCCAATCGGATAGAAATCATACATACAAAAGGCAACACAAAATCGGGTAGCGATCGAGATGCAACCCAGAAAAATGTCCAACATACTACAAATTCCAACCGAAAGAAGAAAACGAAGGTGAAGGAAACAAGATGAGAAAAACTCATTGTCGAGGGAGCACTCATGTCGAGAAAACATCAGTCAATCAATAGAACAAATAGATCAATTGAAAAACTAATCACAACACTCGTCTTAAATTTCTGATTGGAGGGATAATCTAGATCTTAAATCACACCAAAAATTCTAAGGCTTAAAGCCACTCTTGTATAGAAGGGGTCGGAGCTTCTTGCTTAAAGGCAAATCAGAGCTTCTCGCTCATAGTGGTTGTCTAAGACAGAGGGAAGACTTCCTAAGCCATAAAATATTAGAGAGAGGGTAGAGCACCTCTCTCTAAAATTTAAAGAATATTGTTTTTTGGCCTACTTGTTTGTGAAGTACTCCCTCTGTACCTTTTTCTTTTTTCTGTTTTTTATTTTGGATGTTCCAATTTGTTATTCTCATTTATTAATATTTTTTATTTTTAAAAGTGTACAAATTACAATACTAATATACTATAACTAAAGTCGAATATTTCTATCCTATGTGTCATCGTCTTAACTATGTCACACAGAGATTGAATCAAATGAAAATGGGGCTTATCATGAAAACTAAGAACAAATCTGGACCATCCGATTAAAACACTAGATATGAATCTAGGTCATCCGATTAAAAAAATAATAAAAAATAATAATTAATTAAATAATTTTTTTCTTACTTTATTTTTTTAAGTCTTTTTATGTATGTAGAATGATGTAAATCGAGTATGAACATAAAACCATAAAACGTGAACATGCAATACTAATATGTGAACATATCTATATTATATGTGAACGTATACTAAATTTTCTGAAGTTAAAATGCGGTTATATGTGAACAACCCTTGTAAAAATATGAACATGTGTATAAAATATGTGAAGAGAACATAAAATGTCAACCGTCGTGTTTTTGGCAAAAATAAGCAAAAAAATAAAAAATAAAAAATAAAAATAAATAATTTTTTTTAATTTTCTTACTTTATTTTTTTAAGTCTTTTTACGTATGTATAATTATGTAAATCGAGTATGAACATAAGGCCATAAAACGTGAACATGCAATACTAATATGTGAACGTATCTATATTATATGTGAACGTAACTAAATTTTCTGAAGTTAAAATGTGGTTATATGTGAACAACCCTTGTAAAAATGTGAACATGTGTATAAAATATGTGAACAGAACGTAAAATGTCAATCGTCGTGTTTTTGGTAAAAATAAGCGAAAAATAAAAAACAATTTTTTTTTATTTTTGTCAAATTTTTTTAAGCCGTTTAATGCATGTATTATGATTTATTCGAACATGAACACATGACCATAAAACATGAACAAACAATAATAATATATGAACACACTTGTAATATATGTGAACGTATTATAAAATCTCTGAACTGAAAAATGTGATAATATGTGAACATGTCTTATAATAGTGTGAACATATGCATAAAATACGTGAACGTAATGTAAAAAAATCAAATTTCATGTTTTTGGCAAAAACAAGCGAAACTAAGAAAAATTTTAAAAAAATTTTTTTTTTTATTTTTTATTTTTTCAAAATTACCATTTTGCCCCTATCTCTTCTAATCTTAGCCATCCATTTCTCAAATCCAAGGGTACTCATTTGTTCTTAGTTTTCATGATAAGCCCCATTTCCATGTGAATCAACCTCATGTCACACAAGCATATTTGTTTTTCTATTTACCTTCTTGCTTTTAATTTTTTTAGCATTTACCATCCTTATATTATAATAATATTCCTTCTTCTATTATAAAAATATTTTTTATATTATTTATAGTAATATTACTAATCCATATCTCTATCTATATTTAGATTTGGAAGATATAAATATTTCCTTTACTAAAAGATTGCGTGTATATTTAAAAAAACTTTAACATCTTATATACTTTATTTACTAGCAAAACCCGATCGTGCCATGCACGACTATGATTTGAGAATTTTTTATATATAGGAACAATATATTAAATCAATAATTATTAAAAATTAAATAAGTGGTGACAGACTTCATATTTAAAAAAAATATGAGGTGACCACTAACCCCATTATAAAGTGATATTATACATATACTTTAATATTATAAAAGTGACACCTCACACATAAGGGGTGACGAATAGCAAAACCCTATTAAAATTTATGTCCATAAAAATAAAATCATAGAGATCTCACATATTCCTAGTTTCATATTTACCATAGAAAAAATTATGGTACATATATTTCACGTATTAATATAATTATATAATATTAAAGTTTCTCATGTACTAATATAGTGTGTACACATTACATATTGTTAAAGAATAAAAGATCATGTACTAATGTATTATGTACAATTATTATTTAATTATTGTAAAAACATAAAAAATTATGTAATATTAAAATTTATGAATTTATGTCCATAGCGATGGAATAGTAGAGATTATGTTCTAATATGACTATATAATATTAAAATTTTGTTCATAAAGATAAATAATATATGACCATATAATAAAATTTTGTTCATATGATAAATAGTATATGACTATATAATATTAAAACTTTGTTCATAAAGATAAATAGTAGAGATATCATATACTAATTTAGTGTGTAGAGAATTAAAGATCACCTACTAATATATTATGTGCAATTATTAATAACATTAGCAATATTATTATATTATATATTTTTAAAGATTGTAAATACTAAAAATTATGAAGGGTAAAGGAGTAAATTGAAAAATTAAGACGCTTATTTGGTATAGTTAAGAGATTGACAAATAATATAGAGGGATTAGAGTTTAGTAAGGGCTCATTTGGTATCGATATCATATATCGGTATCGAGTATCGGTATCGCTATCGGTATCGGATATGGGATATCATTCATATCTCATATCCCTCATATCTCTTTTATTTGGGGTATATCAAATATCATGGAAAATGGCTTGTTTTGATATCAAGGATATGGCTCGATATCCATATACTCCCATATCAAACACTAGATATGGCCTGATACCGATATCTGAATCCATATACTCCCATACCAAACACGAGATATGGCTCGATACCGATATCTAATATCAGGATATCAATATCAAACGGGCCCTAATAGTATATAGATTTATTCTAATTGTAATATTATCCTAAAATATGTAATATAGATTACTCATTTGTTTACTATTTCCTTTTATTTTTAAAAAATTATCTTATTGCAAGATTAAAAGTAAATTTAAAATTTTAATTTGTTAAATGAGATTCTTATAATATCCATTCTTACATGATTAAAAGTGAATTTAAAATGTTATTCTTAAAAATTTCAATATCAATACTATTGGACAAGTTCCCGAATAAAGAGAAGATCTGCTTGCCGGAGATTATGATGATGCACATGGCTAAGAGTACAGGAAAGAATTATGGGTTGCCTTATCCATAATTTGTCAAGACAATCTTGCAATTCAGGAACCTGTATGAGCCTAAAAGAGGAAAAGGTGGTTGGATTCCCCTTGGACATGAGCAACATATCGAGGATGAAGTTCAAAGGTGATTCCAAGGGAACATCAACAAAGAAGGCTGCCTAGAAAGTTGTTGGGAGTTCTTCTACTAGTGGAAGAGTTGGTGCCAAGATTTTATATGAGCTTCAAAATATCTCATCTCAATTGCGTTTCATCATTGACTACCTAGCAAAGAGAGACATTGTTCGCATTGTTACTGATCCCTCCTCCTTAAACCTTTGAGTGGAACCCTTGTCGTTACCCTACCAGTTTACCCTCTCTCATATATTCCAAGATCTTTTATATTAGGTTATTTTATGTTTTCTTAAAATGTCTTTTGCTACCACTGCTTCATGAAAAACAATATGCTATGTATTAATTTTCTTTATGCTTATGAATGGTATCAGTTTCAATTATGTATGATAGATTGCTATGTATTTTCTTTGTTTGAACAAACCTTTTAATGATTTCAAAAGGAGAATGTTAGAAAAAAAACAAAGATGTGTTCTATTCAAGGAAATACAAGTGGAACTTTAGCTAAGGGGGAATGTGTTGTTACACTTGGTAAGTAGGAACAATGGTGATTTCTTTGAGTAGAAACCTGTTGAAAATTTTCTTTAAATTTCTTTTATCGACTTGTTTCTAGATGTACATTTTGAATAATTTTTCATCCTAAAAAAAGGGAAGTTGTTAGAACATTACTTGTTCCATGGTTTCTATTAGTTTTGACAATGACAAACTTTGTTGGTTTAATGTGTTGTTTAAATCAGTATCTCATGAACACTTCAAGAACATTTTCAAGTGTAATGGAATGTCGTGAGGGAACAATGGAGGGGACGAATGATGATCTGGAAAGCCTCTGTAGGAAGCTACACAACTTTCTATATTTGGCAAGTTACCAGATGTTGAACGA
Organism: Fallopia convolvulus; assembly: GCA_964016875.1. NCBI lineage: Eukaryota > Viridiplantae > Streptophyta > Magnoliopsida > Caryophyllales > Polygonaceae > Fallopia > Fallopia convolvulus. The sequence goes on from OZ024725.1 coordinate 15,667,044, forward strand.
ACGATTGCAAGGGAGATTCAACGGCTAAGCATGGATCATTTGTGAAAAGATGAGATCAAATGTGGAGGATTTGGATAAGGATACAAGATAAAATTTGAAGATCAATCGGTTAATGGAAAAAAATTGAGCGGTTGAAAATTTGGGAAGATTTTTATATTCTTTTAATCCATTTTTAGCGAGGTCTTTTGAATGGAATATCATCACACTTAGGCATGTTGTGATTGATATCAGATTCTGAAGGTGCTCTATAAGTAGGCTAGAATAGCTTGGGTTAAAAGGTGTTGTTGAATACGGCGAACAATTGAGAAGTTATAACTTAAGAGTCATTCGTGAGGTTGTGATATTTTCTGGTGAAGATTTCACGAGAGAGTTTAATTACTCATGTTGTTAGTTCCTTCATTGTTTAGGTTTACATTTAGGGTTGTAGAAGTCTAGTTGGTTTAACTTGGGTTGGTGCCTGAGTTACATGAGAACTTGACTTGCATTGTAATCGTTGAAGCTTAATACATTAGTGAACTATTGAAATCCTTTGAGAAGAAGTCTCAGGGTTAGAGGTTTTTCTTTCTACGACTTGTTGGTCAGTTAGAAAGTTCTCCACTCTAAATAACTTGTTCTTGTTTCTGTTAATTCCGCTACCCAAAGAACATTGCTAATTTTATGTCTGTTTACTAACACATCACGATCCAACAATGTGATACTTATGAGAATAGTGAATACAAAAAGTTTAGTGAGATTTTATCCTAAAACTAATTTATAATAAGAGAGATCCACCAACCTTATATTAGACTTTCTTAGTCCTAAATTTTTGATATGAGGATGATATTCCAACATTAGGATTGTACATATTTTCAAAGGGCTCAAAACATATACGATCCCCTATACTTGTGCAAATTGGTCACTTAGACACCTCACCTTTGGTTTGGACCTATTGAACACTTAAACTTAACAATTTAGACCTATTAAACACCTGGTCGAAGATAACTTCATTGAGTATAAAACACGCGCTCTAACATGGCAAAATTTTATGACACGTAGACAATTTGAGGCGTAATTTTAAATTTCTTTTTAAAAAAAACTCTATCTTTAGAGTTGGAGTAATATGAACCCTTAGATTAAAATCAATGGCTTAAATTAATTCACAATCTCTTTAAAATCTAAAAAGGAAATAATAATCCCTAATAAATATTTCACTAATAAATCATGTATCACCGATTCAGTTCCAAGCATTCCTCCATGGTGGCCTTGCCGTCGGCATCTCTGCTTCCGGCCAATTCAACGATGAAGGAGACATCTAGTGCTTAGATCCCCAAGCCCCGAAACGGTAACCCTAGATCGATGGCCGCTGGGTTTGGCCATGAAGCTTTGGAGAGAGATGCTCTTCTGGCCAATTCATCGCTGGGATAGCTATAACACCCCTATTTTGCAACATTGGGTATTACCGCTAGTGACCTCGGGCTTTACCGCCCAAAGACACCCTAGGCTTGATAATGTTATTAAAACTTAGGAAAATGCAGAAATTTACTTAAACATGATAAATATATTAAAAAGTGTTCACGAGTGAGACTTTGTTCGTACAAAATTACCCAACAAATTATCAAGATGGTTTAATAACGGAATTAAAACTTGTTCTTACAACATGTGATGAAATTAGACAAATTAAACAGAAAGTACATCTTTGAGAGAGTTCGACCCTTCTTTCCTTGTGTGGCTTCACCTACGCCCTGTTGGGATTCCTAGGATCTGGCATAAGTCGCGAAGAGCGAAAAATGTCAAGCAAACATGCGGGAAAGCGGAATTAGTCTGAGGAGACTAAGCAAGCGAGAATGGAAATTCTCAAGGATATTATGGTAAATTATAATATTTGAGAGATATTATCGTAATGTGTTTTTAGATGTGGAACTTTATGTGGGGGTTATCGAAACGGAAAGAAGTCTATCTCGAGATGAGATAACTCGATAATCGAGAGAAGAGCTACTAGAGTGTAGACTTCTTAGAGTAGAAGATATGTTGGGAGCGTTATTAATTCATACAAGTTTTGAAAAACTCCCGCGCCATTGTCGGACCTCAACCAACCTCATCTTATTTGGTGCTCCAGATAGGGGAGGTGGCCTGAAGGCGCTTAAGTACCTGCCCACCTTAGACAAGCCCGAATAAGCATTTAGATTGGAAAGACGATCTTTTCAAGAACCTAGAGCCGGTCGGTCTTTTCACGTTGTACTACTTCGACCCAGTTTTGGTTTCTTTTAATTGTGCTTGGGCACTTATCTTGTATCGTGATGAAAACTTTCACTTATGTTAATGATTTTTAAGAGTGTGAGGGCCATGAAAGGGCCCGGTTCCACTTAAGGGAACCGAAGTTCCGGCACCTAGCTAGGGTGCGCACCTCCCTCCTCCGAGCAGGAGCAGATAGTGGATCATGATCCTTAAAGTCGCGGAATTTAGGCGTGATGTCATACGACTTAGTAGGTTATATAGAGGTATCGGGTTAACCACGCACCCCTCATCTAATCCATACCGATCTCGAAAAGAGATCTTAAACAAGTAAGGTCACACAAACAAGACTAGCATAATGGTCCTATCGAACATTAATAATCGTAATAACGGTAACAAGTGGGTCATTATTTCTAACAATTGATATTTTCTAGATTCGTTAATTTATTAGTAAACAAGTTGTTCCCAACATCGAGAAATTTCACGAAACAAATTATCAAAGCTACAAGGAGAAATTCCACTTACCTTAGCTTAACAATTGTATACGACGAATGAACGCGGATTGTTTCCTTTAGTCGGGACGGAAAACTCGACTTGTCGACACGAGATGTACGAACGAACTTTAATAAGAATTCCTTTGATTCTTCTAAAGTTTTAAAAGTCTCTTATATTCCTTTTTATAAGAGAATTAATACTAAATTATTATAATAATAATTTAGGTGGAGGTGATAAAATAATTTAACGATTGTAAAAGTCTCTTATATTCCTTCTAAAGTTTTAAAAGACTCTTTATTTTAATTTAACGATTATAAGATTTTGAAGATCAAGGTTTAATATTATCCAATTTATTCAATACTCATTAATTTAAAGCTAATATTCCCTTTAGATTAATTTATTATTCTTTTATTGTACAAGCATGTAAGTTGTTAAAATAAAATCCATTAAAAATATACTTTCTATATTTCTTTTTCAAAAAAATAATATACAAATCATTCTTATGATATAAAAAGTCTATCATGTCCTTACCATATTATATCTTTTATTTTTCCTTATAAATATCTTTTATAAAACTGGATCATAAAACATCTTTTTAAGACTAGAATATATTGTTATTTTATTTTACTCTTATCATTAATTCTTTTTAAAGACATGCAACCACCTTATGATATAAAAGATGTTAATATATCATACTATATTATACTTATTCTAGTACTTTATCCATCTAATAAATTACCAAGTATTATTTTAAACAATAATTATCTCATACTTTCTATATCTATTTTAACAATAGAACTTACTTAACCTTTTAAAAACGGTTTTCCATGTCTAGAAATATTATCTTATAAAATATGGCATGCAACCATTTATTTTATATCTATAAGAATTAATAATATTCTTAGCACATCTTTCCTTATCAACTTATGTCCTTACACTATAATATCTTGAAGATCTAGTATACTCAATATTTTTATAATATTTACCATGTATACAAAATAATGTTAATAATTCTATTATTTTTATTTAAGAGAGTTCCATGTTATAAGGTATATTTTATTTTAAAATATAACATGCATAATATTATTTAGTTTTATGCACAAGGCAAAAATAATAAAAAGAGTTTACTTTGTCTAACAACTTAGATTCTCCTTATTATTTAAATTAATATGTTGTTAGGAGAAAAATCTGATATTATAAATTTAAAGGTATTTAATTTATGAAAGGCAAAGATTTCACTTTACTAAAATATAAGTAAATAAAATAAAAATAATTAAATGGACCTTTTTCTTTCAACAGGTTCTACGCTTCTATAACACAAGGTAATAGGGGAGAAGTAGAGGAGAGGGGGCGACACCAGGGGAGACCGGCGACGAGACGGCGGCGGCCTGGCAGGGCTCCGACGGGGCTCGGGTGGGTCGGCGGTCATCCGAGGGTGGTGCGGCGGCGGCTTGGTGGTGGTTTGGAGGGGTTTTAATGGTGTTTCAATGAAAAAATCAGCCAGTAAAACTAATGTGTTTGGGCTGAATTTTGAGAATTGTGAATAGCAAAGTGCTAGGAAGAGAGAAGAGAGAGTTTGTGTGATTTTCTTATGAAGTTTTCAGCCTTTAAATAGGCCAAATTGAAGCTCCATGGATCCTCCACACCATGGATGAACCAATTGTAGAAAAGAAGGTTGATGAGGATAGGTGGAGTTTGTGTTAGTTGAATGATGATTTTGGATGATGCAATTCTTGGATGGTCTTAGAAGCAATTGAGAAGAGTGGAAGGCCAAAAACACATGCACTAGATGAACGTCGATTCATATCAAACAAGTTGAGTCTTTGAAGAAGAAGAAGAAGAAGAAAGTGGGTTTATAATTAAAAGAGTTGTAAATTTGGTAGATAAGTTACAATGGCCTAGCGATTTAGAGAGTGTGTGTGTGTGTGTGTGTGTGTGTGTGTGTGTGTGTGTGTGTGTGTGTGTGTGTGTGTGTGTGTGTGTGTGTGTGTGTGTGTGTTATGTGCGAGATGTAAGAGGTCTCGGATTCGAGTCTCAGCTCTTGACTTCTTTTTATATTTTTTACTTGTAATTTTGCTAGCCTTGTATTAATCCAATATTAATAAAATCCGAAAATTATGTTAATTTATTTTTATTTTAGAACCACTGTAATAATTCTTTATAGTATGTTCTTAATTTCATTTAATTAAATTATTTAAAATCTCTTTTTAAGGAGAAAAGGATTATTTAATTATTATATTTGTTTTAAAAACCTTAGAATATTGCGTATATTACAATAGCTGTTTTGGGCAGATTCAACACGTAAACTCATTACCTGCTATATTGTGGAAAACTTAACCAATTAAAAAACAACTGTAACACGTTATACTCTATAAACAAGATGAAAATAAAAAATGAAATATATGAAGTAAGTAGAATTAAGAGTTCACTTTAGCTGTTGATCGATAACAATAGACTTGTTGCAACCACTGTTGAAAAACGCGTCTGTAGCCAGAAAATATTTAGCCACGAATATTGTCGAGGTTAATTTGGGTGGCAACGATCACAAGTTTAACCACAAATATTTACGTTTGCGGTTATATTGCCATGAAAAATAAAGTTGCGGCTATTTTGAGGTCGAATCGCCGCGAAAAGAGCGTGCAGCTAGATTTGGTTGTACCTTTCTGGCCATATTGTCATGAAATCAGGCTCGTGGCTAAAGTTTAGGCCAAATTGACGCGAATGTCTTGTGCGGCTAGATTCATTTCTAGTCTAGTAGCTAATTAACCACGAAAAAGGATTCGAGTGTATATTCATGACAAAGTCTGGAGCTAAGTACCCACATAATATTAATGGCTAGTTTTGTGGTTATTTTTGTGGGTTATTTGAACCATTGACTCATGAATGGTACTTCATTTCGTTAGAAATCTATAGAAATAACCACAAAACTAGCCACGAGTTCTTATTTTCGTGTCTAGCTTAGTTTGTTTGAAAAAAATATGCGATAACAGCCACAAGATTAACCACGAGTTCTTTATTTCGCGAGAAATCTGCAGAAATAACCACGAGACTAGCCACAAGTTCTTCATTTCGTGTCTAACTTTGTTTGTTTGGAAAAATTGCAGAATCGGTCACGAGATTAACCACGAGTTTTTAATTTCGTGATAAATTTGCAGAAACCACAAGATTTAAACGAAGGAAGAGGTGAAGAGTTTGGATTGGGCTGCAACTCCATTTGGACCGAGTAGGTGATCCAAAAATGGGCCCATTTCTTTTGACTCCCAAGCCCATCCGTTTTTCTTTTAACTCCTAAGTCCATTTCTAATTAATTTTTATTATTTGTAAAATTATTTCCACTATAAATATATAACAATTATTTTAAAATTTTAATGAATATTATCCATATGCCTTTACAAAGAATATTTATTATAATAAAATATCAATCATGCTCACCTAGGAAATTTATAATTTCTAATAAATTATAAATGACTTCCTAGAATAATAATATTTATGAGAATAATATTATTATGCATGTTTAAGACTAAATTATTCAAGAATAATCATTTAGAATAATTTCCTTCAGAAAACGTTAATTCTTTTAAGAAATCGTTATATTTCACTTCGAATAGTTCATTATTATAAGAAAACATTATATTCACTTAGAATCGTTCATCCTTATAAGAAATCGTTATATTCATTTAGAATCGTTCATTATTATAAAAAAATGTAGAAAATGTTATATTCACTTAGAATCGTTCATTCTTAAAAGAAAACACTATATTCATTTAGAAACATTTATTCTTATAAGAAATTGTTATATTCCTTTAGAATCGTTCATTATTATAAGAAATCCTTATATTCCTATAGAATCGTTCATTCTTATAAGAAATTGTGATATTCATTTAGAATCGTTCATTCTTATAAGAAAACGTAGAAAACGTTATCTATATTCACTTAGAATCGTTCATTCTTATAAGAAATCATTATATCCCTTTAGAATCGTATATTCTTATAAGAAACCGTTATATCCCTTTAGAATCGTTTATTCTTATAAGAAATCATTATATTCCCAAAAGAATCGTTCATTATTATAAGAAATCGTTATATTATTTTAGAATCGTTCATTCTTATAAGAAATCATTATATAACGTTATATTCACTTAGAATCGTTCATTCTTATACAAAAACGTTATATTCACTTAGAAATTCTTCATTCTTATAAGAAATCGTTATATTCATTTAGAATCGCTCATTCTTATAAGAAATCGTTATATTAGTTTAGAATCATTTATTCTTATAATCCTTTAGAATCGTTCATTCTTACAAGAAATCATTATATACATTTAAAATCGTTCATTCTTTTAAGAAATCATTATATTCATTTATAATCATTCATTCTTATATAAAAAAGGTCGTTATATTTCTTTAGAATCGTTTATTCTTATAAGAATTTATTATATTCATTTAGAATTGTTCATTCTTATAAGAAACTAGTGATGATGCCCGTGCATACGCACGAGGCTATTTTTTTTGTACAAATATATTAAGATATTTTATATTTTTAATTATACCATTTTCACGCTCGTATATTTATCTTAATTTATTTATAAAAATTTTAAATGCGTTTAATGATGCAAAAATATTTAAAAAGTAAGCATTTGACCATCTTGCATTCTTCTTAATAATGTAAACCGAGATTATATGGTTCCATTGTTAATGTTTGAATATATGGTTATTTTCATAATATGTGCTTAATGTAATTTTTTTTGAAACTATTGTCCCATGTAATAATTAAATTATCTTACTTATAATTCTTCCCAAGTATTATAAACCATGTAATTGCAATTAACATACATATATATATAACAAATTCTAAACAGTTTAGGTTTTTTTCTTTTGCTTTCAAGTTTTTTTTTCTTTTTTCGTTTGGATAAATAGAGTAACATAATCCCATTAATATATTTTGGTTCTTATTTGTCAATAGAGTAGCATTGCATTTTCTACGCTAAAATTTCTCATAATATATCTTCTTATCGGTGAGAAAATTATACAAATTAATTAAACCAAAATAAGTATTTTCTCCTTTCACAAATATAATTTACCCCGAATTTGATAAATTTGAAAATGTGTAACATTGTTCTTGTTGTTTCCTTAAGTTTGAATTGCTATCGCCATTAGTTACCTAATATAAACATTTGCAACATATATCCTTTGGTTTATAAAAATTTCAACCTAATCTTATTTTCACTTGATTATCTTTCACATTGCTTCCTTATTCTTTTATTATATTTTAGAGGCTAAAACCATTTACAAATTACTAAAAATAGGGAATGAGTTACGTATGACCAAGGATGGAGCTAAAAACATTTTCTAACAAATATATGCACAATATATGTGATAAAGTAATTCACACCTTATGCAATAAAACATACATATGGTTATTATCTTGGTGTATTGGCCAACAAAGATACTGGTTCAAACTAAATATGGTCATCAATACCATTTAGGAATAGTATGAAAAAGAGGTTGGACATTGTAGAGGATGTAGTACATGTTTGAGTTTTGAGTTGTTGTTCGTCTTGTGTACCTCAAATTATGATTCTACTTAGAATTTTTTCTTTGTCTTCTAAGGATCCTCCGAGACCCTTTTTTTTTTTTAATTTCACTACATAAAGAGGGTTTGAAGGGGAATGAATTAAAAAAATTATAGGATTTCAAAAATAGGCGTTAGATTTGAGTGTAAGTGTTGTACGGAATTTTAATTATTCAAATCTTAACTTTCTTTGATTTATTATGAAATGCAAACATCAAAAAAATTGAGTGAAGGAAATATTTTGGATTTAATAAGATGAAAACATAATATATACAAAAATGTTTCTCAATTGTCATGGATTTTTCTTCATTTTAAGCTTCTTATCTTATATAATAAAATGGATTTATTTTGCAAATGGGAAAATTATACTTAACTTTAAAATTATGGTATCAAATGTTTATATGAAAAAATGTCTATAAAATGATACCATATCGATTTGAATAGTAATTTTTTGATTTGTACACAATCACCATAACCATTGAGTTAGAAAAAAAGCGTTGCTTTATATGAAATGAAAAATATACACAAAATATTTCTTAATTATGATAAGACTTTGATTGTTAAATTTTTTATGATGATAATAAGATAGAATATACATGTGGGGAAATAAACTTACAAATAGAGAAACTAATAAGTAGATAGATAAATGTCATTGAAGAATAAAAATGAACTAAAAAGTAGTACACTAAGAAGATATGAACCAATGTCCTATGGGTTGATGAGAAAACACTCTCACCACTAAGCTACACATAACTTTTAGACTTGTTTTTTCCAATAGTAATTATATAGGAATTATTGTGAACATAGCTAATGAGAGCAATAAATGGTGGCAAAACCCAATCTTATATGTATATTTCCAATTCCAATAGTAATTATATAGGGATTATTGTGAACATAACTAATGAGAGCAATAAATGGTGGCAAAACCCTATCTTATATGTATATTTCCAATTCCAATAGTAATTATATAGGGATTATTGTGAACATAGTTAATGAGAGCAATAAATGGTGGCAAAACCCAATCTTATATGTATATAAATAGTAATTATATAGGGATTATTGTCAACATAGTTAATGAGAGCAATAAATGGCGGCGAAACCCAATCTTATATGTATATAAGATTGTTACATTTCATTAGAATCGTTTATTCTTATAAGAAATCATTATATTCATTTATAATTGTTCATACTTATAAGAAATCATTATATTCATTTAGAATCATTCATTTTTATAAGAAATCATAATATTCCTTTATATTCCTTTATTCTTATATTCCTTTAGAACGGTTTATTCTTATAAGAAATCGTTATATTCTTTTAGAACCGTTCATTCTTATAAGAAAACATTATATTCCTATAGAGTCGTTCATTCTTATAAGAAATCATTACATTCCTTTAGAATCATTTATTCTTATAATTCTTTAAAATCGTTCATGCTTATAATAAATCATTATATTCTTTTAGAATCATTCATTCTTATAAGAAATCGCTATATTCCTTTAAAGTCGTTCATTCTTATAAGAAATCATTGCATTTCTAAGAATCATTCATTGTTATAATTTTTTTGAATCGTTCATTCTTATAAGAAATCGTTATATTCTTTTAGAATTGTTCATTCCTATGAGAAATGGTTATATTCCTTCAAAATGGTTCATTCCTATAAGAAATCGTTATATTCATTTAAAATTTATTCTTATAAGAAATCGTTATATTTCTTTAGGAACGTTCATTCTTATAACAAATCGCTATATTCCCTTAGGATCATTCATTCTTATAAGAAACATTATATTCTTTCATATGCTCGATGTTGATAAGTATTCGTTAGGGGTTCGGGGGTGGAGCCTCGGCGGAGCCCCTTAGTAGGGGGTTCGGGGGGCAACGCCCCTCGACGGTGGTCTCGCTGACTGTTCAGCGAATTGAGGGTCCAGGGGGCAACGCCCCCCCAAAAAAATATATACAATATTTTTTGTTTTTGGGTTTAGGGTTTGGAACTATGGCCTAAAATTTTGAAAAATAAATAGTTTAAGTTCTACTTATTTTTTTATAAAAATTACTTGTTAATTTATCATCTACAACATTTAGGTTAGGAGGGAAAAATGTGGGAATATTTGGTTAAAACAAAACTGGGCGTTAGTTTAGGAGGGAAAAGGTGCGAATATTTGGTTAAAACAAATTTGGGCAGGATGAAATTTTAGGAGGAGGGAATATTTAATTTTTAAGAGGGAAAAAGTAATTTTTGGCCCACTAAAAGCTAATCCCATAAGGCCTTTTCACTATCAAACCCTAATTTACTCCCTTTCCTCTAACTTGCGGCTCTCTTTTCCCTCTCAATCACTCCCAGATCTATGTGGCTCTCAAATCTACACGGCTCTCATTCACTCTCAGATCTAACCCTAATCTGCTCAATCCTTTCAGAGATTTCGACATTAGAAAATGGACTGCTCAAGTGTAACAGGTTCAGCCTCAGGCTCCATCGGCGGCCAACGGTGTGGCGCCAAGCAGCTCCACCGCTGCGGCTGCTTCGGGTTCGAACCCGTTTGTGATGATGTCTTTTTACGTCGAAGACCTGGAGTTCAATGTCAATGATTCGCAACTGTATGGTCTGTTCAACCAGATTGGCCAAGTCATCTTTGTTAAGGTTTGTAGGGACTTGACCACTTGCCTATCTCTCGGCTATGGTTGTGGGAAAGGAAGGAATTTGTTACCGTGCTTTTTATGTGGCACTAATGGTTGCGGGAATCTACTTTATCTTCTCTCCTAGTATTAATTTTCTAAACTTGGAAAATTTTCTTGTATCTTGAATTAATGTTATGTGCGTGATTGATTCTATTAGACTATTTGGTACATTCTACTATTCTGTGTGATATGTCTCTTGATATTTTACTATTATTTGTTGAAAATTTCTATAGATGCAAGTAATAAGAAAATTTCATCTTCCTTATTTTCATTGAATATTATCCAGTTTTTCCATGTTTGCTTTTTGCTCAGATGAACTGATCATAGATTGAAAGTGATTATATGCACCTTGTTTTCTTTTTTTCTGGGTGCTTCTTTTGTTCAAAGAATAAGTTTCTATTTTGCACCAAACGCCTGCTTTAAGAAACATCCATGTAAATTTAGTTTCACCAAATGCTTCTCTCTCTTTCTTTCATGGTTACTACTTACTAGTATGTCATATAGAGAACTATTACGGTAACAACAAAATTGAAATGCAATGTGTGTGATAAATGAAAAACTTTATAATTTCTTTAGGCCATTCACAAGTGATGTTGGAATTTTCATAGCCTCAAAGGAGGTTCAAAGTAATTTGAAGTTTCATTTCTATTTCCATTCATGTGTCTTTTGGTAGGAATATTGGCACATCTGTATCGTCTCCCTGAAATCCTTACAATGTAGAATCTCAAAACACAGGAAACGAAAGAAAAGATTGGTGAAAGAATACTGGTGCTACAACATCTTGTTTCACCATTTGGCTAGGTATGGATGACAAATTTCTCCTTCAATTTAACATGTGTCCTGCATTTATTGACATGGCTTTTTATTTTCATCTTGATGCATTTATAAGATTGTCTTGAAATTCAATGCAGACTAATACAACTTCTGTTTTGTCAGAAGCCATTGAATACATTAGGTTTCTGCAAGAACAAGTCAAGGTTCATATATAGTCTCCTATCATCTTATCTTTTTTAGCTTAAGTATTAATGAGAAAAAAGATGGAAATTCTCTATTTGCCTATATAGCTTTCTCTCTTTTGCTAATTATAGAAATAAATCATGTTATATGTGATCGGATTGTCCATGTAGTTTTGTCTTCTCTTTTCTTACTTGATTGATTGGCTGAGTTCTCTATCACAATATCACTATCATCTATTGATCATAGTTGCTTGTATAGTTTCAACTTGGTATGTACTGTGAAGATGGTTCCTTGAAGGTGTATTGATGTGCTAAATATCTATTTCCTATGTGCTTGACTACCCATTGGATTGTTTGTAACTCGGGTTTTTGAAAATTATTTTATAGGAATTTTACATATGGGATATGGAACTAGTTTTCATCCTTACATCTATGATGTGTTATGCTTAGTCGCTCTCACTGAAATTGTATTTGCATTGCTTTAGTTTTCTGCCTTAGTTCTGTTGAGATTTAGGGTGAAATTCTGAAGAATATGGGTGAAATTCTGAAAGCTAGTGGTTGAAATTTTGAAAGCTAGTGGTGCTAACTATTCCTCAGTAGTTAAGAGAACAATTATGTAAGTAATGTTTGTTTTTGTAACACCCCGTCTTTCCATAGGGGGCTACTTGGTAGTAAACCTTACCAGGTACTCTTTAGGTGGGTTCACAACAACACTTTAGGATCTTACAATGCGGGCACGATGAGAAAACAAGTAAAATATTCAACTTTCAGATTTATAAAACTGAATATAAAACATGTTCGAATGCCCGAATGCATAAACAAAATTACCAAGTAACCCTTCCCGAATTTTCCTCAAAATATTTCAAAAAACATTTAAAAATTACAATTAAAATAATTTAACAGAACTAATAATAATAATAAATCCTCCCAAAGTACACCCGAAAAACCCAAACTAATGACACGTGCGTCAACGATCCACTCCACCATCCTGCCAAGGCTCCTGCACAGTTTCCTGTGACATACCTATAACTGAAAAAATAATCCCCGAAAGGTAACTATTAATCTATCAAGCAAGATAATATGCGGAAATAGAAGCATCTAGGATTGAATCAAACAAAGCTTCAAACAACAGATTGTGCAATTTAATAAAAAGTCTACTTAGACATCATTGGGTTCACCCCAATCTTAGAATTTGGGGTTTAGCTAGACATGGAAATAGAAGAAATCAATTCAATAACGAGATTAAACATACCGGATTGATGAAACAAACAAACTTGATTCAAATCCAGCAAATCCAAACTCAATTCAACAAAAGTCTTCAAATTCTCCCAAAATCTCTCTAAACTTGTCTCTCAAGGAATAAAAACTAGGTTAAAAGTTCGAACCCTAATCTAGAAGACAAAGTAAAGTATTTATCCTAAGGATAAAATAAGAGAGGCGGCATAAAAACACGTCACACATGGAACGCACGACCCACGGCGCGCGTCGTGCGCCGAGGCGCACGACCGTACAAGGCACACACGACCTCACAAAGTGCACGATCCTAGCCTAGGGGACGCACGACCGTGCGTTTGAAAACGCACGGGCGACGCCTTTCTCTGAGTTAAACCGCACGATCGTGCGTGTGTGACGCACGATCCTCAACTGGTCGTGCAGGCGGTGATGAAGAATGTCAGATCGTACGCCCTTAGCTCGAGCCAGTTGAGGATCGTGCGTCACACACGCACGATCGTGCGGTTTAACTCAGAGAAAGGCGTCGCCCGTGCGTGTGTGACGCACGATCCTCAACTGGCTCGAGCTAAGGGCGTACGATCTGACATTCTTCATCACCGCCTGCACGACCGTGCACCTTGGTGCACGACTTTGGCCTTGATCGTGTAATTATTTTTATTCTGGACTCCTCAGTTGATCTTTTCACGTCCTGATGCATCCTAGACTGAAGTCTTGATTCCTCTATGTCTCCAAACGCGTTCCAATGAAGCTCGAAACTCTCCTAAGTACCTGAAAAGCATAAATATACGCGTGTAGACATCTATAACGGAAACTAAACTAAAAGTACTAGAAAAACGAGACTAATGCATGAAAACATATAAACTAAGGTGCTAAATGCATGTCCTACTATGCTCTAAATGCAAGTTATCAAACCCATTTAAAACCAATTTGCACACAACAACAGAAGCAAGTGCAAAACATTTCAAAAAGATATTCGGGACTAGTTCCCAAAACCAATCCTACAATAACGGCATAACATCTAACGAGCTAGAGAAGTACCGAGCTAGTCGAAAATGACTTACCTGATTGGACGATTTATCGAATGGAAACGGAAGGACACAAATTTGATTAAAGAGGATTTCCTATAAACAACGACGAGTATAAATACAAATCTGAAAACCAAACACCAACTGTCTACCCAATACTAATTAAAAAAACACCCTCTAACTAATAATTAGTAGGACAGGAAACCAAAATTCAACCCATCTAATTAACCTACACTACCAAATTGATCGGTTCCAACGAGTATATAGATATATACAAACAATAAACCTAACAATTGAAACCCGATACTTTTGAAACACTAAGCATGTCAACACCTTCCCCAACCACTAAACATGATTTCGATAAAATAAAATTAAAAAAATGCATCCAAGGAACTAAGTGAATCAAACATGGCCGATTAAAACAACCCCTCCTTCTATCTCAAAGACTCGTCTCCTTCGACAAACTCACATGCCCTCATTATCAAGACTTCACATGCCGCCCTTACCACTGACTCCGGCTAACTATAATACCGTGACTCAACATGTACCCGACTCTAAACAAAACTAAGGAATACGACTGAAAGAAGGTGACCCACGGGATGTCGGCACTTACCGGCGACTCTACTTCGATCAGACCCGACGCCGTCACGGTTTGACAACAGCGACTGACGGTTAACACAACGGTAAACGGAAACGCCGCCGCTTGGTTGGTTTCACGAGGATGGGGTTCACTCTCAGATTGTTTGGCGAGAAAGAGATCGGGATTTGGTATAAGTAATTAGGGTAAAAGAAAAGATATAGATATAATTTAACTTGAGATAGGATTTAATATTTTGGTTGGGATAAGAAGCTAAGAGATAGGATTGGTTATGGGTAACAAAATTTAATATATATAAAAAAGCAGGATTTGGGTAGAATAAACTTAACTAGTTAAAACTGGTTATAAATAATAGATATTTCTTTAAAACGAGGTTTACTTGCGGATCAAGAAACTCACTTCCGTCCTAAAAGACCTAAAACAGATTCATGTATTACAGTTTTTGCTTCTGTTTATCTTATTAATGCTTAGGTTGTGAGTAATATTTTATGTAATAATTGTTCAGCTTCTGTATTCTCAATAGTCAGTTTTGATGAAAATATTGGATGTATCTCCTTGCAGGTTGACATACCTGAATGATTTCAAGAAGGTGATTGAGATATATGCTAAATGTAAGTCATAAATACAAAATTTGCATAAGACCATTATTAACAACGGGCCAAACCGTTGTTTGGCCTGGTTCTCTGGTCTTGAGAACTGACTTATGTTAAAAGTCATCTTTCCTCTACATCATATGTTAACTGATCAATGGTATTTTTGCAGATTTTCCTTCTACACCTCCTGCTCAGTCAACTTACCAGGTTGTAGCCTTGCCTCTGGGTGCAAAGGTTGAAATTGAATGCATTGCTACTCTTTAAAGGTTGCTATCAATAAATGGATTAGAAGAAAAGGCAAAGGCAAGTGGTGTAACATATTGGTTTGTTAGCATTAAGATGTAGTAAGTATAGACTTTGCTTCACTTGCTAGGATTTTTTTGGTTCGCCGTGGTTTTGGTTAGCATGTATATAGAATGTGATTTGTTGTGGGATGTTTCAATGAGTATTATAGACTATGTAATTGTATTACTATGATTATGCAAATATGCAATATTATGGTATAATATTTTTTTGATTTTTTTTAAATGTGTAATTATTTAACCACAAAATTTGACATAATAGATTCAATGCAAATGTCAAGGCTAAATGGCCACGAATTTTCCCACTAAATAGATTCATTGCAAATTTCAAGGCTATTGGCCACGAATTAGGGGCGATAATGAGTTCAAATTCGACTTGAATTTAGATACAAAATACATTTGTAGCTAAATTTGATGGTGATGCACTCATATCCAACCACGAAATTCAATTCTGGCTAATATGGCTGAACATTACTTTCGTCGCCAATAGCCACACATTTAGCAATGAACTAGTTCGCGTCTATTATTTGAAGATATATAGCCACAAAAATGGAATTATGTGGTTCTTTTCCAGAGTGATATTTAGCCTCGGTTGTTTTAGCCCCAGGGCACCTTTCGTAGGGCAATCCGTTGGGGATGTTGTGGCTAACGTAATTTCGTGGTTATTTTTGTGGCTAAAGTCGTGGCTATTTTCCTGGCTACAGACGTACATTCCAATAGTGAACTCTCCTTCTGGATTACAAAGGAACCAAAAAATGTCTTCTATCACAACGAAAGCTGAAGTTTTTTAGAGCTCTAGAGTATGGTAGCGTATTAGCCGGTGAATCGATGATCTCCTCTTCTTCTCTTAGTGTGCTTTTATATTCCTCTCCTTCTTTTGACCGTTGCAGGTGTTTTGAGGTGTGATCGGATCCCGTGAATATCGTTCATGGCCATAAATGTTTTAGTCGTTGCTTTTGGTGATTTCGCCAACCGCTTACTTCTTTGACCCACACCATCACATGTTGAATTAGGCTAGTAATGGGCTGCGTTAGTTTAAGTGTTCCGTCATCGAATTTGGGCTTAATTTTGGAGAGCCCAACAATACCCCCCAAAACCCGGGAAGATTTCCCTCCAATTTTTATAGGGTTTTTGAGTTTGATCTTGGAAGTTGTAGTGGATAAAGCCACGTCCCATCAACCTGTATTTAAAGCCTCCAAAGACAACATATATTACGAGTCGTTCGTGATCTTTGGTCTGCAAGTACGCTCCGTTTGCCCTTAGTTCTTCATCTTCTTCCTTTTCTTCTCTCATGGCCGATTCTGCTTCTTCCTCCGAGTCTTATTCTCGATGTCTCAAACCCTTCGATCCCCCTTTGTTTGCTTCTTCTAACATCCTTACGTCTTGCCATCAAAAGGACAGTACATCTTTCGATCCATCTTCACTTGCCTACTCTGTCGGATTCTCCCCTTCTGCAGAGGTTTATCTTCCTCCTCCAGGTGTTTGGGTCGATTTCTTTCACGAGGATTGGATATGCCTTTATGAGTATCCTTTCTGTATCGGCCATCACTTTCCCTTTTCCTCTTTAGTAGTTGACTTCCTCACCACTCTCAACTTGTCTCCCATCCAAATTCTTCCCCAAGTCTGGAGACTCTTGTTAGCGATTGACCTTCTCTGTTCCTCCCATGATATCCCCTTTAAAACTGTAGACTTTCTTTGCAATTACCGTCTTTCCAAAGGTGGCCTTAGCCTATTCACTTTGAAAACCCTAAAGGGAAAGTCCGACTTGATTTATGACGTGTCGAAGTGGGATCGTGGCTGGGCCGACAAGTTCTTCTTTGTAAAGTTGTCTTCTCTAGGGGTTTATACCTTTTTTTGAAACCTCACTGGTGTCAAATAGGTAGTATTTCCTTCAATTGTTCTTCTTACCTCTTCCAAATGGTGTTAACTCTTGACTGTGCTTGTTTTTGGATACAGTAAACTTCGCTTCTTTACAACCTCAGAAGGTGTCAACTCAGAATATTTCCCAAATTGAAGTCCTTTCAGCGGAAGAGATATCTTATACAAAGCTTGTAAAGGAGTATCTTGTCGATTATGAAGATTCCAAAATGTCGAGTAAGTTCTGACGCCTTCCTTATCTGTTTGTGTTAACACGTTGTCTTCGCATGATTCTTTTTACCTACTTGTTTTCAGGCTCAAGGACTACTCGATCTACTTCTGGCCTTTCTACCATGGAAAGAGTCGAAGCACAAAAGAAGAGAAAGGCCGAGACAACCTCTACTGTAGAGATATCCTTAGCGGTGTCTCTTCCTCCGAAGGTGTCCGACGCTACTCCCAAGACTTCCTCTCCGAAGAAGAATGCCACCCCTAGCTTGACCGATCTTCTTGGCACCATGATGTCGTTGGATATGGCGGCGAAAAAGTGTTTGACCTCTTTGATGCCTCTTCATATGAACTGTCCTCCGGGCTTAGGAATTCGATCTTCTATGTATGAATTCTTTGGAGAGATACTAGCAACTCAATGGCATGTATGAATGTTGACTTCCTTCTCTAGCAGCCTTAAGCTCCGATGTAATTGTTTTTGTACATGTTCCTACAAGTTTTTCTTTTGTTTATTTTCCAACTCACACTGCCAGCTTTTGAGGCTTTCAAAGATTAACCAGACCAGCTTGCTCAGAGTAAGGTTAGTGTACAACTTGGAAAAGATTGGAGCAACCTTCTGGAGCATGAAAAGAAACCTTTGGAGAAAAACGTTGAGGAGTTGATGAGAATTGCTGAATAAAAATGCATGTGTCAAGGATTGGGAGGATAAGTTCCTAGCTGCTTTGAAGAAAGAGGTTACGCTAGCCAAGGAAATTGAAGATACCACAGACTACTAAGATCGGGCAAGTGTCGAGATGATGGAAGAGTTCGATGCAGGGAAACATGTTATCTGGGATGTTGTTAAGGAGAGGGAACAACTTGAGAGACTATTTCTTGAACAATTCGAGGGAAACATGTTACCGGGGTTGTAAACAATCATTTTCTGGGCCGCTTGTTGTAATGCCTTATGTGTGGGTGGACAAACAACTTTTTTACCCCTTAGTATTACAACTTTAGGGGTCTTTTGTGAATGTTCTTTATGCTTCTGTGGTGTTTTCTTTATCTATCTTTTTTGCAGGTGGTGCAAGTTTTGATGGAGGCGTCGCTGGAGAGAGAGATATGTTGTAATAGTGCTTTTGTAATAGATGCTAAGAGAGATATATATGTGTAATGAGACAGAACTCATAGATGTAAAGTACTTGTGTTTATTAATAATAAAGCTTGAATCGATTACACAAATGTCTTTTTCGTGTTAGACTATTCTTGCTCTAGAGTCGTTAACGTGTTCCTCATCTCTTGCATCTTATGACTAGTCGTTGTGTGCACATTGTAGCCTGATTGTAAGGCAAAGGGCCCATGTTTTGGCCTGTAACGTCACAAGGCGTCGCTTGTTAGTTTTGTAGTGTCGTTGTTGTTCCATGTATGTAAGGTGAAATGACGTAAATGAATTTGATGAATATCAAGTAATAAATGTGTACCTTGCTACGACTTGTTTGAATTTTCTCAAAAGTGATATAACTTCAAGTTCGCCGCGTTCCAACTCCTTGGGACTATTTTCCCGTCGTGGGAAATTTTTTCGTAAGCTCCTTGCCCAACGACTCTTGTGATCTGATAAGGTCCTTCCTAATTAGCTCTAAGTTTGCCAACATTCATTTCTTCGGTATTTTGAAAGACCCTCCTTAGTACCCAATCACCTACTTGAAACACCTTTGCTCTAACGTGTTTGTTGTAACTCCGAGCCACCCCCTGTCTGTATGCTGCCATACGAATAGACGCTTCATCTCGCAACTCGTCAATTGTATCCAAGTGGTGGAACAAGTCTTCTCGATTAGACTATTCAGTAGTAAGACCGTAACGGGCTGTAGGCAGAGTTATCTCAACTTGTAACACGGTCTCACATCCATACACCAAGAAAGGCATATGCCCAGTAGCAGTCTTGGGAGTTCGTTCAATCTAACAAGAGAATGAGGGGTAACACATCGGCCCATCTTCTTATAGCTTCTTTAAGGCGCTTCTTCAAATTGTTCATGATCACCTTGTTACTTGTTTCTTCTTGACCATTGGCCTGAGGATACCGTGGAGTAGACATCACTAACTGAATGTTGTACTATTGCCAAAAAGATCTCATTTTCTCACTGATGAACCGAGATCCGTTTTAGGCCCAAAAATCGATTCGGCCCATTCGAAGACATGAATCCAAAATCAAACAGAAAAACGTGGGAGACGTGAAAGTAGAAGTCTTTAGGAGCAAGAGGAAGTCATCGATCACCGAGATGAAGGAAGAAAGCTTCCGTCACGAGAAGGATGCACACGCTCAAAGGGCAATCGTCACAGCGGTCCGTATCTCCGATACATGCAGGGAGTAGATAGCAGTTGGAGATACGCCCTATAAACCCGAAGATCGTGGGGCGTGGGAAAGGGACGTTGAGCTAAAGAGATATATATATTATATTTTTACGGTTTATTGGAACATGTACACGCACTTGACCAGAAGAGAATTATCAAGAAGAAAGCTTTGTATTTGGATTCCTCTGATTCGAGTATTTTTTGAGTATTAGCTCGTCCCTCGATTCGATCGTGCCCCAATCTAGGGCAGAAGTTAGCTTGTCAAATTTTTGTCCAAAATAATCCGCTGTCACAAACAATGGTTGATGGTACACTGAATCTGTTGAGGATGTTTCTCTTGATAAAGCAGATGACATGCATGTCTTTTACTTCTTTAAAGGCCTCGGCCTCGATCCACTTAGAGAAGTAGTCGGTCATGGCTAATATGTAAACACGTTGTCTTGAGGCTGGAGGGAGTTTTCCCATGATGTCCATCCCCCGTTTCATGAATGGCCAAGGGGAAGTTATAGGGTGTAATAACTCCGGTGGTTGATGAGAAATTGGTCCATGAATATGGCACGTGTCACACTTTCGAGCAAACTCAGTTGCATCTTTGTTCATGGTAGGCCAGTAGTAGCTCATCTTGGTTGCTTTCTTTGCTAAATTAAGACCCCCAATGTGGTTCCCGCATTCCTCATCATGTATGTCCATAACACCTTCTGTACTTCTTCTGCTTTCACGCATCGTGCGTATAGTCCTAAAGACATCCACTTGAACAAGATGTTATCCTTAATAGCGAAAGTACAAGCTTTTACCTTGAGTCGTCGAGCTTCTTCTTTATCATTCGGTAGAATTTATATCGTAACCATTTTAGGTAAGTTGTTACCCATGAAGTGGTTGTATCAGAATCCCGAACCTCAAACACTTCTGTTTCTTTTTTTAAAGAAGGTGCATCCAGGTGTACAAATGGTATCCTATCGTACTCCCTCGGATCAATTGCAGATCCAAGGTTTGCTTGGGCGCCTGCTTGCTAATGTTCGTATTTTTAGTATAGTTTTTAAGTGTTTTTCTTAGTTGTTTAGGTTAGTATAGTTGAGTTTTAGTGTTTGTTTTGTATGTTTTTGGATAAGTTTGCATATTTTGTAAAAAGTATGGAAGCTACTCCTCTTTGTGTTTTTCGTAGGTTTTTGAAGCAAAATGGGAGCATTAAGAAGACTTTGAGGTGGAGAGAAGATAGAGGAGGACGGTCAAGTTAAGGAAGGAATGAAGACGCTTAAAAGCATCCCTGGAAAATCCAAAAAGAGCTGTGAAAATGTACAAAAATCAAGGAAAACAAGCTCGATACCGACCTTGTGGGTTCGGAGCCATAATTGATATTAGGAGAGGACTCCTAACTTTTGAAATTGGGGATGAGGTGGTGGAATTCCATTTCAATCACACCTTGAAAGAGACCAACGAAACTGAGGTTAAAATGCTCTACACCCACAACGATTACATTGAATGTGGGGACCCAATCGAGAGGATGTTGGCGTTTGATGCATTCTCGGGACGAAGATAGGCCGAGACATATCATGTAGTCTCGATACCGAGCAAGTCTACCTCGGTACTGAGTCTCCTGGCAAGAAAATACGGCTCGGTACCGACCTCCTCTAGGTCGATACCGAGCTTGTTGACAGAGGACGAAGAGCTTTTGGCGTTTGATTACCTTGAAGAAGTCTTAAAGACAGAGCCTGAAGAACCCATTCTTATTCCGGTTGAGCCTACCCCAACGCTCAAGGCTCTTCTAGACTCCCTCAGGTATGAATTTCTTGGTCCTAACTCTACTTTCTCCGTCATCATCAATGCTAAATTAAAAGATGAGGAAGTAGAGAAGTTGCTTTCTGTACTTATGACATATAGAAAAGACATCAGCTATTCCCTAGATGATATAACAGGCATATCCCCTCATTATGCATGCATCGAATTTACATGGAGGATAATCACAAATCCACCATAAAGCATCAACGTAGGTTAAATCCAAATATGAAAGAGGTAGTGAAAAAAGAAATTATTAAATTCCTTGATGCTGGGATCATATTTTCTATATCGGACAGCCAATGGGTTAGTCCAGTCCATGTAGTCCTCAAAAAGGGTGGGATGACAGTTATTGAAAACGAAAAGGGAGAGCTAATCCCCACTAGGACCACAACTAGTTGGAGGATGTGTATTGATTATAGGAAGCTCAATAGTGTCATGCGAAAAGACCATTTTCCGCTTCCTTTTATGGATCATGTCTTAGAACGCTTAATCTAGCATGATTATTTCTGTTACTTAGATGGCTATATCGGTTTTTGGCAAATTCCCATTCATCTTGATGATCAGGAGAAAACAATCTTTACATGTCCCTATGTGACCTCTGCATTTAGGAGAATGCCATTTGGGCTGTGCAATGCCCTTGCAACTTTTCAAAGATGCATGATGGCTATCTTTTCTGACATGATAGAGGAAATCGTAGAGGTCTTTATGGATGATTTTTCCGTTTATGGCTCTTCATTTGATGCTTGTCTTGCTAATCTTACTTGTGTGCTTAAAATATATGAAGACACCAATCTTGTGCTTAATTGGAAAAAATGTCATTTCATGGTTCAAGAAGGGATTGTACTAGGACACCTTGTCTCAAAAAGAAGGATAGAGGTAGACAAGGCTAAAATCGAGCTTATTGAAAAACTACCTCCCCCTTCTTCTGTTAAAGACGTTAGGAGTTTTTAGGACATGCTGGCTTCTATAAACGTTTTATCCAAGATTTTTCTAAGATAGCTAAACCATTCACTAACCTACTAATGAAAGATGTAGTGTTTGAGCTATCTCTAGAATGTCTTATAGCTTTTCACAGGTTGAGAGACGCCCTCATCTCCGCTCCTATCATACAATCTCCAGATTGGACCCTGCCCTTTGAGATAATGTGTGACGCCAACAATTATGCTATTGGCGCAGTACTAGGACAACGAAAGGATAAAAAGCTCCACACCATCTATTATGCAAGTAAGACGCTTGATGAGGCGCAAAGTAAGTATACTACGACGGAGAAGGAATTCCTTGTCGTGGTATTTGCTTTTGAAAAATTCCGTTCCTACCTTGTTGTTTCAAAAGTGATAGTTTATACTGACCATGAGGCTGTTAGATATCTAACGGCTAAAAAGGATGCCAAACCTAGGCTACTCCGTTGGATGCTCTTATTATAGGAATTTGATCATGAGATCCGAGACAACAAAGGAGCATAAAACATGGTGGTGGATCACTTATCCACGGCATCCATCGTCATCGAAGCTCGAGCCATGGCATCCATCGTCGCGCGAGTCTGCACAAGCCACGACGCATCCACCAGCTCGCCCCTCTTCAAATGCCTCACCGTCATCGAAGCCAGCGCCGACACCTCGCACCACGGTGTCGAGGACCTCGCGTCCGGTACCGAGCCACCTCTGGCCGGTACCGTGCCAGCCACGCTCAGTACTGAGTCCTATACCTCGGTAACGAACCCCATGTCCGCGCCGGGCCAACCCGGCGTCGCGACATGAGGTTCGCGTGCGTCGCACAACATGGCCCGTCGTGCCACGCCTAGCGTGTCGCGATAGCCTTGGCTGCGTCATGTGCCTTGTTTACGTCGTGCCACACCTAGTGTGTCACGACACGCCTTGCGTTGGCGCACCGACGCCTTGTCACAACCTTGTCGCGCGTGACATGGCCATCGTGACCATTTATGTTTCTTTCCGTTTTTAGTATCATTTCCCTTTCGAACCTTACTATTTATGTCATTTCTATTATTGTCGGGTAATTTTGTGCTTAGGCCACGTTGGGCCGATTGCATGCACTCCCCCTTGTACCCCCACACCCCTTAGGGTTTCATTCTAGGTTTTAGTGTGCCTCATCTATATAAAGAGGCACGCCCCTTTCTATTTCCTCACGCTTGAGTATAGATTTCGAATTGCTGTCGAGTTTTCTCCAGACTATCTTGTTAAGGCGTCAACCAATATTCTTTTCCCGACCCCATATTCTCTTGGCCTACGTCAAAGTAGGCCCCCGTCTCAATCCTTTCACTTCTCACTCAAATCTAGCCTAGGCTTCGGCCTCAAATCTATCGGTTTGATTGGTGAAGAGACCTAATACGCGTCCACTTCAAGATCCGCTCGTGAATCCTCAACGGGGTTCACATCAACTGGTATTAGAGCCGAAGGATTGCGTAAGTCTTTCTCACCTTTTTACTCGTTTTTGCACGAATTTTTTCTTTTCCATCCTTTTTTTTCATTAAACTTCCGCCATTTATACCAACATCCATTAGTTCCATCGTTTTTGCTTCATAAAAAAACGCCAAATCCCTACGACTTGCATTTGTTTTCGGTTCAATTGCATGAGTTTCGAGTTTTGCTTGCTTCATGCTTGCATTGATTGAATCGATTGAATAGTGTGCATCGTTGCTTATTGTTGTTTTTATGAGATTTGGTGATAATTTCCCATATCATTTTATGGGTATTGTGGGAGAAGATTTTGGAGGATAAACTCCACACGATCTTCTAGTTGCCGATTTTATTTTTAAAAAAAATATTTGGAAGATCAAATCCAAAATAAGGTAATATCTTTCCATTTAAAAAAAAGATAACAAAAAGATCTTGAAAGATCTTGTGGGATACATAAGCCAAAATAAGGCAAGTATCCCACCCAATTTTCGGCCTTCCCTCTCTCCAATCTTGCATAATTGATTTGCATATCTTCCTTGATTGCATATCTTATTTGTTTTTATTTTGTTAAGACATAATCTCGCCTACCCTCTTAGGATGAGATCTCATATCTTTCTTCCTTCTATCTCTCACGTGCCAAGGCTACCCCTAGTTAGCCGACGCCTCTCTCTCTCCTTTCTTTCTTGCTTGATCTGTGTGCTTGCTTGTTCGTGCTTATTGCTTGTTCTTCTACTTGTGTTAAGTCGATACCTAAGCCTCCCCGACCCTTTCAAGCCCCTTCTTTCGTGCAATTAAGGATACTTGGGTGGTGAGCCTTACAACGTCTCTAAGCTTTGTTTGTTTGTTGTTTTAGAATTCTTGACATGTTCATGTCTATGATTGAAATAGGTGACAGTAGCATGGGTTCAGAAGAGCAACAAAACAACAACTCCCAACAACAACACAACAACCAATAACAGATATCGATGCTTCAACCGGGACTTCTCCTTACGCTTGGCGCGTTGCAACAAGGCCTCGGTACCGTGCCACCCGGCCTCGGTATTGTGCCTCAAGCGTTGGGTATCGTGCATGCGCCAACTTTGCGGCATAGGAGGCTCGATTTGCCACCATGGAGTGCATTCTTATGCGCCTCATAGACCAGCAAGCACCACCTGCCTTGACTTTCAACACGCAGCCCCCGATCCGACCGTAATGCCACCCGGCGTCTCGATACCGAGGGCTTCGGCTCAAGAGAAGGCCAAAGGCCCGTTGGTCGAACCGTCTAACCAACATGGGATCCAGAGGTTGGAATCCATGAAGGAGAGTTCGCTGACTAATCAAGGACAAGAAGTACATGAAGTTAATGATGTTCATTCCGATGAGGAGTAGGACTCAGAGGAGTGGCGACGTCAATAGGCTAAGAAAAAGAACAAGGTGGTCACTCCGACGCCTTAGAAGAAAAAGAATAAAGGAAGAGATAACTTCAATGTCAACGACTATCGGGGTCATCAAAGCCAAACAACTCCACGTTCGGAATCCGAGGACTCTATGACAGAGTACGAGGAAGATTTCGAGGAGGAGTTTGACCACCTTCCGGTCAATGATTCGGAAGAATGGATAGATCAGGATCGGGATTGGATTCTGAGACCCAAGTTGCCCGAGAACCGCACGGAGTATGATCGGCTTGAACGCCGTGACAACCGGGAACGGCCTCGACGCGATGGGGATCGGCGCGTACATGACTGAAACCGAGAGGACAAACGATGACCTCGGCGTGATGGAGACAATTAGCCCAGCGACGATGTTGATGGGCTAGGCCGTGGACCTCCCCGAGGCAAACAACGCCGTTGCACACCTCCTCCGCATGCCAATCGGCGCCCCGATAACGATCGTCTGGTGCATGTGTCACGTTGAGACGTCAAGGTAAAGTTTGAGGATTTTTACAGTAATTTTAATCCTGGTGAATTTATTTCTTGGTTGCAGGGTACCAAACACGTCCTCAAGCATTGCCATTAGGTGGAGCACGAGAAAGTCGAGGCGGTGACCCTTCATTTCAAGGGGGCCGCTCGTGTGTGGTGGCGAAGCGGATCGGGCCCGAAAGGGTAAAGCCGCCATTACCGAGTGGCACCAACTTGTCTTTATAATGAAGTGGATATTCATACCCCCCAACTACAAGGAGAAAGTCTCTGGAGGAGTTCTTTGCCTACTTGGAAGATCTATTCTTCAAAGCCGGCATAAGCGCTTCACCGGGGGCGTTATGATCTCGCTTTGTGGCAGGACTCCACCAATGGATCCGAGATCGTTTGTTTGTCTTACCGATCAAGGACTTGGGACGATTAATACACACGGCCATGGAGTTGTACACGCAGTTTAAGAGGCGGAAATCGTCCAATTTTCAAAGGTATGGCTCTAACTCTAGTACTTCCATTTATAATACTAAACTGGTTTCCTCTCCTTATTTTTCTAAACCCAAGGTAGGTACCCCCAGAACGGACTCCAAGGGTCCTTCGGTTGGCCAAACCCGTGACAAGGCCGCCCCTTCCCCACAAACACATACTCGCGATATCGAGTGCTATCAATGTGGTGGTCGGGGACACTTGAAGCGAAATTGTCCAAACACGTAGCACATGTTGTTTTCGGCTCAAACCGCGGCGTATTAAAGCGTTGATGAAGATGAGTCGGAAGACGAGGACGCAACGCTAATTGTAGAGGGCGCGTATTACGCACCATCGGACATCGCCGCCGACATCGACAAGCTCTTGCTCGTGACACGCCGAGCACTTAGAGTCAAGGAGGTCGTGCCAACTGATCAGCAAGAAAACATTTTCCGTACTCGGTTTTTGGTGCAAAACGTCTCCTTGAGCGTTATAATTGATTCGGGAAGTTGCGGGAACTTTTTCTCAAGACAGGTCGTCACTCATTTCGATTTGCCACAAATGGAGCATCCGAGGCCATACAAGCTTGCTTGGATCTCTAACGAGGGAGATCATTGGATCAAAAAATAAGTACGCCTTTCCTTTTCTATTGGCATCTATTCCGATTCTTTTTTGTTTGATGTCACTAACATGGACGCCACACATGTTCTTCTTGGTCGTCCATGGCAATTTGACCGTCACGTGATTTACGATGGTCGGTTGAACACTTACATGTTCAATTACCATGGTAAACGCGTGACCATCTTACCTATGCCTCCGAGTGAAGCATAACAAGATGAAGCCAAAAGGCACCAAGCCAAGGCTCGTGAGACGACACCAGCCGCGTCAACGCAAAATAGTGCCCTCGGTACCGAGTCTCCCACTTCGGTACCGACCCCCAGCGGCGTTTTTTGTTTTCATGGGTTAGAGTGTTGACAGAACAAGGACTGGCACAAGGAACACTGAGGCAAGGTGAAGGATGAGCCGAGAACGTCGAGTGCCCAGCCATCCACGCGTCGCAACGCACCAGCATCGGTACCTGATGTTCGCATTTTTAGTATAGTTTTTAGTACGTTTTCTTTGCTTATTCGGTTTAGTTTTGTTAAGTTTAGGATTAGTTTTGAGTGTTTTTAGGTAATTTTGCATATTTCTATGGAAAGAGTGGAAACTACGCTATTTTGTGAATTTTGTAGGTTTTAGCGAGGAAAAGAGCTATATGGAGTTGAATTTGGAGCATTACAGCGAAAGACGGAGGAGTGCAAGATTGAAGAAGTCAAAGCTCAAGATTTCAAGAGGAAGTGTGGAAGAAAACAAAGCCCAGGCTCGTTAACGAGGCTGTGAGGGCTCGTTAACGAGGCCACGAAGAAGAAGATTTGAAGTATTTATTTTATAATTCACCGATCTTGAGCGGGAATTTATTTCCGTGTCGGTTGAGTATCTTTTTAGAATCTTTTGGGGTTATTAGAATATGTATTTTAGGTCTTAATATCTTTTTAGATTTTATTTCTATCTTTTAGGGTTTGTTTCTATCTTTTTAGGAAGGTTTATATCTTTTAGCCTTTTTAGTTTTTAGCTTTTTAGTATAAATACCCTTCTATCTAGCATAGAAAGGAAGGAGGCTTTTTGAGAAGAGAATTTTTAAGAAGAGATTTTCGAAGGGCCGAGAGAGAGAGACGTCGGATCGGAGAGGATCGAGGAGGCTTGGTAGACGACAGTCACCGGGGTCGTTGGTCGCGATTGTGATTCGGTATTTTTATGTTTTTTCGGTTTCTTCTGAATCTCTATAAGACGATATTTTTCTTATTAATTTGAGTTTTGTTTTGTTTTCAATGTTTCTTTTGATTGAGATTTTTGGTTTCTTAGTTATGATTAGTGAGTAGTTTCTTTTTCTAGGATCGGGGTTAAGCCCGACATAGTTGAGCATGTTTGATGAGTAAGAATGTGTTGTGAATGCCTTTTATCTTTGATTGAGAATTGTTTGTTGTGCTTATACCGAAACGAAAGTTGAGGTAATTTGAGTTTTTAACTTGATTGAAAGAGAAAGTTAGTAACTTGAAGGTTGATATTGTTTGAACACGAAAGTTTCAAGCTTTAGAACTAAAACAAGCAATTAAAGTGAATTAGGATACGAAAGTTTGTTAATTTACTTGCTAAGTCAACGAAAGTTGATGACTCTATCTATTTAAAGGCATGATCTTATCTTCTTACGAATTTTTATGCTTGGCTATGTTGTGGTGTCCCTAAATCCTAGATCTTTGTTTTATTTGAATTATTTCTAGTGAATTTTCGTTGCTGAGTACTTGCCTCGGTACCGAGTTTTAATTAGAATTTAATTAGGTCGTTAGTTGAAGTGTTTTTGTGTTCGGTGGTTCGTTAACGACCCTGACAACGTCGTTAACGAGGCTACTTGTGAGTGTTTTTATTTGTTTTTGGTAGATTGATAAACGAACAACCTTGCTTCCCGTGGAACGATCCTGACCTCCCTATACTCAGCGGGGTCTTGATTATAAATTTATTTGTTGTCAAGAAACCCTCTCAACAAATTTGCGTCGTTGCCGGGGAAGCAACGAGTTTGTTAGTTTATCTTTGGGTTCGGGAATAGCCCGACCCCGTTTTTGTTTTTAATTTTTGTTTTCTTTGTCTTTTTTTCTTAGTGTATGTCGGTAGGACGACGAAGGCTTCAGTTTGATAACACAAGTTATTACTCAGAACCCGAACGTTCCCTACACCGTCGACTCCGAGAAAACCGAGCCATGGCCACAACAGAAGAGATGGCTCGAGAGTTAGAGATCCTCCGGACCCAGATGGAGGCATTGAAAGCCGAGAAGGACGGCGCAGACGCCGAAGCTGAGCGTCAACGAGCTGACAAGGCTCGTTTACAAGAAGAGTTAGATGCCTATCCACGGAATGCCAAACAATACATGCATCTGGAACTGAGGGTGCCAGAATCTCCTATTGTGCTTCCAGCGATAGAGAAACCTTTTGAGATCAAGTCTCAATTTATATCCTTAATTAAACGGGCTCAGTTTGAAGGGAAATCTGCTGAGTGCCCTATGGAGCATATTAGAAACTTTCTTGATTTATGTGATACCATAGCTGCTGAAGGTGTCTCATTAGAATATGTTCTATTAAAAGCTTTTAGATGGTCTCTTACTGGAAAGGCCCTAAACTGGTTGGAGAGCCTACCTTCCAAGTCTATCAGGACTTGGAAAGCTTTGTATGATCAATTTCTTACAAAGTTTTTCCCTCCTGCCAAGACAACGGAGTTGAGGAAACGAATCACCTCCTATCACCAGTTGCCTAATGAAACATTCGTTGAAACATGGGAAAGATTCAAAGAGATGCTTAGACAGTGCCCTACTCATGGGCAACCTTTATATGTTTTGCAAGAAATCTTTTTCCAGGGTATCAACGTAGAGACCAAGAACCGCATCAACACGCATACTGCGTGCAGTTTTATAGAGATGAACCCGACAGAGGCGTGTGAGCTATTGGATAAGCTGGCGAATTACGATGCTATTTATGGAACCCAGCAGACTCCACAAACTCAAAAACGTCTCTACATACCCAACCGAGAAGAAGTTGACCCAGATGTTAAAAATCAATTCTTAAAAGACGAGGTCAACCGTTTGAGGAAACAGGTAAGTTTTCTGAAATCCTCTCAATCATGTCAAGAATGTGGTTCTTCTGCACATAGTACTTCTGCTTGCACTAACATTGAGCAGGTTAGAGCCGCTGAGACAATAGCTGAGATGAATTATATGAGAAGACCATACAAGAACCAGCCTAATTATAATGACAAGTCGAACAACTATCAACCATGGGGCAATCAGAATACAAACTATACAGGGCCCCCACCAGATAGACGACCTGCACCATATCGACCTCCAGGCCATCAGGAGACGCCATCATGGGTTCCAAAAATAAAGGAAAGCATTAACGGAGTGAACAACAAAGCTGATGACGTTCAAGCTAAACTGAACCGACAAGATAAAAGATGGGGAGAGTTCGATGTTTGGAAGAGGAGTGTTGATTCCCAACTAGGGGACTTAGCTACATGGATTCCAAGACCACAAGGGCAACTCCCGAGTCGCCCCGAGGAGAACCCTAGAGGCCAAATAGCAGCGGTACACCTCAGAAGTGGGAAGATATTACCAGAGAGAGTTCAAGCTGAAGAGAAGGAGGAACAAGACCTTGCCAACCGGCTCGTTAACGAACCAGCGAGAGCAAATACCGAGCCTACAAGCCAGGATGACGAGGCTCCGAGGGTTCCTAACGACCCTACCACAGGTAAGTTCTCTAAACCGAGCCTCCCTCTCAATCCCAGGGTAGTTAACGACTCCACCAGGGTCGGTAACGACCCGCCGAGGACACCAAACGACCCCAGTGTCGACCCGGTACTCTCACCTCTCGAGCCTAACTTGGTTCCGAGAATGGTGAAATCTCTTCCATTTCCAACTAAGAAATCTATGGACTCTACTGAGAGTAAGTTCAAGCGTTTCGTTAAAATTCTTCAGGGCATTAATATTTCCATCCCATTCGCTGAGGCTCTAAGTGAAATGCCGGCTTACACAAAGTTTTTGAAAGATATTCTTAGCAGGAAAAGATCCATCACAGAGCTGCAGGATGAAGTCAGATCAATCGCTCTACCAGAAAAGCTAGGAGATCCAGGAAGGTTTGCAATCACAATCAGCATAGGCAACCACAAGTTCAAGGCTTTATGCGATTTTGGTGCCAGTGCTAGTCTCGTTCCGCTCTCAATCTGGTCTAAAGCTAATATGGGACCACTAGAGCCGGTAGACATGAATCTGTACATGGCAGATGGGTCAAGTGTCAAAGCCACAGGAGTGGTGGACGACTATCCTATTCAAGTCGGGAAATTCTTTATACCGAATGATTTTATCGTACTTGATATGCCTGAAGACCCCCATGTCTCCATAATTCCCGGGCGACCATTCTTAGCCACGGCAGGAGCAAGAGTTGATGTGCGGAAGGGACTCCTCACTTTTGATATCGGAGAAGAACGGGTGGAATTCAACTTGGATCAAACAGCCAATGACCCAGTTGGAGTCGCACAAATCGAGTTGACTCAACCTGAACTCGACACAACCGTCACTACCGAGCCTCATTTGCCGATCACTGAGTCCCATGTGCAAGAGTTTAACCTAGGCCCTACTATAGGTATTACAGAAAAGTCCAAACCACCTTGGCTTTCGGACTACACTGACAATCTAGGGATAACGAGCGTACTAATAGAAGAAAAGGGTCCTAATTTAGCAACTCAAGCACACAGAGGTTGTAAGGCTACCAGAGAGATACCTCAACACCCCAACATGGCTACACATGAACCACCATGAGACTAGCAAGGGAGCTCGTCGGGCTAACGACGTTAAAAATAGCGCTTACGGGAGGCAACCCGCTTTTAGAATAGGTTTAGTTTTTCTTTTATTTTCTTTTTCTTTTTCTTTTTCTTTTTAGATTATTTTTTAGCTTTCTTTTGTTTTTCTTTTTAGTTTTAATTAGGATAGAAATTAGAATTTTTGAGCTAATAAGATTTCAGAAGAAGGGATCGAAAAATCACTCCAAGAAGGCTACGGTGGCTCGTTAACGACCCACCCAGGGTCGTTAACGACCCGGTTCGAAGACCCGACTCGTCAAGAAACGGGGCAGGTAAGAATTTTAACCTAATCTATCCTATCTTTTACCCTAGTCGCCGCCCACCTCTACCCCTTCCCCTCCTATATAAACCCCTTTTACCCTCTTCCACAAATCTACCACTACCCTCTCAAACCCAAAAAGCTCTCAATCCCTCTCCCTTCTCTCCAACCGGTTCGGAATCCCCCACTCCACCGACCATAGAGAGGCCGTCGTTACCGGAGCTCGGAAACCGATCACCGACGAGACACAAGCTCGTTAACCACCCCGATTCCGACCCTTGTTCTTTAATTTCTCGATTCTCCGGTATGATTTCTAAACCCTTGCTCGAAATTGCATGATTGATTATCTTTATGGTCGAAATTTCGTGTCTTGAATCGTGTTCTTAGAAAGGTCGATTTGCATGCTTGATTTTTGTTCATAAAAATTCTTGATTGTGCTTAGTTGTTCATGCTTTAGGAAGAATTATTCATGTTAGATTATCTATTGCAACACTCTAGTTAGGAAAGCATGAATTTTTCTTGTTCTAAATCTTAAGTTCGAACTTTGCATGTCAAAATTTTGAGTATTTTAGCATGTTCGGGATGGGTAATCGAGCAAGTATGGGGTGCTTATACCCGTTTTTGGGATTGGTGGAAAAATATAGAAGATTGCATGCTTGATTTGTGTTGTAATTTAAGGTAGATTAAAATCAGAAATTCTGGTTTTCGTTCTCGGCGGCTCGTTAACGACCCACCCAGGCTCGTTAACGACCCTGCAATGCTTCATAGATCAATTCGAGCCCAGAATCGTAAACGACCCAATTGGGTAGTTAACGAATAATTCTGAGATTAATTCGAGACCAAGTATGGGGTCTCGAACCTATCTATTTTTGAGTGGATCTTATCTTGGAGAAGTCTTGATTATTTTGCAAGATCCATGTCAAGTTCAAGCAGACCCGCCACCCGAACTCAGAAAAAGAGGAGGAACCATAGGTCCCCATCTCCACCTCGAGTGGATGATGTGATTTTGAGCACTCAGAACCAAGTACGGCGCTACCGAGATTTTCTGGAGAAGGACCATTACACCCGATGGTTCTCAAAGTCCAGAGCTGTCACCACGGGGATCTACACGGATGTCAAGGACGCTTTCATCATCCTTGGGGCCGCCCATCTTTTGAAGCAAGAGAGCTTGCCACACTACCCGGCCCTCACATCCGAGTTCTTGGCCACCTTGGAGACCAACTTCTCGTCGAAGACCTCGGCGGGACGGATCCGGTTCCGGCTCGATAACGAGGACCGTGACTTTACAATGGCGGAGTTCAACGCAATCTTAGAGCTCCCAAACCCGTCTAGAGATTATAGCTTGAAGGACTACCGAGTGACCCGCACTTGGAGCTACATCACCGGGGAGGTTCAATCCTCCACCGCGGCGTTATCCGGGGCAACCATCATCAACCCCATCTTCCGGATTATTCTGAGAGTCCTCGCCGCGACGTTTTGGCCGAAGAGAGAGTTGAACCGGCCTACAAGGACGGAAGTTGCTTGCTTCCGCACCATCCTTTTTGAGGAGCCCGACCCTTTGAACTTAGGGTACGAATGGCTCTACTACATCGGAAAATCTACCAAGTCCAAGGAGGTGTGGTGTGGCAATTTGGTTAGCCTCTTGGCTAAGAATCTTGGAGTCGATCTCACCCGCTACACATCGGCTCATGCCCAACTCCTCAACAAAAACTATTGGTATAGCTCCGATGTCTTCATTCAAGCCGAGGGAGGATTCAAGGTGAAGGTTCAAGATCGTATCGTTATACCCACCCTCGACAAGTTCGAGCTTCTCTATGTACCGAATTGGTACGAGGCGTGGACGGGACATGCCTACCCATTGGAGCCTAAACCGGAGGACGAGCTTTCGCTTAGGCCATGTGAATCCCGGTTTGAGCGAGGAGACATGGATGAAGATGAAGATGAAGAATAAGATGATGAAGAGGACACCGAGGTAGTAGGCAACGACACTGAAGAAGCCGACACCGAGGGCGGCACTGAGGAGCTCAATTTCGAGGAAGAAGACATCGACACGGAGGTCTTAGGGAGCAACATCTTCATTGACGAGCCCACCAGGCTCGTTAACGACCATTTCCAGCCCCATCACAACACTGTTAACGAGGCACCCAGCTTCGTTAACGAGGTGCCGAGAGCTCCTGTCGACCCACCACCAGCTCCTGTCGACCCTCATGCCTACGGACTCATGCCTTACAACCCGGTGATGTATCAAGACCATTTCCAGCCTCACTACCCACCACCTCCTCAGCCCGAGTACACAGGATCGAGTATACCAACACCATGGGCCGAGGATCTTTCTGCATGGATGCAGCAGCTTCACCTCCAGCAGGATCACATTCATAGGAGAATGGATAGATGGGAAACTGTCTATTCAGCTCGCATGTCGATGGAGGATGAGAGGCAGCGTCAGAGAGAGGCGAAGGACGCTGAGCGTTGGAGGACGATGTACGACTTCATGGGGAACTTTGAGCACTTCTTCCCTCCACCGAACCGTTGATTCAGCTCAAAGATGAAGTTTTTCCTTGTTTCCACTTTTACAACTTTGTAAGTTTTTTTTTATGTCTTTTTCTTTTTTAATTTTTTGTTTCTTTTCCTTCTTCTTATTTTTCTTACAGTGGGGACACTGTAATTTTAAGTATGGGGTGGGAGAAAGTAGAAAACTTATGTCCTAGGTGTTTATGTGTTTTATGTAGTTTTTATTTCCTTAAGTTGCAAACCGAAAAGAAAGAAAAAAAAATTGGAAAAATTTCGAAAAAATCTAAAAGAAGAGTTTTAGAATTGATAGATATCCTTTCTTAAGTTCTATGATAGCAATCGCTAACTTAATCATATAATTCCTTGCAAGCATGTCTTTAAAAGTATAGCCGGATTCTCAATTTTAAATTAGTGGTTTTAGAAGAAGATAGCATTTGATGAAATTGAGCACATATACTTTATAGCATAGATGATGCAATCCAACAAAATTTACCTTGTGAGTTATTTTTGGCCTTATAGGAAGAACATTGTAAATCCCTCTTCTTTTCTTGTGTGATTTACTCTCTTTATGCATATTATCTCTTGGAATTGTGATGGTTATCTATTTCATGAGATCCTTATAAGATTTTTAGTTCATTACTTGTGAAGATCATATGATGGAGAACTTATTTTCATAAGCCTTATTATTCCCTATCTACCTTTACATTATTCCTTCTTTTTGATAACCAATTCTAGCCTGAAACCTTTTATTTTTAAGCTCCACAAAAGTATTCCCTAGCCGAGATAAGCTTGACCCTATCCGGGAATTAGGACTTAGATTGGAGAGGTAAGTTTTGTGGTGTGTAAAAAAGAGAGGAGTTGCTTATATTTTGCTTAAATTGAAGGGTATTTGGGAAGGGTAGATTGGAAGTCTCTTGTTATTACATGTGATAATAAAGGTCTATTGATAGAAAAAATGCACAAAATAAAGTTTTCTGATGGATGTAGTGAAAAGAAGAGAAAGAAAGTGTATGGCGGCTCGTTAACGACCCTGATGTGGGTTCGTTAACGAGGCAACAAGGTAAAAAAGAAAAAAAAGAAAAAAAAAGAAAAAAAGAGAAGGAGAATGATAAAAGGGTAGTAAAGAGTTGAAGTGCATTTGTGTTTATAGATAATATCAGAGATTCTTTTATTTTGTTATGAGACTTTCTAGGATGATAAAGGGTGAGTGAAAATGAGTGTGTATAAAAAAATGAGTTTGGTATAATCTTTTATGAGAGTTTTTGTATGTGTGAGTTTTTAGGAGTCTTTTGATTCCCGGATATTATTAGCACCACATGACCAAAATATTTCCACGCCTTATTGTTATTACCAAGCCCCATTACAACCCGGCCGAATGGAAGCTTCTATGAAGTTTTTCATTGAGCACCCTGAGTTCTCTTGATGATTCTTTGCTTGTTTTGACAAATCTTGGGTGGAGAGTATTGGTGATATAAGTTCCAATTTCTATGAGTATTTGTATATAAGATGAGTTGAGAGATTGAATTTATAAGCCTAAACACTTGAGAGTTGAGTGAAACACATTATATCCCTTGAGAGGTTGGATTGTATTATCTTATGTCTATTTAAGTGCATATATGTGTGAGGATGTTAATATTCTTTTGCTATATTTTTCTCATGTGTAGATGTTGCTTTTTAGAAGATGGCTATGTCTTGATGAGCATGATTTGTTTTGGTTTTGATTAGTGTCTTGTTTATTGCTTGAGGACAAGCAAGTCTAAGTATGGGGTATTTTGATGTTCGCATTTTTAGTATAGTTTTTAGTAGGTTTTCTTTGCTTATTAGGTTTAGTTTTGTTAAGTTTAGGATTAGTTTTGAGTGTTTTTAGGTAGTTTTGCATATTTCTATGGAAAGAGTGGAAACTACGCTATTTTGTGAATTTTGTAGGTTTTAGCGAGGAAAAGAGCTATATGGAGTTGAATTTGGAGCATTACAGCGAAAGACGGAGGAGTGCAAGATTGAAGAAGTCAAAGCTCAAGATTACAAGAGGAAGTGTGGAAGAAAACAAAGCCCATGCTCGTTAACGAGGCTGTGAGGGCTCGTTAACCACGGAGAAGAAGATTTGAAGTATTTATTTTATAATTCACCGATCCTGAGCGGAAATTTATTTCCGTGTCGGTTGAGTATCTTTTTAGAATCTTTTGGGGTTATTAGAATATGTATTTTAGGTCTTAATATCTTTTTAGATTTATTTCTATCTTTTAGGGTTTGTTTCTATCTTTTTAGGAAAGTTTATATCTTTTAGCCTTTTTAGTTTTTAGCTTTTTAGTATAAATACCCTTCTATCTAGCATAGAAAGGAAGGAGGCTTTTTGAGAAGAGAATTTTTAGGAAGAGATTTTCGAAGGGCCGAGAGAGAGAGATGTCGGATCGGAGAGGATCGAGGAGGCTCGGTAGACGACAGTCACCGGGGTCGTTGGTCGCGATTGTGATTCGATATTTTTATGTTTTTTCGGTTTCTTCTGAATCTCTGTAAGACGATATTTTTCTTATTAATTTGAGTTTTGTTTTGTTTTCAATGTTTCTTTTGATTGAGATTTTTGGTTTCTTAGTTATGATTAGTGAGTAGTTTCTTTTTCTAGGATCGGGGTTAAGCCCGGCATAGTTGAGCATGTTTGATGAGTAAAAATGTGTTGTGAATGCCTTTTATCTTTGATTGAGAATTGTTTGTTGTGCTTATACCGAAACGAAAGTTGAGGTAATTTGAGTTTTTAACTTGATTGAAAGAGAAAGTTAGTAACTTGAAGGTTGATATTGTTTGAACACGAAAGTTTCAAGCTTTAGATCCAAAACAAGCAATTAAAGTGAATTAGGATACGAAAGTTTGTTAATTTACATGCTAAGTCAACGAAAGTTGATGAATCTATCTATTTAAAGGCATGATCTTATCTTCTTACGAATTTTTATGCTTGGCTATGTTGTGGTGTCCCTAAATCCTAGATCTTTGTTTTATTTGAATTATTTCTAGTGAATTTTCGTTGCTGAGTACTTGCCTCGGTATGGAAACTTGCTAACAAAGAGGTCAAGCTATTCGACGTTTGGGGCATAAATTTTATGGGACCTTTCCCCTCATCGGGCCCCTACAAGTATATCCTTTTTGCGGTTGATTATGTCTCTAAGTGGGTAGAGGTCATTGCTACAAGGACCAATGATGCTAAAACCGTGGAAAAGTTTATTAAGACTAACATTTTTCCCAGGTTTGGCGTACCGAGAGTCCTCATTAGTGATGGCGGGTCACACTTCATTGAGTGGAGTTTTGAAGTACTTTTGTCTAAGGATGGGGTATCACATCGGGTGGCAACACCATATCATCCCCAAACTAGTGGCCAAGTTGAAGTTTCAAACAGGCAAATCAAAAGCATCCTGGAGAAGACGGTCTCCCGCTCAAGGAAGGATTGGTCATCCAAGTTGGACGAAGCTCTATGGGCATATAGAACGGCGTATAAGACACCTCTACGCACCACCCCTTACAATCTAGTGTATGGAAATGCGTGCCATTTGCCTGTCGAGATGGATCACAAGGCATTATGGGCTCTCAAAGAGCTCAATATGGACCTCGATAAGGCCGAAACAAAACGATTTGTGGATTTTCAACCACTAGAGGAGTTGAGGCTAAAGGCGTACGAGAACGCTGAGATTTACAAAGAGCGTACAAAGTGATGGCATGACCAGAAATTAGTGCCCAAAACTTATGAAGTTGGTGACAATTTATTTCTCTTTAACTCTAGACTCCGCTTATTTCTAAGGAAGCTAAGGTCAAGATGGAGTGGGCCGTTTGTGGTTCACCACATATACCCTCATGGAGCGGTGGATCTAGTAGATAACAATGGAGCCATCTTCAAAGTCAATGGGCACATGTTGAAGAAGTTTTATGAGCAAGCCGACCCGGAAGAAGAAATTAGAGCCACTTGGGATCTTACATCGTTGGACTAGCCAAGGTAAGTTTGTCGGGCTAAAAACATTAAAAATAGCGCTTATAGGAGGCAACCCGGTTTGGTTTTCTTTCTTTTTATAGTCCTTTTTGTTAGCTTTCTTTTGAGTTTTTTTACT
Source organism: Fallopia convolvulus (assembly GCA_964016875.1). Lineage (NCBI taxonomy): Eukaryota > Viridiplantae > Streptophyta > Magnoliopsida > Caryophyllales > Polygonaceae > Fallopia > Fallopia convolvulus. Next base: position 15,705,951 of record OZ024725.1, read on the forward strand.
AGAGTAGAAGTTTGCGGAACAGAATGTTTTGGCTAAAGTGTTACAGAAGTCGGAATGATAACGAAGCTAGAAAAAGAGCCGAGACAGGCTCGATACCGACCTTTCAAGCTCGGTACCGACCTTGCGAAATCCAGCAATCCTCGAGACAGGTAAGTGCCTTTTAACCTAAAGTTTTCTGGCCTCTCTTTTCCCCACACCACCACTATCAAGCAAACCAAAAACACTCTCAAGCAAATTCACACACCACTCACCTACATTCACTCGAAATCAATCCATTCAACCCATCGTTTGATCCTACTCACCCCAATTCGAGCACCACCTTCGACATCGAACAAAAACCCAAAAATTTGTTTGTTACCGAATCTTAACCCTCGTTACTATTAGCCCCTTTGAATTTTCGGTTCTAAATCTTCAAATTTATGGTATGATTTCTCAAGCCTTACTCTTTACTTGCAATTCTTGAAGATTGATGATAATTTTGGGTGATTTTCATGCTTAGATCTAGATCTGGTCCGAAATTGTGTTTAGTTCTCAAATTCGTGCCTTCTTGCTTTAATATTGGTGCTTGATCTTGACGAATTTCGTTTCCCCATGCTTGGATTGCAACTCCTTTCAACTATAAGAGCATGAAGTTACTTGTTCTTGATTTGCATGATTGACACCATGATTTTTGACAATTTTGGCATGATTAGATAGGGCTTTGAGTAAGTATGGGGTTGTAAGTACTTGATTATGTGGTATTGCCTTGGAATCATGTGTGATATGGCTTGTATATGTGACAGATTGTTTGAAATCGAGCCTTTAAGACTCGACTCTTGGGTGCAAAATTCTGGAAACAGGCTCAGTACCGACCCTGTCACTCACCAAACCCAATTTAAGTCTAGAAACTTTGGTACCGACCTTACAGGCTCGGTACCGAGGTCCACCAGAATAGAAAATTTGTGCATTTGAGTGAGATTTCAATACCAAGTATGGGGTTTCTTTGGTGTATAATTTGCATGAGTAGATTTTACCTTAATTGCTTGTGATTTTTTAGGTACTTCAAATGGCGAGTTCAAGCAGAGCTAACCCGAGGGCAGGCAAGAAGAAGAGAGCCTACAGATCTTCATCTCCACCACCTATGGATGATGTCGTGTTGCAGACCGACAAACAACGATCAATTTACAACTCCGTCATCGACAATCCTCATCTCACTCGGTGGTTTTCAAGGACCGATGGGAGACAATTGGGGATTTATAAAGACCTTAAGCATGCCTTCTCCATCCTTGGCATACCTCACCTCCTCAAATGGGAGGACATTCTTCATTACCCAGTCCTTACTTTTGAGTTCGTAGCCACTCTCCGGACTAAGTTCACCAGTAAAACATCTCCGGGGAAGATCAAGTTCAGACTTGGGAATGACGATTATGAGTTTACCATGGAGGAGTTCAACAAACTACTCCACTTTCCTAACCCTTCCCGCGAGTACACCACCCTGGACCACTTCAAGGTTACAAAGACTTGGGGCTACATCACTGGCGAAATCAGTCCTAAAACTCCAGCGCTCCCGGGTGCACACATCATCAACCCTATCTTCCGCATGATCCTCAGGATTTTAGGCTCGACAATTTGGCCCAAAAAGGAGCTCTCTAGGCATACGAGGACGGAGGTTGGATGCCTTCGTACAATCCTCTTTGAAGATCCCGCTCCTATAATCTTGGGGTATATATAGGTGACATACGTGGAGCAAAACGAAGCCATTTTGCAGGGAGTTTATTGTGGAGGGTTGGTGAGCCTCTTAGCCTTGGGTCTTGGGGTCGATCTTACGTGCCATAGTTCACTCTGTTCGCAGAAGTTGAACACGGACTACTGGATATCTTCCGGGATTTTTTAGAGATGTCGGGACGGAGTCACCACCCCGATTCAAGGCCCGCAAGTGCTAGTGACTTGAGACAAGTTGGAACTTTTGTACTAGCCTAATTGGTATGAAGCTTGGACTTCTACACCATTCCCCCTGGCCAAGAAGCCTCAAGATGAAGCCTCATTGCAGATATCTAAGTCCAGATACGAGCGAGAGGAGGCAGCAATGGAAGAAGACGCTCCAGCCCCTTCTGAGGACGTCGGTATCGAGCACCCTAGTCTCGGTACCGAGCATTATGGGGTCGGTACCGAGGCATTCCACTTCGACAACGTGCCTGATCAGAGTCCTACCGTGCCACCAGAGTTCGGTATTGTGCCTTATGACCCCCGCTTTCAACAGGACCAGTACAACATCCGCAATTATGCCTTTAGTTCCTATCCTCCACCACAATTGGCACATTACTTAGCCTCCCAGATAGAGCACCTATGCATGAATTAATGTCAGCTCAACAATCAGATGAACCAGTTAGAAGAGGCGTATGAGGCTCGAGTGGTAGTTGAGGATGAACGCCACAAAGTAACCGAATTTCGCTTTTTGGAAGGAGAGAAACGTCGATAGCAGGATGATGAACGTTGGAAGTCCATCGCTACATTCATGGACCACATGGAGGTTTATTTTTCACCAATGACTCGCCGTTGATCTCTCTTTCAAGGATGTTTCCTATACTTCAAACAACCAATTTGTGAGTTTATTTTCTTTTCCCTATCTTCTATTATGATTTACTTTTTTTTTTACAGTGATGACACTGTAATGTTTAAGTATGGGTAGGGAGGGAAAAGAAAACTTGTGTGTCTTTGTGTGTTTATAAGTTCTTTTCTTAGTTTGTTTTCTTTAAAAGTTGCTTTTGTTGCTTTCTGTTTCATAAAAAAAATCACAAAAAGATTTTAGAATTGATGAGTACCCTTGATATTATGGTTCTATGATTGCTTTTACTTGCATGTCCATGTAATTCCTTTTAGCATGTTTTTGATAGTATAGCCTGAATCTCATGATGAAACTGTTTTTATGGTGAAATAACATTTGATGAAACTGGGTGCATATAACTTTTAGCATAAGTAGTTACAATCCAACAAAAATGACCTTGTGAGCTTTATTTTTAGCCTTAATTTTCATGTATGATTTACTCTCTATATGTATATTATCTTTAGAATTGTGATGGTTATCTATTTCTCAAGACCTTTATAAGATATTTAGTTCATTATTTGTGAAGTCATATGATAGAGAACTTAATTTTAATAAGCCCTATTAATCCTTATCCACCCTTACATTATCCTTGTTTTTGAAGCCAAATTGAGCCTTAAGCCTTTTTATTTGCAACTCCGCAAAATTATTCCTTAGCCAATATAAGCTTGACCCTATCCGGGGATTAGGACTTAGTTGGAGAGGAGTTGTTTTTGTTGAGTGCAAGATATATGTTGATTCGAAAATAAAGGGTTTGGTAGGAGTAGATTGGAAGTCTATTGTTTCAAATTGTAAAAGATCTCTTGGTAAGAAATGCGCAACAAGAAGGAAGAGGAAGAAAAGCCAATTAGGCTAGGGTCAGTACAGGGTCAGTATCGAGGCTTTGCTAGAAACGAAAAATGAAGGAAAATGGCAGAAATGAAGAAAGAAGAAAGGAGGAAAAAGAGAAAAGAATAAGAAATAAAAGAATGTGAAAGTATGTTGAAATTCAAATCCAAGAGTTTCTTTATGTTTATGTATATGAGACTTTCTAGGATTTACAATGGGGGAGTGAAAGAGAGTATGCTTAAAAGAAGAAAATTGAGTTTGGTATGTTTTGGATATGCGAGTTTTTAGGAGTCTTTGATTCCCGGATGTTATTACCACCACATAGCCAAAATATTTTCATGTCTATTTGTTACTACCAAGCCCCATTACAACCTGGCCGAATGGAAACTTCTATGAAGTTTTTCATTGAGCCTAAGTTCTCTTGATGATTTTTGCTTGTTTTGACAAATCTTTGGTGGAGAGTTTGATGATATAAGTTCCAATTTCTATGAGTTTTTGCATATTAGATTGAGTTGAGAGATGAATTTATAAGCCAAAACACATGAGAGTCGAGTGAAACACATTATTTTTGGTGAGGTTGGATTACGATTGCTTGTGTCTATTGGTTGCACATATATGTGTTATGACGTTAAAGAGTCCTTTGCTATTTTCACTATGCTTTGAAGTTGTTTTTTAATTGGATAAAGGCTATAACTTGATAAATATGTTATTTGGTTTTGGTTTATGTCTAGTGATTGCTTGAGGACAAGCAAGCATAAGTATGGGGTATTTTGATGGTCATGTTTTTAGTATAGTTTTTAAGTGTTTTTCTTAGTTGTTTACCTTAGTATAGTTGAGTTTTAGTGTTTATTTTGTATGTTTTTGGATAAGTTTGCATATTTTGTAAAAAAGTATGGAAGATACTCCGTCTTTGTGTTTTTCGTAGGTTTTTGAAGCAACATGGGAGCATTCAGAAGACTTTGAGTTGGAGAGAAGATAGCGGAGGATGGTCAAGTTAAGGAAGGAATGAAGGCGCTTAAAAGAATCCCGAGAAAATACAAAAGGAGCTGTGAAAATGTACAAAAATCAAGGAAAACAGGCTCGACACCGACCTTGTGGGTTCGGTACCAAGGTTGCCCTATGTCGGTAGGCGCGCCGACTTCGAGATTTTTTATATTTTTATTCCGTAATCTTTTTAGTTTAGGAAGTTCTATCTTTATGAAAACTTTATAGATAGCTTTTCCAGTGTAAATACTTTGTTTTAACCTAGTTTTGGGGTCGTTCAGTTGGAGAACACGGGAGAGACGTGAAAACACGCACTTCTCTTTGGTTGTTTAGTTTTCTAGTTTGTTTTGGAGATTAACTGGAGAAGAAGTTTGTGTTCTAAAGACAAGTTTAGAGTTTTAATTTCAAGTAAGCTTTGTTTTGTTTCATAAGATGTTCTCTTTCGATCTTATTGTTTTTTCCCTTTGAATCATGTGTGAGTAGTTCCCTTTTCTAGGATCGGGGCTGAAAACCCGACATGATTATGCATGATTGATGTGTGATGAATGATTGAATGCCTTTTATCTTTTATCTACTTGTTTTGTGTTTATGCTTAAACAAAAGTCGAGGTAATTCGAGTTTATTGCTTAATCAAAAGAGAAAGTTATAATCTTGAATGTTGATATTGTTTGATAATGAAAGTCACGAACTTTGGATCAAAAATAAGTAGAGACTGAATTAATTCATGAAATTCAATTGATTTGCTTGCTTAAATCAACGAAAGTTAATAGCTTTATGTTCAAGGCATGTTATTTATAATTCACACTATCTTAATTGCATGAATATGTCGTGGTAAACCCTTGTCCTAGATCTTTTTCTCTTTCGAAACACTTCGTTCTTACTCTTTGTTTGCATCGGTACCGAGGTAACATCATTGATACCGAGTCTGTGTTTTCCCGTGTTATTTTCTCTGTGTTAGTTGAAATTCAACACCGATACCGACCCTGACAAGGTCGGTACCGACGTGTCTAAATCGTTATCTTCCTGATTCTTCTCTACTTTGTTGTTTTAATTTCGTGTTTTTCCGCTTTCTAGAATAGTAATCAAACATAACTTGCTTCCCATGGACGATCTTGACCTCCCTATACACAGCAGTTCTTAACTACAAATTTGTTTGTTGTCGGGAAACCCTTTCAACACTTGCACGTTACCGTCTCAAGGCACTTGTTTTATCTCGAAATGCTTAATGCCCTTGATAATTTCCTGGATTTTCTCCAAGTACGCCATCATTTTTGAATCCCTAGCAACATACGAATTCGTGACTTGATTGACAATGAGTACGAATCACATATTACCTCGATTTCTTGCACATTCAACTCTTTGGCGATGATCAATCCTGCGATGAGTGCCTCATATTCTGCTTCATTGTTGGTAGCTTTGAACGTGCATTGAATAGCTTGGGCTATCCTATCCCCCTATGGAGACTTCAGGACTACCCTCAGTCCTGCGCCTACTTGATTCGATGCTCCGTTAGTGTGCATCAACCATTTCCAGTGCTTAGTGATTTTTCAACATGTAATATGTCTTGATCTTCTCCTTCTAGCAGGGTAGGAGTGAAGTCAGCCACAAAACTCACCAAAACTTGGGACTTCTTTACCGTTCGTGGCTCGTAAGTGAAATCATACCCATTGAGGTGAATCAACCACTTCATCAAGCGACCTGATAGTTCTGGCTTCGAAATAACACTCTTCATCGGAAAGTTAGTCCTCACAATAATAGAATGACTTTTGAAATAAGGACGTAACTTAAAGGAAGCCATTACCAGAGATAATACGAGTTTTTCGATGGGTGAATACCCGGTCTCTGCATCAAGTAGAGTTTTACTTACATCGTAAATGGGTAACTGGTTCCCATCCTCCTATCAAGACGGCGCTTACGGCTGCCTCTTTGACTCACAAATATATCTACAACATTTCTCCCGGTTTGGGTTTGGATAGTATATGTGATTGAGATAAATACTTCTTTAGTTTTTTGAAAGCTTCTTCATGCGCCTTTTTCCACTCGAACGACTTGTTTTTCTTGAGAATGTCAGAGAATAGCTTGTTCATGTCTAACGACCCGGATATGAACCGGTTGAGTGCTGCTACTCGTCCTGTCAGCTTTTGAACATCTTTGACGCATGTTGGTCATTGTAACTCCATTATTGCTTTGATCTGGTCCGAACTTGCTTCAATTCCCCTCTGCGTTACTATGTACCCAAGGAATTTACCCGATGTGACCCCGGTTGGATTCAACTTCATCTTGTAGCTCCACAGAATCTGGAATGCGTCCTCCAAATGCTGGATGTGATCTTTCTCCTTCAAGGATTTGACTGTCGTCGATGTGCACTTCTATCGTATCTCCCAGTTTTTCCTGAAACATCTTATTAACCAATCTCTGATAAGTAGCACCTACGTTTTTTAACCTGAAAGGCATAACTTTGTAACAATAAGTCCCTTGATTTGTTACGAATGCGGTTTTTTCTTGGTCGTCAGGGTGCATCATTATCTGATGGTATCCACTGAACGCGTCCATGAAAGTTAAAAGTTCATATCCGTTGTTGCATCCATCATTGCATCGATATGAGGCAATGGAAATGAATCTTTGAGACATGATTTATTCAAATCGGTAAAGTCGACGCAAACGCATCACTTTCCGTTTTTCTTTTTTATGACAACCACATTCGCCAGCCAATCGGGGTATTTTACTTCCCTAATTTAACCAGACCCAAGTAGGGATTTTACCTCATCTTTTATTACCTGATTTCATTCTAGTGCAAACTTACGCCTTTTCTATTTGACTGGCGAACTTTTTGGGTTAACGTTGAGTGCATGTGCGATCACGTCGGGGCTAATTCCTACCATATCTTCATTCGTCCAAGAAAAACAACCATTGTAGGACCGTAAGAACCCAACTAACTACTCCCGTAAGGTTGGCTCCATATTCGCTCCTATCCTGATCTTTTTGATGGAACAAGCGGATCGAGGGGGACTTCTTCGAGCTCGGGCATTTCGGGTTTCACGTAGTAAGTTGGAGTCTTGCAGTCCTTTAATTGCTATGTTGATGACTTCTTCTCTGCCTCGAAATGCTGAACATTTGAAGTCGTTGCCCTCATAGTCACGGACTAACACTCCCTTGCTATCTTCTGTTCCCCCTTAATTTCTTGTATTCCCTAGGGTGATGGGAACTTCACGCATTGATGATAAGTCGAGGGGATGTCCTTCATTACATGAATCCAAGGCCTGCCCAAGATAACATTACAGGGTGATGGACAATCAAGTACTTGAAATTTCACCTCATAATTTACTCCGCATGCAATGGTAGGCAATGAGATATCTCCCAATGTGTTACGCGATTCGCTGCTAAAGCCTAACAAAGTCGTAGACTTTTTAGTGATGTCGACCAAACCCGGACCTAAGTTGTATAAGGCATTCACATAAGCAAGTTAGTAGAACTTCCATTGTCAATCAAAACTCGTTTAATAAGAAAGTTTGCTATCGTTAAAGAAATGATTATCATGATGGATTTCTTCTTCCTCAATGTTCTCGAAGGTAATGGGCATCACGTCATGGCGATTCCGCACAGAGATTCTGGGATCTTCTCTCCGGGTACTCCTTGCAATTCTCTTAGTTGCAGAATAAGTAACACCACAAACCTCGAATCCCCCATTGATGATGTTGATCACCCATGTGTGCTTGGGAGGTGGTGGTGGACTGGCTTTCCCCTTGTTGTGCTTTAGTTGCTCCCTTGCTCTTTCTGATATCAGGTCCTTGAGGTACCCCTGCGTAGTAATTCACTTACCTCTTTTCGTAGTGTGATACATTCGTCCGTCATGTGACCATGATCAAAGTGGAAGTCATAACATTTGGATTTATCCTTTTGGTATGAAGGCGTTGTTACTTTTTCTTGGCCACTTGACGCTATCCCCCATGTTGTTGAGAATTCGGACCACTTCTGTTGCGTCTACCCAAAAGTTGTAGTGAGACAACCTCAGGGGTAACCTTGGGTCTTCATATTGCTCGTACATCTTGTAAGATGTCATGTTTATAGTTGGCTTAGCAGGAGATGAGTTAGGATATGGAACATATCGGGTCTCCCGTCTTCCCTATCGGCGATCTCGTTGGTGAGGACTAACAGTTTTACTAGAGAAGAGGTCGTCTTCTTCCAACCGTACGTGTAACACCCCGATAATTTATAAGGGATTGAGGTACTACCCATGTCAACAAGAGCTCTTCCTTTTCGGAGTTCGAGTGAGGACAAAGAACTCAAAAGTTAAGCGTGCAAGGGAGAGAGTAGTACCAGGATGGGTGACCTCCTGGGAAGTCCTCGGGTTGGCATGGGATAGCGCTTCTAAGGCCTCGGGCCTTACAAATGGTATCAAAGCCGACTCTAGGTTACGAGTGCACTTGGCCCGGAGGGCAGTGACTCGACCTAGAGGGCGGTGCTTGGGCCTTGACGAGGACGTCAAGTGCTTAAGTGGGGGAGATTGTAACACCCCGATAATTTATAAGGGATTGGGGTGCTACCCATGTCAACAAGAGCTCTTCCTTTTCTGAGTTAGAGTGAGGACAAAGAACTCAAAAGTTAAGCGTGCAAAGGCGAGAGTAGTACCAGGATGGGTGACCTCCTGGGAAGTCCTCGGGTTGGCATGGGATAGCGCTTCTAAGGCCTCGGGCCTTACAGTACGTGTGACAACGCCTTTACCTGTACCTCATTGAAATTCGAGCAAGGATATTTAGTTAACTCACGGTATAGATCAGGATTACCAGCCAAGATGCCCCTCCGAAATGCCTCCACAGTTGTGGTCGCGTCGCACCCTTCTATAGTGAACAACTCTTGATTGTACCTATTCGGAAAAGCTTTTAAAGACTCGCCAGTTCTTTGGACCAAGTGATACAAATCACTAGAGCGTTTCTTTGCATGCCAACTGCTTGTGAATTTGACCCTGAACTTATCAACCAACTCAACAAAAGATGAAATACTTCCAAGGGGTAAATGAGAATGCCAATTAAGTGTTGGCCTAGATAATGTGTTAACAAACCAGCGACACATGACAATTTCTTTCATATCAAAAGGAACCGTGCTAATGTTCATAGCTTGCTTGAATGTGGCTATGTGTTGTTCTGGATTCGTAATCCCTTCGTACTTAGGTACATCGGGGACATGATATTTTCGAGAGATGTCTACCCTTGTGATAGCGGGTACAAAGGGGGAATCGGTATATTCGTCCCATCTTTCTACTTCTATTGGTTGTGGGGCCCCTGGGACCTGAGTAATACGGTCCTCCAGGACTTTGAGGCGTTCCCGTAATTGGGTTACCTGAGCATCTTCTCTGAAAACACTTAGAGAATTACCATTACCTGGTAACCAATTACTGGCCTAACGTCATCCGAGGTTACAAGATTTGGATCGTCCATGTCCAGCACCCGAGCGCCGCCATCCATTGCTCCGTTAACCCGTTGTCGATTCGTCGCTGATTGCACCTGAAATTTAAGCAAATTACGCTCATTAGTTAAAGTTTCAATTTATTTCTCATACACCTCGGTAAACTTGGTGTGAGCGTTCTTCTGATTCTCCAGATCCTTTTGAAGGGTGAGAATAGATGCATGAAGTTCAGCGATGACATCGGAGTCGATCGTTGCTCCTTCTTCCGCAGTTGTGGAAGTAGTAGGATTTCTGTTTCCATCCCTAGAGTTTTGCTCATCCCTTTCTATTCCATTTTCTGTTTGCTGACCATTAACGCCTTGGTTGATTTCATTGTTTTCGACGTCATCGACCTGGCTGTAAGTAGCATGAATGCCTTCCATCTTGCGCGAATAGAGTTTATGGTTCTCAACAATTTTCTTTGGCTAAGCCCCACAGTGGGCACCAATTATTTTGGGCAGATTCAACACGTAAACGCGTTACCTGCTCTATTGAGGAAAACTTAACCAAAAAACAATTGTAACACGTTAAACTCTATAAACAAGATGAAAATCAAAAATGAAATATATGAAGTAAGTAAATTTAAGACTTTGATTTAGTCGTTGATCGATAACAATAGACTTGTTGCAACGCTCCTTCTCGATTACAAAGGAACCAATAGATCACTAGACTATGTCTTATATCATAATGAAAGCTGAAGTTTTTTAGAGCTCGAGAGTAAGGTAGCGTATTAGCCGGTGAATCGTTGATCCCCTCTTCTACTCTTAGTGTGCTTTTATATTCCCCTCCTTCTTTTGACCATTGCAGGTGTTATGAGGTGTGATCAGATCCCGTGAATATCGTTCATGGCCATAAATGCTTTAGCCGTTGCTTTCGTTACTTCCTTGACCCACAACATCACATGTTGAATTAGGCTAGTAATGGGTTGCGTTAGTATAAGTGTTCGATCACTGGATTTGGGCTTAATTTTGGAGAGCCTAACAATGGCCATTGACAATTCCTTCCCAAGCGAATCCCACCTCAATAACCCCTCCTCTCCCCTCGTCTGACTTTCCTTTCTTCCTGCACCTCGTCTCGATTCCCGCTCCCCACTTCACCCACCCCGCATCTGTGGGGTCCCAGGCCAGATGCATAATTATTCGGGCTCTCCCATTATCCGGCCCCTTCCTTGATCAGGGTTAGGCCTAACCACCTGTAACAACAACCCGCCACTCCGTCGCCCGTTTTGGGTCGAGATATGAACCCATGGACTCAGAATCGAAAATTGGAATCGTAAACTTGGCCACTTCATTGTCAATCTTGGTGAGGAAATTGGAATCGAAAACCATGGTTAAGAGGTGTTGAAGGAGGCTTGAACGAAAACCCAAGAATCGAAAATCAGGAAGAAAGAAAAAAAATAATATATAAAAGGGGTTGAAGGGCTTTGTTATTTAATAAAAAGGTTTTGTTTTTTAATATATTAATTGTCATGTCAGATTTAATAAGTGATTCACTCGCCCAGTCGCGTTTCGCTTACACGCACATCGCCACATCAACGACTAGGTGTTTAATAGGTCTAAATTGTTAAGTTTAAGTGTTCAATAGGCCCAAATCAAATGTGAGATGTCTAAGTGACTAATTTGCACAAGTACAGAAGATTGTATATGTTTTGATCCATTTTCGAAGTAGGACTACGTACTTAGCTCAGTAGTATCATGTCATATGCTATTCACTTATTCCGACAGTCTTGCTAGTTTCTTCCAATCATAATTAACTTCCAAACTTTGGTCTACATGTGTAATATTGAGGCAACTTTGGTGACAACCCAACTGAAATCTCTTACATAATATATATATATACTATAAACATCCAGGGATATCTGTCTTTGAAATGAATACAATACGTTTTAGTAGATTGGTTGTAATTGCTTTGCATACTGTCAAAACATTTCATTCTCATAATAGATTTAACTGGATTGATTCCATTTTTCCTTCTCAAGAAAGGAACCGTTAGAGATTATTTTTTTAGTAGGAAAAATTTGATTGACCAAACATGCTTGGTGCAGCAATCGAAAGAGATCGGAAACCCGGTGACCAGACAAGCCGGTGCAAGACGAAACTGGAAACAAGTTGGTAACGTTCAGAAGAAACCACACCACCATGATCCAGCTCGAAAGAGATTTAAAACCCCAAAGATAACTCCACATGCGAAGGAGCTTGAGCGCCAACTTGAGAGTGGGCCACACCTGTCACAAACAAAAACACAAAAAGAAAAACAAATGTAAGACTTTGGCATGGGCTGTAGTAAAACTCAAAACAAACCACAACACCAAAAAGCCCAATCTCATAGAAGACCAATCAAGAGGGGCCCACAAGGCTAGTAAATGCCCAAGATAAAAATCCACACAGGTCATATGTGGTGACCAAACGGCCACGTAACACAACCAGTAGAAAAAGCATGAGTCGCACAAAACAACTTTCCAAGACGGAAGCAAGCAGCAATCGCAGAAAACAATGTAATCCAACTATTCTTTGTCTAGATTAGGATCGCAAGATGATCGTCGATCGAACAGCCGGAGATGGAGAGGTCGAAACCGCCACTCGCCTCACTACAATGAGGGCCCCGATCTAGAAAAAACATCAGGTTCAACAAACCCGAAAGTAATTCAATCTCTAATCGAAGATATTAATTCTTTGATTTCTATTATTCCACATATTCAGTTTTTCATTGTTACAGGGAATGTAATAATGCAGCTGATTTCATCGCTAGAAGATTCATCGCCTTGCCACAGCTTCAACAGTTGATCCTTGAAGAGCAAGACCTTACATCTTGTAAATCTACTTCGTTGGCACGCTTAAGTTTAAATGCTAGTCAACGTCCTATTATTCTGGAATTCTTAAAGATCATCCGCTGTGATGATTCGGGTTAGCCCTGTAATTTACGGGTGACCTAATGTTTGCCTAGTATTATAAAAAAAAACCCGAAAGAAATCAAAAACACTTCTTTAACATAGCAACAAAGGGCTTTCTCTTCACTTAGAGGAAAATCTAACTGCCGTGTCAATCTGGTCATAATTTGGGTATAAGTACCCCTAATTCAAAGTCAAAGACTAAAGATAACAAGATTCTTTCTTCATAAAGAAAAATTCAGAAGCAAGACCAACAAATAGGAGATCACCAATAATTCTGGTTTCTGTGTTTTCACTTTCTGGGATTCTCTCTCAAAAGAGAGAGTTTTAGGAACCGTTGGAGATGATCTAGTGGTTACGTAATTGCTTCAACAGTGCTATTTTTGAAATAACGGGAAGTATTAATGTTATAATCATCCAGATATGATATATGCAGATCGCACACTAGTTTGGAAGAATTGAAGAGGCTAGAAAAGTTTGTAATGGCCTTTATTCAATGTCAGCTTTAGTTGAGTGCGTGAGATTGAAAAGCTAGGTGTAACTTTATTTCATATATTTTGAAAAGCCAAAAGGTGTCATTCGGAAAATTTCAAACTTTCTTATCTTCCTTTTCGGTGTATCAGAATTATTTTGGTAATGCTGAAATGTAGTTTTTGAAATCCTTTTAACCCCAAACAAAATCAATTTGGCTATTTTAAATACTATGCTGAAACAACCATCCGTCATTCCGTCCATCTCCACGTTTATGAAAGAGCTACGAAATTGAGGGGAAAAAACAAAACATATATTAAATGGAAAAAACCAAATAACACTTTATTAAACTTAACTTTGATAGTGTCTTAGGTCTGAACGGTGTCTCTTCCCTCGGCTTCATCCTTCACGATCACTTAGGTACACCTATCCATTTCAATGGCCAGCTCACTAGCATGCATTATTTGTTGATGAAGGAGGCTATCGTGCTTCGTCATGGGATTCTTGAGGCCACTCGATATGGCATCTCATAGATTCAAATTGAGGGCGGCAACTTTAGGCTGATCAAAGCTGTGCAAAATGACTGGAGCTATCCTTGGGAGATTGAGTTGATTCGGTTGGACATCTTGTGCATTCTCTCCCGTTTTCAAAGTTGGAGCATTTCCCACATCTTCCGAGAAAGTCAAAAATGTTACGGACTTCATTGCGTGTTCTTTCCGGCATTCTTCTCCGACTCTAATTGATGGATTTAGGTTTTAGGAACCTCATTTATAATGATACTCTACAACGGACCACTTATCGTTAGTGTGGCCCCTAATCTATTTCTTTATAAAAAAAAATAATAGAAACCTTTTTCAAGTCATCTATCAAATGCTATATACTAGTATTGTACTATATCTATTTAGAAAAAATGTCATGTTAATCATTAAGTATATCTACTTAGATTTAAAAAATTCATTTTAGAATTTTAAATCATAATTTATTTGTTATTTCTGATTTTCTTAATTGAAAATGTATATATTGACTTTTTTATGTAAATTCCCTATTTATTTGTTATGTAAATTCTCTATATTTATTTGTTAGAAATGAGATAAAAAAAAAAGAGTAAATTTTCTTATAAATTTTAGAGAGAAAAAAATTAGTGTTTTAGAATTGCTTCATAGTTGTACCATGCGATGCCCCTCCTTTGGCTGAGTTTGTCACTAATATGTATTTCGAATTTTAGACCAAGTATGTGTAAATTTAAATTGAGTTGAGTTGTATCATATAGTATGATAATAAACTAGTCTAGATAACTGATTAATTGATTTCATATTCCTATTTTATTTATATTTTTACTTTCACATTTAATGTTTCTCTTCCAATTTTCTTTTTATAGGTGTCATATAAAATAAAATTTTATTGATAAATTAAGTATAAATTTATTCGTATTTTATTTAGAGTATATTGCATAACTCAACTTGCCACCGATTCCCTATATTTAACTTTGTCGAACATGTTGTGTTCTGTTTAATCTTTTCTACGTCCGTTTTAGAAAATGCACCAAAACCTCAAAATAACTATTTATTGAATAGAGAGTAATATTATGTTAAAGTAATGTAAACAAGGCCGAGACAGAAGATGGTCCTTGTTTTGTGTATCATAATGAAAACTACATTCCGATTCAACAGTTGCATTACGGGTTGGTGTCTAGTGTCAACCATTAATGCGCACTGAAATTAAAAAAAAAAATGATTCTGAAACAAATCAGAATTAGGGAATCACATACTAGTAGCTAGTGTAATCTACCGGTACTACAGGAGTATGTAATATATAAACCAATAAATTAAGTACGACAAAGTTAAATGGCTGAGGTAAGCCATTTAATTTATCTTAGGGTGGTAGGTAGTCTACTGATTTTATAATTAAATTAATGACAGTAATTATTTAGTAATGATTAAAATGATTAGAGGAGTAGAATATATATATAGAGAGAGAGAGAGAGAGAGAGATTTTGGCTTGTGGTATTGGGTTAGGTGTTGTCCTTACGGCAGTCTGCAACAGACCTTAGCTTGATCAGTTGCTTGCTTGTTTGTATGGTTTTCTAAATCTTCGATGGATTTCCTGAATGGCAGAATCTTACAGTCACATATATGCTGTTATATATACCATGTACATAATCAAGCTTGTTACTTCTAAGTTCTATCACTTTCATTACTTTCGTCTATATTACCATGTACGTAATTTCATTTGACTATTTCTAAAACTAATCTAGGATGAGAACTTTGAGACAAAAGTATATCGGATGTCGTGTGAATGGTGCACATATAATATAGAATTGTTGGACCGAGTGTGCTAGTATACAAACACTGTTCTCTTGGAAACAATAAACTAGGTAGCGGAAATAAGTAAGAACAAGAACATGATCACTTATAGTGGAGTCCCTTACTCAACCAACTAGCCGAATAATAGAAAATATCACTCTCTCCGTAGAAGAGTTGATATGTCTTCTTATTTTATTAAGATTCACAAGAACTACAAAGCAAGTAGGGGATCCTTGAAGAGTGGAAGTCCTACGAAGCCACGCGCAAAGAAGACCATCGAAGACAGAGTGGCGAACCCGTTAGGGAAGCCCAGTCAGCTGCCCCAAGGACAACACAGAAAACACGACAAAGGAGGGAGGTGGTCAGGATCTGATCGGGGCCTTGAGGTTAGTGATGATGTCCACAACAGTAAAATAAGAAGTGGGCCCGGGGTACCAAGAATAGGTGGGCCTGAAGAGATTCCCAAGGGCAACTCAGGGACCCACATTCATACTTTTCATTTATTTCAACAAAGTTTATACCCTCGCGAGGTCTCCCAAATCCCCGGGACGAGGTCTAGACCTCGCCACCGACTCTACTAACACACCCGCCCACCCAGACCAATCACAAGCGCCCTCATCCCCGAACCAATCACAAGCGGCCTCATCCCCGAACCAATCAAAAGCCCCTATTCCGGGCGTCCCACATCGGACCTTGGCCTAAACTCGGCTCCCCAATTCTCTATAAATAGAGGAGAACCTCATAGGAGGAGGGGTCGAAAAACCCCTTGAACTCAAGAACTCTCTTGCTTGTTAAAGATCGACGTGATAGAAACATCGTCAAAAGACCTCGCTACAGACAAGAGAAGTCCACAAAAAGACTTCAAGTCATACAAAGACATCGCCCACACTAAAGACCTCGCTACAAAATCTCACAAAGCTCTCTACACCACGAACCGAAATCTACCTCGCCCTAGAGTCAACCTCGCAACATTTAGGTTTGATCTCGGAACTTCGTAGGAGGTCTAGGTGTAATTCTCAAAGTTGTTCATCAGCCTCGTAGGCTTGTAACCTCGTTATTGGGAGAAAATCATAAATAAAGGAGCAAGTGTTTGCACTCTCAAATATAATAATCTTGTTCCTTGTCTCGTAGCGTAGCCGTTATTTCGGGTTTCATCACTGGCGCCGTCTGTGGGAACTTCTTCATCCTAAGCAGTCTCCCGTTTAGTGCGAACCTTGACTCCTTAAAACCCCTCAAAATGGCTTGCTCAAACAATTTCTTTCCCCAACATCCCGACAACATGGCCGAGACCCCTCCGTGGATGACGGCAGGTCCCCCGGGGTACCCTTTTGTGGTTCCGCCAGGTTGAACGTACAACGCTCCACAAAACCCATACCCGTTCCAAGGGTATGAACAGGGTGGCGCGCCTCCTAACCCGTATCCCTACCCGGGTTACGGGCAGTAACAACAGGGCCAAGCCCCCCCATATGTCCCGATTCCCTCCCAGGGCCAACCTCACTTCGAGTACATGCCCGCGTATGTCCCCGGATATATGTCGGGGCAGGAGGCTCACACCAACGGCTCCACCATAGAAAGACCCTCCCGAGATCCGATGCAGATCTCGCGATCCCGTTCGCGACGTGCAGGGAGGCGTGACACGGAGTTGTCCGAAACGACGGCAAGCGCGGCACGCCCACTGGCAAAGTCAAAATCAAAATCTGCCCGCCCGTCCGTCGAGAGTGGATACAAGAATCCCTTTGTGCTTGAGATCCAGGATGCACACATACCCAAGGGTTTCCATTGGCCGTAAATGGGGCTCTACGACGGCACGGCCGACCCCGAGGACCACATAAAACACTACGCCGTCCAGATGAACGTCAACTCCTACAATGACGCCATTTTCTAGCAGCATCTTCCCGACCACTCTGGACAAGGCGGCAATGACGTGGTTCACCAGCCTTAAGGTCGAGTCGATAGCCTCGTTTTCTCAGCTATGCGATTCCTTCGTCGGGCACTTCAACGACTCAAGGAAGCGCAAGAAGAACATGCGCGATCTCCGCGACATTGAGCAGGGAGAAAACGAGAAGTTGGGTACCTTTTTTACGAGGTTCACGACCGCAGTCGCAGAGATCGCACAAATCGACGAGTCATCGGTGCGATATATCCTCATGGCCAACCTTCGCCAGGGGGATTTTAAGTGTCGCATTTTTCTTAAGAACCCGACGACGTATGAGAGTGTGTTCTCGGATCACGGCGTAGGTCTACGCCGAGGATGCTGCCAGCCAGAGCTCGCGACCGAGGACCGATAAGAAAATCATGACCGAGGCTAAGGGGAAGGCTAAAGTGGCTGCACCGGCCGCGAGGGATGCATACATGACGCAAACTCACGAATGGCGCGCCGATTACAAGAGCAACAACAACAACAACAACAGAAGCAGCAACAACAACAACAAAGGCAACAACAACAACGACAATAGAAACAACAGTCGCTACGACAACCGCGGGAGTGGCGGTGGGGGTTGGAGCTGCTTTGGGGGGAGACCACGAGGTTACAAGGGCAAAGGTGGCCCCACCTACAACCCAAACGAAAAAAGGCGCGCCAACCCGCGTCGGGAGCCAACCTCGTGCAGCAGGGACCAACCCAGTCTCGACCAAGCAACGCGGAGCAACACGCTCCGGCGAGGCAGTCGCGTTCCGGACAATCCGCGGGATCGGCGAGTCAGAGGCAGCTTAATAAGCGATGGATACATCAATACCATCTTGGGCGGGCCCTCGCTGACGGGTTCGAGCCAGACGGAAAAAAAGAGATACGCGAGGGCAAGTCACCATGAACCCTCGGTGTACAGCGTGACGCAGACCTCACGGTCCCACGTAGATATGGCTTTCACTTCCGAGGACGCCGAAGGACTCCACATGACCCACTCCGACCCCTTGGTGATACACGCTCAATTGGGCTCGAAGATAGTGAAGCGGATACTGGTGGACACGGGTTCTTCCGTGGACATCATGTATTTCGGCGCTTTCGAGCAGTTAGGGATCTCCGCGACATCTTTGAAGCCCTATGCTGGGAAGCTGACCTCCTTCTCGGGAAACAAGGTCGATGTCGCTGGTCTCATATACCTGTGGATGACACTCGGTGCTGGCTCCACAACGAGAACCGAGGTGATAGAATTTACGGTGGTGCACCTACCTTCAGCCTACAACACAATCATCGGGAGAGTCTCCTTGATGAAGTTCCAGGCAGTGGTCTCCATCTACCACCTCAAAATGAAGTTCCCCACCAACGGTGGTGTCGGAGAGGTGAAGGGCAACCAAGAAGAGGGTCGCGTCTGCTACATGACCTCGGCAAAACAAAAATGCTCTGTGTTCATGGTAGAGGCCTCCGGTGAAGCGGATCTCGAGGTCCGGGATTTCACAATACCCACCCCCGAGGCAGAAAGAAGGGTGATCACCCCCTTCGAAAATAACTCCGAGAAAATCTACCTCGGGGGGTGCCTCGTCGGAGATGCAGCGACGTCACTAGAGGCCTTGCTTGTTGGATCCCGCGACGTGTTCGCCTGGACTGCAAAAGATCTCCGAGGTGTGCCTCGGACATTGGCCCAGCACTCCCTGAACATCGACGTCGCCATTCTCCCTATAGTGCAGCGTCGAAGAAAAATGAACGAAGAAAGAGCGACCGCCGCGAACGAGGAGGTGGCCAAGCTGCTAGCCGCGGATTTCATCCGCGAGGTCCAATATCCGAGGTGGCTATCCAATGTCGTATTGGTCAAAAAGGCCAGCGGCAAGTGGCGGATGTGTGTAGATTTCAAGGACCTCAACAAAGCATGTCCCAAAGACAGCTACCCTCTGCCCTCGATTGATGCGCTCGTAGATTCAACTGCGGGACACGAGGTCTTGAGCTTCCTCGACGCTTATTCGGGATACAATCAGATCTCGATGAATCCGTGTGACGGGGAAGAGACGTCCTTTATCACCCAGCGTGGAACATACTGTTACAAGGTCATGCCATTTGGCCTCAAAAACGTCGGGGCCATATTCCAACGCCTCATTGATCGGGTCTTCAAGGACCACCTGGGCAGAAATGTGTCGGCTTACGTCGATGACATCGTGGTGCGAAAAAGAACCCTGAGGAACACCTGGTCGATCTCGCCGAGGTCTTCACCACCCTCAGGTATCACCAACTCAGCCTGAACCCCGAGAAATGCGTTTTCAACGTATCATCGGGGAAGTTTTTGGGATTCATGATCAGCGAGCGCGGGATCGACGTCAACCCCACCAAAATAGAATCGATCCTCTCAATGAGGTCTCCCAGATCTCGAACCGAGGTGCAGCGACTCAATGGCGTTGTAAATTACTTGGGGCGATTTTGCTCCCGTAGCGGACAAATCTCTCCCTTTCTTTGCCGCCCTCAAAAAGAATGACAAGTTCGTCTTGGACGAGAGCCTCGAGACTGCCTTCTCCAAGTTAAAGATCTTCCTCATAAAGCTCCCCACCTTGTCACCTCCGCATGCGGGCGAAGACTTGCAACTGTATGTAGCGGTGAGCCCCGAGATAGTCAGCGCGGTGCTCACTAGAGAAGCCATGCACCCGGTGAACTTTGTGAGTCGCGTTCTCCAGCCTGTGGAGCAGCGGTACTCCCTAGCAGAGAAAATGGCGCTAGCAGTAGTGACCGCCACAAGGCGTCTACGCCCGTACTTCCATGCACATCCCATCCAGGTCCTCTCGGACCTCCCACTCCGTCAAATCCTACATCAGCCCGCCCTCTCCGGGCGTATGACGAAGTGGGCCATCGAGCTCTCCGAGTTCGACATCAGTTACCTCCCGAGGACCGCAATGAAGGCACAGACCCTCACCGATTTCATGGTAGAGGTCACCTTCCCCGAAACCGACACAAGCTCGGACGAGTGGAAGGTGTTCGTTGATGGCTCACGATGTGACGCCGATGGCGGAGCCGGCGTATTCCTCGTTGGCCCCTCAATCGATACGGAGTACGCTCTCAACTTCGCCTTTGATGCCACCAATAACGACGCCGAATACGAGGCCATGATCGCGGGGATCGAGATGGCGCTACTTAGCGGAGCCCGCAAGATCAGGGTCTACACAGATTCCGAGTTGGTGGCACGACAACTCAACGGCCAGTACGACACCAGGACAGATTTTCTGCCCGCCTACCGAGCAAAGGTGAAGGCCTTGGTTTCATGCCTGGAGACCTTCGCGGTAGAGTCGATTCCACGAGCCTCAAACACAAAGGCGGATGCTCTCGCCAGGTTAGGCTCCGCACTTCCTTTGGATGTGGGGAACCGCGTGATGGTAGAGAGAAAACTCTCACGAAGTGTTGATGGTGAGGTCCTGTCCATAAGGACCGAGGACTGGAGGTTCCCAGTGACGTGGTATATACAAAGCGGCGTCCTCCCAGAGGACTCCACGCTAGCCAGGAAACTAAAGATGCAAGTTGTGCGCTATTGCGTCATGGGTGAGCAGCTCTACCACCGAGGCTACGATGAACCCAACTTGCTATGCATACCGCCCGAGGCCACGGACCACGTCTTCTACGAGGCCCACGAGGGAGTTTGTGGAAGGCACCCGGGGTGGAGGTCCTTGGCACACAAGATCGTCCACTTGGGGTACTTCTGGCCCACTCTCCGACAAGATGCAAAGACTTATGTCCAAAGATGCGTCGGATGCCAGAAACACGGGAACCTCCAACACACCCCGACGGCCCCCCTCCGCAGCATCCACGCACCGTGCCCATTCGCGATGTGGTGAATGGACATCTTAGGTCCTTTCCCCAAAGCAGTTGGCCAAGTGCAATACATTTTGGTCATTGTCGACTACTTCACGAAGTGGATCGAAGCGCAGGCCATGGCAAAAATCACCGGGGCGAAGGTCTGCGAATTCCTGTGGAAGAACCTCGTTTGCCGTTTCGGTGTCCCCAAGACAATCATGACCGATCATGGCCCCCAATTTGACTGCAAAGAGACTCGGGCTTTCTTCTCTGAGTTGGGCATCGACCTCAAATTTTCCTCCGTGGCCCATCCCCTGTCTAATGGTCAGGTAGAAAACGTCAACCCCGCATCTTGACAGACCTAAAGAAGCGCCTGGGCGTGGCACAAGGCCGTTGGGCCGAGTTACTCCCACTCGTCCTCTGGACGTATCGCACGACATCGCGTCTCGCAACGGGCGAAACACCCTTCGCTCTAACCTACGGGGAAGAGGCACTCGTTCCCGTAGAAACCCTGATCCCATCGGCAAGGGTGTACAACTTCGACGAAAAAGAAAATGAAGCCAACCTCAGGGTCGAACTGTAATTCCGGGACGAAATCCGCGAGGTGGCAGACCTACGCTCCAGAGAATACAAGCGACGTGTCGCCGTATACCACGACAAGAAGGTCAGACCTCACCTCTTGGCCACAGGAAACCTCGTTCTGAGATGCACCGAAGAAGGAAAATTGGACCCTAACTGGGAAGGACCCTACCTCCTCGGGGAGGAAGTCGCGCCCGGAGCTTTTAAGCTCAGGGACAGCGAGGGGCTTACACTGAGCAAGACATGGAACGTCGCGCGGCTCAAAAAATATTACATGTAAATTCTCGAAACCCCGTTGTTCCTCGCAGTTTTGATGAATAAAGGATTGCAGGCTTTTCAAAAAAAAATCTCCCTCGAAAATCAGAACCTCGTTAAATCCACCCCTTGCTTCCCGCTTGGGGTTGGAGAACCTCGTTCGAAAGAAAAAATCCACCCCTCGCTTCCCGCTTGGGGTTGGAGAATCTCGCTAAGGTCCACCCCTTGCTTCCCGCTTGGGGTTGGAGAATCTCGTTAAGTCTACCCCTCGCTTCCCGCTTGGGGTTGGAGAATCTCGTTAAGTCCACCCCTCGCTTCCCGCTTGGGGTTGGAGAATCTCGTTAAGGTCCACCCCTTGCTTCCCGCTTGGGGTTGGAGAACCTCGTTTGGTCCACCCCTCGCTTCCCGCTTGGGATTGGAGAATCTCGTTAAGTCCACCCCTCGCTTTCCGCTTGGGGTTGGAGAATCTCGTTAAGTCTACCCCTTGCTTCCCGCTTGGGGTTGGAGAACTTCGTTCGAAAGAAAAAATCCACCCCTCGCTTCCCGCTTGGGGTTGGAGAACCTCGTTTGGTCCACCCCTCTTCCCGCTTGGGGTTGGAGAGCCTCGTTTGGTCCACCCCTTGCTTCCCGCTTGGGGTTGGAGAATCTCGTTAAGTCCACCCCTCGCTTCCCGATTGGGGTTGGAGAATCTCGTTAAGTCCACCCCTTGCTTCCCGCTTGGGGTTGGAGAATCTCGTTAAGTCCACCCCTCGCTTCCCGCTTGGGGTTGGAGAATCTCGTTAAGGTCCACCCCTCGCTTCCCGCTTGGGGTTGGAGAATCTCGTCGAGTCCACCCCTCGCTTCCCGCTTAGGGTTGGAGAACCTCATTAGAATTCACCCCTCGCTTCCCGCTTGGGGTTCGAAAATCTCGCGTTTAAACACACCCCGGGGCGAACGAGGTTCGTGGACTCCCTAAGAAGGCAGGGTTCGCTAATTCGCTAAAAGAGTCGAGGGCAAAACGATCCTGCTGGATTTGTTGGACCGAATCTCAGGATATTTCTCCAGGTCAAAGACATCTATTCGGTGAGCAGTAATCGCACCCCGTAGGAGTCAAGGGGGTGAAACGGTAAGATTGGAAGCACAACCAAAGGCGGCGGCTAAACACGATGAGAACGAGAAGTCGCCTTCGCCAACAAATAGGATCTTGTGGAAGTCGTTGTAATACCCCATCCAAGCCTCACTGACACTAGAATCGGAATCATAAACGGACGAGTTTGATCAAGATGCATGTAATAAGTTGTCTCCATACTAGTTCTAACTAGCACTTGTATGGAGTTGCGTGAATCTCGTACGTCTGACTCAGGATCGTCGCGCAAGATCATCACGCGAGCTCCGGGCAAGGCTCAGGATCTTGGCATAACAATTGTTTAGGTTGGTACGAACTTCCGGAACAACGAAGCCGAATTTAGAGAAAGGCGAGGTCAGACAGAAGCTCATGACCTCGATGCGGAACTAAAACGCCCGATGTGGCCCGAGTTCCACAAAAGATGTGGCACTCGAACCATGGGGTTGGATGGATAAAGATAGACGTGTGCAAGAAAGACTAAGGCAAACAAACAAACAAACATAGGAAAAGAAAGTGACATAAGGCATAAGGTAAAAAGGCCGCGAGGGCCAGGATGTTTAATTACAGACCCCGTAGGGCCACCAACAAAAAAAAAGAAGAAGAACAAAAAATCACCCTCTACTTCTTCAGGGCTTCGGCGGCAGGAGTGGCGGAATCCGGGGCGGCTTCCGAGGCGTTGACGACAGACCCCGCGGTAGCCTCAGGACCAGGGTCAGTAACAGCAGGGGGCTGGGAGCTGGACATATCCGCCGCAGGCTGAGGGTCTAGAACTATGACCTCCGGCTCCCCCTGAGCGAGATCTACCTCGGGAGGCGATGTGCTTGACACAGTCTCATCCTCGTTGAGGAAGAACTCACATTCCCCCTCGCGGTCCTCCGATCCCAACTCCCCCATAGTTTCATCGTAGTTAGGGTTGAAGAAGACGATCTGGGGATCGAGGTGCCCGTACTTGGCCACCGCCTGTTTGACGCCCATGCGGACGGCCTGGTGGAACATCTTCCTTACGCTCCCCACCAGCACCGCCTTGTACTCTTCCGAGTCCACGTACTTGGGACCCGCGGCCTCGACCTCCTCGTTGAGCTCGATGATACACCCTTCAAGGCGCTTGATCTCCTCCTCGGACCTCAAAACCTCCGCCTCCTTCTCCTAAAAGAACTTGTGCTCGGCGGAGAGCTTACCCCGAAGCTCCTCGATCTCACCCCGCAAGGCCTCGGCTTCGTCCCTCGCCTGTTTCTCCCCCTCCTTCGCCACCGTCGCCGCTTGAGCCTCGTTCCTTGCCGAAGCCTCCGCGACCTCAACCCGCTTCTTGGCCGCAGCCTCCGCGGTTTCGGAACGTTTCGTGACCTCGGCCATTTCCTTGGCCTGCCTCTCGCATTCCTCGCCACGGGCTCGAAGCGCTGTCTCAAGTTTGTCTATTCTTGCGTGGGCGAGGATGACGCGGCTTCGGTTGTACTTTTCAAAAAAGTTGTGCTACAGATTTGCAAAAACGTGAGAAAAGAAATAATAGGGAAACAGGAGTAAAACGCAGGAAAATAAAAGAAGCTTACCATGGTCGAGTATCGAGCGGACTCGTCGTCAAGCGCCGCATCAGTAAGGTTGTTGGCCCACGCAACCTCCTCCTTCCATTCCCCCCTGGCCCATTCCAACGGGCCCCCCTGACCGGACCCGGACAGTGAAACTTGGCAGGATGGGGACCAACAGCCTCGATGGCTCGCCCCTCATAGTTAAAGGCAGGGATGATGTCCCCCACGGACATACCTGGCTGCTGGTCGTCCGCCCCAAGTTTCTTTTTCCTCTCCCCAGAGGGGGACCCCGCGTTTTTCCTCTTATGGCCGGCTTTGTCGTCGGTCCCTCGAGAAGAATGGGACGATGTCTTCTCCGTTTCCCCTGGCGGCAAAGCCACGTCGGACTTCTTTCCCCCTTTGGGCGGCCTCGCAACGTCCCATTGGGACGTCTTCGCGACGCCCCCCCTGGGCGGAACCCCCCAGCAGCCTTCCCCCCAGTCGCGGTCGTCGGCGGAGGTACGGGTTTAGGCTGCGTTATGCTCGGCCTCGCCTGCGGGCTCGGCTCGTTGATGCTTATCCCCTTTAGAGTCCGGGGAGCCGGGGCCTTGGAACTAGAAGTCAGGGATTGTTTCCCCTTCGACTTCGAGGTAAGAGCGTGCAAAAGATCCACTGTCAGGAGAAAAAGCATAAAAAGCAAGTTAGGAAGAAGTCTAAAACAACTATAACGAGGTTTATAACCTCGTAACCTTACAAAGAAAAGAAGAGCAATCAGAAAGAGAATAAAATACCCTCTCCACCCTCGCGGGGAGGGAGACTGAGGCTCAGCCCGGCCCGCTCAAGTCGGTCCTGAGAAAGGTATATCTCATATGGCGCCTGGTACGCTGTAGCGTATCGAGCCTTGAGTGCCTGAAACTCGGCGACCTTGTACGGGCACACGCACCTCTCGAAGGTACCCGACGCCACAGGAAAATTGAGATATCTCCCGCTGAGATCTCGAACCAAAAACCACTTAGGTTTCCACGTCCCGACATTCGATTGGGTCGTGGTGATCTTGACGTTCGGCGTGCTGAGATTGATAAGGGAACACCGAGGTTCCCTCCTCTCTAAAACCAACGCCGACAAATCATCGCAATTTGGTTCGTCCATGAGTTCACGACTTCGAATCGTGTAGGCACACAGAAGCCGCCAGGCATTCGGAAACAGCTGGGCGGGACAGACACCCATATCCCACAGGTAATCCACGATGTGTTGGGCCAAAGGTAGCCTGAAGCCCGCTTGAAGACTGAAGAGGTGCACGATCGCACACCTCTCATAGGACGCCAAGGGCCGTCCCTCCTCCTCGGGGAGTGCCAACTCGACTCCCTCAGGCCAGGGGAAGTCCTTAGCTATCTTCGCGATGTCTTCCAACTTGAGGTCGGTGGCCATTCCCTCGGACAGAAAAGCCTCGGGGGTGCTCGGGCTCATAGGGATTCGTTCTTCAAGAACAGCAGGGACGCTAGACACGACGTCAGTAATGTAGGCCTCGGGAAACCTCGGGGACACGTAGGAGACAGAGGCTGAGGCAATTGCCGCATCCAACCGCGCCTCAACCTCGGTGACGATCACATCGGGAGAAGAAGAGGAAGCCATTTCAACGCCGGAGTAAACAGGAAGACGAGGGAAGAGTGAGTTGATCGAAGCAGCGGAGTCGCTAGAAGAGGGGTCGCTAAGACCAGTGAAGGAGAACTCGGGTTCTGAGAATCGCTAGGCTCTACACTCCCTACAGACTCGGAAACCTCCTGGTAAAAACTCTCTTGAACTTTGAAAGCAAAACCAGGCAGCGGGCTCACAGAAGCTCTCCTAGGCATGAAAGGGCGACGTCCAGGCCGCGAAAGGCTAGCACTTGGATAAGAAACAGTCAGTAAGACACTGGGCAATGTAGCCAAAAGGAAAAAGCACGAGATCGTAACCTCGGAAGAAAAAAAGCACGAGATCGTAACCTCGGAAGAAAAAAGCACGGGATCGTAACCTCGGAAGAAAAAAGCACGGGATCGTAACCTCGGAAGAAAAAAGCACGAGATCGTAACCTCGGAAGAAAAAACACGAGATCATAACCTCGGAAGAATAAAGCACGAGATCATAACCTCGGAAGGAGAAAC
Organism: Fallopia convolvulus; assembly: GCA_964016875.1. NCBI lineage: Eukaryota > Viridiplantae > Streptophyta > Magnoliopsida > Caryophyllales > Polygonaceae > Fallopia > Fallopia convolvulus. The sequence goes on from OZ024725.1 coordinate 15,732,733, forward strand.
TACGCGAGGTCATGAGGGAGGAAAGCCACGTGGCACCCTAGAGGCTACTCTGACAACATAGGACGGCGAACAAGAATTTGAAGCGCCAAAGGAAAGGAAAGAGAAAGGAGAAGGCCAGCTAGCGGTGGAAGCCCATACGTCCCGTCAGTCAGACATCATGACGTTTGGGCTCCCAAGGGTTTCGAAATTCAAAAAGTGGCAGACGGAGGAGCGGAAGTTCAACCGCCACCCAAACAAGCAATGACCCCAAAAACACAACGGTGACCTCACGGTGGCAACTGCCCGCCACCACCGTCCCACCGCCACAACGCAGAGGAGAAACACCTGGCAAAGCACCGTCGCCCACCAAAAAAGGGGGAGAGAAAGAAAAAAAAACAAAAAAAAACAAACGAAAAACAAAACGAAAAAAAAAGCTAGGCGACACACAGAAACACCCGCCTCCTCACCACTGCCGTTCCGCCACCGTGACACCGGCGCGAAGCGCCGGGCGACACACCGTCGCCCATCCGGAGCACGAAACAAAAATAGACGGAAGAGAATCTGAAGTAAAAAAGCACCAAAAAGCGAGAAAAAGAGAGCCGAGAACTTACTTGTTTAGAATCGGCGTGGAAGGAGCAGTGATACGACTGGAAAGCGGTGGAAGTTCGTCGGAAACCGTCTCGAAAACCGTTCGCAGGAGACTAAGAAGACAAGGAGAAAGGAAGCGAAAAGGTTGAAGGAGAAGATGAAGGGGAAGCGTGTGAGGTACGCCCTTATAAAGAGCAGGTTTGGGCCTCCCCTTACCCCCGAAAGGCTTATTGGGCCTACCCCACCTAGACGGCCCATTAGTCTAAAGACACGAAGGACAGGCCCCCGAAAACCCCATCCAGAAGTGCAAAGCCTCGCAAAGAAAGAACCTCGCGAAAAGAAGAACCTCGCGGAGTCCCCTCCGCGTACCCCGTGGCCCCAAGGAACTTATGACCTGTGGACCTCGGAGCGAGACCCTCCAGGCCATGGGGTTGTGATGATGTCCACAACAGTAAAATAAGAAGTGGGCCCGGGGTACCAAGAACAGGTGGGCCCGAAGAGATTTCCAAGGGCGACTCAGGGACCCACATTCATACTTTTCATTTATTTGAACAAAGTTTATACCCTCGCGAGGTCTCCCAAATCCCCGGGATGAGGTCTAGACCTCGCCACCGACTCTACTAACACACCCGCGCACCCAGACCAATCACAAGCGCCCTCATCCCCGAACCAATCACAAGCGCCCTCATCCCCGAACCAATCACAAGCGGCCACATCCCCGAACCAATCACAAGTGGCCTCGTCCCTGAACCAATCAAAAGCCCCTATTCTGGGCGTCCCACATCGGACCTTGGCCTAAACTCGGCTCCCTAATTCTCTATAAATAGAGGAGAACCTCGTAGGAGGAGGGGGTCGAAAAACCCCTTGAACTCAAGAACTCTCTTGCTTGTTAAAGATCGACGTGATAGAAACATCGTCAAAAGACCTCGCTACAGACAGGAGAAGTCCAGAAAAAGACTTCAAGTCATACAAAGACCTCGCCCACACTAAAGACCTCGCTACAGAATCTCACAAAGCTCTCTACACCACGAACCCAAATCTACCTCGCCCTAGAGTCAACCTCGCAACATTTAGGTTTGATCTCGAAACTTCGTAGGAGGTCTAGGTGTAATTCTCAAAGTTGTTCATCAGCCTCGTAGGTTTGTAACCTCGTTATTGGGACAAAATCATAAATAAAGGAGCAAGTGTTTGCACTCTCAAATATAATAATCTTGTTCCTTGTCTCGTAGCATAGCCGTTATTTCGGGTTTCATCAGTTGGTAGTGTGGGAAAATGCTCGGATCGAATCCGAGTGCGCGTGCCTCAAGCTATGTCTGTCAAAAAGGGACGAAGAAATACAAAGTTTGAATCGCATTCAGAAGAACTATAGAGGAAGAGCTCCACAAATGCAACTCGTTGCTAAGGGCAGAAGCTGGAATCAACCAGGGCTTGAGAAAAGATTCAATGTTTAAAGATGATGCTAGACAAAATTTAGGAGTCGTCGCCGAATGACACTAAGAGCATTGTGGTGCCGGATTATTCGATCCTAGGCAACAAGGTGTTATGACTCCCGCACACAGAGCTCGAGTAAAGAAAGACACATTAGTAGGGGCCCAAAGCAGTCGCCCATACGAAGTCGGAGATCGGAGCAGCAACTTATGGAACCACGAAGACCGGCATCACAATCGACCAAATCAAGGAGCGCCATACAACCCACTAGGAAAGTGAAAGAGGAAGAAACCAATGTCGGCCCTAAGGGAGAAAACAAAGTCAGTCTAGAGAGAGGATAGGGCGAGCCAAGGGATAAGAGAGAAAGGGAAGAATGTACACGGTCGGACCAATGGGCCCTAGAAGAAACAAGGGAAGCTACTCAACCAAGGCATTGAACTAAGTTGTGTGTCAGCGAGAATGGGAAGAAGAAAGTGACAAAGAGGAAAATTAGTAGTAGGAGACGGCGAATTTGTCTAAGTGACTAAAGCAAGGGTTAATTGAGCAACATTGGTTGACTAGTAGAGTAGCATATATCTTGTAAATTAATGATAAAAATTAGGTTTTACAGGTAAGGAAAAAAAAAACAAAAATACATAATTATAATTGGAAGTTTTAATCTTGTATTTGTTACTTTGTTGTTTATTAAAATACATCTATTATCCACTAGAACAAATTAGATGTATAGTTTTCTTTCTAAAAATATATAATACATAGTAATAATAGTATTGGTTAACCGCTCTTGAAAATATTGATAACCGTATTCCTATCGTTAAATTGTTAAAAGTTTCGGTTGGTTAACAGTAACCAAATAAATTTTTTTCGATACGATTAACAAAAAAAAGTGATCGGTTTATCTATTATAGTTCTTTTGGTGGAGCACTTCCACCACCCAACCCAAGAATAAAAATGACTCCTTTGATCCACCCGTCACCTGTAAAACCTCATACCCATATCCGACCCACCCATCACTCACGGGTGAGTCGGATGACCCTTCAACCGCGAATTGTTAAATTAAAACAATAATTTATAAAATTCTAGAGTTAATAAAAGAAGCTTTGACTTTTGGTGATGTTGAAAATGGACGACGACCATAGTGAGAAAAATTAGCGGTGAAGGAGAGTTATTGACTTATTGGTGGTAATGTTGAGAAGACGACAATGTAGATGCAAAGAAGACGATCGACAGAGTGGAAGTGGAAGCACCTATTGGGGATGTCGAAAACTGCAAAACATAACATGACAAATGACAAGATTGATAGTAGAATTTGATGGCAGCAATGTTCGGTTATTAGGTTTATTGGAGGTATTAAAATAAAATACTTCCTCCGTTTTGCAATTTAGGGTTTTTTAGAACTTTGCACATATATATATTTAGGGGTTTTTAGAACTTTGCATATATATATATATATATATATATTTGGCAAATTTTAGTATTAATTAATTAAAAAGAGACTTATATTTTGAAAATTTATTTGAAGCTTAAAAGCCCATAAATTGTGAAACGGAGGTAGTATATACTCCTTCTGTCCCCATTTGTTTGTCCAGTTTCCTTTTCAAATGTCTCATTTTGTTTGTTCACTTTCCTTTTATATCTATATTTTTCTTACATTATTATCCCTACATAATATCAACTCTTACCTACTTTCTCAATTATCAATACTACTTTACACCTTTTATCCATATAAAATTACAAACATACCCCCAATCAATCTCACATTTTACCCATGTTCTCAACTACCAATACTATTTTACACCCTCTTTAATAACCACAAAAACCGTCCTTTTGGACAAACAAACCGGGACAGAGGGAGTATTAGGTTATATTATGTGGGTGGTAAATGAATGAGTCGGATTATGGGGGTGGGTCAAGTGATGGAACGGGTGAATTGGGTGTAAAATCTCACCCGAATCCGACCCATCACCCGTTTTTTATTTGATTTTTCACCTGTATATTAGGATCGGGTGAAACGAACGAGTCAATCACCGTTGGATAATATTTAGGCCTATTCTAAAGCATTAATTATCCTATTCAAGTACACTCATAGTTCTAGCCTACAGACAAGCAAAGTCACAAAAGGCCCATTTATGTTGTATTGTATTTGTCTCAGATCTCCATCGTTTAGTACAAGTCAAACTTTATACTTGAAAGAGGTCTTCACCTCGGATGCCCATTTTTTAGACCCTTCAAACACATGTTATGTTATTCTCCTATTTCATGTTCTCCGACAGTCGCGGTCCTCTAATAATTTTCCTAAGAAAAAATAACAAAGTGATGAAACCCACTATGATAAACTAAAATAACCCACAACCCACATGACCAAATTGACAATCTATTTCCGAAACTAAAAATAATACTGCACTCTATAGCTTTATTTGTACACTGTAATATGGTGGTTTTTTTTTTAAAATAAAAATATTTTTTTTGGAGTCCGAATCCAAGGCTTGGCTTGATTGTAAAAAGAATGAAACCACAGGGGACAGTGTGGGGATAAATTTCTTCCTCTTTTGGCAGATTTCCCAATAAATGCATTTTCTTGCATTGACCCCTCTCTCTCTTTCCATTTCACCCACATTTACACACACATTACACAACTCTACTACTCTCTCTCAAAACTCACCGGCACTTTCCAATCCAATTGAATTCCTATAGCTACCAAATTCCCAATCCACAACAAAACATGAGATTCTTTGTGCTTCACTAAAGAAAAACTCCATTTGCTTCAATCGAGTTCCAAACAAACAAACAAACAAACAGAGGCTTAAGAAATATGGGCTGCTGCGTCAGCACCCACAAAAAAGGCCCCGCCGGAAGAAACCCTAAACGACTCGACCACCACCCAATGTCGCCGCCCAGCAACCACCACGCCGTCTCCAAATCCCCGCCCAGAGCCGAAGAAGAAGCCGTCAAAGAAGTGCTCTCCGAGACCCCACTCGTACTAATACCCGCCAAGCCCAACAACCCGGACCCGAATCCGAGCCCGAGCCCGAATCCGAATCCCTACTACTACACCCCCATTCCCAAAATCAACCACGGCTTCCCCACCGCCATTCTGGCCGCCAGCAGCAACCACCGCAGCGCCTCCCCGAGGAAGCAGCCTCCTCCCTCGCACCACCCCACAGCTGAAATTACCAGATTGCCCCCGCCCGAGATTCTCTCTCCTCCTTCCCCCGCCGCCGTCACCCCTGACGAGATCTCCGAGGTGTCCGAGATCTCGTGCCTCAGTGAGAGCGTCTCCACCGCCACGGCCTGCGATGGCGAGGTCCGGCAACGGCTCCCGAGGTCGCCCTCGCCGGGCCGGATCCACAAGCCCAGCTCCGATCCGGCCCTCAGGAGAGAGAGAATGACCGGAAAGTCGCCCGTCAGAAGGTCTGACCCGTCTCCTCGCCGGACCGGTCCGGGTCGGGAAGCGGGTCAAGTTGTGGTCAGAAACCGGGTCGGTGGGACCGGGATCGGCGGCGGCCAGGGGAATCGGGAGCCCGGGGAAAATTCGCGGCGGAGGTCTAGGTCGCCGGCGACCCGGAACGAGACTGTTGTGAGCAGATCGGATGTGGGTCGGAGCCCGTCGGGTCGGAAGACCGGGCCTTCACCGGGCCGGGTTCGGATGGTCCATCCCAAGGGGGAAGAGAATGAGTGGGACTCAAATCCAACGGTTCCCAGTGAATCTCTTGAAAACCCACTTGTTTCTTTAGAATGTTTCATTTTTCTTTAAGAAGAAGAAGCAACAAAAATTATGTAATCAAATCTTCCAGGATTTGTCATCTATTTTTAATTAGTTTGCATATATAATTTTAGTGGTACATGCAATTTGATGTTATTATCATCATATCGCCTAAATGGCTAGATTCTTGATTTGCCCTCTAAAAGTGCTCCAATATTGTATTTCATTTCATGGCGAATTGTGAGAAAAACACAATTAGAAAATTCAACATAATATTCTTAAGACAAAAAAGTTTGTTATTTTGTGAATTTTCTCCTCCTTTCCCACGAGTCACGCAGTATAGAATGGGCGAAGGATTGGGAAAAAGAACCGACCATTACTAATTGCAGGCTTGGAGCTATCTTTTGGTGGATGAAATGAATATGTAGATTATGTAGAATCTTATTTTTACTGTTGTGGTTGTGCCTATCTCACTTTCAGATTTTCAATCTCCTGATATGTAGTTTTCCGGGTCCACATTTCACCTTATAACTTATGTCAGTTTCATACTTTGATAACGAATACTTGTGAATATTTATGAGATCGCTCGGAAGTCGTAATAGATAGAAATAAAGCGTCTGTCGTGAACGATTGTTTTTAACAGAAACTTTAATGTGGTTTCAGGAAGAAAATGAGGCATATCTTGTGTTAGACTACCTTTAGATAAGACCACCTTTAGATAAGTGACGAGAGTACATATTAAAATGTGTGTTCCATAATAATCATGTTCAATTTACAAGCTTATCTATAGTTTACATCAGTTGTCAAGTTTCCAACTACACCAGTCATGTTTGGATTTTCAAGTTTTGTACCACAGTTGTTGCTCCAAGTATAGTGTACGCCGGTCATGTACGAAATACCCACCTCATGCACCATCATTGTCGATCAAGCCAATACAATCTACATCGATTATATTTGGATACCCGCATCATGCACCACTTTCAACAGTAGAAGTATAGTGTACACTGGTTTGTTTTGTAAAGCCCGAAAACATCATACGTACAAAAAGCAAGAAAGACGTTGAGAACGTGAAGAGAAGTCCCCGGCGTCGAGTGTTCGATCTCGGCGACAGCAAATCCAAGTTCCCAAGAGTAAGGGAACTGTGACAGTGAGCTCAAGTTGTAAGGTTCGTTTTATTTGTGTTTAGTTGAGTTGTTCACTTAGGAACTAGGTTGAGAAGACTTGCTAGTGTTACTAGAGTTAAGAAGAACTGCTAGGAACAGAGAAGTGTAAGTCTTGCCTGTTGTAACTAGGGAGCAATCAATAAAACAAATAGATTGTTCAAAATCCCCAAGCGGAGGTAGAGGTTTACCCACACAACTAGTTGGTTATCGTGGGGTTCTTCTATAAAGGAATTGTGTCTTTTACTTTCTGTGTTACTTGCGATCAGGGACGGACCTAGGGGTGGGCTGGGTTAGGCCCCAACCCATCCTAAAAAAATAAAAAAAAATTAAAATAGTGTAAATTTAATAATAAAAAAATAAAAAATAAGGTAATTTTAGTGGTAAATTAGTTTAAATAAGGTATTTTAGCCCACTCAAAAAATTTCAGTATCAATTAGCCCACCCTAATTTTAATTCCTAGGTCCGTCCCTGCTTGCGATTGTTTACTTCCACTGCCTTAGGAACACCGCCAATTCCCAAACTCTTACTAACGCACGTCGATCCAACATTTTTGGTAGGAGGTTATGTTCTCAAATTCATTGCGGATCCATAGGTTTCAAGCTTTTGTTTTGGTTGATCATTTATGTGTTAATGGAAACTATTTGTTACAGTTTGGGCCCTAGTATAGCTTGTTCGGGATGTAGTTGATTGGTATATGTGCTAGTTTAATTTGGTGATATGTATATGCTAGTTTGATTGACACAACTTTTTGTCATTATTGATTTTTACATAGGCCGAAACATATATCATTTTATAATAGAGAATTAGTCTTGATGAAGTGATGAGAAGAGCATGGTTGATCCTGTTTCAGGTTTTCATTAAGTACTCCCTCCATTAAGCTTATACATTTATTGTTTTAGAGTTTGTCTTAAAGATTAAGAAAATTATTTGATTTTACTCAAATATCCTCAATCTTATTAAGATCTTTTACCTTAATTTGTAGATTTATGTACATAGTATAGTATTATTGGAAAAAATAGGTTAAAATAAATCAAATGACAACTTTTATTAAACAAGAAAATCATACTAGAATTACAAGTTTAACTTAACAGAGGGAGTATTACGTTTTTATATTCGGAAAAAATACCACATCATTATATATTATAAAAGCTGACCGTTTTCGAGCCACCATGTTGACTTTGACCCCACCTCATATTTAAAAAATTAATTTATATTCATATTATTTCAACTTTGCTGATTGATTTTCTGTTTTTTTTTCTATTTTTATTTTCCTTTGTAAATTATATCATCTTTTCCTTAATATTCTTTTTGACTTGTTCATGTAATATATAATATTTTTAATGTTTAAATAATTCAATCTTTATTCATATTTTTTCATCTTTTCTTATTAATTATCTTATTAATTTTTTATTTATCATATTTTTAACAAATTGAATTTGATTGAAAAAATTATAAGAATGTACATTATTTTAACCTTCTTATCTATTTTTATAAAATATTTTTAAAATGGAGTGATTTTAATTAAATTAATTTGAGTTATATTTTTTCATAAATAAATTATCATTAAGCCATCAAAATCATATTGACAGCTTAATGATTTTGGTTTCGTCCAACATTATAGCAATTGTAAAATTTTATATAAACGTTTTCTAACAATTTTTTTTATAATAAATTAAAATCCTATTCATTAAGTATTTAAATTCTTATGGTCGTGCATGACACGACGGGTATAACTAGTATTATCTCATTTTCAGGTTTTTAAAAATCTCTCTTAGTTAAAAAAAACTTATTTTTTACAAAATCCAAAAAAATCTTTAATTAAAAAGTACACTTATAAAAAGAATATTAATATTAATAATATTAGGATTATAAGATAGTAATAATAATATTCTTATTCTTATTATATCATTATAATACTCCGTATTGTTTTAAAAAAAATTGATTTTATTACGTGTGTGATGTGTCTGATATTAATTAGGGTAATTATGATTTTGCTTTTGATAGATGTCGGCAGTAAAATTATTACAATATCTTTTAGTTAGGATTTATTTCCTTAAAATTGTTTGGTGAGATGGGTCTATACATATATATCGAGAGTATATGAAACAAATCACTCACATGCAAGATCGGTTAGGTAGCCATACCGCTCGTTTTTTATTTGCAACTTTTATTTGGTTATTTCTTATGCATATTTACATGGTAGTTTTCGCTGGTCGCATACATAATTAATCTTGAATCAATAGCATAAGATCCTGATCGAAATTGGTTTTTAGTGATCATTGCATGAGAAAATCGAAGATGTAAGTTGATCAAGAGTATTAATTAATTCTTTACGTATGCAAATTATTCAAGTAGAGGATTGAAATTAATTAGTTGGTTATATCAACAACATACGCATAATGGAAGATTATTTTCCTTCAAAAAAGAAATAATAAGTATAAACTTTGATTGTAAATTTGATTGAATGAATATGTACTAATGTACATATATGGTTATGCACGTTTATTAATTTTTGAATGGTTTCTTTTGTCCTTGTGAAGTATTTGATAAACTTGAGGCTAGAAGAAGTCTGTTTGGGATGGACATGGAAGCTGAAGTTGGCGACAATTTTCTCATGGGCTTACGAGAAGTGGAGGTATTATTAAATCAAATGCAAATCATGGAATTTCTTCTTTATACAATTTGACAAATTATAATAAATTAATGTATGTTATGATAAGTAAGTAATAAAAGATTGAAGATAGACACGATATGCTTAATTATTTATAGTTATCGCAAGTCTACGTATCTATGAAGGGATTTTTTAGATTAACTTGTCTATTTATCATTACACTTTTGTTAAGGAGTATTTGTTATTTCAGATTTTTTTTCGTCATATTGGCCATTTTTCTGTTATACACTAATCAAAAATAAATATTTTATTTCAGAATTTATGTTATTTTGGAATACAACCTATTAACCAGATAAATCTTGGTTTAGTATTTTTTAATAAATACTTACATTTTTTTTGAGCAGTTATAAATACTTACATGTAACTTGTTAATATGTGTATGCGGTATATGTGCATGTCATTAATTTGCTTTAATGCATAGATACTCAAGAAAAATAATCATTGTCGTATACGATCGAATATCGATTGAAGTCATAACCACTATAAGAATTTTTTTTAATCTAGATTTATCAATTTAGTTTTTGTTTGCACCGTTTTTTAGGATTTTTTAATTAATTCCATAATATAAATACATTGAGAATAGTTGGGTTTTCGATCTCATATTCAATTTTTTATATTATATTATAGATGACAAAACTAATAAATTCTTATATTATATGCAGATGGATTCGTTTTACAACAATTTCTTAGTCTACGACGATAGTGTGGATATGACTACCGATAAAGAGTGTGACGTTCTTTTATTCGAAATTTGTAGCGCATTTGCAGCTGACGACGACAACAATCAAAATATTCCGGTAAAACACGGGATCGGAAAACAACTAAAGTTAAATAAGGTTTTGGACGAGGGAGATGAAGAGAAGGAGGATATTGAAGACCAATTGCCGAATGAGCTACCATGTAACAAGTATGGGAATCACGGGATTGGAAAACAACTGAAATTAAAGGATTTGTGCGAGGGAGATGAAGAGAAGGAGGATATTGACGACCAATTGCCGAATGATCTAACATGCAACAAGTATGGGAATCACGGGATTGGAAAACAACTTAAATTAAAGGGTTTGTGCGAGGGAGATGAAGAGAAGGAGGATATTGATGACCAATTGCCGAATGAGCTAACATGCAACAAGTGTGGAAATCACGGGATTGGAAAACAACTGAAATTAAAGGATTTGTGCGAGGAAGATGAAGAGGAGGAGGATAAACAAGAGGTAAAATGTTTATCAAAATTAATTAAATTATTTTCCTTTAATTTTTTTTAATAAAACCTAACCTATATAATACTTAGTTATAACCCACCAAAAAACAATACGTACAATGTTAATTAGTTAAGATTGATTTGTATCATTGAAAAGATCAATATATGACCAAGAGATCGAATTAATTATTTATTAAAGCTTATTGATTTTTAGGATTTAGGATAAATCATATATGGCTAAAAGGCCTAAGGGAAGGTTCTAAGATTATGCTTAACATTTACTCTAATAAATATTTCTCATGTTTTTCTACCAAAAAATATGACTCATGATTCAGCAAGAACAAAAGCCAAAGCCGAAGGTGAAGTCGACTGAAATAATACTAGCAAATAATGAAGAAAAGGTAAATATACATTAATATATATTTGTTTAATCATACCGCATAATATATGCATATAAATATGTTGGCATGCATCATACATAAATTTCTTGACTATGACAACGGCTTAAGAATATGAGCCAACAAGAACTGCAGGCAAAGATGGAAGCTAGTAAAATGAAGCTTAAGTCAAATTACCAAAAAACTTGTAAGTGCTTAATTGTCTCATTAATACATCAAATGAATTTATTTATTTATAGTCATTTTTGGGGTATACTTAAATTGTATTAATTTGCATGGTTGATCATTTGTTATAGTACCCACAAGGCATATTAAGATTGTGGACATAAAAAATCTTCCGAATCTCAAGCGCTTGAACAAGAAGAACTCCTCACTCGTGTCTAAACAATCCTCAACTCTATCATCGCGAGCTCCTAAAAGAAATTTGCAACAAGAATCCAGAGGTATGTACATAACTAATTATTAGGTGTACTTACTTGTTGCATTTTAGATGGTTTATATTTTTTTGTATATACATTGCATGATTTGTTGCTTTGTTCTTCTTGTGCCAGCCATTTATAAGAAGATGAAGATGACGTGCCAAAGCCGATTGAGAGTATAGATTGATCGCTCGTAGGTGGATTAGGTTATGTCTAGAGTTATAGTTTAGGAGAACTACATGCAACTTGATCTCCAAGCACTAGGTTTGGGGTATGTAGGCAACCGGTACATAGGTTTTAGGTTTCGTTTATTGCAATTGAGATGTTTGTAGATGAAGATATGTTAGAAGACATGGAAAAAAATTTTGATTTAGTATTTCAAATTAATGTATTTGAAAAACAATATGTACAACATTTGTATTGGACAACTAGATATAGGTTTGTGCCGGTGCAGTTGCGATTCTATAAAAAAAACTTCAGTTGTAGTTATAGTCTCAGTATATGTTAAAATGTAAGCATATGTTTGTACATATAGATGGACAACTAGATGTAAGCATATCTTCTTCTGTTCAATTGTATATCTGTTTTGTCTAAAAACTAGAATTGGATAAAAGTGGTAACTATGTTTTAATCTCAAGGTCTCTATCTCATTAGAGACCGGGCGATTATGATTATGATTAGTTGTGGAGTATAAAGATGACATCTTTTGAGTGTTTGTAGCAGGATTTGAAGGAGAGGAATCTAGACCACCATTGGAGTTCACAATGTTAAGCTGGTGCAAAGCCTATTTATCATCACATATAGATATAGAACGTGGTCTCTTAAGCAAAAAAATAGGAGGAATTTATACTAAACAAAAGAAATTAGGAGATTCTTTTTCCACATCTCAACATAAAATGACCCACGAAAATGTCACTTTTAAGATTGCCACGAAAATGATAGTTAATCGTCTAAAGCTTGTCCTCTCTTTGCTTGTTTCTCCAGCTCAATCAAGCTTTATTCCGGGGAGACAAATTAATGATAATGTCGTTGTTGTGCAAGAGGTTACACTTTCCTTCAATTCGAGCACTTGCAATGGTAAGCTTATGATGCTAAAAATCGACCTAGCCAAAGCGTACGATCGAGTCCGATGGAGCTTTCTTCGGCTTGTCTTACACCGAGCTCAGTTGCCACCTTCTCTTGTGGAGGTGATTATGAGATGTCAAACTCGAGGGTCTACGGAGATGCTATGGAATGGAGTCAAATCTGGATCTTTTATTCCTTCTCGGGGCATTCGTCAAGGCGATCCCCTTTCGCCATACCTTTTTGTACTCTGTATGGAATATCTTTCTCATGTTATCCAGGACGCTGTTAGCATTGAAGGTTGGAGACCGGTTGTTGAAGGCGGGGTGAGGCTCTCGCATTTATTTTTTGCTGATGATCTCATCTTGTTTGCTAAGTTTGAATAAGTCTGGATAAACACAAAATAAACATTGACGAATGGACCTTTAAAGTAAAACATACCTGAAAACCTTACACGAGAAAACACCAAATAATGTTTTAAATAAACAAAGTTAAGTTACTAAAAAACTCATCTACCCAAAAACCTTCTTAAAAACCTTTACTTACTCAACAACCTTATTTTGTTGAATAGACCTTAACTCTCTTTCATTTGAACCAAACACCCCGATAATTTATAAGGAATTGAGGTTCTCCCCATGTCAACAAGAGCTCTTCCCTTTTCTGGGTTCGAGTGAGGACAATGAACTCAGAAGTTAAGCGTGCGGGGGCGAGAGTAGTACTAGGATGGGTGACCTTCTGGGAAGTCCTCGGGTTGGCATGGGATAGCACTTCGAAAGCCTCGGGCTTTACATGTTTGGATACCCGCCCTGTGCACCTTTCCGACCGAGCAATTACCACCAACACCAAACATGGTTGACTTTCCACGTCAGAGCAGTCATCCATAGTTTTCAAATCAGGCAGAGGAGGTGCAAGAGTTGTTTGAGGATTATTCACAATTACTTACCACCAATACCTTCTAAACCACTCCATTCATCCAAAAGGGAAGGACAATATTTGATATCCAAGAAGAGACCATTGCATGGGTTAAAGCTGTTGGTATTGAAAATAACATGTGCATAAAAATAGATCGGGATAGAAAGTCCAACATAACTCAGAGTGGGAAGACTTGGCTGCTTTGTGAGAGAGAAGACACACACACACCCTAGTGAGAAGTGGAGACAAGACAGTTCACAAAAGGAGTAAGACTAAGAAATGGCAATGTCCATTTAAATTGAAGTGTCACGAGCAGCCTAGAGGATCATGAAAGATTGTTTTTGTATGCAGTTCACAACAATAAGCTTGGATCCAATTTGTATGGGCACCCATTGAGATTGACTGGAAGACTCACACAAGAGAAGAAAGATTTGCTGAGGATGATGACACGAAACAACTGTACTGAGCCATAACATTGAAGAATTCTCGTTGAACTACACCAGCAAAAGACAAGTGTACAATGCTAGGTATGATAATACGGAGGGAAAAGATGGAAATGAGAATGGTGATCTAAGAGTTCTTCCGTAAAGCTAGGGAGTACAAGTATTATGTGGGAAGTTAGATCTCCCTCAACCCCCTATGTCTTTAGATCCACATCTTGATTTTTCATCAATGCGGTTCATTCCGAGGTGTATGAGTGACTTCTTCATTGGCTATTGTCCCATAGTAGCCGACTGAAACTATGGCTATATAGCAATTGCACAATATCTTTGCATCGGGCAAGATAAATGGCCTCACGTACGGAAAAAGATGATCGATACACTTGTTGAACACTCTGAGCTGTTTGAATGCATTTTCATTCACTAAACTGTTCTAAAAATCCCCACCTAGCTTAGTCTAGACCCCACCTATGCGTTGGAAGGTGCTAGCCCTCCTAGCCTTCCAGCCCGTCTAGGTGCCCGTTTAGGCCGCTTAGGCACTAAGCAGTCCCTCTCCGCATAGGGTCTGCCTAGAGTTTTTTTAGAGCATTGATTCCCTAAAAGGTTGAAAGCTTGCATGAGAAACTTGATTAGTTTAGTTCTACGTTCGTCCTTGTCGGTAGTTGGTTCTACCTTCTAGATATGCCCATGTTGACTACTACAACATTCAATTGCGCTTGTTGTGGCGGAGTTAGAACTAAACTTAGCTTCCATTAACCATCCTCGCCAATTGGAATAAGATTATGGAGAATGGAACAATCTTTGTTTTCTACAAGACTCATTCTTACTTCTTTACTTCTCATCTGATCTATATTACCTAGAACCTCTATGGAAACACATAGTTCATCAATTCTTATGGATTTTGTCATTATCAAAACATAAAGGAACGATCGATATTGTTCTCATGGTATAATTGTCATCATTCTCATGGTACCAGTATCCAACAGATACAATTATTCTATATATACAAAAAAAAAAATCTCACAAGAGATCATGGTGCTTGTACACAATAAATTTTTAGTAGCATATCCGTTTTGCTTACAAAAAAAATGGTAGTACTTCAGTTCGAAAATATTTATCATTCTATAAATTAGTAAAAATATAATTTGTTTATTTTATGAAACTATCTTTTTATAATCAATGTTCTTAATTTTTCTCTTTGAGAAAAAAAAGACATTGTTGCCTTTTTAAATTTATTTTAAGGAAAAAATAGAAAAAATTAACAAAATATATAGGATGACAAGTATTATTGAAAAAAAATGCTAGAATGCATGACAAGTATTTTTAAATGAAAGCAGTATAATTTATAAATATTTGGTTTAAATTTAGAATTGGGTCACACCTCCAAGTCTAATTTGAACCGTTTTAATATACATGCTAATCTTCTCTGACTAATTTACATTTGATCATATCTCGTGTAATTTTGACAAAAAATAATGTCACCAAATTGTTAATATAATGACCATTATATTGATTATCAATTTGTGAGATGTTGTTGAGGGAGTTTTACGTAAGGTTTGTGGTCCTATTTCATACTCTGAAAAGACCCGTTAGTTGATCATTTTCCCTACGTATTTGTTGTTGAATCTGTGGGACATATAATTCCAAAAAAAAAAAAGGCAAATACGTTAAGTTTGTTGTTACATCTTTGTAATGAGACAACAAATATATATTCTCGTTATAAAAAAAAGACACCAACTACATCCTTTTCCAAACTAATCCATGCGAAGATAAGAACAAGATACTCTGATTTTCTTTTTTCAAATTTCAAAATTTGTTTTGTACTTCAGTTGTGTTGTATAGTGATATAGAGTACTGATATCATCTGTACCACTATTAACTCAAAACCACAATAGTATGTACACTTGCATAGTATTGTATAGTGATATACTGATATCATCAGATGAAAGATATGTCAAGATCTTGTAAATATAAAAGAGAGATGAATGTTTGAAGCATGTATACAATTAATTTAAAAACATTACGTTGGACTTATGTCGTTACCCTTTTGTCTTATATTTTTTGTTCATATTTATTTTTGTAAATTATTATTATTATCATTACCAAGTTTTATGATTAATTAAAAATGCCACCTGCTCCAATTACACTAACAAATGAGATGATGCAGTTGACTTTTGTAGTTTTGTTAGACTACAAGACTAATAGGTCTATAGAGATGATGCAGTTGGCAAAACAAATCCTTGCTAATCATAATAATTAACTTAATTTCGCAGCTACGAACTGCCTTCCCGGGATCCCACCTCTAAACATGTCCAAACCAGTATAGTCTCAATTCTCGCAACTTTTCCACTATATTGGCAACCTCGTTCTGTTTCTGATCACTTCATTTTTGATTTTATCTAATAACGAGTACTCGTTCATCCACTTAGCATCCTCATCTCAACTGAAAATATTAAGGTGGATGAGCGCATACTTAATTGATTTCGCTTCAATACAAAATATGTCATTCGATGGATCTTTTTGACAAACTTAATTAACATGAGATGAGTTGATCGAATTGGACATGTACATAATATATAGGTGAAAAATGAATGAATTGCTTAAAGTTTATGAAGGAGAAGTATTTGGAATGTATGAGAAGAACGAGAGAAATTCTTTTCTCATTATAACAAGTAGGCTGATAAATTAGGGTGCTACACGTATGGGAATATATAGATTCAGTACATAAGTCTATCGAAATTTCAATTTAAAATCGATTGTCAATAAGATAAATAGTCCACAAATCATATATATTATGCTTTATTAGTTTTAGCTTTCAACTAGTTGTACCCATCGTACCATACATGATTACGACTTAACAATTTTTACATATATTATAAATATGATATTAATAAATTAAATATACAAAAATAAATAAAAAGCAAAAAATAATGTAAATTATTAGAAAAATTTAATCAAATTCAATTTTTAAAAAATCTTGTCAATAAAAAGTTCAAAAGATAATTAATAAGAAATGATTAAAAAATATAGAAATTTTTTAAAGATAAAAAATCTTTAATATTTACATAAACAATCCAAAAAGGAAATTAAGGAAAATATAATATAATTTTTTTATAAAAATTTAATTTAGGCAAGTAATTATATAGATATTTAAAAATTTTACTTTTTTTTTATCAAAATTTGATTTAAGATAAATATTTTTTTTATAAATAGATAAAAAGATAAAGATAAAATAATTTTCGTTATTTTTTATTAAAATTTGAATTAATATGTTCCACATATATAAATAGAAAGGAATTTAATTGGAAAAAAATAATAAAAATATTTTTTTTAAATATAAAGTGGAGCCAGAATTAATGTGGTGGTTAAAAAAGTTACAACTTTAACATCTAGTTATAGATAGATGTGACTATTTTTATTTTAAAGATATATACGTGATCACGTGTTTTTTTGTTATCTTTTTTTAATTTATCTTTTACAAATATAATTGATACGCTGGTTTTAGTACATCATAATTCTGTATTTTTGTTAGAATTTTCTAAGCGATTTAGGCTAGATTAGGATGATTATCTGTAATATCAGAAGAGCCTACAGTTGAAGATTCTGAAGTCAGAAGTCCTAAGGATCGAGTGAAGAATTTACAGAAGACAAGACCCGAGCCGTGGTGAAGGAAGACCGAGATAAAATGAAGATCCGAGGGCGAGGAAAGCAGGATCCGCGGACGCGGATTATTTCCGCGCTCGCGGATCGAGGAGTATCCACGGCCTCGGACATCAAGTGGATCCGCGGACGCGGAAATATTCCGCGCTCGCGGGTCGAGGGTTTCAGCACCGCCGCCTTTGTTTTGTTTTTATTCTATCTTTTGTATTATTGTATTTTTATATTTCGGACTTATTTCTACTATTTAAGTTAGTTTTCGAGTTCTAATTTAGGAGAGACACGATTTAGAGCATACTTTTACTTTTAGGTTTTTATTTCACTATTATGGAGAACTAATTTCTCTTTTGAGTTTGTTTAATCAAGGAAGCCTTTTTATGTAATTCGTGAGATTCTGGTAACTTTTCTATCCCTTGGTTAATATCAAAACTCTTGTGCTTAATTTCATGATTATCAATTGATTTCTCTTGGTGCGCAACTTGTTGAATTCGATTGATATTCTACTGTTTGGATTAGGTTTGATTGTTGTCTGTGCAATCTTATTTATCCTTGAAACAACTCTTTTCTAGGAGCGTGGACTAGAATTGAGAAAGAGTATTTGATTGTTATTTTATGCATGAGACTCGTAGCTTGATTGCACGAATTAATATCCTTCTATCTTTAGTACTTTGCATGATTTGAATTAAGCGTTCTTGTTCATATCATAATTCTGCTTGAACCGTGGACAAACGAGAATCTTTTATAAGGATTGGAATTAACTAGGGAATTGATAGAAAAGTGGATGAATCAATGATCGAATGATTAAAAGGTGGAATTGATTGAATGAACTCTGCTTTCTTTCAATTGATTTAATCCCAATAATATTTGCTTGTTTGTTTATTTGTCTGAACTCCCAAAACCTCTGTCTTTGCTCTTTGCTGATTAATCAGAATTCCGATTCTCTTGGGTTCGACCCCTTGCTTGCTTGCTATACTAGTTAGTAGTTTAGGGTTATTTATCTTTGATCTTGGCAACAACGATTTTAGCCGAGTCAAATTTTGGCGCCGTTGCCGGGGAGTCGGTTTTTATTTTTCTGTTTAATCGACGTTTCTGACGAAACCGCGACCTAGGTATTTTTCTGCGCCCGCGGCATATCCGCGCCCTCGGAATTTTTCCGCGCCCGCGGATCGGTTCGTCCAGATCCTTGAATTGGTGAGAACCTATCTTATGATTCTTACCTGTTCTACTGATAATTCTCCTATTGTTTCATTTGATCCAGAAATTAACAGGACTCTGAGACAGTTGAGACGTCAAGTTCAGGCTCAAGTGCTAGGCATACAGTTTGATCCAGTTTCTTCTTCTTCATCATCTGATTTAGAGGTTGAAGAGCAACTAGTAACCATGGCAGATCGCACTATTAGGCAACTGACTGCGCCTAATTTAGAGCAGGAACAGCTTGGTCTTCAATTTCCCGCCCTGGGAGAAGGAGTAAAGTTTGAGCTTAAGTCTGGTCTTCTCCACTATTTGCCTAAGTTCCATGGGCTGAGTGGGGAAGATCCAAATAAACACCTTGTAGAGTTCCATTTTGTCTGCTTGGTAATGAAGCCAGCTGATGTGATTGAAGATCATCTTATGTTGAGGGCTTTTCAATTTTCTTTGGCTGATTCAGCTAAGGAATGGTATCTTTACATTAAACCTGAGACGATCACTACTTGGGCTCAGATGAAGGGTGCTTTTCTGGAGAAATATTTCCCTGCTGCCAAGCAAACGTCTATCAAAAAGCAGCTGAGTAGTTTGGAGCAGGGAGATGATGAGAACTTGTATGAGTATTATGAGCGTTACAGGAGACTAATAGCCAATTGTCCCTACCATGGCTATTCTGATAAAGACCTGATTTGCTATATTATTGAAGGTCTCTGTGATGCTGATAGGCGCCTGATGAATGCTTCATGTGGAGGTTCATATTAGAATCTCACTCCTAGACAAGCGTTTGAGAAGTTGGAGACTCTAGCAGAGCAATGCAGAAATCAAAGAAAGAGATCCAACAGTAGGTTTGTCCATTCTATGAATGACTCCCTGAATGCTGAAGTAAGGGAGTTGAAAGCTATGATGAAGCAACTGTTGGCGGGCAATAGAGCTTCAAGTTCAAGGGCTTGTGGAATCTGTGGTGAATCCAACCATCCTTCTGATGCATGCCCTATCATGCAAGAGCCAGCAGCTGATGTGAATGCTATAAGGAACTATGAACAAAGGCCCCGGAATGACCCATATTCAAATACCTTTAATCCAGAGTGGGCAAACCATCCTAACTTTAGGTGGAATCAACAACCTCAACAAGTAAAAAACCTTTTCCACCACAAGGAGGTCAGCCCAACTATGTTCCCAGGCCTAATTATGTGCCAAGGCCCCAGGCTCCTCAGGAAAATCCAGCCATCATCAATCAGCTTATGAAAAAAAATCAAGAGACTAAGGCTGCAATGAAGAGTTTGGAAATTCAATTAAGTCAGATTGCAACCACTCTGAACCGGCAAGAAGCAAAGGACTTGGGAAAACTGCCATCTCAGCCCATTAACCCGAGAGAGAATGTGAGTGCAATGACATTAAGGAGTGGGAAAGAGCTAGATACTGAAATTACAGCCAGCGGAAACCAGCCGAGTTCACTGGAGGATAGTTCTGAACGCGGCATAGAAATCGAGGAAAACACAGAATCCGCGCCCACGGAAAATTTCCGCGCCTGCGGATCCCATTCCGCGCTCGCGGATCGCCCCTCTGACAGAAACTGACGGCTATGTCAGGCCTTCTTTTTCCCCCATGGCTTCACAGAAGCCAGCTCCACCGTTTCCTGAGGCATTGAAGGACACCAGGAGGCCAACCAATGACAAGGAAATTTTCGAAACCTTCTCCAAGTGTGAGGTAAATGTCCCTTTGCTTAAACTTGTTCAAAGTATTCCTCGTTTTGCTAAATTTCTGAAAGAATTATGTACTATCAAGAGGAAGCAAAAAGAAAAGGGGCATGTTAAGAAAATTAATCTTGTGGAAAATACTGAAAATGTATCTTCCATGCTTCAAAGGCAATTTCCTAAGAAGTATGGACATCCAGGGAGGTTTACTGTTCCCGTTACAATTGGTGAGGCTAAAATTGAGCATTCTATGCTTGATTTAGGTGCATCCATTAATGTCATGCCACTTAGCATCTATGAGAGGTTAGATCTAGGGCCATTACAAGATTCTAATATTACAATTGAACTGGCTGACCACTCTAAAGCGCATCCAAAAGGATTTTTGGAAGATGTCTTAGTGCAGGTGGATGGCTTAATTTTTCCGACGGACTTTTATGTCCTAGAGATTGGTAAGGGGAGATACGACCCAGTTTTGCTGTTGGGTCGTCCATTTATGAAGACGGCGAGCGCCGTAATTGATGTTTCAAAGGGCCTATTATCTATGGCACATGAAGGGAAAAAGGTCCAGTTTCAGATAGATGATGATCCATTTTGAGCATAAGGACGTCGGGCCAAACGACGTTAAACAAAGGCGTTGCTCGGGAGGCAACCCGAGGTAAGTTTTTCTTTTCTTTTATGTTTATCTTTTTAGTTTAGTTTTAGTTCTAGATTTTGTTTTGGTTTTGTCAGGCTAACTTGCAGGTAAAATTTTTCCCATCAAAAGAAGCCAGTCCGAGGCGAGTTCGCGGAACGATCCGCGCCGCCGGAATTTTTCCGCGCACGCGGATCGGCCTGGCGGAATTACAATTTTATTAAAAAAAAATTAAAAAAATAAAAATAAAAGGTTTTCGGGTGAAACACCCGAAAAAAGTACCAAACCGAACCCGAAAATAAAATAAAATTTCCCACCTACCCCACCTACCTATCCCTTTCCCCACATCCATTCTTCACTCCTCACTAAACACTCCCTTACAAAAACTCCATTATCAACCACCACTAACCTTCAACCACCACACCACTAAGATCCGCGCACTAACCGTTCATCCGCGCCCCCAGAATTTCCGCGTCCGCGGAACCATTCTTCACCCGCGGAATCTCGTCCTCAAGGCGTCCAACAGTTCGTTCGAGTTCGAGTTTGGCTTGGATTGGAGTTTTGAAGCAAAATCGAGCTAGATCTACATCGGTTAGTCCTCAAATCTTATTCTTGGAGCTCGATTTCGGTTGTTTGGAGGTTGAATCTGTGTTTTTGCTGAGATTTGAGTCGAGTTGATAGTTTGGGAGTTCGCCATTGTTGGCGAGTTCAGATCTGGAAAAATCCAGATCCGCGCCCGCGAAAAATTTCCGCGACCGCGGATTGTCTCTGCCCTGTCCGCTCCTCGGTTTCTATCCGCGTTCGCGAATTGATCCTTCCAGTCCGCGCCTTCTTTGCTGTCTGAGGCCGCAGATCTCAGTAGCTTGGTAATCTTCTTGCTCAGATCTGTTTTATTTATTCAGCTATGGCATATTACGGTTTACAGCATCTGAGTGAGGGACAGAGGGAGATTTGGGATAAGTATGAGGATAGGGAGTTTGTCAGTACTAAATTTTTTGATGTCCCTACACTGATTAATTTGGGACTTAGAGAGTGTACAGAGCAGTTACAGGAGTTTGGGGGTTTAGGTAATTTCTGTGCTCTAGCTATGCCTGCTTATAGAGGTCTTACTATGGAGTTTCTGTCCACTTTCCGCTTTGCTGATGGGATCCTGAGTTTTCATGCTTGTGATAGACTATGGAGTTTGACCCGTGAGGAGGCCTGTCTTACTTTTGGGATCACTTCACCACCTACTGATGGGTGGACGAGTATACTGTCTGATACTACGATTTATGAATTTTGGTATACGCTTACTGGCTCCCCTTTTAACACTCGTTATGGGGAGATTAACAATAAGATTCCCCACCCTTGTGTCCGACTGTGTCACAAGGTCTTATCCATGGCATTTTTCGGTCAGGAGAGCCAACAAGCTTCCTGCACGCGATTTGAGGATTCTTAGATGCTTGTTTCCTCTTCCGTCTCAATGCCCGAATTGGTTAGGATTATTTATTCAATTTGCTGAGAAGTATCTAGATAAGAGGGGGTTGATCGGATTGGGTGGTATGGTTACTCTTTTAGCCACCAGATTTGTTTCTAGAGAACAGATTGAGGCCCAGTTTGGACGACATTTGACTGATGGGTACAGATATACACATCTGGCTTTAGTTAGGGCGAGTTGCTTGAGAGGTTCCGTTGATGGAGGGTGGACTTGGTTGCATGGGCACCCTGCTACAGATTTTATGTGTTTGCCTGCATATTTACAATATGGAGATACTGTGTATTCTTTTCATTTACATCCAGATGTAGACGCTCCCGTAGAGGATGTTGGGGATGATTTTCAGGATGATGGTGTTGGTTGGGATGAGCAGGCTGCGGCATTTCGTGCTAGATTTTATTCTGAGCCATCTGGATGGGCTCCTGCTCCACAGACTGCAGCTGGTTGGGGTGTACCTTCCCCAACTACTCGTGCATCCACTTGTGCTTCCTCTAGTTTGCCTTGGACAGATGGTATGAGTTTTGAGGATCGTATGTTGAGTGGGATGCAGCACTTGTCTTTACGTCAGGATGCCTTCTTTGCACGTCAGGATGCTATGGATCGTTCATTGGAGGCATTTTATGAGCATCAGAGGCGGGCAATTGTTTTCTGGCAGACACAGTGGCCAGGTTATCCATCATTCTCTCCACCAGATCAGCAGTGAGTCTTCTGATTACTTCTTTTGTACTTTATTCTCTATTTCTTAGCTTCATTGGGGACAATGAAGGGTTTAAGTATGGGGGAAGGGATTCACTGCTATATTTGTATCATATGTACAGTTGCATTCTATTTTTGTCATTTGATTTAGATAATTTAAAAAAAATAAAAAAACCCATAAAAAAGCGAAAAAAGGCATAAAAATCATGGGATGAGTTGAAAACCCAAAAGGGCGACTCAGGTAATAAGCAGGTAACCCGGACCGGCATTAGGCTGGGGTAATAAGAGGTTTATGAGAGATGTGAGTATTTGTGAGCACACCTAAAGAAAAATGAAAAGAGTGGTTAGGTGAAAACCCGAAAGGGCGCCTAAGTAGAATGAGTGGTAAAATCAGAGTGTTTAGGATCATATTCTACTTTGGGGCTTGGGGATTACACTGTAGATGTTGGGTAGATCCTAGGTTGCTCTACACTTTTTGGAGCTTGAGTGTTATATCTTGTATTTGTGAGGTGTGTGATTTGAGCTTTCATGTTTTGCTCATTATTTTTCTACATGGGTCTGGCTTGTGAGTTGAGAGTTAGATTTTCATATTTCCCTTTACTTCCTGTGGATCTTTGATAGGATTTATTGTTAGATTTATTTTGAGCTTACTCGAGGACGAGCAAGATCTAAGTATGGGGGAATTTGATACGCTGGTTTTAGTACAACGTAATTCTGTATTTTTATTAGGATTTTCTGAGTGTTTTAGGCTAGATTAGGATGATTATCTGTAATATCAGAAGAGCCTACAGTTGAAGATTCTGTAGTCAGAAGTCCTAAGGATCGAGTGAAGAATTTACAAAAGACAAGACCCGAGCCGTGGTGAAGGAAGACCGAGAGAAAATGAAGATCCGAGGGCGAGGAAAGCAGGATCCGCGGACATGGATTATTTCCGCGCTCGCGGATCGAAGAGTATCCGCGGCCTCGGACATCAAGTGGATCCGCGGATGCGGAAATATTCCGCGCTCGCGGATCGAGGGTTTCAGCACCACCGCCTTTGTTTCGTTTTTATTCTATCTTTTGTATTATTGTATTTTTATATTTCGGACTTATTTCTACTATTTAAGTTAGTTTTCGAGTTCTACTTTAGGAGAGACATAATTCAGAGCATACTTTTACTTTTAGGTTTTTATTTCACTATTATGGAGAACCAAATTCCCTTTTGAGTTTGTTTAATCAAGAAAGCCTTTTTATGTAATTCGTGAAATTCTGGTAACTTTTCTATCCCTTGGTTAATATCAAAACTCTTGTTCTTAATTTCATGATTATCAATTGATTTCTCTTGGTGCGCAACTTGTTGAATTCGATTGATATTCTACTGTTTGGATTAGGTTTGATTCTTGTCTGTGCAATCTTATTTATCCTTGAAACAACTCTTTTCTAGGACCGTGGACTAGAATTGAGAAAGAGTATTTGATTGTTATTTTATGCATGAGACTCGTAGCTTGATTGCATGAATTAATATCCTTCTATCCTTAATACTTTGCAAGATTTGAATTAAGCGTTCTTGTTCTTATCATAATTCTGCTTGGACTGTGGACAAGCGGGAATCTTTTATAAGGATTGGAATTAACTAGGGAATTAATAGAAAAGTGGATGAATCAATGATCGAATGATTAAAAAGGTGGAATTGATTGAATGAACTCTGCTTTCTTTCAATTGATTTAATCCCAATAATATTTGCTTGTTTGTTTATTTGCTTGAACTCCCAAAACCTCTGTCTTTGCTCTTTGCTGATCAATCAGAATTCCGATTCTCTTGGGTTTGACCCCTTGCTTGCTTGCTATACTAGTTAGTAGTTTAGGGTTATTTATCTTTGATCTTGGCAACAACGATTTTAGCCGAGTCAATAATAAATATAATATCCTTTTTTATTTATATTGGTCAAAGTTTGCTAATATTATTTTATCTTTATGTTATTTGAAGATAACTTTTTTGCATAATTAACTATTTAAAATTATTCTTTTAATAAATGTGTGATGTGGCGCAATGTGGTGGCAGAAATTGCTTCGACTATAGTTATTAGTAATAGATTAGGAAATATTATATTCCAACAAATTTGAAATAATGCTCCATCTAATTTTGTGTTTTCAAATTTCCATTAAAGTATCCTCATTTATGTCATCATCAACTTCTGCTCTAAAATTCTCATAATCGTCAAACACTCTGGTATATTTGTTTTGTTTTTCTTGGGTTGTTAAGAGTTAAATTGTGATTAATCCTTATGACTTAAGACCGGTATAGCGAATCTTTGCATAATATGTGGTAAATATTACTAGACCGAAAACCGAGCTCAAAACCAAGCTACAACCCATATTAGACCCCGAACCATCTAGTGGCTTCTCCGAATGAGCCCGGTTTGTGAGGTAGCTAGCTCGGTCGAAGGGCTTAGTGTTATTGGGCATGTTCTTGGTAAAGCCCAAAAGCTATCTAGCCCATTTGATGAAGTCAGTAGCTTGATCAAAGCCCGAATTGACCTAGTTATGTAAGCTCCTCTATCTTCTTCGAAGCACATTTTGTAGTAGCGTCGTGAGAGAAGAAAAACCTATAGAAGAGAGAGAAGAAAAGAAAGGAGAGAATCTATTGGCCAACAACGGAGCAATCAAAAGCCTAGTCCGTGCTCAAGGAGATATAAAGTGATTCCATTCTTTGAAGTTCTTCCTCAGATCTTCGACGACCTTAAGGGGCCGAATCCCTAGCTTATTCTTTTACACTTGTTCTTTTGTACTTATTGTTTTTCGTTTTATCATTGAGTTTTTGGTTCTTTAATTTTATATTGTTGATACTATGTTTGTAAACTCTTGGAAAAGCTTTTAAAACATAGTGGATTTTGGGGCGAGCCTCCCCAACTGAGGCTTTGTGGACTATCTTCCACTGAATCGCGTAAACATCTCTTGTGCCACTCGCTTTCGATTATTTACTCTTTGTAACTCAATTAAAATCGTTGCTTGTTTGATCAGTCAAATCTGTTTACGCTATTTAGTTGTTTGAGTCGAAATCGATTTAAAAATTAGAATTAGAGCCTTGTTGTTGTTTTTATTTGTTTCGTTTCCACTTTGTTTTTATTTTCGTTATTTTTGTGTTTTTAAACCCTAGATCCGCAAAGTTCCGTTGTCACCTTTTCTTTGAGTTTGTTTGTGTTAGATTTGGTTGGTTCTAGTGGGGCTTTGTCTCTCTCTTGAAGTTGAGATAAAAAATCTTAACTCAATCGAGTTCAAATGAGCTAATACATGCTCATATCTTGTTATTAGGATTCTTGTTTCTCAAATTGTTAGGTTCGAGCTCAAAACCCTAATTTGATGTCTAAAAATGAAGTTATTATGGCTAAGGGTAAGATTAAAAACAAGTAGAAAAGAAGAAAGACAACTCCTATGAGAATCACTCTGAGAAGAAGGATATGTCTAATGTTAAGTGCTATTATTGTGGGAAAGATGAACATTATTCTATTGATTGCCATAAAAAGAAGAGAGATGAGAAAACTAAATCTAAAGATAAATAATGGTGCCTCTAATGTGAATGAGTCTTATTTCCAATATTCTAATGAACTTCTTGTTGTCTCCTCTACATGTTTAGTAAATGAGTGGATCTTAAATTTTAGTTGTACTATGCATGCCACTCCAAATAGGAGGTTCTTTGAATCTTTGACTTTGTGTGATGATGGTATTATTATGTAAGGAGACCACACTGCTTTCCCCATTAAAGGTATAGGAAATGTTCCTCTATGAATGCATGCTAGGAAAAAAAGAGTCCTTTAAAAGGTTGGGTGGGTACCTAATCTGAGAAGAAACCCGCTCTTTGAGTTAGTCTTTGATGATCTGAACTATCATATAATTACTCACAAAGGTATAAGGGAACTAATCAGATATGATACAATTCTTATTAGGAGCATTAAAAAAGGTCTTCATAGTGTTATTCCCTCTCCTGAGCATAATGTCTCTAAGAGTATGCATATTGATAAGTTAGAACAAACAAAGGTCTAGCATTCTAGAACGGGTCACGTAGGCAATAAGGGTCTCTATACTATGATTGATGTTGATCCTTGTAATATTGATTTCTGTGAGTACTGTTTGTTGGGAAAGAAAACTTCCCATTGATAAGGAATTGATTGGCTCGGGCGCTTCACTCTCGTTTATTTGTTTAGGCCCAATCTTGTCAAGCTAATTCCCCTCTTCTTCTACTTGAAAAGTTTCAATCATTTAATTAGAATGACTTTAACTTTAAGGTTCTCAAACATATCATTGGATTGTAAGGAAACAAGGCATGTAGATTGATAGCTTAAAGAACAAGTAACAATCTTTGAATGTGTTTTTGGATTGAAATTTCATGTGGAATTGAAGAACTTCAAATCTGAGTTGTTGATTCATATGGACGAAATTTAAAGAATAGGAAAGATAGGATTGGTTGAAAATCCTTGGAATAAGAAAACTTAAGAATTTCTATTGCAAAGATATAAATTCAATATAGATTGCAAAGTACGAATACATGGTATTTAAAGACATAGAGGGGATGAAAATCCTAAAGATATTCTATCTTAATATAAACTTCTATCTTATCTAATAATAATATAAAAGACGACTAATAACTTAGGCTTCAAGTAAGACCCATATAATATTATCTTCCAAATTAGCCCCACCAATCTTGCATGGTCCAATTGGTAAAATAATATATTCTTTAACTAAAAAACCACAAGCAGATATTGTGGCTCGTAACACATGATACATATATGTAGAAAACCTATAAATAACAAAACAAATATGGAAAGTACTATAAATAGTAAGTTTCTAAGATAAGCATGCAAATAACTCTTGCATGTGAGTTTGTCCAATTCAAACTTGAACATGATGAATAGAAGTGGCCCATATAGGCTCCTTAGGCTTTTCCACCATAGCTGGGATACGAGCTAGAAGAACCCTTGTAGCTTTCCCAACTTCTTGGCTTGGTCTCTAATGATCGGTCCATCATATGGAATATGAGCCAAATCCTTGATGTCTTGTGGAATCATAGGTGCATGGGCTACATCATTCTCCTCCACTTGATCATTAAGTGTCCTCGATTCGTCGTTGGAGTCATCATAGGGTCCAAACAAAGTCAATTCAGCTACATTGAACGTCAAGTGCACGGTATAGTCACCGAGGAGATCCAAACGGTATGCATTAGGACCAATCCGCTTGACGACTTGGAACGAGCCATCTCCATGGGGATCCAACTTAGACTTGTGCTTGTTTAAGAACCTATCCTTCCTCAAATGCACCCACACAAGATCGCCTTCTTCCAATTGGACGTTTTTACGCCCCTTGTCCGCTTGTTGCTTATACTAGGCGGTCTTGCGCTCTTGATGCATCTAGGTTCGGTCATGTAATTTCCTCATGAACTCATCCCTTTTGTGTGTTTCAAATTAAACGACTCCTTGGCCTTTATGGGCTGAGGTGTGAGATCAATTGGGGTCTTGGGATTAAGGCCATACACTATCTCAAACGATGTCATCTTGGTGGCCGAATGGAATGACCCATTGTAAGCAAACTCAACAAAACGCAAATAATCCTCCTATCTTTTGAGGTTATTCTTAAGCATAGTGCGTAATAAAACACCCAATGTACGGTTAGTAAATCTCAATTTGACCATTGGTTTACGGATGACAAGTAGTAGAGAATACCAATCTAGTACCAAGTTTAGACCATAAAGACTTCCAAAAACAACTAAAAAATTTAGCAATTGAAAATGTTCAACAACTTTTTTATTAATCAAATTGCAACAACTACCACTGTCAATAATAGCGCGTAAAGTCTGACATTTTACGGCGCAACGGGTGTGGAAGATGTTTTTTCGTTGGTCAGCGGGTGGAGATTCATGAAGATGAAGAGTACGCATTGTCACAAAAGCTAGGGGTTATAGTGATGTATCCGGAGTGACACACTCAACATCATCATCATTATAGTCAACGGTGGTTGTGTAGTAAGCACGATTGTGGTCGTCATCCTCATCTTGCTCGTCCCAATATCTAGGATGTTGACGGTCAAACGATTTTCCTTTTGGCATCCGTTGTCTGCCATGGAGGGAGCATGTTGGACTATTGTCGACAGAATGTCTAACGTAGGGTAGATCGTGGGTTGATAATTGGGTGGAGAGGGTTTTTATGGATACATTGAGGTCGTTCATCATCTCAGGTGTAGGGGTGTTACTTGTGGTGGCCGGTGGGTCATTGTTTTGTGGATCATTAATTCTTTTTTTTTTGATCAGAAAAGGAGGCTAAGCCTCTGCGGTTATATTATTAAAGTGAACTTAAACATGCCCATTAAGAGCTACAATGTCATGATCGAGTTTGCCGAGAATACAAGCGGGAGGATTATTGAAAATAGTAAAGTCTGAAACAACATTCACAGCTTGATTAGCCATGGTATCCGCCACGACATTTGCCATTCTTTTGACATGCTGAAAACTGAGCTCCCAATTTCGGCTTGCAATGGTTGCCTTACATTGCTGAATGACAGCAAAATCCGAATGAGTGAGGAGATTAGTTTTATTGATGAGTTTCAGCGCCACCTCTGAATCCGATTCTATCAGAAGCCGAGAGCATTCCATAGCAGCTGCCATTTGGAGACCATGGAGGATTGCTTTGAGCTCCGCTGTAAGAGCGCTGCACACACCAGTAGAAAACATGAAACCTCTAAGAAAATCGCCACTGGCATCTCTGATTAAACCACCACCGCTTGCATATCCGGGATTGCCCTTGGAACATCCATCAACATTCAGCTTCATCCAATTAGGTGGTGGCGGCACCCATCTGATAGGGAGAATGGCCTTAGCATTCGATGAAATCGCCACGGTACCAAGTCGTCTATTCTTTGACTCCCAAAAAGCATCAGTCATCGAGCATACAATGGAAGTTAGCAGGCGGTGCTCATCGATTCCTTCAAACACCAATTTATTACGGCATTTCCACGTATACCATAACATGTTGGCAAACTGAGAACTCGTCTTGTCCTTTGCCTTCAAAGAGATGTGTAACCATTCCTGAGTAGTTGACGATTCAAAGAAATTAGGAGGAGGAGTATTCCCAAAAAGAGCCATCCATACATCTCTGATTGATCCACAATCACGCAAAGCATGGAGGTCTGTCTCCTGCTGATTACAGCGTGGGCAAGCAGCAGAGGTAGCTATGTGACGACGGACTCAATTTGCATTGAAAAGTACACAGCCATGTGCCAGTAAATAGATGAAATTACATACACGTTGCTGCGCTGGTGTTGCCCAAATAAGCTTCCAATTGAAGGAAGGAATTTGTGGCTGCGGATCTTCATTCCTCACTAATGTCATGACTGAAGTAGAGGTCAAAACACCAGAATTATTCAAACTCCAATACAGTACATCATTCTGATCAGATTCAGTGTCAACCGTGACAGCCATGAGGCGAAGACAGATATCACTAGGCAAATATTGCGAGAATAAGCCCCAATTCCATGTAGTCCCATTCCAACATTCAACAACTGTGGAATATAGCAAAGTTTCAGGCACTGGCTGAGTCGCCACATCCACCAACGGCAAATCAATGACCCATTTATAGAACCAGAAAAACGTTTTGTGACCAGAAACCACAGAAACCCGTAGCCCTTTTGAAAGGTAATGCTCACCATGAATAATACCCTTCCAAATAATTGAAGATCCTGATATTGGTTTGAACATATCAATATCAGACCTTCCATCGCAGTATTTACCCCTAAGAACACAACTCCACAAAGAACTCGGCTCTTGCAGAAGTCTCCAGCCTAACTTTGATAGAACGGCAGCATTGGAGTGACGCATCGAACGAACGCCCAAGCCACCATCCTTTCTCGGCCTGTAAATTTTTTCTTTGGAAAGTAAATGAATTTTCCTCTGTTCGGCAGTTGATCCCCACACAAATTGGCACACCTGAGCATCAAGTTTATCACAAATCTCCCTCGGAATAAGCGAGGTTTGCATCACATAAAGTGGAAGACTCGTAAGAACTGAATTTGCAAGAGTGGTGCGTCTTGCCATTGAAAGCGTCTGAGTATGCCACCCACGGAGCCGAGATGAGACACGATCCAGCAGAAACTGGTATTTATCATTAGTGATACGGCCATTGTGCATCGGGACACCTAAATAAGTGCCAAAATCCTCTACCGTAGGAATACCCATGAACTGATTAATTTCCGCCTTCAAAGAATTCCTGACTTTTCGGGAAAAGAACAAGGAACTTTTATTGTAATTAACTAGTTCCCCAAACATAAGACAAAAACGATCAAGACAGCTTTTGATGATTGACGCTTGATCTTTAGAGGCTTCAGCAAAGAGTACCAAATCATTAGCAAAAAATAAGTGTGAAATCGGAACGCCCCCCAATTCCACCGGTTTCCAACTGCCCTCAACAACTTTCTCTTGAATCATATGAGAGAGTTTTTCCATACAAAGCACAAACAAATAAGGTGAAAGCGGATCGCCCTAACAAACACCTCGAGAGGGTTTGAAAGAGCCAGATAATTCTCCATTCCATAGCAAACGAATTTCACCACTGGTTTGCAGCTTCATGATAACATTAATCAGATGTGCCCGAAAATGTGCTCGAGATAAAACAGCCTCCAAAAACTCCCAACGAATCCGATCATACGCCTTTGCTAAGTCAATTTTAAAGGCCATCCATCTTGTAGATCCATTAGAATCCGACATGGTATGAATCACTTCTTGCACAATCACCACATTATCAACTATTTGACGTCCCGGGATAAAACTAGCTTGAGCCGGATGAACAAGTGTAGGCAGAACTGATTTGAGTCTGTTAACAATCGCTTTAGTCGTCAACTTGTAGATGACGTTGAGCAAAGCAATGGGCCGAAAATGCGCAGGCGAGGTCGGACCCTCCACTTTTGCAATTAAGTGCAGCAGAGCATCACATAAACCATTAGGAATCACCCCGTCATTCAAAATTTTCAAAACCTGATCAGTAGTTTTATCTCCAACAATGGACCGTTGCTTTTGATAGAAACAAGCTGGGAAAACATCAGGCCGGGAGCCTTGTAAGGGCCCATGCTCAATAATGCATCATAGACATCAGAGGGAGTAAAGGCTGGGCCAAGAGAGCCAAATCAGCGTCCACCGGTCGAGGGAAAGAAATATGAGTCACAGGTCCATTCAGAAAAGCATTCTCTCCATGTTCTGCCGTAAAAAGTTTTGCAAAAAATTTTTGAACCAATAGCTGCAACTCCTGTTTATCAGTAATCCAGTGTTCCTCATCATTCTGCAACCTGGTCACTCTAGATGATCTCCGTCTAATAAGTGTAGACAAATGGTAGAATCGTGTTCCGATCCCCATCAACAAGAAAAGAGGCTCTAGATTTTTGAAACCAAAGGAGGTGTTCCTGTTGAAGTACATTCTCAAGTTCTTTACATAGAAACCTCTCAAGATCGATGAGCCTTTGCGACGGTCGGAGAGAAAGCGCTCGTCTAGCACCATTTAAACGTGCTCATAACTTACATTTCCGGAAGAAAATGTTGCCAAACACTTCCTTATTCCACCTTTTCAAATCAGAGGAGAGAGTGTTCAGATTGGTTTGTAAATCCGATTGAGAAGGCCAATGAGAATTCATAAAGGAACTGAAATCATCATGTAATAACCAGGCAGCTTGGAAACGAAAAGGTTTTTCTTCTGTCAAACTAGCATTGCCACTAGAAGTATTAATTAAGATAGGGACATGATCAGAATAAGGCGCCATGAGATGTTCAACCGAAGCGTGGAAAACGACATGCCCAAGGTTCTGAACAAAGAGCCCTATCCAGCCTCGTCGCATGACGAGTATCCATCGAAACACTACTAGACCAAGTAAAAGGAGATCCCGAAAAGCCTAAATCTAGAATTTGAAGAGCATCAATGCACTGACAAAAGTCATTAGAAGCCTGATTTGAACCTACAGAAGAGCTTGATCGCTCATGAGGTCCCACTGTAGCGTTGAAATCTTCGGCCAACAGCCAAGGCCTATTATTGAGATGAGCAACGCTTTGAAGATGATCCCACAGATCTTTTTGCCTAGCAAGATTAGGCGCCGCGTAAATAGCTGAAAGAATCCATGGTTCCTCCTCCCGTCGAGAGATCTCAACGGTAATATGTTGTCTGTGAAGAGAGATCGGAATAACAATTATATCTGCAGTTTGCCAAAATAACCATATTCCTCCAGCGAATCCATCAACTTCAATTCTAAGCATACCGTCATAGTGAATACGATGATATACTTCGTCAGCTCTGACCCCGCTGATCCTAGGCTCCAAGATACATAGCACGCTTGGATGGTGAAGACGGATTAGCTCCCTGATAGAGTTTAGGAACCGAGCATTACCGGCCCCTCGAACATTCCAAATCATAAAACTTATATTATTCATAATTAACATAGAGTTTATAAGAGGTCTAAAGACTGGTTGGAAAGGATCGGACACAGAGGAGATGTACCCGTCAATTGCTTCCGCAAGACGGTACATAGCATTAATTATCATGGGAGGCATTGACACCCGGCATAATAGCGGATGTGACTCCGCTATCATTAGCAAGAGGTCTACTATCATCCTGTTGGCGAGTCTCGGTAGGGTTGGCAACAGCGGGCCCGGGTGGGTATCCGAGATCAGGAGGCTTCGGTTGTTGTGAATAATTTCCGACTGTACCATCGGAACCACCGATGGATGAATCTCCATGGTTCGTTTGGTGATCACAACTAGGGTTGGGATTTTTGGATATGGGAGCAATAGAAAGTTCGTCACTTCGGGTACTCGGTGTGGATTTTCGGACTTGGGATAAGGCTTGTTCGGCAAGTAATGAGGCCTTTTTGATATTAGAATCTTTTGTAACCATAACAGCTTTGGTGGCAAGTTTAGATTGAGATTTCTTGGATAAGGAAAGGGCTGAAGATTTGACATCTTTTTTGTCTTTTTTAGCTTTATTTTTCTATGGGATATTACCCATATCTTGGGTTTCCTTGTTACCACCCGAAACTTGCCTTATTACTACACTACTACTCACCGAATCTTTAGCGACGATTGTGGGGTCAATAGTTCCCACTTCAGCCGATGCAACAACCACAACCGCTTTCGACGCACTGCTGCTTTCTGTTTGGGGATTCGGTTCTGGTTCAGACCGGAGTTGCTGGACCGGAGTATGCTGAACCGGTGTAGCTTCTGCAGTGATCTCCTCGTTGAAACGATCCGGTTCTTCTTCAGGGGCAATCACCGTGAATCTCGACCCCAAACTATGGTGGTTCGGCCGAGAACCACGGCCTCCCTTTCCTCTTCGAGACGGAGGAGGAATAGCACTAGTTGATGGAATGTGGTGTCCAGTTGGAGTCGATTCATGAGAAACATCTCGATGACTAGTGTTCTGATTTTGGTTAGCTTGAATGTTTGCATTTGGGTGCATTTTCCTCATTGGCTTCACAACTTTCATCCAAGGGCCATAAGTTTCAATGGAAAGTTGCTCCTGAAGGGTAGGCTGCTTGGTTTCCTCAGCGTTTTCAACATTCTCTTCTTGTGGATTATCATTATCCAGCGATTCTTCCACTTCTGCTTCTAGTGCTGGGCACTTGTCCTTGGTATGGCCAATGCATCCACATTCGAAACACAGCATTCAAATGCCTTCATATTGGATCGGCCAATGACGGCCTCGATATTTGAATTTTGGTAAGAGGCACTTTGTTAAGTCAAGCTCGACGTAAACCGAACAAACTGACCGCGATCCGCTGTCACCGTGGTTCGATCAATTCTAGTCACTACTCCGATTTGTTCCCCAATTCGACGAATGCATGTGGCATTGAAATACTCCATGCTGAGCCCGGGTATACGAACCCAAGCCGTGAGGAACTGTTGCTTGTCCGTGAACGGATCAAAATTAGGCCGCCAGCGTTGCATCATCAGATAATTGTCTCCGATCATCTAGGGCCCTTGTGTCAACACATGATTATAATCATCATCGTTGGCAAAATGAGCAATGTAATGGGCATTTCCGATGTCAATTAGAGTAAGTTTACCCTTTAACTCCCATTTTTGCTTAAGCTTCTTCTTGATTGTTATGTACCCCGGGCCTTTGTTGAACATATTAATGATAATCGCTTTTGCCCAGGGTCTTCTCATTGCCCTTTTCTCGTCTGCCGTGAATCGAATCGTTGGACATAAAGGATCTGCATTGTGCTCTTCAGCATCGTCATCGGTATCGTAGAGATCGGGTCTCTCTTTCAAAATCCAGTCCTCTGGACTACCTTGTTGATCTCCTCTAGATTGCGAAGAACTTCCAATCACCATGTCCTTGAAGGATCGTGGTGACGACACCACTGGGGAGAAGACTTGGGTCTTTGATTGTGCCGCTTGAGTTCGAGCCTCCGCTGGCGTTGGGTCTTTTGGTGCATTACTCGTACCGTCCGCAGTTGCAACATAAAGTGGATTTGTGAAGCCTTGATCAGTCCCTTGGATCGTCCCAGTAGCGGGTGCTGGGGGCTGTGCTTCCCCCGGGTCGTCGATCTCCATTCCGACTGACCCCATGGGTCAAGAAACCGGCGGCAGGGAAGTTCAGTGTTTGAATTCCGGTCGGCGGGATGAAAAACCTGTTTTGTGGATCATTACTGGAATTAGAACGGGGTATTCATAATTAATCGATGACTCTGATATCAAAATAAAAGGAGCCACTTAAAGGAGAATCTCCAAAGCCTCTGACTACCACCTTATATAGGATAAACCTTATCTTTTTACTGCTAGAAATTAGGAAATTCTCATAGACTACCCTAAATTAGGGATTTATTTACTGAATAATTACTCGGCTAATTAGGAGGCCAAATTGCTGATTTTTTGGTTTCCTAAAATAAGTTTTCAATGGTTTAGCTTCTTGTGGAATCTTAACATAAGCTGTGATGGCATGAATGGTTCAATCTTTCCCATGAAATGAATCTGCAGAGAAAGCTGGATAGTAGTTTTAGCAATCAAAACGTTCCATTAACATCACCTAAAGAAAGCACAGATTTATCAAGTTAACTTTATGGAAATAAGAGATACATTTGGGGAAAAAAATCAGTGATAAAGAAGGATGATTTTGGAACTTCTATAATTTTTAATTGTCTTCCACTCTTCCTTGAACACGACAAGGCAAAACCCAATGCACACGAACACCGGAACACGGATGGATAAGTATTAGTAATTATTTAATTGCATCATGGTTGGGAATATGATTTGTGTGCACGAAAAAGAGATTGAAAGGAGACAATCAAAGGCTTCCCCATGAAGACACACTGCACAGCTTATTATGAGGTTGGTATGCATGTGTTCAATCTCTTGTATAAATTTTTATCATAGCAATTATTATATCCCTAGAACGTGTTCTCTTGTGTTTGTCAGCACATATGAAGGTTGGTCATTGCACAGTGTGTTAGGTCAATTGTAAATATCACATCGGACATAGAAAGTATTCAAGTCTAGTATATATGATAGATATGTTACTCTACTTATTGCCAGGGAATCCTGCTGAGCTTATGTAATTAACTCGTAGATGAAAAAAATTCCCTTTAAAAGACTCACACGTCAAAACAAGGCAGGCGAATTGAACATAACCAAAACGAAACTCTAGCAAGCCAGCGGGCAACAAAAAAAATGAAAATCCGACTATTCAACATAGGGAAGCTTGAAATAGTCTACAATACAAGCCTACTATATTGTTGCATTTTTTGGATAATCAAACACATCAATTTCATAATGCCATGTATATGAAAATATGCAAGAAGAGAAATAAATAATAATTTACACTACAGGAGGCCTCCTCGGGTGAAAATCTCCAGATCAAGGCATTCCTTTGAAGAAGCACATTAAAAGGAAAAAAATTTGACATAAAGAGAAGAAACTCAGCTACCTTCATTTCCATCCTTTTCCTTTTACCTCTATAAATCCATGACAAATGATGAAGCCTTGGAACTGGAAAAAATGGCACTCAATCTTGTAACCATTTGCTTAAAACACAAGATCAATCAAACATCATATGTACATACTCTAAAACCACTAACATGAAAGGTCTGTCGTCTTTTTTTTTTTTTTTTAACCTTGTCATTGTTTCCTAAGATAATCTCAATACCTTAGAAATCCAGGTCCGGCAATACAAACATGGCTGTGCTTTCTTCAGAGAAAATATATGAAGATTCTCAGCTCGGTTGATGAAGATTGGAAGAATTTCTGTTGGGATTCCAATACTGATTTTGTTGGTGCAGGGGCCACCGGATGCGCTCTGGTGGACATGGAATTGGAGCTGGGTGGGCAATGAATGTTGGAATTTCTTCACCGGGCATTAGCACTGAAACCCCTTTGGTGTACACCGTCATCTGATAAGAATCACAACTTTGAAAATGAGTTCCCAATTAATGCATGAATTTTTAGCATTCCCAAACAAGGGTTAATAACTTTACATGTAAAGATTACTCATATGCAGAACATTAAAGGATTGCTGACATTTCCCAAGAAATATGAGCTCTATGACAAAAGATTTGTGTTTTAGTAAACTGGGAATGGATTCAAAATATCCCATGAACTACTGGATCTACAGAATAAACATTTTTAGAATGAGCTGATCACTGCATTTCTACTGCAGATTGTAGTCCTAATATTAATTGATCTGATTTTCTTTTTTAAGTTGATGAGGATTTGAAGAGAGACTCCAAACAAAACATTAACTGATGTGACAGATTTACTGTAGAGAGAAGATAATCACAAAGTGGATGAGATTAATCAAAGAAAAAGAAACTGGCAAGTGATACAAGCAGAGGAACAACTTCCATCACAAATATCAGTGTCACATTAAATCATGTTGAATTCATCAAGTTTCTTGGACAGCGACAGATTTACTAAGACAAATTCATTGATAATGATAATTTCATAGCTCTGAATTTTCATCCAAGTGTAGTATATATGTTTGATGATTATATCACTATTATATTAGTGTATTTTCTAAGTATGTAAAGTAAAAGTATAATTTTCACCTGATAATTAGCTGTAATGATACCAGAACTCAAAAATGCTTATACCTTCATAGCGAATTAAAGTATAGTTGGGGCGTCGGTGTTGGATAAGAAAGAAGACAGATGCAAACCAAACAACAAACATGAACACGGGGGGCACATGATTGGAAAGTATTAATTGCATGACCTCCCCCACATGGTTGGGGACAGGATTTTTGCATCACAAACAGATTGAAAGGAGACAGTCTAGGCTTCCCCATGAAGACACACTACACTGCTTATAATTAGGTTTGTGTGTGTGGGTGTTTACAACGGTGGGGCTCTTGATTATGAAATTGTAGGTGAACAAGGCACAAACAAAGGCCCCCATTGCTTGAAACATGTCTTCTTCCCCATCTGTAACCATAATTGCTACATGATGTACAAGTAGGAAGATTTAAGCCACCTTCCCATGTGATACTTTGAGAATCAGCTTTTG
This sequence comes from Fallopia convolvulus, assembly GCA_964016875.1. Taxonomy (NCBI): domain Eukaryota; kingdom Viridiplantae; phylum Streptophyta; class Magnoliopsida; order Caryophyllales; family Polygonaceae; genus Fallopia; species Fallopia convolvulus. The sequence continues at coordinate 15,771,523 of OZ024725.1, forward strand.
AGCTTTTCAATTGTGCGATAGAGATGTCTATGTTTGGCATGACATTTTTATCTTAAGAGCTACTCCATTTTTGTATTTAGCTTAAGCGCTTGAAAAAACAACAGCAATATCTACCCATTGTCTATGTTACCCGCAAACTCTAATAGGACAGTGTTCCCGTTTCTGTAGCCCAACGTATCCTGTAGAAGTAGGATCTAGGGAGTTGAGATATACGCACCCATACCCTGAGCACGTTTCTAAATAAAGTTTTTTTAATATAAGCTAAATTTAAAATCTTATTCAGATAATTACGGAAAACTCAGTAGCCAAAAATTTAAACCAATATTTCAGCCACCCAAAATAGTAATACTGCTAGATTACAAGTGTGGCATGCCAAGCACACTCCAAAGGATCCAACTCCAATCCTATTTTGTCTTCTCTATTTTAGGTATTTGAACATGCTTTTAATGCTTGGTAACTTTTGAGGGTGCTATCTAATTGACTCTTAAGATAAAGATGTCATTCAACTTTACTTGCCCCAGTCATATGGCAATGCTGATTTCAGTAAACAGAAAGAAAGTTCTTAAAAGCAGGATTGTGTTCTTTATGAAATCAAAACACGGGCACACTTATCAGGCACACAAATGTTTAGTTTCCATTCAAACAAAGAAAAAACCCATATGAACCAAAACTGATGACAGTTTTACAGTAAATGCAACAGTGTGACATACTGTAAAAAACACACAAGTGAAAGTTATAGAGACCAAAAACAAATTGAGAAAAAAGTAAAAGCATCAAAACCTTGTCAGACGCAATCAACACAGGTGAAGGACACATTTATTGTATTTCCAAAGTTTACTGTTAACAAATGTATTTTCAGAAAGTTCAGATTTTTATTTCAATGGAGCCACTCCGAAGTTAGTCTTTTACACTGTGCCATCATGTGAAATTGAGCCCAAAAATAAGAAAAACAGTGATGAGACTTGCACAGTAAAAACAGAAGGCAGAAAATTTTTCACAATTACCTGTAGAAAACACCAACTACAAACCAAAAAAAGCACATTCTATTCCACCACAATAATTACTCCCCTTGCAGTACTAAAATGAACCAATTAAAAACAAGAACCCTTCATTTATGTAGAGAGAGTAGCAATAATTGCATCATTAGGAAAGTAAAGTACCGACCTTGGGAGAGGGGAAGCCGAGCTTGGGATTGAAGCCCGGGCTCAAGTGATGGAAGCCCGGAGGAGGGCCGGACTGGAGGTCATCCCCCTGGCGGCGGAGGCGGCGAGGGGCGGCGGAGGAAGGGTGTTGGGGGGTGGAGGAGGAGGTGGGGCGGAGGAAGCGCTCGAAGATGGCCATGACTAGGAACATGGAGATGAGGATGGCGGTGGCGACGAAGCCAAACGACACCGCATTGACTGAGCTGTCGAAGCTGCTCCAGCGCTGTTGCTGGTGGGGGTCGTCGGATGCGCCGCCCTCCGCCGCGCCGGGTAACGGAGGAGGGGAGCAGGATGTGCATAAAACGGTACCCACAATGCCCATTCTTCGGGTTTAATCGGGTAATTTTGTGTGCTTCTTTTTTTGGGGGGTGGGGGTGAAAAATGGAAATTTTAGAATTGGAATTGGAGTTTGAGTAAAGTGGCGTGGAGGAGGAGGAGGAAGGAGAGTGGAAAAATAAAAAGTGTGGAGTTTGGGAATTTGGAAGGACTCGGGGAGGTGTTTGTTTGGTTTTGATTCTCGGAGCTACCTTGTTTCTCGTGCCCTGCCTACACATTATTATATACACATGAATAATTTTTCATTTTTTTAGGAAAAAAAAATCATTTATTTATATAGTCAAAATATTTTAGAATAATTGTCACGACAAATACTCCATTTATTTATATAACTATGTATATACTTCCTCCGTTCCATAAAAATTGTTCAGTATTTTCTTTTAGACGTCCCTAAATGTTTGTCCAACATTTTAACTTTCTTTTTATATCAATTTTTTTTTACCATATTACCCTTATTTAATTTCATTCTATTGAACCAAAAAATTACCCCCACACACTTTTTGGTCATTTCCTTCTTTTTCTTATCTTTCCCCATCACCACCATCGCAACTTCCTTCCTCTCACCCATTGGTTGCTTTTTCATCTACCTCATTTACTTAATAAATGTGCATATTGTCCTTTTAGACAAATTTTATGGCGGAGAGAGTAATTTTTAGTACTCCCTCCGTTTCAAAATACTTGTCTTTCTAGCAATTTTGTACATTAGTTAAGAAAGGTATTAAAACCCTCAATCTACCTAATACATTATAAGAATTGCGATCAGATGCGAGTTGCTGCTACAGTGTTTTATGCGGGCATTTATGAGCCGTTCGATCTCCTGTTTTAATAGCCAAGATTGCTACACGCATTTCAATGATTTTGATAAAAGCAAGACACGGAGGGGCATTCTCGTCCTTTCACCCATTAAATTAGAACAAATCTTGTTAGAGTCTTCTTCAAACTCTACATCGTGGGTTTCATTCGCCTATTTCGATCGAATCTTCTCCATTCCCATTGCCTCTTGTTTATTCTAATTTGGTTCACTCTTTTTTTTGTAGATTTTGGCTCGAATTTATGTTCTCTCTTCATAGATTTTGCTATAGATATTTTTTCTATTGTTTCAAGTTCACATTTAGGGGTTTTTTCAAATTTTGGAGCTTGGTACTTCAATTACATGTTTTAGTGTGTTTTGCACCGATTTTTGTTGAGTATAATCAAGCCTATGAAGGTTGTGTATGTTTTGCTTTACAATTTCAAGTTTTTGATTGAAAACAAAGGCTAATATCCAATGCTCATCTAACCACCCACCATGTGTTCGACAAAATGCCCAAATGGTCAACTTAGTGTTTAGAGCACTTTTGTTTACAAATTGTTCATAAATTATGAACCTAGCATACCAAATCATTAACTCATACCATTTATTAACTAGAATGCATGACACAAGTAACAAGTTTTGTGAATTAAATTTCATGAACCATATTTATAATTGTTATGAACCTAATCATATAAAGACATGCACCCACAAAATACGATTTATGTGCTAGTTCACATGTCAAAAATAACAAGTATTATGAATTAAATTTTATGAACCTTAATGACAATTGTTATGAACTTAACCATATAATGACTTGAACCAACATAATATCATTTATGAAAACATGACACAAATAACATGTTTTCTGAATTAAATTTCATGAACCTTATTGACAATTGTTATGAACTTGACCGTTTAAAGCCATGAACCATTAGTCCAACTTTTATGAACTAAAAATCGTAAGACGAAATATTGTAAACTTATGCTTATGAAAACATGAACTAAAAGAACAAAATTCATGAACCAAAATAACTAGAATGACTTAAAAACATGAGCTATAAGATAAACTATTAAGAATTAAAAGTCATGAACCATAAGAATTATTATGAACCTAGCTTACAAAAACATGAACCGAAAGAACAATTATCATGAACCAAAAGAGACGAAACAAAATATAACTATCATGAACTATAAGACATGAACCATTAGATGTACTTTTGACGAACCTAAAGCTATATAAACATGAACCGAAAGAACAATTAGTTATAAACAAAAAGGCAGGAAACAATAAGAATTAAAAGACATGAACTATAAGAATTATTATGAACCTAGCTTACAAAAACATGAACAAAAAGAAAAATTATCATGAACCAAAAGATACGAAGCAAAATAATAACTAGCATAAACTAAAAGAAATGGACCATAAGAATTATTATGAACCTAATTTGCAAAAATATGAACTGAAAGAACAAGTACCATGAACCAAAAATCAAGAAAGAAAATAATAACTAGCATGAACTAAAAGACATGAACCATAAGATGAATTTTGATGAACCTAAGGTTATTCAAACATGAACCAAAAGAACAATTGTTATAAACAAAAAAGCATGGAACAAAATTTTTGATCCATAAGAAAAAATAATATGAACTTTACCTTAAGAAGTCATGAACCAAAAGCACAATCGATACGAACAAAAAGACATAATCGTATCAAGAATTAGCCTATGTAGGATTTGAACCCACATCTATGTGCACATGCACATTGCTCTACCATTTGAGCTAATAGGTTGCAAAATATATTATTGCTCAAGGGTCAAATGCACATTTCTCATATCTCACTAATACAACTAGATCTAGACAAACTTACATTGAGATTTCTCCTAGGAAGACTAAGTAGACAACTTTAACAGTGGCAACATATCATCAATCATGCCTTCTATACCAAAAGCATGTCATCAAAGAATCAATTCCACTTCTAAATTAACCATTTTTCTAATAACTTATGAATCACAAGCTCAAAATATCACAATATATCAATAAGGAACCATTTTTTTCTAGAAAAATAAACACAAAGTGAGCAATAATAGTTCACCACACCAAAACCATCAAAAATCACTCAAAAAAAAACCATAAGCACTTTCATTACTGTAAATCAAATCCTAGAACCCTAGAAATCAAAATCAAACATTAGAAAATCCTATAACTTTATACATACCTTCTTGTGTTTGTTTTTATGTAGAATTAGAACAATCGACGATTTGAACGAGGTAGAGGATAGTGGGAGCGATTTGCGTCGTGATGTGAGTGGATTTTTGGAGTCCGTACATCGTTCGTCAGGGGAGAAAAGTTGTGGGAGGGAGAAAGTAAAAAAGAAGCATTGATTTGTTGAAATTTTGGATTAAGGGGTATTTTTGTCAAGTGCGTCAAACTATTCTATAATTACCCTCCGTGCCATTCAAACAAATCAGCCCCTATTAAGAAAGAGCTCTCATTAGAGCTCTCAGTCTCCCAAGGAAAAACCCATTTTGGGCGATTCCTTCGACGACCTCCTCTCCTCTTCTCCGACACCCCTCCGGCGTTGGTCTCCTCACGAGACCTTCGTCAAAGTTGATGCGACCCTCGTCATGGATGCTAGCCAAGAGGACGACGCATTCACACTTCACTCGGATGGCCCCATCACTCGTGCCAGGACTCGAGCAATCCAAGACGCAACGAGGTCTCTTGTGGCGCGCCTCTCCGCAGGCCACGACTCGCCCTACACCGCTACCTCGCTCGGCACCATCACCACCATCGGCGTCGAGGAACCTCACTACGAGCTCTCGGATCAACCATGCCAAGGCGCGCCACCCTCGAGCATCGGATCGCAAGACGAGGTCGCCACCAGCCGTCGCCAAGACCTCGGAGCGACATTCGAGGTTCTCGCATCGGACCTCGGGATCGAGTCTCAACTTGAGGTTCTCGGAAGCATCGGCGAACCTCAAGTCCTCGAGACCTCGCTAGCGCCGTCACCAGCGTCCCGCGTCGTGCCAGCGACCTCGCCAGTGCCCCGACGCACGCCGTGACCTCGCCAACGCCGAGTCCCAACCTTGCCAACGTCGCGACAGCCTTGTCGTGACACTCCCGGCACGGTCACGGACGACCTATCCGTTTTTAGTACTTTTATGCATACTTTCTATTATAGAACATTACTATTGTTAGTTTTATGCATTTAGAAGGATATTTATGGGCCTTGCGCCGACCACTTTTGGACCGCGCCGTTGGGCCTTAAGCTTGCACGCTTGCCCTAGGCGCGCGCCTCCACTTTAGGGTTTTCTTAGGTTTGATTCGGCCGCCTCTCTATATAAGGGAGCGTAGGCATATGTTTTCAATTCAGTGCACATTTAGGGTTTAATTCAAGTTGAGGTTTCTCCTTAATTCTATCCTAGTGATTGCGCCGCCTCTCTATTCCTCAAACACTCGCAAAAGCTTTCGGTTTTCTCCATTGTTCGATCAAATTCAACTCATTCAAAGCCTTCCGTCGCGTAATTGGAGACCCAATACTCAAGCCAACGACCTATCCGAAGCATCCCAAACGAGGGACGCATCACAAGTGCTCGTGGTGGTAGCCTCTCGCGCCACCACCGAGCCGGAGGCCGTCGTCCTCACCTTTCTTTCACAACCTTTCCGAGCTTTCGTCTCTTCTCCCCATCTCGTTCCTTTATTCCGCTAGTTCGATGGGAAAGAAAAAGAAAGAGGGATCTTCTACCACTTCCATGGCTGAAAGAGATCCAAAGAAGTACTTGAAAGATGATGCTAATGGTGGGAAAGAGAAAGCTCCCAAGCCACCCTCTCGAAAGTCCAAACCGCTAAGACGGTTGCGGATCCGGTGGCTCCCATGGAGTCCGATGCTAATGATGCAAACAACAAAGAGAATGAGTCCATAAACAATGATGTTGAAGTGGAAGAAGTGGCGGTCCACTCTCAAAATGATTTGTCCGACGAGGAAGAAGAAGAGTCGGAGGCTCTTTTGGCCATCGCCGAGGGTGCTAACCTAGCGGCGCCACCCATGAACACCGGCACCAATGATGACCTAGCCACCATTGATGAGCAGTCCAAGCATGGCATTGATGAGGGCTTGGGAATTAACGAGCCACAACAAATCCCTACAACCGGTATTGATGGGATGCATGAGCGCACGCCAGTATTAAATGCGGTGCGAGTTCCCGAGACGGGCGTGCGCACGCTTGTTGCTGATTCCAACCGGCGCGCCATTGACACGCCTAGGCATGAGGCTGGCACCAACCATGGCAAGGCCCCCGCTGAAAACCCTGGGCACGTTGGCACAAGTGATGCGGGTGCTAAAGCCTATGCCGATGTCGCCAAAATGCTACGAAGAATGCTCAACCCGGAAGCGGCGCGCCTAGGCCTAATGCTTGGGCAACGAGGTCAAAAAAAATCTTCATGAATTCCGGTCTTGGAGGTAAGCTAACTTACAAACCTCCAACTTTAAAACGCCTATCTATCAAAGTCTTCGATGGCCTCTCACACCAGGCCGTGTGGGGGTGGGCCCTCCTTGGGCAATAAGTCGGGTTTTATCCCGGGCATTTCATGATCAATGAGATGATGCGATCATGGGGTGTCAAATCTCGTTACCGAGTTGAAGAAGATTGGTTGATATTTCAATTCGAATTCGAGGAGGATAAGGCTAAAGTGTTGCAAGGCGGCCCTTATTTCATCCATGGCAAGCCAATGATCTTGAAAAACATTCCCGACAAGTTTGCCTTCAATAGGCGAGATATTGCTACAATTCCATTGTGGGTTCGAGTGTATGGCCTCTTACAAAAGTTTTGGACCCCGGAAATACTTGGTGACCTTGCTTCCTATATTGGCAAGCCGCTCTACCTAGACACCGTCACCGATGGGAGAAAGAGGGGAACCTACGCTAGAATCTTTACCGAGATCAATTTTGCCGAGGAAATCACACGTGAAGTAAGTATTGATTTCGATGATGGTGATTCTATTGATGTGAATTTTCTTGTGGAAAATGAGCCCTTGTATTGCAAGGGGTGTTGTGCTTTTGGACATGGTTTTGTAGATTGTCTATTCAATGAAAAAAGGAAGGCCGTTGGTGTGAAAGCTAGGAAATCTTCCAAGGACTCAAAGAGCCATGCTCGGAGAGATAATAGGCCAGCCGGGGATGGCAACACCTTGGAAGCCAACGACAAGAAGAGATCACCACCGAATGACTCCGTCGGGAAGGATCCAATGCCCCCACAATCTAGTGCGCCTTCCAAAAACGGGAAGTCGAAGGACAAAGACACCTCCAAAAATGTGAGTGGGGATGGGAAACACAAGAAGGCTATCCCTTCAAAAACACAACCAAAGGGGAATGGGAACAAAAATGGGGTATCGAGTGAGCCACAAAAAAAATCCCAAAACATAAGCCTCGGTCTCAACCTCCAACGAAAATGAGGTTGATGCCGAAAGTGAGGGGTATACCACAAGTGGGGAGGAGAGTGATTCATACCATTATGAGAGTGAAAACGAGAGTAATCTTGAGGTGTTCGAAGTTCTCGAAGCCTCTTTGTCGGAGGGAGGTGACACTAGTGTGGAGGGAGATGATGAAGTCTCGGTCAACTCTGTCGAGGATGGAAGAGGTGGTGATCTAAGTGAGGAGGAAGAACCTTTTGAGGAGGTTGTCTCTCAATCCCAACAAAAGAAAGCCAAGGCTAAGGCCAAGGCCGAGGCTGCCAAAGCGGGAAAGGCTCACGTTCGGGCTTTAGTGACTTCACTTCCAGCCGAGAATAAGTGGCCTAAGCACCAAAGATCGCTTCGAAGTACATCAAGAACCGAGAAAAACAATGCCCTTGGGGCGAAATGAAGATCATCGCATGGAACATCCAAGGGCTTGGCCAAGCCCGGAAACAAAAATGGCATGCGTGGTTTGATTCATGACTTTGAGTCTAAGGTATGTGGCATCTTTGAAACTAAATGCAAGGATTGGGATCTCGTGTGGCCCCGGGTTGGGAGTTTGCTTTGAACTTCCATCTCCATGCTAGAGCGCACATTTTTGTGGTTTGGGACGCTAATTTTGTTGATGTTGATCTCCTCACCATGTCTTCTCAGCATATTGGTTGTCTTGTTACTTGCAAAATTACTAAACAAAAATTTGGAGTGTGTTTTGTCTATGGCTTGCATAGTGTTGTGGCGCACCGTCCACTTTGGGATCACATTGATGAGCTCTTTACGGCTCATGTGTTGCCTTGGATCGTGCTTGGCGATTTTAATTGCGTCATGGCTGAGGAAGAGAGGATAAATGGCGAGAGAGTCACCATGTATGAGTGCAAGGATATGCTTGATGCTTGTCGGAAGCATGGCCTTGAGGACGCGCCGAGCACAAATGCCAACAATTTCACTTGGACAAATGGCACGAAGTGGAGCAAAATTGACCGTGTCTTGGTAAATCCCTCTTGGTTCAATTCTGATTTTTATTGTCAATCTAACTACCCGGACATGTGGGAGCTCTTGGACCACAAGCTGGCCCTTGTGTCTTTGCGTAGGGTTTCCGAAAATGGCAAGAAGATCTTCAAATTTTACGATATGTTGGCTGCTCATCCGAGGTTCAAGGAGTTGATTCGGGAGAAGTGGGTGTCACAACACCGGGGCACCTACCAATTCCGTCTCTCCAAGCACCTCCTCGGTTTGAAAGGCCCCTTGAAGGAGCTCAACAAGGCCGAGTTCGGTCACATTTCTTCTAGGGCTTGCGAGGCCAACCTCGCTCTCTCTTTGGCCCTTGAAGAATGTCGACTTAATGTAGGCTCCTTGGAGGCTAGAAGAAATATGGAAGACATGAAGCGCCATGCTAAGAGGCTTAATGAGGCCGAGGCTAGTTTTCTCCGACAACAAGCTAAAGCGAAGTACATCCTCAAGAGTGATCGTGGATCCAAGTACTTCCATGCCATGATGCGTGCCAACGGACGCCGGAACCACATTGCATCCAGTACCAAAAATGATGGAGGCAATACCGAGTCCATGGAGGAGGTGGTGGCTGAGTTTGAAGGCTTCTTCAAGGGCCTCTTCGGCGCGCCCGCTGCGGTGACCATGCCCGCGCCGGGGGAGATTTGGAATGGGGCGCGCCTTGCGGCCGAGGATGGGGCGTGCCTCATTGCGCCGGTGTCTAATGCTGAGATCAAGTAGGCCCTTTGGGCCATGGGGGACGACAAGGCTCCCGGTCCCGATGGATTCACCGCCAAGTTCTTCAAGGCTTCTTGGGAAACTACCGGTCCCGAGGTGTGTGCGGCGGTGAAGGAGTTCTTCTCCAACGGTAAATTTCTTCGGCAACTCAACCACTCCGTCATCTCCCTTATCCCCAAGGTTGAGGCCCCCGTCCGTGTGGAGCATTTTAGACCGATCTCTTGTTGCAACGTGGTGTACAAGCTCATATCGACGGTGATGACAACAAGACTTGGAAGATGCCTCGGCACCATCATTGATCTGGCCCAAAGCGCCTTTGTGGAGGGTCGGTTAATGTCGGACAATATCTTCCTTGTCCAAGAGCTACTCCGAAGGTACAATAAGACACGTGACACTAGGCGGTGCTTCCTCAACATCGATCTTGCCAAGGCCTATGATTCCATCTCATGGGATTTCCTCCGGTTCGCACTCTCCCACCTCGGATTCCCCTCGGTATTCATCTCTTGGGTGATGGAGTGTGTGTCCACCGCCTCCTACTCTATCAAGATCAACAAGTGCATCCATGGCTTCTTCCCCGGCAAAAGAGGACTCCGACACCGCTCTCCCCCTTTCTCTTTGTCATATGCATGGAACTCTTCTCTCACTTGGTCAAAAAAGAAACCTCAAAACCCCCCTTTCAATTCCACCAAAATTGCGAGGCCCTCAAACTTTCACACTTGATATTTGCCGATGACATTGTCATGTTTTGTCGTGGGGATCTTGGGTTGGTTAGGACTCTCATGGGCTGTCTTGAGAGGTTCAAAAGCATGTCCGGGCTGAGTGTTAATTTTGGGAAATCTTCTATGTTCCTTGCCTCGGTGCCAACCTCTAAAAGGGGTCCTTTATATGCCGCCACCGAGTTCAAGGAGGGTGTCTTTCCCTTCCGTTATTTGGGTATTCCTATAGCTCCCCACAAACTTCGTGTCACACAATATAAGCATCTCCTTGACAAAATAAGTGGGAATTTAAATGCGTGGGCCAAGAAGAGCATATCTTTTTCCGGGAGTCGGGAGTTAATCATTTCGGTCCTTCAAGGGTGTGAGGGGTTTTGGCTTTCTATCCTCCCGGTTCCCGACAGGGTCATCAAAAACCTCATCTCCATATGTCATACCTTTCTTTGGCATAGGCCCCGGGTTAAATGGGAGAACACATGTGTGCCTCGGCGTGAGGGAGGGCTCGGGTTCCTTGATCTTGAGAGTTGGAATGTGGGTTTTATGGTCAAGCATTTTTACCATATTCTCCTTAGGAGGGATAGCATGTGGGTGAGGTGGGTTCATCACCGTTACCTTAATATTGCCGAGCCTTTTTCTTTGACCATACACAAGAATGACTCGCCCTTGATCAAAGCCATTATCAAGGCTCGGGATAGGATTGTGGGGGTCGAAAGAGGGGATATGAGTGTCGGAGAGCTCCTTGATTCTTGGTGTGTGGAGGGCCGCTTCAAAGCCTCCAAGGTTTATGATGTTATTCGTCCTCGGAAGCCGGTTGTGGCTTGGCATAGGGTGATGTGGGCCGCGCATAACACGCTGAAGCACTCCTTTATACTTTGGCTTGCTACTCTTGGGAAATTATCCACCTATGATCGACTCATTTTTCTTGATGTGGAATCGGGTTGCCGCTTATGTGGAGCTGAGTTAGAGACACACGAGCACCTTTTCTTTGAATGCCCCTACTCACGTGGCATTTGGAGGGAGGTGCGGACTCGCTTCATGATCACTGTCGCTGCCCGCTCGGTTAGGCGCGCCTTGGATTGGCTGCGTCGGCGCGCCCGGGGTCGTAGCTGCCTTGCCCGCGTGCGCGTCTTTGCCCTCTCCGTCACGGTCTACTATTTGTGGCACGCTAGGAATGCTTGTATCTTCGATGGGAACTTCATCTCCCCCGAAGTAGTTGTTAGATTGATAATCACTCATGTATTTCGTTTGCTTTATGACATCTATCCCGTGTGTATGGTGGAACGTTTGTAGCACTCTATGTTTTTGCGTAGTTTGGATGGCTTGCATGCCTTTCCAAGTGCGCATGTTTTGGCATAGTTAGGAAGGCTTGCGTGCTTGTCCTTTTATGTATGTTTGTAAATGATTATTTACCATTTTAAGGGTCATATTTATACGAATTTACCCTTCTGCAAAAAAAAATCAGCCCCTATTTTTTTCCTTTTTTTTGTTATATAATAATGTTTTAATCTTGACCGTTCGTGATATCAATACAACGGCTCATATTTGCTTGTAGATTTCACCCTATCACAATATGCCACCCAGAGCGTGACTCTACATTATAAATTAGAAACAATGTTTGTTGAAAAAATTGTTGCACGTGGCATTATTTGAATAAAATAATAATAAATTTTAAATGATAAATATTATAATAACTTGTATTATTCTTTGTATGCATCTAATATTGTAACACCCCTATTTCTCAACATTGGGTGTTACCGCCAGTGACCTCAGACTTTACCGTCCAAAGTCACCCAAGGCTTTTAGAATGATATAGAACAATTAAAATGCGGAATAAAAACATAATACATAATGAGAAAAGGTGCTCCCGAGGGAGACTTGGTTCTTACAAAACATCTTACATTGTTTTCAAACATAAAGTTATTCGGAATTGAAATGCAAAACCTGCTTGTCCTTGAAACGTAATGAAACTAAAGCAAAATGATAGAAAGGTACATCTTGAAAATCCTTGTTCTTCCTTCGTCTTCACTTCACTTCACGCCTTGTTGGGATTCCTAGATTCTGACATAATTCGCGAGGGGCGAGAGAATGCTAGACAAACATGCGGAAAAGAAGAATTAGTCTAGGAGACTAAGCAAGAGGGAAGGGAACTTCCCGAGGGTATTTCGTTAATTTCAAGTCTTATCGAAGGAGATAATAGGGTTGTGTTTACGATGAGTCTATTTATGTGGGGCTTAAAAGTACGAAGGAGAGTATATCTTATGCGAAGATAACTCGATACGCGATAGAAGATCTACTAGATTGTAGACTTCTTTGGAGCAGAAAGTATGTTGGGAACGTTATTAATTTATACAAGTCAAAAACCTCTCGCGCCCTGCACGGACCGAGAGTCGGATCGATCATTTGAGACCGGTCCGGTTTTGGTGTCTTAATTGTGCATTGGGCACTTATCTTCTTTAGTGACAAAAAGACGTTCGATTTCATTTATGATTTTGAATAGAAAGTGGTGGGACACGGATAATCCGAGCCACCCGGGGAAAAACTCAGTTTCCGACACTTAGCTAGAGTGCGCTCATCCCTCCTTGCAATCGGAGCGGATGGGATCAAGATCCCGAAAGTCGTATGGACGTACGACTTAGTAAGGTGATATAGAGGCGTCGGCTATTCCACGCCCCTCTCTAGTTCGTTCGACGTTGATTTATGAGCGAGATCGCAAACAATCAAGATAACAATCACACTAGCATAATAATCCTAACATAGGAATGTAAAACGTACTATGCTAACAATAGTCGTTATTTCTAGCAATCGATATTTCCTAGGTTCATTTTTATTTAAGCATAGACACGAGATTTACGGATGGTTTTAAATATGGATTCTCACTTATAATACTTTCTATAAGAGAAGTGGAATTCTAAATTATTATGGTAATAATTTAGAAGATTGTTTAAAATAATAATATTCCTTCATTATTATTTTAGTTTTGTAATATCCTTATTATTCCATAAAACCTTTATTAAAATATCTTTTAACTTTTATTTTCTATTTCTTTAATATAAGTAAGCAAGTAAAATTTCATAAAATACTATACTTTGCCTAGAAGTATTTTTCTCATAAAACTATAAGTTTTCCTTAAATTATAAGAGGTTCACTTTCACATTTTTATATACTTGTCTTAATTTAAAATATTGTCTTTAAATTTTCAAAACTTCTTTTAAAGTTTTATCTCCTTACTAGAACATTTCGTTAAAGGATATTCTCTTGCTAACATATTGTTTGATTTTATAATTCATATTAACTAGTTGTAATTTTCTTTTCTTGGAAGTTTTCATATTTAGGGCTTTCTACTTTCTTTATAAAGTAACTTCCTAAAATTAACATATTTGAAATTAATCTTATTTATTTTATTCTCATATTTCTTTTCATAGTATGTGGCTTTATAAAGTATATGATCATAACCTATAAATATATGATCATGGCTTATAAAAATATCCTACTTCATATTTATAGTCCACTATTATCATATTGTAGTCTATAAAATAATATATTTTCTATATCTAAAAGATTTCTTTCCTTACAAGTCAACTTTATGCTATATAGGCCTTGCTACACTTGCTTATTAGAAAGTAATTTTTATAAAAAAGCATACTTATTGTATTTTCTAAAGCAAAATTATAACTATTTTTCACATATTTCAATGTAAAAAAGCATTACTAATTAGCAAAAAGTGCTTATTTATAAAAAAGTGTAGCAAGGCCATAATATCATAGAGTTATTATAAGATCATACTTATTATATTTAGCCTAGAACTTATGTCTTGTAACAATTCTCTACACTTAGGGATCATCAAATTAATATTCTTCTCCTATGTGAATTTAGTAATATAATTATTAATAATATTATTCTTCCATAAAATCAAAATCTAATGTCAAACTATAGTTCATGACTACTAGTTTTTGAAACAATAATACTTTTGTAAGAGCTCTCTAAAATTTTATTATGATAGTATGTCATAAGTATTCTAACATCATCATTATCTATTATAACTAATATCATAACCCAGCCTAGTTTACTTTATAGTCACATTTATATATAAATATTAATAACCAATCCTATTTGTAATAACTCTACATTTAGAGGTAAGCTATTTTATATTTTATTAAATAATGAATTTATTTAGTAAACCTAGCATTATTATTATTATTAAAATCATATAATAGGATGTCATCTAATATCTAAGACATGCAACAATTCATATCTTCTAGAATTCTTATTTTCTTTCTTTATGAAGATGATAATATTAACTTATTAATTTTTTTATGCTATAATTACTTTATAAAACTACCTATATTATGTAAGGAGGATGCTTATAATAAATACAATAAAAATTTATCTATTTGTTTTATAAGCTTAAGTTACCATGGAAATTCTAGTTTGTTTCCATCCTTCAACTAACAAGATTCTCTACTCAATATTTTTATTCCATATATTTCTTATTTAACTTCTATTAATCCATAAAAGGCTCTAATAATTTATAAATACATAATTTAAATAAATAAGAAACTGGGATTTAGATTATACTTTCTAGTTCTGTGTTTACAGAACACTGGAGAAGGGAGTAGAGGAGGCCGACGGCTCACGGTGGCGCGGGACAGGGACGGCGGCGAGGGCTCGGTGGCACCGGCGGGTCTCGGCGGCGGGCTGGTGGTCCGATCGGGGTTCCAAGGTGGTCCGGCGGTGGCTCCAAGGGGAAGAAGAGGAATTTTGATGGTGTTTTTGTGGTATTTTGGTGGAGAATTGGAACTTGATTGTGGCTGATTTTTGAACACTAAAGAGAGTGAATTACTATGAGAGGAGGAAGAGAGTTTGAATGTGTGAGTAGAATGGTGAATGAGGGCCTTTTTATAGGCAAATTGAAGGAGGTCTTCAATCCATGGCTAAGGGAGTAGACCAATGGAGGAGGATGCAAGGCTTCACCATTGGTCCAAGGTGTGTTTCTTTGGTGATGATGGAAGGTGAGGTAAGTTGTGTGTCTTGCAAGGGAGAGGAAAGTGGAAGAAGCTTCCATTGACATGCATTGGGAGAGTGTCACATCAAGTTGACTTGTTTGGAGAAGAATACTCAAAAATTGATATAAAATTAAAAGAGTGGGGTAAGTGGCAAGAAAGTCACATTGGTCTAGCGGAAGGGAGGAGGGGCGTGTGATAAGGATTGCAAGAGGTCTCGGGTTCAAGTCACAACTCTTGCATCCTTTTTATTGAATTTTCACTGTATTTTTACTAGCTTGTTGTACATCTTTTTATTTAAATAAATTCGAAAATATGAAGCATTATTTTTATTTAAATGCTTTAATCCCATCATAACCCTTTTAATGCATTCTTGAATTTTTATTTAATTTAATTTACTTAAGAATCTCTTCTTCTTTTTTTAAAGAGAGAAAAAAAAAATAAGGGTTACCATAATAATTGTAGATTCTCTTTTATATAGAGAAAAAGATTATAAATATAAACATTGTATTATATTTGGTTTTAAAAACCTTAGAATATTGCGGATATTACAAATATTTTTTAATAAATTAAAATAGATAACATATTTATATAACTTTCTATCTATAAAAATTTCTATCTATAGGTTGATAGTTTCTATATTAATTTTACATCTTTTAACAAAACTTGATTTAAATAATAATATTTCAATAATAGTTTTATACATAATAATTTTTTTCTCTTTTAACAAAACTCGGGCTTCAAGTATATATAATTTTTTTATCTATGTGTTAAAATTTTTTAATATGATGAATTAATTTATTTATAGAATATATGATATATTTTAGTACACAGTATGTTTTTTTATAAGAAACTATGTTCTACATTTAATTGCATGAATAAATTAATTTCTATTTTTAAATAAATACTATAACAATATCAACCTATGCATGAAATATGCAACCTATAGATCGAATTATATAGATAGAATTAATATAAAGCGGGGCCTTATGAAAATTTATTATTTTCATTTGATTTATAATTTTGTGTAGATTTCTCCCATTAAAGTACATAAAATATTTAAAATTATAGTGATATTATTCGTACATGGTACGAGACTTTAACTAGTTATTATCTTACTTTTTTACTTTATTGAAAATCACTACTAATAATGTATTATTAATTATAAAGATAAATATGTAAAATATAGACCAAAATAGCTAAAAAGACATGTATTGTGAAACAAAAAATTATGGCTAAATAGACATGTATTATAAAACGAAGGGAGTAATTAATTATATGTTTGTTTTTAATTATTATTATTATATTATTTGTTTTTTTTAATATTTTTAATTAGCTAAATGCTATTTTAGTTTAAGATAGTATTTATTATGTTCTTTTATTCTATTTTTATTCTATCTACGGATAGATAAAATTTCAGACAACTTGCAGGATAAGCAAGAGTAGAACGACACTATGTACAAGGATATCGGGTTTCTCCTATAAATACAGTAAGATTTGTTTGGAGAATACACAAAGTACAATTGAGATCTTTACTAATTAACTTGTGTATCTTTAAGGAGGTAGAAGTTCCAGACACGACCCTTGAATATCTTGACGAATTTTTGCACTAACAATTGGCGCTGTCCGTGGGAAACGAATATAAAAGTCCATGAATTTCCCAATGTAATTTGAACTTTAGCCATGGAAATGATTTATGAAGAGAAATCAACAACTCCTAGCGTAGAAAAAACCACCAACGCCGACATACAGGGCAACAATGAGGAAGGCAATAACTACCAAATCACGTCAAGAGGCACCGAAAAACCAACCAAAACCGGAGATGGTCAAACGGTGGCAGTGGCGCAAAATGCCATGGGTGACAAACACCAAAGCCGAGATGACCGACCATGAGCACAATGGCGATGGTGGCGGCAACGAAGGCAAATGCGATGACGGTGATGCTGATTGTGACAGTGGAGGACTCGCACCGAACAATGCCCGCAACCTCCGATTGGCTGAGGCGTCGCATACCATGCGACAACCAACTAGGGCAGCGAGGCCCTAGCGGCAGACGGTGACGACACTGCATGAAGACCACCGCCCAAGAGAAGAACAAAGGCAGCAGTAGTGGGCGTCGGTGACACGCGAGGGAGCGTTGGATACTGTGATTTGGATGGTGGTATCAGTACCTCGACAATATTGGAAGTTATATGCAATGAAGAAATATAGCAGCCTTACGAACGGCGTTGTAGAATTTTGAACATGAAAGAGTTGACCAAGCCCACATATTAGCTCAATTGAAAGACGCACTCAAAGAGATTGATTGTCTCAAATATATAATAGAAAAGGCTTGAGGAAAGCAGCCTGTGAATGAAACTGAAATAGTTAACAATGGGCGCCAATTGTTTAGCGTCAAAGAAGATGGAGGTGAATACCATGCACATGAATACTTTGATGATAGTAGTAGATCAAATCGAGTAGAGAGGTATCTAGACTACGATAGCGATCGCATGGCATCCAAAGGGCGTAAATATCATTGTGATCCGAACCAGAGGGATGCCATAACTGAGCGAGATGAAGAGCCATCTCGAAAGAAAGCCATATGGACTTGGATTGTCCAAGTGGTCGATGTTGTCTTTCATAAGAATGATTAGGAGACAAGGGTCAAACGTCGCAAAGCTTGTCATGATCTATAAGTGATGAAAGTACAAGATGTCGAGTCAGGAGATCTCCAAGTGGATTGGAGCAAGGACATTGTATTTAGAATGGGATATCTTGCTACTGTCCAGGTGGCTCACAACGATCTCCTGGTTCTAACAGTTGATGTCGCTAATTGCAAGATGAAGAGAGTTTTGGTGGACTTTGAGAATTCATTGGACATTATGAATTATTAAGTGTTCAAGCTCTTAGGAAAGAATCAAGAGGATATAGCTCCCATTTTGATATAGCTCACGAGCCTTGGTGGATATCTTATTTTTCCACTAGGGTGCTTTAAGGAGAATGTGAGTTTGCCAAGGAAGGAAATAGAAGTCGAGTTTGTTGTGGTGGATGTGTCGTCACCTCACAACCTGATTTTGGGAAGACCTTGGATTCATCTATGGAGGCGGTTCCATCAACCTTCCACCAAATGATTCAATTTTGAACAGGAGGAACCACAATTCAGGTGCGGGCAAATCATCTAGAGGCTTGTCAATGCTTGCAAAAGGAGGCAACAAGTACTGCTTGTGTGTCGGATAAGAGGTTGACGGAGGGCGGAACATGCTCGGTCGAGGGCTGTATGCGACATATAGGAGTTCAAATTCTAGGGGCTCACTTTTAGGTTGCATGTTAGACAAGGCACTCTTTTCTCACGTGATTTTGATGAGGCCCTTAAAGTTTGCATTATTGTCTAAGTCATTTTAGTATTGTCTAGGCCCTTAAAGTTTGCATAATTAAAATAGAAGTTGAGACCGAGAGGATATAACAATAATAGGAGATTGATTAATTGAATATATTGCTTGTTCATGCTAGATCCCTAGGATTGAACTTGAGAAATATTTGCGCGAGAGCGACTTAATTTCTCTTGTGGATTTCTTAACTATCGTAGTTATTTTAGGGTTAGAGTAATTTCAGCGGAGGGTGAGAGCGGATTCTGACTTTATTTTTCCTTGATCTCTAAAGAGTTTTAAGGATCTAAATTAGACTTGATTTGTGCGAGAGTGACTGCTAGTCGAGTTTAGGTACATACACTTATCGTTTGAGAGGAGTTAGTGTTTACCTTAAATAGTTGGTCCTTCAAATAAACTCAAGCAGAGTATAATTTTATTTATTGAAACATTGTTGTGGTGATCCTTAATCTTAGACACATCTATCTCATAGTTATTATCCTTTTTATTTGCATAATAGTTTGTCACCATAGACATAGGTTTTCTCAATTCCCTATTTTTGGCCTAATTTAATAGTAAAGTTTCGATTGGTATTACATTGGTCGTTGTGAGATCAACACTTGAGGTAATATAATTGACCCCATTTGCTTGCGGGTTAGTTTTGGCTGCAACAATCATCCTCCTCGGGACCCACCTCAGGTTCATTTTCATGCATTTTATATGAGTACCATTCTCTTTCGAGGAAAATAAGGTGTTTACATAGAATATCCTTTGATTCTATATGCCGAAGATATTTGAAGGAAGTTTCAACATTTGGTAAAGGATTTGGCTTATTGAATTCTAAGAATATTGCTAAAGAAAATTTTACTTGAAAATTTTTAAAAGGGGTTTGATTTTGAAAATCAAATACCTTGGAACTTATCGTTTAAAATTTCAAACTTATAAATTTTTTTCCTAAATGAGTTTTGATTTAAACTTTCAATCAAAGTGTCTAACTTAGAGATTTTGTTTTAAGTATTTGTTACTTGGGTTTGAAATCCTCGAGAGAAATCCCGGTTGTCTCAAAAGTAAAACGAAAGCTTGCTAAAAAGGTTGACTTTTTTAAATTCCTTTGCATAAGGATTTGAAAACCTACTCTCTTTCTAAGAAAAGGTTTTGAAAACGTTTTCGGTTTGAAAATAAAATATGGCTCTTATATCATAATTGTAACACCCCTATTTTGCAATAATGGGTATTACCGCCAATGATCTCGGATTTTCCCCTCCAAAGTCACCTAAGGCTTTAATTAAACATAATTAAAGGAGAATGAACTAAAAGCTGAATTTTTATTTATTAATAAGAACATTTGTTCATTACAATGGTAGTTGTTTTACAAAGGATGTAGCAGCAGAGTATAAAGCTCATATTATAAAAGGGTTGTTAAAAAAAGACGTATTGAAAATACAAGTATATTTCCCAAGACAACTCATATGATGATGATTTGCTTGGCTTAAAATGGAATAGCTAATGAACAATCTTTTGAATGCTTTGCTCTAGGAAAATTCCTTCCTTCCTTCAACACCGTCTTGTCTTGACCTTCTATCCTTACATAACTCTTCCCAAACCTTCTAGCCTTTGTCTTTAAACCTGCGGTGGAGACTTCCTAGAGTTTGATATTTTCGTGATGGGCAAGAAATACCAGACAAAAATGCGAAAATAGTGAATTCAGTCTAAGGAGAATAAGTAAGTGATAATGAAATTTCTCAAGGGTGCGGGTTGGTAATATCATAAATTCATCAACAAGATAATGGATATTATTTATTTGAATGTAACAACATCTTTGTGGAGCTTATAAGAACGAAAATTAGTATATCTCGAAGAGAGATAAACTAAAATGCGAGAAGAAGGATACTATGAGATTGTAGTTCCTTTTAGAATACGAATATTGTTGGGAACGTTTTATTACACATCCAGTTTTATAAAAGCCTCTCGTACCCTTATCGGTCTCAACCAACCTCATCATATTTGGAGCTCCAGATCGGGGAGGTGGCCCGAGGGCGCCTAAGTACCAAGCCCACCTAGACAAGCCCAAATAAGCATTCAGATTGGAAAGATGATCGTTAAAAGCCAAGAGTCGAGTTGGTCTTCCAAGTTGTACTAATCCATCCCGGGTCATTTTAATTATAGTGGACTAGCACTTATCTTTATTGCACGTCAAAGCATTTCATATAGTTTACGATTTTTAGGGTGGTGGGTGCTATGAAAGAGTTGGATCCACAAATGGAAGAAAATTCCAACACCTATCTAGGGCGTAGATTGGGATTGTGGCAGGCTGAGAATTGTTGGTGCCTTATCAAAAATAAATCCCTAATTAGTTAACTGTAGTCAGTAAGTCGGGGTCGAACCCACATGAATCTAATATTTCTAAGCTAATAGTTCTATCAACTAGGAATAAAAGCCAGGGGATTTTGATTGATTTACTGACTCTAAAACAATCAAAGAAACAAACAATTAAATAACTCAAACACGATTGTAAACAAAAGTGTGGGAAAGTAGTATCATTCGCAAGTATCGACTTGTAATTAGTTCGTTGATCATCAATCTCTTCTTAAATTCTTGATCACCTTTGATTATTCCTACCCTGATCTTAAGTAGATTAACAAATCAACTAGTCTTGATAATTCTTATCATCAGTTAACCATGAAACAATCACAATTCAAATAAAGAATAACATTGGGGATAAGGACAAATTAAGATACTTGCAATACCAAACAACTAGTCAATATTCAACATGAAATTAATTTTCTTTCAATAAATTAGTTAAACAAGCCTAAGTTAAAGAGTTTGCTACTTTGGATTGAGCTTTTCAACCATAAAACTCAATCTTAGCAATCGAAAGATATCGATTTCAACAAGTTGATCAAGCTAGAAGAAATCAATAACATTCAAGAAAAATTAAGACCAAAGGAATTAATATAATGTAGAGGTTAGAATATTCACAAATTACAAATTAAAGAGTTCAACTTGAAAATGAAACTAGAAGAGTTTAGTTCTCGATAGGCGTGGGCCGTGGAGACTAGAATTATCTCTTCCTTCGAATGAAAATTAAATATAAAAATTAACCTAGAAAGTAAGGTCTTAAAAGAAACTCAAAACACAAAATATTCAAAAATAAAACAATACTAAGATAGCTTAGAACCCTGTGTAACCAATCCTTGCTCCTAAAAAAAACCTAAGAATACAAAAAGAACAAGAATAGACACTGAAAATGCAAAAACTACAAAAACTACAACAAATGCAAGCAAATACCTAAGATTTAAACATAAATATGCCCACACCTAAATGTGTGCTATCAAATTTGACACTCTCTCTTTGAAATATGCGCATTCTAAGCAAGACTTATGATGATCGCAAATAATCAAAAAAAGGGGGACAACTCAAGTGTAACTTGGGGTTGCACTAATTCTCTTTTAAATATGCACAATACAAGTGAGGCTTGTGATCATTGGAAACAATCAATAAAAAGGGTAAGGGTTTGCACCAACCATCATGGGAACATCACAAATAATAAATAAAAGGGTGCAACCCCAAGTTACGTCGTGTAATCCAAGGAAAAGGTTATAGCCAAGACGAAAAAGTGTAAAAACAAGCAAACTTCAAGTGATAATGGAGATAAAGAGCACTAGACTTGTCTTGTGGTTCGAAGGTGCGAATGGCGTAGGCACCTTTACCCATTGGGTAAGACGGGTGACAGAACAACTAACCCTTACCCATACAAACGCAAAAGATAATTATGAAGAACAATAACATCATATTATAGGGAAAGAAAACCCTATTTGAAAACACCGTAATCATTAAAACATTGTTTGAGGGAATCAAAAACATAAATTGTTCAAACTATTAACATATAACAACAAGCCCATCACTTTTTCTAAGTGAGGTTATCATTTTGAAACATGGAAACATGAGGTATTTAGGTTAGAGGGCATGATTTGAACTACAGGCTCATCATCATTGAACCCTCGGTCCTTGAGAACCATTGATTACTCACTGGCAAATTTATCTGTGACCACACCACCATTGGCTCGCTCTTCGAGTTCTTCTATGGGCTTATTCAGGTGGTCCTCTTAATCTAAAGTGAAATAGGAGTGCACGGATCATAATATTTGAACTTTCTAACCATCTGCCTAACCTTTATATGCATTGATTGGCTTATTTCTGCTCAATGTGCACCATCATATACTCGTTTGACACTACATATGGAGGCCCAACCTTCTCCACCTCCTCGTTAAGCTCTTTCACTCTTTAATTAAGGCGATTTATTTTGTCCTCAACCTCCTTCAACTCCTCCTCTTTGGCCTCTTTATGATTGCATTCTACTTAAGGTCAGAAAGAGCCTTAGCCAACTCAGCTTTGAGCTCTTTATTCATGCCCATGAACTTATCCTGATCGTACTTGAGATGGTTAGCGTACATTTTAGATTCAATGAGCTATTTGCTATCCTTATTGTTCTAAACCATCTCAGCTTCCATCTCACCTTGTTTCTTGTGCTTGGACTTCTTGGCGAATCGACATAGTTTAATTGTATGGCATTATAATGAGTGAAAAAGACGCCTGCAAGCAAACAAACAAAGACTTGAGCATAAACGATAGTAGCATGATAAAAACTAATGAGAGGTGGAGGGGTCTTATCATCTTGGTGTATTTGAGGGACTCTTCAAATGTCTAATTTATGGTGAGACTGTTCGCTGACCGGGCTAAAGTCATTGTGCCAAGTCAAAGATAAAACCATAGTTAACAACTTAGCATAGTTGATAAGTCGGGGTTGAACCACGGGAATTCGTGCTCCTAAATTAATACTTTTACCGACCGAAAGTAACAAAATTATGGAATTTGTGAATTAATCTATAAAACTAAGAAAACAAAAACAAATATGAAAACAAGTTGAATTTCTTAATCAGATTATTAAAACGAATTCATCCATACAGATCCACTTTGATAAGGTTGTTTGATCATTGAATTTGCAATAAATTTCTTTTATTATCTTGGTTAATTTCAATCCTAATCATGGATAATTGCAAGTCTACGAGCCAATTAGTACTTAATACTGAATGAAATGATCAATTCAATATTAGCATGAAGACAAGAATAATTTGGATACATACAATTGTAATCACAACGAGCTAATTAACAAAAGCATGGAAATACCTCTCTTTTGTTGATAGGGTTTCTCGGCCAACAAATAAATTTGTAAGTGAAGACCCCGCTGAGTATAGCAGAGTCAGGATCGTTCCACAGGAAGCAAGGTTGTTCTTCTATCAATCTACCAAAAAGCAAACAAAAACAACTAAAAACACTCACGAGCAGCCTCGTTAACGACGTTGTCAGGGTTGTTAACGAACCACCGAACACAAAAACTACAAATAACGACCTAATTAAAATCTAATTAAGATTCGATACCGAGGCAAGCACTCAACAACGAAAATTCACTAGAAATAATTCAAATAAAACAAAGATCTAGGACTAGGGACACCACAACATAACCAAGCATAAAAACTCGTAAGAAGAAAAGATCATGCCTTTAAACAGATAGAGTCATCAACTTTCGTTGACTTAGCAAGTAAATTAATAAACTTTCGCATCATAATTCACTTAATTGCTTGTTTTGGATCTCAAGCTTGAAACTTTCGTTTTCAAACAATATCAACCTTCAAGTTACTAACTTCCTCTTTCAATTCAGTTAAAAACTCAAATTACCTCCACTTTCGCTTCGGTATAAGCACAACAAACAATTCTCAATTAAAGATAAAAGGCATTCACAACTCAATCTTACTCATCAAACATGCTCAACTATGCCGGGCTTAACCCCGATCCTAGAAAAAGGAAACTATTCACTAATCATAACTAAGAAACCAAAAACTTCAATCAAAAGAAACATTGAAAGAAAACTCAAACTCGAATTAATAAGAAAATATTGTCTTACAGAGATTTAGAAGAAACCGAAAAACATAAAAATACCGAACCACAATCACGACCAATGACCCCGGTGACTGTCGTCTACCGAGCCTCGACGGTCCTCTTCCGATCCAACTTTCTCTCTCTCTCGGCCCTTCAAAAATCTCCTCCTAAAAATTCTCTCTAAAAAGTCTCCCCCCAAAAACATCCCTCCTTTCTATGCTAGATAGAAGGGTATTTATACTAAAAAGCTAAAAACTAACAAGACAAAAAGATATAAACTTTCCTAAAAAGATAGAAACAATCCCTAAAAGATAGAAATAAAATCTAAAAAGATATTAAGACCTAAAATTCATATTCTAACAACCCCAAAAGATTCTAAAAAGATACTCAACCGACACGGAAATAAATTCCCGCTCAGGATCGGTGAATTATAAAATAAATATTCCAAATCTTCTTTTTCGTGGCCTCGTTAACGAGCCCTCACAGCCTCGTTAACGAGCCCTCACAGCCTCGTTAACGAGCCTGGGCTTTGTTTTCTTCCACACTTCCTCTTGTGATCTCGAGCTTTGACTTCTTAAATCTTGCACTCCTCCGTCTTTCGCTGTAATGCTCCAAATTCAACTCCATTTAGCTCCTTTCCTCGCTAAAACCTACAAAATTCACAAAATAGCGTAGATTCCACTCTTTTCACAAAAATATGCAAAACTATCTAAAAACACTCAAAACTAAACCTAAACTAAACAAAACTAAACCTAATAAGCAAAGAAAACCTACTAAAAACTATACTAAAAATGCGAACATCAAAATACCCCATACTTAGACTTGCTTGTCCTCAAGCAATAAACAAGACACTAACCAAAACCAAAACAAATCATACTCATCAAGGCATAGCCATTTTCTAAAAATCAACATCTACTCATAAGAAAATTATAGCAAAGACTATTAACATCCTCACACATATATGCACTTAAGTAGACATAAAATAATACAATCCAACCTCTCAAGGGATATAATGTGTTTCACTCAACTCTCATGTGTTTAGGCTTATAAATTCAATCTCTCAACTCATCTTATATACAAAAACTCATAGAAATTGGAACTTATATCACCAATACTCTCCAACCAAGATTTGTCAAAACAAGCAAAGAATCATCAAGAGAACTTAGGGGGCTCAATGAAAAACTTCATAGAAGCTTCCATTCGGCCGGGTTGTAATGGGGCTTGGTAATAACAATAAGGAGTGGAAATATTTTGGCTATGTGGTGCTAATAATATCCGGGAATCAAAAGACTCCTAAAAACTCACATCTCACCAAAAACTTCATAAAACAACATACCAAACTCACTCTTCTTTATGCACACTCATTTTCACTCACCCTTTATCATCCTAAAACAATCTCATAACAAAATAAAAGAATCTCTGATATTATCTTTAAACACAAATGCACTTCAACTCTTCACCTCTCTTATTATTCTCCTTTTTTTTCCTTTTACTTCTTCTTTTTTTTTCTTCTCGTTGCCTCGTTAACGAGCCCATATTAGGGTCCTTAACGATCCACCGTACACATTCCTCTTCCTCTTTTCACTACATCCATCAAAAACTTTATTGTGTGCATTTTTTCTTTATCAAGAGACCTTTCTTACATGTAATAACAAGAGACTTCCAGTCTACCCTTCCCAAAATTCCCTTCAATTCAAGCAAATATAAGCAACTTTTCTCTTTTTAACAAAACACAAAACTTACCTCTCCAATCTAAGTCCTAATTCCCGGATAGGGTCAAGCTTATCTTGGCTAGGGAATAATTTTTGTGGAGCTAAAAATAAAAGGGTTCAGGCTAGAATTGGTTATCAAAAAGAAGGAATAATGTAAAGGTAGATAGGGAATAATAGGGCTTATGAAAATAAATTCTCCATCATATGATCTTCACAAGTAATGAACTAAAAATCTTATAAGGGTCTCAAGAAATAGATAACCATCACAATTCCAAGAGATAATATGCTTAAAGAGAGTAAATCACACAAGAAAAGAAGAGGGATTTATGAATGTTCTCCCTATAAGGCCAAAAATATCTCACAAGGTAAATTTTGTTAGATTGCATCATCTATGCTATAAAGTATATGTGCTCAATTTCATCAAATGCTATTCTCTTCTAAAAACAACAATTTCAAATTGAGAATCCGGCTATACTTTTAAAGATATGCTTGCAAGGAATTATATGATTAAGCTAGTGATTGCTATCATAGAACTTAAGAAGGGATATCTATCAATTCTAAAACTCTTTTTGGATTTTTCAATTTTTTATTTTTTATTTTTTATTTTTCAAATTTTTCGACATAAAGGAATAGAAAACACATAAACACCAACACATAAACACCTAGGACATAAGTTTTATACTTTCTCCCACCCCATACTTAAAATTATAGTGTCCTTACTGTAAGGAAAATAAGAAGAAGAGGGAAAAGAAATAGAAAACAAAACAAAAAAATTAAAAAGAAAAAGAAAGACATAAAACTTACAAAAGTGGAAACAAGGAAAAGAAACTTCATCTTGAGTTTAATCAACGATTCTGTGGAGGAAAGTAGTGCTCAAAGTTCCCCATGAAGTCATACATCATCCTCCAACGCTCAGCATCCTCCGCCTCTCTCTGACGCTGCCTCTCATCCTCCATCGACATGCGAGCGGAATAGACAGTTTTACATCTATCCATCCTCCAATGAATGTGATCCTGCTGGAGGTGAAGCTGCTGCATCCGTGCAGAAAGATCCTCGGCCCATGGTGGTAGTATACTCGATCCTGCGTACTCGGGCTGAGGAGGTGGTGGGTAGTGAGGCTGGAAATGATCTTGGTACATCACCGGGTTGTAAGGCATGAGTCCATAAGCAGGAGGGTCGACAGGAGCTGGTGGTGGGTCGACAGGGGCTCTCGGCACCTTGTTAACGAAGCTGGGTGCCTCGTTAACAGGGTTGGGGTGGGGCTGAAAGTGGTCGTTAACGAGCCTGGTGGGCTCGTCAACGAAGATGTTGCCTCCTAAAACCTCCGTGTCGATGTCTTCTTCCTCGAAATTGAGCTCCTCGGTGCCGCCCTCGGTGTCGGCTTCTTCGGTGTCGTTGCCTACTACCTCGGTGTCCTCTTCTTCATCTTCTTCTTCATCCTCATCCATGTCATCCCGCTCAAACCGGGTTTCACATGGCCTAAGCGAAAGCTCGTCCTCCGGTTTTGGCTCCAATGGGTAGGGATGTCCCGTCCACGCCTCGTACCAATTCGGTACGTAGAGAAGCTCGTACATGTCAAGGGTGGGTGTAACTACGCGATCTTGAACCTTCACCTTGTATCCTCCCTCGGCTTTCACGAAGATACCGGAACTATACCAATAGTTTTTGTTGAGGAGTTGGGCGTGAGCCAGTGTGTAGCGGGTGAGATCGACTCCAAGATTCTTAGCCAAGAGGCTAACCAAATTGCCACACCACACCTCCTTGGACTTGGTAGATTTCCCGAGGTAGTAGAGCCATTCGTACCCCAAATTCAAGGGGTCGGGCTCCTCAAAGAGAATGGTGCGGAAGCAAGCAACTTCCGTCCTTGTAGGCCGGTTCAACTCTTTCTTTGGCCAAAATGTTGCGGCGAGGGCTCTCAGAATAATCCGGAAGATGGGGTTGACGAAGTTTGCCCCGGATAGCGCCGCGGTGAAGGATTGAACCTCCCCGGTGATGTAGCTCCAAGTGCGGGTCACTCGGTAGTCCTTCAAGCTATAATCTCTAGACGGGTTTGGGAGCTCCAAGATTGCGTTGAACTCCTCCATTGTGAAGTCACGGTCCTCGTTACCGAGCCGGAACCGAATTCGTCCCGCCGAGATCTTCGACGAGAAGTTGGTCTCCAAGGTGGCCAAGAACTCGGATGTGAGGGCCGGATAGTGTGGCAAGCTCTCTTGCTTCAAAAGATGGGCGGCCCCAAGGATGATGAAGGCGTCCTTGACATCCGTGTAGATCCCTGTGGTGACAGCTCTAGACTTCGAGAACCATCGGGTGTAATGGTCCTTCTCCAGAAAATCACGGTAGCCCCGTACTTGGCTCTGGCTGCTAAAAATCACATCATCCACTCGAGGTGGAGATGGAGACCTATGGTTCCTCCTCTTCTTCTGAGCTCGGGTAGCGGGTCTGCTTGAACTAGCCATGGATCCTACAAAATAATCAAGAATTTTCCAAGATAAGATCCACTCAAAATAAATAGGTACGAGACCCCATACTTGGTCTCAAAATTAACCTCGGAATTATTCGTAAACTACCCAATTGGGTCGTTCACGATTCTGGGCTCGGATTGGTCGATGAAGAATTACAGGGTCGTTAACGAGCCGCCGAGAGCAAAACCAGAATTTTCCGAATTTTATCTACCTTAAATTCAGCACAAATCAAGCATGCAATCTTCTATATTTTCCACATATCCCTCATCGGGTGTAAGCACCCCATACTTACTCAATTACCCATCCCGATCATGCTAAAATTACCCGAAATTTTGACATGCAAAGATTGAACTTTAGATCTAGAACAAGAAAAATTCATGCTTTCCTAACTAAAGGATTGCAATAGATAATCTAACATGAATAATCTTTCCTAAGACATGAACAACTAAGCACAATCAAGAGTTTTCATGGACAAAAATCAAGCATGGAAATCGACCTTTCTAAGAACACGATTCAAGACACGAAATTTCGACCCTAAAGATAATCAATCATGCAATTTTGAGCAAGGGTTTAGAAATCATACCGGAGAATCGAGAAATTGAAGAACAAGGGTCGGAATCGGGGTGGTTAACGAGCTTGTGCCTCGTCGGTGATTGGTTTTCGAGCTCCGGTAACGACAGCCTCTCGGTGGTCGATGGAGTGAGGGATTCCGACTCGGTGGGAGAGAAGGGAGAGGGATTGAGAGCTTTTTGGGTTTGAGGGAGTGTGAATTTGAGACGGTAGTGGTAGATTTGGGGAAGGGGTAAAAGGGGTTTATATAGGAGGGGAAAGGGTAGAAGGGGGGGCGGCGGCTAGGGTTAAAAAAGATAGATTAGGTTAGAATTCTTACCTGCCCCGTATCCTGACGAGTCGGGTATTTGAACCGGGTTGTTAACGATCCTGGGTGGGTCGTTAACGAGCCACCGTGGCCTCTTTGAGTGATTTTTCGATCCCTTTCTCCTGAAATCTTGTTAGCTCAAAAATTCTAATTTCTATCCTAATTAAAACTAAAAAGAAAAACAAAAGAAAGCTAAGAAATAATCTAAAAAGAAAAAGAAAATAGAAGAAAAACTAAACATATTCTAAAAAGTGGGTTGCCTCCCGTAAGCGCTATTTTTAACGTCGTTAGCACGACGAGCTCCCTTGCTAGTCTCATGGTGGTTCATGTATGGCTATGTTGGGGTCTTGAGGTACCCTTCTTGTGGCCTTACAGCCTCTGTGTGCATGAGTTGCTAAATTAGGCCCCTTTTCTTCTATCAGTACGCTTGATATCCCTAGATTGTCAGTGTAGTCTGAAAGTCAAGGTGGTTTGGACTTTTCTGTAATACCTGTGGTAGGGCCTTGGTTAAACTCTTGCACGTGGGACTCAGTGATCGGCGGATGTGGCTCGGTAAGGACTGTTGTGTCGAGTTCGGGTTGAGCCAACTCTATTTGTGCCACTCCGACTGGGTCGTTGGCCTTTTGATCCAAGTTGAATTCCACCCGTTCTTCTCCTATATCAAAAGTGAGGAGTCCCTTCCACACATCAACTCTTGCTCCTGATGTGGCTAAGAATGGTCGCCCGAGAATTATGGGTACATGAGGATCTACAGGCATATCTAGGACGATAAAATCATTCGGTATAAAGAATTTCCCGACTTGAATAGGATAGTCGTCCACCACTCCTATAGCTTTGACACTTGACCCATCTGCCATGTACAGATTCATGTCTACTAGCTCTAGTGGTCCCATATTAGCTTTAGACTAGATTGAGAGCGGGACGAGACTAGCACTGACACCAAGATCGCATAAAGCTTTGAACTTGTGGTTGCCTATGCCGATTGTGATTGCAAACCTCCCGGGATCTCCTAGCTTTTCCGGTAAAGCTATCGATCTGACTTCATCCTGCAGCTCTGTAATAGACCTTTTCCTACTAAGAATATCTTTCAAAAATTTTGTGTAAGCCGGCATTTCGCTTAGGGCCTCAGCGAATGGGATGGAAATATTAATGCCCTGAAGAATCTTAACGAAACGCTTGAACTTACTCTCAGTAGAGTCCATAGATTTCTTAGTAGGAAATGGAAGAGATTTCACCATTCTCGGAACAAAGTTAGGCTCGAGGGGTGAGAGTATCGGGTCGACACTAGGGTCGATTGATGTCCTCGGTGGGTCGTTACCGACCCTGGTGGGGTCGTTAACTACCCTGGGATTGAGAGGGAGGCTTGGTTCAGAGAACTCGTGGTAGGGTCGTTAGGGACCCTCGGAGCCTCGTTGTTCTGGTTTGTTGGCTCGGTATGTGCTCTCCCTGGCTCGTTAACGAGCTGGTTGGCGAGATCTTGTTCCTCCTTCTCTTCAGCTCGAACTCTCTCCGGCAATGTCTTCCCACTCCTGAGATGTACCGCTGCTATTTGGCCTCTAGGGTTCTCCTCGGGGCGGCCCGGGAGTTGCCCTTGTGGTCTTGGAATCCGTGCGGCTAGGTCCCCCAGTTGGGAATCAACACTCCTCTTTCAAATATCAAACTCTCCCCATCTTTTATATTGTCGGTTCAGTTTGGCTTGAACGTCATCAACTTTGTTGTTCACTCTGTTGATGCTCTCTTTTATCTCCTGAACCCATGATGGCGTCTCCTGATGGTCCGGAGGTTGGTAAGGAGGAACCCTTTGTTCTTGTTGAGGAGGTTGGCTCCATTGGTCATATGCATAATTGCCCCAGGTGGGCTGATTGTAATTCCTCCATGCATAAAAAGTATCACCTTGGTTCCTATAGGGGCCCCACATGTAATTATCCTCTACATATGCCTCAACAGCTATGGTTTCCCTTTCTCTCTGGATCTCCTCTATCTCTAAACTGAGTTCAGCAATCTGCCTAGCTAGTTCTTCATGTGTAGCCATGGTTTTGTTTGCTTGACGACCTTCAGATGGCATACACTGTAAGCAAAAACAAAAAAAAAACGAAATCAAAAAGCAAAAACGGGGTCTCGGATAGGGTCGGTAACGAACCTGGGGGGGTCGTTAATGAGCCTGGAGTGATCCCGTAAAACAAAAACTAAAAAGAAAAAAAAACAACTACCTGTCGACAGGGTTCAAGGTCGTTAACGACTCGACAGTGACCTAGAAAATAAACAAAAAAAACACATAAAACTGGGTTGCCCAGCAGGGTCGGTACCGACCCTAGGGGGGTCGTTACCGACTCGGCGGAGTCCCAAAAAACGTAAAAAGAACAAAACTTGGCACTATTGAAATCTCCCCGGCAACGGCGCCAATTTGTTGATAGGGTTTCTCAGCCAACAAATAAATTTGTAAGTCAAGACCCCGCTGAGTATAGCAGAGTCAGGATCGCTCCACAGGAAGCAAGGTTGTTCGTCTATCACTCTACCAAAAAGCAAACAAAAACAACTAAAAACACTCACGAGCAGCCTCGTTAACGACGTTGTCAAGGTCGTTAACGAACCACCGAACACAAAAACTACAAATAACGACCTAATTAAAATCTAATTAAGATTCGATACTGAGGCAAGCACTCAGCAACGAAAATTCACTAGAAATAATTCAAATAAAACAAAGATCTAGGACTAGGGACACCACAACATAGCCAAGCATAAAAACTCGTAAGAAGAAAAGATCATGCCTTTAAACAGATAGAGTCATCAACTTTCGTTGACTTAGCAAGTAAATTAATAAACTTTCGCATCCTAATTCACTTAATTGCTTGTTTTGGATCTAAAGCTTGAAACTTTCGTTTTCAAACAATATCAACCTTCAAGTTACTAACTTCCTCTTTCAATTCAGTTAAAAACTCAAATTACCTCCACTTTCGCTTCGGTATAAGCACAACAAACAATTCTCAATTAAAGATAAAAGGCATTCACAACTCAATCTTACTCATCAAACATGCTCAACTATGTCGGGCTTAAACCCGATCCTAGAAAAGGAAACTACTCACTAATCATAACTAAGAAACCAAAAACTTCAATCAAAAGAAACATTGAAACAAAACTCAAACTCGAATTAATAAGAAAATTTTGTCTTACAGAGATTCAGAAGAAACCGAAAAACATAAAATATCGAACCACAATCACGACCAACGACCCCGGTGACTGTCGTCTACCGAGCCTCGGCGGTCCTCTTCCGATCCGACTTTCTCTCTCTCGGCCCTTCAAAAATCTCCTCCTAAAAATTCTCTCTAAAAAGTCTCCCCCCAAAAACTTCCCTCCTTCTATGCTAGATAGAAGGGTATTTATACTAAAAAGCTAAAAACTAAGAAGACAAAAAGATATAAACTTTCCTAAAAAGATAGAAACAATCCCTAAAAGATAGAAATAAAATCTAAAAAGATATTAAGACATAATACATATTCTAACAACCCCAAAAGATTTTAAAAAGATACTCAACCGACACGGAAATAAATTCCCGCTCGGGATCGATGAATTATAAAATAAATATTCCAAATCTTCTTCTTCGTGGCCTCGTTTACGAGCCCTCACAGTCTCGTTAACGAGCCTGGGCTTTGTTCTCTTCCACACTTCCTCTTGTGATCTCGAGCTTTGACTTCTTAAATCTTGCACTCCTCCGTCTTTCGCTGTAATGTTCCAAATTCAACTCCATTTAGCTCCTTTCCTCGCTAAAACCTACAAAATTCACAAAATAGCGTAGATTCCACTCTTTTCACAGAATATGCAAAACTATCTAAAAACACTCAAAACTAAACCTAAACTAAAAAAAACTAAACCTAATAAGCAAAGAAAACCTACTAAAAACTATACTAAAAATGCGAACATCTTCTTAATGAATCTAGTCCTACGAGTCCTAGAACATCAAGTTTGCTACTAAGATCAAGTTTTACTACGAGAAAATTCAGACAAGTTCAATCAGGTGATCAGACTAAGAGAAATCAATCACATTCATAGGAATTCAAGTACAAGAGAGATAATTATCAGCCAAGGAAAAGAAAATTAAATACCAAATCTCACAAACTTACAAATCAAAGCTTCAAAGTATGAACGAACTCAAAAGGTTTAGTTCTCCATAAAAACTCAATAATCTCTAGGTTAAAACTAAAAGGAGGCTCTCTTAAAACATCTTACGAACTAGGTTTATAAAGACTAAAACAACCGAATAATAAAAAAATATAATAAAACAAACATAAAATAAGGGAAAAACGATGGCGGCATAGAACATCATCCACCGCAAGCGCGGTAGGAAACCGCGGGAGCGGAAACGGCGTCTACACAGCCTCGCGGATATGGACATCACCGCGATCTCGGTAGATTTCCGCGCTTGTGGGTCTTCTTCCTTGCACTTCCTGGCAACCGCTGTGTAGCGGGTCTTCAGCTCAAACTTAGATTTTTGTGTTCAAACTCTTCTTCTGTAGGCATTACTGATTTTATTGTCAATGTTCGACTCCTCGGACACCTTAATTAAGGCACCATTTGGTGTACGAGTAAAGAAACCTCCGTGCATTAGGAAACTACTCGGAGGTTGATGACATCCATTCTAGGCCTAGCAGAACCTTATCGGTTTCCATCATTTTTATTTATTTATATATTTATAATATGTTGCTTTATTTAGTATTAAGGGCTTTTAGGCGTGGGCTTATGTTTTTATACATGGGCTAGTATGAAAGTCCTTATAGGTTTTGCATGAACTACCTCTATATGAGGCCGCTAGAACTATTGTATTTGTCATGTCTAAAATAAATTAAGCAATAGTTTTGGGTCGAGATCACTTTTCCCTTTTGGCCCGAGCGTCACCCCTCTCTATCCCCCTTCTCTCACCCTTGATTCTGCCTCACGCGAACACAAGAGGCTAGCGGGCAGGACCATCTTCCGGTGGTCCGTACTTATACTTAGTTACTCATCGTAGAAGGATCTGACACCTCGAGTCTAGATCCGGCCAATAGTTAATTACCTGACCCCCTCGGGTCACTATCAATGTATCAAAGCTAGGTTGGCTCGTAGTGTATCCCTTCTCCGATCCTATCGTCGCGTCGTCCCTACGTTTTGGGTCGCGATCCAAATTGAGACTCAAGTCTTGCTTTCCCTAGAGCGCCTTGTTGTAGGTGTGCCAACCGAGTCTCGCTTTACCCTACAAAATATTATCCTGCTATCTTCACGTGAATCCTAGGATAGAACCTAATTAAAAGTGTCATAATTTCTGCTATCATTAGCGATCTTCATTGGTATTCTGGTAGAAAAAAATCCAAATCCATCGGCAAATCTCATGCCAATCTCCTTCATTATTTAAATTGCCAATTTAATATAGTCATGTGCAAGATTCTAGTGCTTGAATTGTGGCAATCCATCCCATGCAAATAACCTTCCCTTAAGTGAGAATATGGTGTTTTCAATTGTTAATTATGTACCAAAAAATTTGACACCCATTTTAATGTATTTTTAGCCATTAGTCCATTAACTAGTTGTCCTCGTCGTGCCATACACGACTATGACTCGATATTTTTTAGATATACTATGAAAAAGATATTAATAAATAAAAATATAATATAAAATTTAATGCAAGTAATTTGTTGCTTGTAATATGTATAAAAATTAGATTTTCTTAATATCAAATAAATCAAATTTAGATTATTAAGTTTAAAATTGAGAATAAACATAGATTATTAAGATAAAATAATCTACATTGCTCATTTTGCTTGACAATGTTTCATACATAGGTTTAATTTAAAAGAAGAAGATAAAATATGAAGAAAATAAAACAAAAAAGATATATTTTGAAAAGATGGAAGAGATGAGATTTTGAAAAATAATAATTAATTTAATAATAATATATGTAATTGTATATATTTATCTTTAATATAAGAGAGAGAAAGAAACAACTAAAATGTTGAAAAGATTGAGCCTATATATTTTATTGGTTTATAAGGAAAAAAATTTAACCATTAGTTAAATTTTTTTTAGTTAAGATATTATCTCATACCAAAAATTAAGATATTATCTAAATTTGGAAAATAAATAAATTTTAATCAAGTGGAAAAAACTTGTCATGTGAATTATGAAGTGGAAAGAATAATTAATATATAATTTTTATGGAGCAAGAATTAAATGACATGTGGCAAAATCTTATGTGGATTATTAATAGAATGTCATGTGTCAAAAGCTGATGTGGTGCAATGTGGTGGCTCCAAACCTTATTAATTTTATATATATAGTAGATTTGATTGATGATGTTCTATTATTTTTCCATCACATATTAATGCATACTTGGCTAGAATAAAATTCAGCTATGTATGTTAATCGTGTATT
Source organism: Fallopia convolvulus (assembly GCA_964016875.1). Classification (NCBI taxonomy): domain Eukaryota; kingdom Viridiplantae; phylum Streptophyta; class Magnoliopsida; order Caryophyllales; family Polygonaceae; genus Fallopia; species Fallopia convolvulus. Next base: position 15,807,474 of record OZ024725.1, read on the forward strand.
TGTTGAGCCATACTAAAAAAAAAAAAAGACCACGGGACTAGGACTAACACGAAGATCAATTCTACTTATCGTGTCGCTCCTAACATGTGGGTTGCGACCGTATCAAGATAGGCGCTTGTTGTCAAGCCATGACCTAGAAATGGCAACACATTGAGAGTGCGAGACTTTCATCGCTTCTTCGCTTCCGAAAAGGACCGCACCATTTCTCCCTAGACCAACCGAGCTCGAATCGAGGACGTTTTGAATCCAAGGGGGGAGAATGATGGCATCCGGCCTAGGCCTAGCCGAGTTTATCGGTTTCTATCCGTATATTTCTAATATGTTTCTTTATCTAGTATTATGTGCTTTTTAGGATAGGCTTATGTTTGCATACATGGGCTACTCCGAAAGCTCTTCTAGGGTTTGCATGAGTCGCCTCTATATAAGGCCGCTAGCACTATTGTATTTGTCACGTCCAAAATGAATTAACCTAGAGTTTTGAGTTGAGATCACTCCTCCTCTTTGGCTCGGACATCACCCCTCTGTATCCCTCTTCCCTTGCCCTTGATTCTGCCACGTCCCGCCCTTACTCACGCGAGCAAAAGAGACCAACGGACCATCTTCCGGTGGTCAGTACTTATCCTTGGTTACTCATCGGAGAAGGATCTGACACCTTAAGCCTAGATCCGACCAATAGTGACATGACCCATTCGGGTCGCTATCAGAGATGGACACGTTCAAGGGACATCAAAAACCAGAAGCAAGGCTATCAAAGTATATGACCAAACACTTATCGTAGCAACCTATGTAATTCCCCCATCTTCGGGAGTGCCGATTCGACCTCCTCGGGCCATGGTAGTTGGTGGAAATTTTGGCTGCTTTGACTCAACTTAGCTTTGTCTCAAAGCCACTGGGAAAGAGCATCCACAACTCAAAATTCTCTAACATGGGAGATGCAAAAGAAGGGACTGACAATTCACTCTTGGAAGATGCAAAAGAAAACTAGTTACTACCAAATATTGGACACAAAGGGGATATGTTTGGAGAGTCACTGAGGTATTTGCTTGATGTTCTTGAACTCTTGGGCTCCTCGTAAAATTTATCTCAATCGTTAATGACAATTCCTCACAATACATCGGAAGGAAAACACTCATCGAACATATAAGGGTGAAAGATTTAGGGCACGGAAAACACGAGCACTTGGAAAAGGAAAAAAAATTTAGAAAGAATGCATTGTTATAATATTGCTACCAGAGCAAGAGGCCCTTCAACAAAATACGACTAGCGAGTAAACAACTTATTAAAGCAAAAAATAAAGGAAAGGAGATTAAAAAGCAACAAAGTCAAATCATGGAAGGGAAAATTGATTAAGTTTCCTCAAGAACTCAAGAACATGAGAGAGAGAGAGAGAGAGAGAGAGAGAGTGGCCTAGACCAACCACCACTTCACACTAGCGGGTGCCCCAAATCGTGGCGCACGCCACATGCACAATGGAACTTGGTAAATTCGTTTATACTCTTATCTTTCATCTAATTATACCTCTCTTTAATTATTTTGGGATGAAAAGCCTAATAAGTGTTGGAGATCCAGACCCGAACCCACCCTTTCTCATTTCTTTTTACCCTCTCTGCCTCTCACGCCTACTCCCTCTCTATCCCTCTCCTATCTTCAACCCTAAAACGCCGCTCCTCAGTTGAGAAGGAGAAGGGCCGCTCATCAGTTTGAGAGAGATCGGACACCTCGCTCGCTTGCTCTTCTCGTTCGCCGCTGATCGCTCCGCCCGCTCAATCTCGCCAGTGTAATCCATCCACCGAAAAGACACGTCGCGAGCCATTGTTCCGTCGTCACCGCCGTCGACAAACGGACCACGGACTCGCCGGTCGCCTCATCATTGTTCCTTGTTGTCGTTCACTGCGCCCCGGTGGAATCAAGGCAGTAGGGAGTTTGACGCTCGAAATCGTCCACCGACGTCGAGCCCTCGATATTACCACCGATCTCGTCGCACCTCCTCTGTCCGGCTCACCTCCGTCACCAACGATCCGTTCTCCACCCCACAAGGTTACCATAGACCTCGAAGCTGCCTTAGATCGTGTTCATGCGCACCTCGCCCACGTGACCGACCGCAACCCTACAAGAGCCAGTTCATTTGGAAAGTAGCACCTCGTTCGAGAGTTGGAAGCTAGCATCAATCGGCTCCGCCTCCTATTCATGACCTCGAGCAAGTTCTGCCGAGAGTGATCTATTCAAGAATTGCGTTCAGCCTTGCCAAAATTCAATGGAGGCCTAAACCAACTCGTGCCTTGGTAAAGGCTTTTGTCCCTTTCAAGTTCCTGCACTTAGTTTTATTATTGGTTTTGCACTTGTTGATTGTAACTAGTTGCTTGTGTGGTTGTGAAAACCAACTTGGATATTCAACTTAGAAGTATGAATGGCTATGAGAAGCTTTACTTGTTTTGGATGCAAGTGCTATCTTAATTAATTGTTGATGTAACGTTTTAATTGTATGGTGTAAAAATATATGTTCATTCGATTGGATTAGAATGGGGTCTGGATGAAGTAGTAAATTTAGTTTTGGATACTTGCAATTAAGATGGGTCAATTAGCATAATAGCTATGGATAGTAACGAGGTAGAAGTGGAGGAAATATAGATATTTATATATAATGGGTTATTGGTAAAGTTAGAATTTTGGTTTAATTAGCACATAGATTAGTGTTTCGACCGAATCGGGACTTTGGCTGTTTAACAAGAACTCTTCTTTACACTCAAGCATATGTATATGTAATGGATAAAAGTAAATAGGAAAGTAGAAGTTAATAGGGAGAGTAGTAGTTGCAGATTGTCTATGTTAAGGTTGGTCTGGTAAATATAATTAGGTTACTTCCATTTAATGGGAAATTCATAGTACTTAAAATCATTGTTAATGTCATTTAAGAAATATTGTTCGTTCGGGTTGGGTCCATATTTTAATAATTCCTTTAAACTTTGAGGAATCCATGTTATTGAATTCGATCATTACCGTGCTTAGGAATCCTCTTCGTTTGAAGTCTTCGAGCTTCCATAACTAGTTGGGATCGCGTGTGGAGGTAAGTTGTTTTACAACTTGCTCGGTTTCTGTTCTAATTCTTGTTAGACGTTATACTGTGCTTGTAGGATTGGTTTTGGGGAACTAGTCCCTCTTTGCGTAATATTTTAAATCGGAATTCCATTGGTATTTGCGAGATCTGTAACTGTAATTGCTTCTGTGATTGCATTTGCGATTATGATTGTAAATATGATTGTGGTTGTAAATGAGATTGTATTTGTATATGTGATTGTGTTTTCAATTGAAACTATGGTTGTGCTTGTTGTCGTGATTGTGACTGTAATTGTGATATCTGTACAATTCGTTTTTAAATAGTTTAGTGTTTGTGAAATGTTGTGAATGATCGTGTAACTATAATTTGTGATTTGAATGATGGTAAAAGTATTTGTGTTTGTGACTGTGACTGTGACCGTGACTGTAACTGTTGCTGTAATTGTGACTGCGATTGGTAATTGTGTTTGTGAAATGTTTGAATGTTTGCTCTATGTGTTATTTGAAAACCGGCATGCAAAGGAGAAGAAGGGTTGCAATGCTGGAATGACATGCAAAGGCGAAGAAGGGTTGCATTGTCGCGTAGAATGCAAAGGCGAAGAAGGGTTGCATTGCCGCAAAATAAATTATATGGGTGCGTGTGTGGACGTGTGGAGGAGAGTTGTAGGTGAATGTTATGTGCATGAAAATGTGTGTCTGTATGTACGAATGTGTTGATATGCATGTGTGATGATTACTTGGAAATTAGGTATGGACTGTAGTTGGGTTGTGTGTGCTAATCTTGGTTGTTGAGTGTTAGGAAATGTGTGTTGGTTTTTAAAACGTCTTACTGGTACTGTGTGATTTCTAACTTGGATTGGAATGGGAGCTGACCCCTCGGGGACTTATTTTTCAGTTGCAGGTACGAGGTAGGAACAGTGAGGAATCCCTAGCAGAGTGGTGGAGCGGATGTTGGAGTACGTGTCAATAGGTTTAGAGGGTATTAAAAGATTAGTTCTCCTTTTATCTTGTTGAGCGGCGAGAATTGTTTTAGAATTGAAAAGAGTTTTGTGTTATGAAGTTTGATAAAAGTTGGTTTCCTTTTTAAGCTTAAGAGTTGGGTTTTCATGTATGTTTTCTAACCCATTATTTGAGTAAATACAAGCTGGATGTTTAAAACGGTTTCCTCGTCGTGCCCGAGTTGCAAGATCCGAATGAAATTAGTTGTCTGACTAATCTGAGTAGTACCCGGACAGGGTCTACCACCAAGTAGCGCCCCGGCGAAAGTCGGGGTGTTACAAATGTGAAACAATAGTAGGAGAGAGAAATGGAGAAGATAATGGAATGAGAAGAGCCACCCGACTAACCCTCTTTTTGGACGTCATCCCAAGGCCGAAACACAAGAAACTCATGTGGCCCAACAAACAAAGTCGACCCAAATATCTGATCCAACAAACAAAGTCAACCTAAATATTCGTCCCAAGAAACAACAACCCAAATGTTTGGCCTAAAAAGCAAAATCATCAAAAGAAATGACCAAGTCATGGGAGGCTTCTACCAAAAGAGGCCCTTATTTTTACTAACAATCAATTGGCATACATATGTGTCTCAAGCTTCCCTGCATATGGAAACCTCAAGCCATGGGGTTTTGATGGTGTGTGGATAATTCACATGCTAAACAACAAGTTATATGACTAAAGCATGGGGAGAGATCGAGAAAACCTAGAATGAGAAAATCAAATTTCATATCAAGGAATCGGTGATGCATTTAGGAATATGCAAGGCACACGACGCTGGTAAAATTCCACCCCCATAAAAAATAAACATTCTTGCAAGGATCAAAACCTTCCCGCTGAGGGGAAGAAAAAGATTGTGCTAACCTAAAGCAAGCAATACTCCTTGCGTACGAACAACAAGCATAATGAACTAAAATAGAATTGGAGACCAAGTAAAATTCCTATGAAGAATCTGACACAAACAGCGTGCCTCGCATAAATACAAAATCGTAGATAGTTTAGCAGAGTTCTAACCAATGATGGTGTGACATGTCGCATACCTAACTTGCCAACTTTTAAGGCATGAAATGTATTGCCACATTCTCCACCAATTAACAAACAACACATCACCTACTTGCTCGTCCTTGCCATATCGGAAAATCTCAACTTCTAATCCAACCACATCCTTCACCAATCAGCATGCAACCAATCTCCTACCATCTCGTCTATCCCGCATTTAGAAACCTCAATTTTTAACCCATCCGGATGCCTATACATAGATGATGAAAGAAAAAAGAACGAGGGTCGAAAAAATATCTAACTCAAGAGCATTCCTTGTTAACAGAGAGTCGACGTGTTGAAATGATGAGGTATTTTTATGGTCGTTAATACCTACCAAAGAATCCTAACTTAACCAAACTTAGTAGAATAGTAAGTAAGGGTCGATCCCACAGAAACTCGTGTATTTATGTTCTTACTTGCGTGCCAAGTAATAGAACTATGGGGGGTTTTTGGATGATTATCTAATTCTACTGTGCAAATTAAAGCTAAATATGAATGCAAAGATGATTGTAAATATATGAGAGAGATATGTTCAGCTAGTTACATCCATCATAGATATGCTTATTGATCATTGATTCTCTTGATTCTCAATTCAATTGAATAATCTATCGTGGATTATGGTCATACTAAGGATTATGACCCAAACTTCAGAAATAGTTGAAAGAACTAATAGTCTAAACAACGCTAATCATTTAACAACCTAAAACAACGTCTAGATTCAATTAAACAACAGCTTTGCGAGTCAAGTTATTAATAGAAATAAACACTTAGAGCAAACAAACATCTAAGTTATTTGTGGATTTATTCCCTTCTACAACTAAATAGCCCGAAAGGGTCCAAACAATTGTAGATTCTACTTTATCTAATCAATCCCAAACGGGACTTAATTAGATTAGTTGTAAATTAACCTAGAAATTGTATTAGGCGGCCAAACTAACAAAACCCTAGAATAACTTTGATTCAATTAAGCACATGGAATAAAACCTATTCAAGTTGTTGAGAATCAATCAAACCTCACAATAGTATGCAATCTATGATTTCAATAACTAGTCAAACACAAAGAATTTAGCAATGCATAATGGAATTAAGAAAAACTTACAAAAGGTTCAAAGGTAGCTACTTGAGAAAACTCTCTCGAAACAAACCCTAGCCTCCAAATTATGAAAGGTTATGAAAAGAATAAACTAACAAGAGTTTTAAAGTATCTCTTAAAACTACTAAAGATATCCAAGGAAACAAATCTCAATAACCCATACAAGGAAACACGTCGGAATTAATAAACCAATCCCAAAACTAAGCCCACTCACGCGGCCCAAACATCTCCATGTAAAAGCAGACGCCGCGGACATTCCTTGGGGGTGGCGCGGCCGCGACACATTGACTCCTAGAGCGCGACACTCTTGGTTCATCATTCAAGTGACACTTCAGAGGCTGTTTTGACCCCCTTCAACTTGTAATTTGGACTCGGAGTAAAAAAATGAATTGTAGCTTTTTGAATTAGCTTTCCAATGATAACAAATTCAACTCCATCAGACAACTATAGCTCCAAAATCAAGCATTGTAATATAGAGGTGTCAAAACAAGACTCCAATGCATGGCCTGAATTTAAGTATTCTTTTCCCACAACCTCTTGGCTCTTCTAATCTTCACTTGTATCACTATAAACTTCATCAAACTCCACCATAGTCCACTAAGCTCCATCCCGTCCATGCTTGTTTACCTAAAGATCTGCAAAATCGAACAAAACAAGCGCAAAACCCGAATTTTCTAGAAAACCTAAGAGCCTAGAAACTAGACTAAACTAAGCTAAAACCAAGCAATATAAACATAAATATGCATCCTAAACTATATCTAAATGCAAGCTATCATGAAACACTTTGAAGGATCGTGCTATTTGCAAGAAGGAATTCTAATATATTTCAAGTCTTTTTTTAAGAGGGGAATCACTTAGTATAATTTGTAAAACTAAGCTGAGAGACCAGAGTGTGTGAAAGATCACACATAACCTTAAGAGGTGTCAATAATCTTAATTGTAAAATTTTTGCACACGCATGAGCCATTTTGGTGCACATAATATGAGTGAATCTTTTGTCTGTCTGTTTGTTTAATAATTTAAAGCCTCATTTCTAACACTCGTTTATTTTGCGTGTAAACATTTTGTGCTTTTTAAGTCGTTGTTGACATTTAAACAGGCAACAGAAATAATCTTAAACAGAAAAGACTTACTTGACTCGTGAATTTTTTATAGCGGAACACTTAGCCAACCAACTTAGTTAACTAAACAAAAACCACTCCCTTACAGATTCTCGCTTGGTCATATTAAAAGTCGTATCTTGCTTTATAGATATCTCAAGTATATTAACAAGAGTAGCCTAGAGTCAACTACTAAACCTCTCTATTGGTTCGACACTAGTTTTCTCTTTGATGAAACCATACTTTCACTCACGAAGCCTAACTAGAGCTTTCTCTTCTTCTACTGAACAATGGACACCCAAACTTTTCTATCAACTTATGCAATGTAAGATTGTGCCTTTTCAACCTAATTTTAAAGACTTGAACAAGCGATATTCAAGGGTTCAGAGAAATTATTACTTCTTATTTGATTAAGAAAGATAAATTAAATCTAGTCCTTACAAATCTTTCTAAGGACAAGAAAATATTATAATAAGCTAACTCCTTAGGTATGAAGGGAATTTCATGCTTCTTCTTATCTTGAGCAAATACTCCCTTCTTTTATCCATATGTGCAATCTTTCACACGCCTTTAAAATCTTTTTATTCTCTTTACCTTCCATGTTGGTGACATTAGAAATATTTCACATTTGATATTGATCACGTTGCTTGTGTTTAGAACAATTAAAATCACAACTATAAATTTTAATAGGAAAATTCCGGTTGGTATCCTTGAGTTTTTGGCTAGTCTGAGTGGTGCCCTGAAAAAACTTATTCCGAGTGGTACCCCTGATCTTTTGCAAAAGTCCGGCTGATGCCCTTACTTGTAAATTTTCATTAGTTTATAATTAAATCAGTATGTTTTCTAATGAAAAATATATTATTGTATTTAATTAAATTAAAACACAATTTTAATTTAATAAAAATAAAAATAAATAATATAAAAATATTACAATAAAATTTATATTATATATTTTAAGTAGATTTTATGTCGTAATTCAAAATTTTAAGTTAAAACCAAAATATTTTAATGTTTATATTAAAATAAATATATTGCAAGATTAACATTTTCCATGTAGATTTGATATAGTAATTTTGACAATTTTTTAAAAATTGATAGAAATTAAAATTTTAATGTAACCCGACTATTATTTTTTTGAAAAAAATTCAAAACTATTACATAAAACCTACATGACAATTTTTTAATTGGAAAATATATTTATTTTAATGTAAATATTGTAATACTTTTTCAAAACTTAAAATTTTTAAATTAAACAACATAAAATTACTTGACAAATGTATATATATAATATTTTTAATTTAATATTTTATATGATTTATTTTAATTGTTATTAAACTAATTTTTTTTAAATTTAATTAAATACAAAAATATTTTTTTCATTAAAAAACCTACTAATTTAGTTATAAACTAATAAAAATTTACAAGTAAGAGAACCAACCAAACTTTTGCAAAAGTTCAGGGCTACCACTCAGGATAAGTTTTTTTTTAGAACCCACTCGAAAAAGTCAAGAACTCGAGAGTATCGGAATTTCCCATTTTAATATAAGTTTACTACCGAAGATAGTTTTTAAAAAATGTATTGTAAAATCTATATGCGATTGTTCATATTGTTTTTGTTCAAGTTGCGTTCAATTTATATCTTAAAAACATAAGAATTCTGATAAGAAAAGCTTGAGAATTAATGAGTGAATGGATCATCATTCATCAATCATCATCAATAAAATTGAAGGGCGAAATAGGTGAATAAAAACAAAACTATCGTATCAAGTCTCTTGGATATATCAAAGATAAAAATCAGAAAGCTAAAGCTAAATTAATGGAATGGGGTCACTTGCACATTTAAATTCGATCATGCATTCATGCTTAACTTTGGAGGACAAAAAGCCTTATCGAGACAGATAGCAAGATATGTAAGCATGACTTGTATGAAGTGGCATTTCATAATTTGCTAATAGTTCCCTGGCTTTATTGTATAATGTAATAAAAAAAAGGTAGCAATGTTATGAAATAATATAAAGTGACAATATCATCTAGCTAGACAGCCTAAACCTTTCTTTTCAGTTTTTCATTTTGTTGATTTGGTTGTCGCTGAACTGTTGTTGAATGATAGGGAAAAGAGAAAAACCATAAAAAAAAAGAAACATGAAATATGCATATGTACAGGTAGAAAAATACTACGAAGTGACATTTCACACGTCCAAATCGAAGGCGACAATCTTTAGTTGGTTAAGGCCGTACTTGGTGACTGACACTGTCTTTGAAAGATCGAGATGTTACGTGCGGATATCCACTGTCTGCTTGCCCGCTTCCGATCATGGAGCATCGCCCATGTCCCTTGGGAGTGCAACTCAGTGGCGGACTACATTGTTGTATCTTTTAGCCGAGTCTCGTTTGTCCCACTTACAGACTTACAGTTGATCCGGTTCTCCGGAACCTCATCTTTCTGGATGCTCTAGGGAGGTCGCTAGCCTGTTAGCGGCCGCCCTAATCTCTTTCCTTATCAAAAAAATAATAATACTACGAAGACACTTCATTCGAGTCAAAAAAAAGTGCATTTCTTTTTCTTTTTTTTGTCGGAACAATGAGCTACTAACTTATTTACAAGACTCATTATGTCATCTGAATATTACAAAGTCAATCTATAATATCAGTACAGATAATCTTAAAAAAAATCAAATAAAAATGATTGCTGACTAAACAATTGTCTAGACTGAATTGAAGAAAATGGATCGAAAACAAAACCCGAAAATAATATTAGCAATAGCAAACCTAAGGTGACCAAGATTGAAATGTCTTATGGGCTATGGCCAAGAAATCTGCCATCGAATTACACTCGTTGAAACAATGGGAAAAAAACCCATCAAAAATATGTAAAATTAAAAAAAAAATGAATGTCTTTCAGGATTGACTCAATTTTTCAACGTAGATCTTGTTTCACTTTCACCTAAAACCCACTTTTCACCTAAAAACTATTTTTAATACTCTTAAAATTCGTACAACTTTTTACTTTTTATGTTTTTTGAGATACAAAAATTAACTTTTCACCCAAAAACTCATTTTCACTCACATGAAACACACCCGGAATGGAGTATCATCTAACGCTGGAAATATTTTTTAATGAACAAAATTGTGTCAAATGCAATGAAGCTATTAGTGTGAAAAGGTTAATTTTTGGTCGGGTGATTTCAATTTTGTTTCGAAATTGTAGCGTTTTATGTGATTAGGTGTGGGGATCTATTTAATCTGAGACATATGCTTGTAATGGTGTGCGTGTATGCCATGATGCACTTACGTGAATAATATTTAGGTGAGGTTATCCCACGTACGTGGGTTGGCTTTGTAGAAGGCATAGGAATGCCGGGAAAATAAGATCAGTCGGTAATCAAATTTACCTAATTTGTGACTTTTTATTGAAAAAATGGAGAACAACGTCGGGGATTCTATGCAATAAGAAAGTGCCTCTTAAACTCGAGGGTCGATTTTATAAGGAGGTGGTCAGGCCCGCTTTTGGGGAGCCGGGCGTGTAGGATTAGGGGTCGTTGACTTGCCTGAATGAGTAGTAGAACCCTGTCTTGCGGCGCTAGATTTTTCATTAGTAACAAAATTGTATTGACGAGGGTTAGATGAAACATACTTGCCCGAATTAGGTCGGGAACCGTAGCTATTATTACAAACTTGTTGAGAATGGATCTTCATGGTCATATGCACTAATGTGTTGAGATCCTTAATAGAAAGAATCTCAAGTTGATCTTTAATAGACAAATTAAGGCCAGTAATAAATTTAGTACGCAATGTCAAAGGGACAACACTAATGTTAGCTTTGAAATACATGTCTTCCAATTTCTCAAAATACTCAAGTGGAGACAAGGTTCCTTGCCCAAAACTTGCAATGTCCAATCGCATTTGATTATAGTAATCAATTGGTATGTATTTTTGAGTCATGACATAGACCAACTGATCCCATGTGGTCACTTGAGTAAGATTCTAGCGCAAACGGTCATCTACAAAGCGCTGCCACCAAACCCGGGATGAACCACGGAAATGTAAAGTGGTCGCTTGTACATGCTCATAAGCGGGAATATTAAAATAGCGCAAAGTATGCATCATCGCAGTGATCCACTCTAAAATGACCGTTAGGTCATAATGCCCTTCAAACGGTTCTATATTGACCTTGACTTCATGTCGCTGGTATCAGGGAGGATCCAGGTCGCCATTATAACCACATAAGTCATGGACATGATCAATAGGTGACCAGGGGGGCACCTGCCCATGATTGTAGCCTTGCTCTCGACCATGGTGTCGTGGCGGGCCTTGGGCGCGCTGGTCGGCATCATAGACTCGAAAGCTGATTTTGGCGGACTTGAGCATGGCTATAATAATTGGCCAGGGCCGGTGGAATCTAATCTGATGGGCACTCATCCAATTCAAGAGGATCACCCAAAGGTGGAGAATTATGAGGATTAAACATGTCTATTTTTAATCATGTTTATAAACATGATTCGAATTTAAAAGAGTAACTTGTTATTTTAATGGAATAATTAAATTTAATATTCCTTTTTATAAAAATAGAGGGTATTACAAGACTAAACAAGACCACTATATAAGTTTATGGGTTATTTTCTTTGTTTTCAAAGCAGATGCATTCAAAGAATTTGAGCCTTTTATCAAGAGAATTGTAGGATCGTTATTACTTAAACGAGTCGGTGACTCCTGCGAAGTCGTCGTCTTTGAGTAACAGTCGAAGTCACTGACTTTGGTAAAGTCAATGACCTTGAAATAAGCAGCGGAATAATTAATCAAACAGGAAAGATATTACCAAACTCTAAATGACAAGCGATGTATAGTGGAAACTCTTCGTAAACCAACTAGTTTCTTAGAGAAAAACCACTCCCTTCCAAGCTTCTCACTTGGTCGGATTTCAAGAGTCCTTAGACTCGCTCTATTGATTTCTTGAGTGTTACAAAGCTCTCCGGTTTACAAGTTGAATCCCACAACCTTGAATCACGCTCTACCTTTGTACCTACACTCTCAACCTCATGCTATACCTAAGAACACTCGAACTCATCACTTGCACGAATCTCACGCACAAGTCTTCTTCACTACTCGTACGAATCCCACGCACGAGTCTTCTTCAACCTAGAACTCTCTCTTTTCTTTTTCTCAAGATATACAATTATGCAAAAAAGACCTTACTTCTAACCTAAAACAACTCAGTATTTAAGTTAGAATAAGGTGTGATTTTGTGTAATATTATTTCCTATTCGATCAAGGAAATAACATCACACGCAATCTTACAACATCTTTCCTAATATAACATGTACGCACATATAAAATATCTCAATGGAATCATATCATCTTCTTCTAACTTTAGCACTCTTTTATGATGATATTCTCCATAAATAAACGCCCCAGCTGTCCTGTAAACAATCGCACACGATCTGTGCATTCCTTCCATAAATAGTTTTCATCGCCAGCTGGTCAGGTGAGTGACTTTGCTAGGACTTTGCCAAGTCGCCGACTTGGCTTGCAAACTCGAAGTCACTGACTTCCTTGGAACCATCACAACTTTTCAACAATAGTTTCTTGCCAGTTATCCTTTGTTAGTGACTGCTTCATTAGAACTTGATGTCGCTGACTCTCCATGCAACTTCTATGTCACTGACCGTTGGAACCATCAAAACTAAATCTTCTAACAAGAATAGAAGTTAGCATGGGATTGAATTTCAAGTCTTTAAGATTAGACCATGGAACATAGTTTAAAAACTCAAAGTTCCTCAAGTTTTGTGAGAAGAATGGATATTCCCACAACTTTTCAGCACCATGCACTCCTCAAAAAATGGTATAGTTGAGAGGAAGAATAGAACTCTAGAGGACATGGCTTGCACCATGATGATTGAAAGTTGAGTTCTCGAAAGCTTCTGGGATGAAGCAATCTCCACAGCGACATACATCCTCAATAGAGCTATGAGCAGACCTATGATCATGAAGACTTCATATGAGTTGATCAAAAGAACAAAACCCAACATTTCCCATCTTAGAACCTTTGGTTGCAAATGCATCATCCACAACTACGGCAAAGACAATCTTGCAAAGTTTGATGCCAAGAGCGATGAAGGAATCTTCATGGGCTACTCTTCACAGAGCAAGGCTTACAGAGTGTACACCAAAAGGACCAAGAACATTGAAGAAAGCATACACGTGGTCTTCAATGAAAATTCTGTGAAGATGGGAACTGAACCTCAATTCAAGGGAACTCTTTTCAAGTTGGTAAGACAATAAGAAGAAGATGACGATGATGATGAGCCAAGGAAAGGAGATGGAGACTATTCATGTGGGAACAATGTCCCACGACCCAAAAATGATGATGGGAACCAACGCCAACATGATCAAGACTCCGTAAAAGTCCCTTCCACAAAAGAATCTCAAGATGTTTCCTAAGTTGATTGCCTCGTCCCTCTAAATGAAGGAGCTCTCAAGGGGAACACAGGGGGAACGGTGAAGACATTTAGAATGACCATATGGGAAATGACTCATCACTTGAAGAGAAACGACTTGAGGATCGCGAAGAAGAAGATTCAATGATGGAAAGTGATCTCACCAACATTCAAACAAGGAATTACCAACAAAGGAAAGATCATCCCGTCGACAACATCATCACTCCATATGAGAAAGGTGTACAAACTCATTCCTCTCTTTACAAATTATGTTCCTACAACGCTTTTGTTTCATTGTTGGAACCAAAGAATATCAAAGAATCCTTGAAGGACCCTGATTAGATTCAAGCCATGCAAAAGGAACTTCACCCGTTTGAAAGGAATGGAGTATGGAAACTTGTTCCTCGTCCCAAGAACAAGAATGTCATAGGAACTCGGTGGGTCTTCAGAAACAAGCTCAATGACACTAGAGTTGTTTCTAGGAACAAAGCTCACATTGTAGCACAAGGGTACAATTAAGAGAAAGGGATCGACTACGATGAAACCTTTGCTCTTGTGGCAAATCAAGGCCATTCGTCTTCTGATTGGCTACGCAGCCCACAAAGGATTCAAGCTTTATCAGATGGATGTGAAAATTGTGTTCCTCAATGGGCATCTCAAAGAAGAAGTGTATGTTGCTCTGCCTCCAGGATTCGAGGATGGGAACTACCCTAACCATATGTACTTTTTGGAGAGGGCACTCTATGGTCTCAAGCAAGCGCCCAGAGCATGGTATGATAAGTTTGCTCAATTTATTTTGTCAAATGGATAGCTTTGTGGTTCCATTGACAAGACTCTTTTCCTTAAGAAAGAATCCAAATACATTTTGATTGTTCAAGTATATGTTGATGATATTGTTTTTGGTGCCATTAACCATTCACTTGTTGAAAAATTCAAGAATTTGATGAGTAGTGAGTTTGAGATGAGCCTGATAGGGAAACTAGTGTTCTTTCTAAGGCTTCAAATCTCTCAACCCAAAGAGGGAACTAAGATCCACCAACAAAAGTACATATAGGAAATACTCGTGAAATATGGATGGAAACTTCAAAGCCCATCAACACTTCCATTTCACCCAACACAAGGTTGGACACTGATGAGACAGGTACTAATGTGGATTGAAGGAACTACAAAGGTATGATCGGTTCCCTTCTCGACTTAAACGCTAGTAGACAAGATATCATGCTCTTTGTGTGCCTATGTGCACGTTTTCAGGATAACCTTAGAGAATCACACCTGAAAGAGGTGAAGAAGATTTTCATGTATCTCAAGGGAAATGACAAGTTGTGCCTATGGTATCCAAGGTACAGTTCCCTTAAACTAGTGGCTTACTCAAATGTAGACTTCGTTGGGGATCTAGTTGATAGGAAGAGTACTTCAGGAATGGCCTAGTTCCTAGGCTCATGCCTTGTTTCATGGGGATCAAAGAAGCAAAACTCAATGGAACTCTCAGCCTCTACAGCAGAGTATGTGGCAGTAGCTTCTTGTCGTTCCCTAGTTCTATGGCTTAAGTACCAACTCAAGGATTGTTGTATGTCTTTTAGGCCAGTTCCCATATGTTGTGATAATACAAGTGTCATTAACATTTCAAAAATCTTGTGCATCATTCTCTAGCTAAGCATATAGACATTAGGCATCATTTCTTGCGTGATAATGCTGAGCATGGGAACATCTCTATGGAACACTATAGAACTAAAGAGCAAATCGCAGACATTCTTACTAAAGCTTTAGACAAACTTCCCTATGAGCACATCTGGTTGCTCCTATGGATGATAACTATAAATTAAACAAGTCCCAGTTTGTTATCCCTTGTGTTCTTGGATAGTTAAGTTGAATTGCATGCTAGGGAACTTTAGGAAGTTGCATATTCATTTTACCATATTGCTAGTCTAAGGCTTACTTTGAATATATGGAAGTATCTTTCTTTTTTCCCAAAATGATCAACCTGAGTTCCCCTCACCGTCATTACAAGCCACAATGATGGTTGATCATTAACCAACCCTTAGCCGTGAATCAAACAAACACTTCTCATGAACCCCTTCTCTTACCATTTAACGAGTTTTAATTGTCTAGTTTTTGTTGGGCCCTAAAATATCGGGCTAATTTTATGAGGTGGGACCACGAAGATATGAAGAGATCGAAATGAATTAAAGACAATATTCACCATTAATGGAGCATTAAACTGCATGGAGGAAATCAAGGAGCATTAAAGGAGCTGTTGGAACGCATTAGCTACATGGGCGAAAATCATGGACGCTTTAAATGCTAACGTGTTGATGATTTAGCAGAAGTGGTAAACTGGTCAAACTAGCCGTTGGAAGACATTAATAACAAGGCGAGATTCTCGGGATTGACTCATGAATGACCAGAATGTAAGCCTATAAAAGGGGAGGAAGAACATCAGCTAAAGGACATCCTCTCGGACTCACTCTCACACGCTCTCTCTACAACAAAACAATCTACATACAATTGTATTCTTATTCTTCGATTATTCATCCACAATCTCAAAAGCTATTTGCTCTTCATTTTCTCTTTGGCGTACTCATCAATTGTTCTTCTACATTTGAATGGAATCATATTGAAGTTTACCCTTGTTATTCTATATTTTTGCCTATTTATTTTGAAATCTATTATTTTACCAATTAACGTATCTACTACTTATCATTGGTATCTTGAATCATAAGGATTAACTCACAGCATTGTAATTGCAATCTTATTTCACTATTTTGAATTCATATCTCTTTCTCTACTTGATTACTAGTTCATTTGTTATTTCTCTTCGTAAACCCCTTATTATTTGCGAATTAACGTGTTTAAACAGTTTTTTTACTAGAGTTCCCTCATTATAGCAAATAACGCGTTTACGTGTTAAATCTGTCCAAAACAATTGGCGCCCACCGTGGGGCCTTTAACCAAAAATCCCATCAAACACGTTACCTTGCTAAACACGTTACCATCACCCCGCTACCAAAATGGCCAATGACCAAACTTCCAACACTAGTCCCATTAGTGAACTTGGAAACTGAGAAGCTAACCTCATCACTCTCAATCAGCCACAAATCATACCTCCTACTATTCCCACCGATATTCAAACCAACACATCCACCGACCAAACTCTCAAGCCAAATGACCCTAACGCGTTACCGGAACTGGGGGTCGCATCCGACTCGGTTGTCATAGCTGAAGTCAGGGCCTCTATGCTTTCCTTGCAAAAGGATTTGGAAAAGCAAAAGAATGCACATAACCGATTTATAAAAGTTTGTGAATGACAAATTGAATCTCTAACTCGTGAAAGAAATTTGCTTCAATCTCATGTTCAATCACAGGAACACTCAGGTCCAACTCGACCAAGGGTTTTGGGAGAAATGGATCATGGAGTTGCGCGACAATCAGATCTTGATGAACCTAATCATGTCACACCGATTAACGAAAGACAAGTAACACGTTATCAGGTAAGTGGTAACACCCTTCGCGTTGTCCAAGAGGACGCTGAAGTTGTAGCTCTAAAAGAGTGGCTTAAAGCCCTTGAGGACCGATTTAGTCGGGTCCCAGGGGTACCTCAACCAATATTCATGAAAAGTCGAGATGGTTATACCGAATCCCCCTTTATCCCGACTATTGCGAGAGTTGATATTTCGAAAAAGTATCATGTTCCCGATGTACCAAAGTGCGAAGGAATGACTGATCCAGACCAACATGTTACGGATTTTAAACAAGCGATGAACATTAGCACTGTCCCATTTGAAATGAAGGAAGTGGCAATGTGTCGCTGGTTCGGTAACACGTTATCTGGACCAGCATTAAATTGGCATTCTCACTTACCACTTGGAAGTATTTCATCATTTTCTGAATTGGTTGACAAGTTTAGACTCAGGTTTGCAAGTAGTCGACACAACAAGAAAAGTTCAAGCAACTTATATCGTTTGGTACAAAAATCTGGAGAATTTTTGAAGACATTTCTAAATAGTTACAATGAGGAACTCGTCGCCATTGAAGAATGTGATGCCGCAACTTCGGTAGAAGCATTTCGAAGAGGGATATCCACAGGCAAAGGCGTTAGCACAAATTTGACTAGAAGAGGATGAAATCTTTGTCGCTGACACGAGGGAAGTACCACGATCTAATCGGAGGCATAGGAAACGCGAGTCAAGGTACCGTCCGTACCCTTGAGAAAGAACAAGACGTTCAAATAAATAGGAGAGCTCAGTAACGCGTTACAAAGGTGTTTTTCATCATCGAACTCGTAAGGAAATAAAATATAAACAAGTTATCAATCTACCATGTAAGCAAAACTTTACTTCATGCTGGAATTAGGTATTCTTCTATCAAAAATTTGGTATGTGTACTAGTTATGAATTCTATCACGTTACATCTTTACTTTGAAAGTCATTTCATAAAGTGTGCACTAACTTTCCTATGAAGAGTATAATGTCAATACCAGAATAGTCAAGACGCCTTACAAAATAATTTTATGGTCGAATTCATTCCTATACAAACTAATGACACCTTACAAGAAACAATGCAAGTAGACAACAAGTTACAAACATGAAAATGGTTACTGCATACAAATGGCGCATCAAATCAAGGAGGCATAGGACTGGGGGTGGCATTGAGCTCACCACTAGGGGTAGCCCAAGTCGTGCGACGTACTTTCAAATGAAACAACAAAAGTGGAACACGAGTCACTTATCTTCAGCACAGTCAAGATGTAACGCACAAAGATTCATCATCATGAACGCATTAAGAGCTAGCAACATAAACTTTAGGTCAAAGGTACTTTACCATTCATTTTTACATATGTCAATACATTCTTTACATACTACACATCAGCCTCTGTAGCCAACACACGAAACATCGGCCTTAGTCGCCAGTATACATCAAACAAAAACTAGCAATGGACGCCTTGTGACGTTACAGGCCAAAACATGGGCTCTTGCCTTATGCTCAGGCAAACGATGTGCACACATGACCGGTCAAAGATGCTAAGGTGGAGAACACTTAAGGCGCTCTAGAGAAAGGGGAGCCCTTAAGTGCAGATGACATGTAACATTGTACGTGCATATTACATTTGTAGTTTGTGTCATCACACTACATATACAATAAACTCCCTTAGTACATTCTTACACACGCGCGCTACAACAATTACAACGTTGGCCTCTGTCGCCAATACTTACAACATCGGCCTCTGTAGCCAAACACTTACAACATCGGCCTCTGTAGCAAACACTTACAACATCGGCCTTTGTCGCTAGTTCTTACAACATCGGCCTTTGTCGCCAGTATTTACAACACCAGCCTATGTCGCCAACATTAAACCCCGGGTACATGTTATGACAAATGCGTCATCTTGATTAGCAACTTGTCTTGCAAAAGCCTTCGTTCAAACGAAGCATACACAACGTGACATCTTGATTAACATCAAGTTTCACAAACCGACAAAGACAACATGAGGAGATCATTAGTTTGACGATTTCAGGCAATGGTTCCCAAAGCAATTTCAAACCCGCACCAAAATATACGAGGGAAATTTTGAGCAGGTTTGGGGGGTATTGTTGGGCCCTAAAATATCGGGCTAATTTATGAGGTGGGACCACGAAGATATGAAGAGATCGGAATGAATTAAAGACAATATTCACCATTAATGGGGCATTAAACTGCATGGAGAAAATCAAGGAGCATTAAAGGAGTTGTTGGAACGCATTAACTACATGGGCGAAAATCATGGACGCCTTAAATGCTAACGTGTTGATGATTTAGCAGCAGTGGTAAACTGGTCAAACTAGCCGTTGGAAGACATTAATAACAAGGCGAGATTCTCGGGATTGACTCATAAATGACCAGAATGTAAGCCTATAAAAGGGGAGGAAGAACATCAGCTAAAGGATATCCTCTCGGACTCGCTCTCACACGCTCTCTCTACAACAAAACAATCTACATACAATTGTATTCTTATTCTTCTATTATTCATCTACAATCTCAAAAGCTATTTGCTCTTCATTTTCTCTCTGGCGTACTCATCAATTGTTCTTCTACATCTGAATGGAATCATATTGAAGTTTACCCTTGTTATTCTATATTTTTGCCTATTTATTTCGATATCTATTATTTTACCAATTAACGTATTTACTACTTATCATCGGTATCTTGAATCATAAGCAGTAACTCGCAGTAGTGTAATTGCAATCTTATTTCACTATTTTGAATTCATATCTCTTTTTCTACTTCATTACTAGTTCATTTGCTATTTCTCTTCGTAAATCCCTTATTATTTGCGAATTAACGTGTTTAAACAGGTTTTTTACTAGAGTTCCCTCGCTATAGAAGATAACGCATTTACGTGTTAAATCTGCTCAAAACAGTTTCCTTTTCGGTCCCTCCTAACTCCACATAAAATTTGGACATGAGTTCCCCTAGCCACTTTATCCACACTTAGCCTTTTTAACAAGATCATGGAGACTTGCTTTGAGTTTGGTCACTTCACTTGGGAACTCTATACATGAATTTGAAACGCAGAAAAAAGAGGAGAAGTTGCTCGGGAAGTGAGAACTGTGTCAGAATCCTTAATGAGAAGGAACGTGTCTGAGCCAAACATTTCTCACCCCGATTGGACTGCGAAGGGAAAATGCAACACATGTCTCTAACTTGCAAAGGAAGATGAGAAGGTACAAAGACATTATTGGTTCGTTTTGAATTGGTAATGAGATTCTGACCATTCTACCCTTCTCCCTAGACTATTTTAAACCCAACTTTGCCATTTTTGGGACCTTCTTCCTCCTTCGCTTTCCTGCAACCCTAATCCCTTGATTTCTCTCTTTTGTTTCCCTTCAAGAAAAATCTAAAATCTCTCCAACTCTCAAACGGCTCCTCCCAAATCCTCTCAAACCTCTTCTTCCCACCAATCTTCCCAAAAACCAATTCACCCAGAACCTTGGATCCATGAATAGATTGACTCCGATTCTCGATCCTTCGCCTGGACCATGCTCAAGGAAGCCAGTCTTGAGACTGATCTGGTCCAACAACAGTGCATGCACAAGATCCTAAACAACTATGTTAAGCCTTATCTCAAGGAACTCGTAAACCCAAAAGTCGACCCCTCATTCCTTGAAATTGAAATTCTAGGCCCGGCATTTCCCCTTCCACGGGTGATTATTCCAACCCTAAAGGCACAACCCTCTTCCCATTCTCCTTCTCTTCCTTCCTCAAGAACCACCCCCTTAAAACCCTCACCTTCTCCTTCCAAACCTGTTGTGATCGTGGACACCTTTGGTCCAATCCTCCTAAATCCAAAAAAACCATCAAAAAATAAACCCTCTTCTTCGTCTAAACCCACCAAAAAGAAAAAGAAAACTACTCACTTATCCCTTGTCTCACTCATGGGTTCCTTACGCCCAGAGTGCAACCTCCCTCCATCTCTTCCTCCTCCTCCACCACCTTCATCTCAATCCCCCACTCGAACATCTTCTCTACCTTCCTCACATCCATCTTTGGCCTCTAGGATCCCTGATCCCTAATACCCTCCATATTCTGTCTCTAGGAACCCAAATCCTAGAGATCCCCCTCCCCCAACTACCTTTGGGAACTCCGATTCATGAGGTACCATCTCTACTTCCATCAATCCTCTCCCTCCATCTGATGGGAACTCTAACCCCATCGAAATTACCACCACTTCCTCTCACCCCTCCAAGTCCTCCTCCCTTCTCCAAACAAACCACAACTCCTACACCCTCCAGAGAAAACTCACCTCCTCCTCCCTTCACAAAACAACCAACTCCTCCTCCCTCTCCAAACAAGGTGTAACACCCCAATTTTGCATCGATAGGTGTTACCGCCAGTGACCTCGGATTTTACCATCCAAAGTCACCCAAGGCTTTATAAGGTATTAAGTTAAATAGAAATGCGGAATTATAAAATTATTACAATCAAAAGAGTTGCTCATATACGAGACTTTAGAAATACTTATTACATACCATGGTTTAGTTTAGCGAAGTCTAAAACCTTAAGTATTGTTGAGCAACGGAACATAAAATAACATTGTTTTTGCTTAAGCGTAGAATGACCCGAAAGTGAGCAAAATATCATATTTGATTTAAAACCGATTTCCTTCCTTCTCTTGATTGATCTTCTTCCTTCACGCCTTTGATGGAGATTTCCTGGATTCTGGCATTTGGCGCGAAAGGCGGAAAATGCCAGGCAGAATTGCGGAAGAACAGAATTAGTCTAAAGAGACTAAGCAAGCGAGAGCGGACAATCTTAAGGTAGTTTGGTAAAGTATCGAACTTACTATGAGGTATTCGAGATGTGTTTAAGTTTAAGTGGAGTTATTAAGAACGGAAAGAGTAAGTCTCGAGATGAGATAACTCGTAAACCGAAAAAGAGCGTACTACGAGATTGTAGAACGTCTTAGAATAGAATGAATGTTGGGAACGTTAATTACACATAAGTTTTTAGAAAACCTCTCGCGCCCTTTCGGACCGAGAGCCGGATCGATCATTTAAGACCGGTCCGGTTTTGGTTTCTTCTAATGTGCTTTAGCACTTACTTTCTTTCGTGATCAAAACATTCATCATATTTAACGATTTTTAAGAGTGGGGGGCCATGAATGGGCCGACGTGCCACTTACGGGAACTGAGTTCCGACACCTAGCTAGGGTGCACACGTCCCTCCTTCGGGTAGGAGCAAACATAGATCATGATCCGTACAATCGAGGGAAGAGAGGGCATGGTGCCATACCACTCGACATATTATATAGAGATGTTCGGGCCGAGCCCGCATCCCTTATTAATCTAACTACGAATTTCATAACGAATCTCGAAAAGAGATTTTAAACAAGCAAATCACACCACAAGTCTAGCAATAATTCCTATTAACGATAGTAATAGTAATAATGCTATCAATGGTCATTATCTCTAACAATCGGTATTTCCTAGGTTTATTTTTATTTAGCAAGCAAAGTGTTCCCAACATTGAACAAGTTAACGGAATCGACTTTATCGAAAGGTTCAAGTAGAATGTCCACTTGCCTTGGATTTCTTTCGGAATATTCGAAACTCGGAAATATAAACTCCTAGAGACGTCGAGCACTTCGACCTATTTTGATCGAAAGGAAAAACGAACGGAACTTATTAAAATCCTTATTTAATATTAATTACATTTTTTTCTTATTTTTCTCTTCTAAGAGAGAGAGTTGAATCTAAATTATTTTAGTTAACAATTTAGATATGGAATGGAAAATAATAATCCTTATTATTATTTTCAAAATAATACTACTTATGATTTTAAAATATTTATTTTAAAAATCTTATTTAAATAAAAAGGGATTTCCTCTTAAATCATATGTAATAATTGGAATATACTTAAAATATTTATTTTAAGGTACTTGATTAATTCTCAAATCAAACTTTATTTTATTTCCAAAAGTTTATTTGACAAAGCTAATTTTGGCATGCAAGCATATTTTATTTATGAACAAAACCCCTTTTTACAACTACCAAAATTTTATACAAACTACTTAGTAAAAATTCCTTTTTCTTTTATTAAAAGGAGTATATACATAGTTATTTCTTTACCTAGTGAATATAACTAGGTTGCATGCAAGAAAGGATTTTTCATAAGTATTTTTACAAAAATCCATGCACAACTATTTAATTTTTCTTAAGTGGATAAAAACATTATATGTTTATTTTAACCTCTACATGGTTTAAAGATATTTTATCAATATTTGTTTTAGCTAGAATTGATATGCAATGAATTTTAATTCTTTAAAACTTCTTTAACAAGACATGCAAAGATATTTTATTTTAATTGATCAAAAACTTGTCCTTGTGACATTTATTCAAACTAGGGAAATAAAAAGTCACATAAAATCTACCAAGTGCTTATATAGACATGCATGAAGATTTCATGCATGCAAACTTTAATTTATAAAATTATCAAAACTTTGTCTTTATAAAACCAATAATCTTTGTATAAAAAAGGTAGAGAAGTCTAGGCTCTTTAAAATAATTAAAATCAGATTTTCCAAGTTAAGAGTCATTTTTATAAGTTTAGGATTTATTAGAATTTATCTCATAACTTAGAGAAAAAAAATCCCCTTTAAAATCATTGCATGCATGTTGTATTTCATAAAAACATGTACAAGACTATTATTATGTATAATCTGATTTTTTTTTTAAATTAAATAAGTAGAATGGGCCTATTTAAAATACATAACAAATAAAAATCAGCCTAAAGAATTAAATTAGAAGGCTTAGATTCATACCCTCTAGTTGATTTTTTACGCTTTGTAACAATCCAAGACGTACAAGGAAAGGGAAACGGAGGAGGGCGGCAGCACTACTGGGGCGGCACCAAGGCGGCGGTGCAGTGCGGTGGCTGACCAGCGGACCTCGAGCTGGTGGGTGGTGTACTGGTGTGGCTAGAACGAGACCGAGAAGATATGTGCCAGCGATGAAGATAATTGTGTACAGGAGATAATTTGAGCGAGAGGGAAGAGGGGACCGGCTAGCTATCTTCTCTGCCAAATCTTTGAAATGAAAAAAAATGGTTCTAATTGGCTGAGAAGGATTGGTTGCTGGGAGAATTTGTGTGAGAGAGGGGCAAAAGAATTGTGCAGAACACATGAGTTGGAACGTATATATAGCAAAATAAAAGGGAAATTTTAAAAAGAAGATTGTAATTAATTTGGGTGGATTTACCAAATCCAAATTATTACAAAGGATCTCCACTAAATCTTTCAATATCTTTATAAGATATTAATCGATGTCGGTACCGAGTATTATTACACGCGTTGGATCGGGGCTTGCGTTAGGACAGTAAAATTATATATCTCGGATTAAAATACTCTTTTTTTATAACTGTTCACAAAAATTATTTAGACTAATAAAAATAACTCAGATGATTTTATTTGGTCACCTTAAATTTTCTTGGAATAAATTCCACTAGTACGATTGTAGTGTGTAACGAGTTTATTAAGCGGGTTTTCGAAACTTGTTCAGAATATTCTAAAAAATTATTCGATCGGTCTTATAATTTATGTGAACTAAGAAAATCATTTTACATGATTACTTTCTTTCACGTGTAAATTTTTAGGCACTAGTACCTAATTTACGGTAAAAGGGGTAACGACTTTGCTAAGGGGTTCTTGGAAAGTCATCTAGAAAAGTTCAAATTTATCCTTAAAAAAAACACGGATATTACAATAGTACCCCCTTAAAAATAGTTTCGTCCCCGAAACTAGGAAAACATGGAATGGTACAACGTTTCAGCATGAGAATGGTTATACAAGCTCACCTAATGTGAGGGAGCAACAAAAATACTAGTACCCCCTTAAATTAAACGTTCCCTTATTTAATTATGATGCCAGCAACTCGGGAAAGCGTTTCTGCATGTCTTGCTCCGTCTCCCAAGTTTCCCAGGTTGTACTTTTTTTGCCGTCCTTTGACCAGAGTACTCGGACTAGAGGTACCTCTTTGTTGCGTAACTGCTTAACCCGTCGTTCTACTATCTTCAGAGGTGTCTCTTCATATGCACCATCTGACTGGATTTCCACGTCATCATAATTGATTATGTGGGATTCGTCAGGCACATACTGCCTCAGGAGTGATACGTGAAAGACGTTGTGAACTGGGTGTGCTGATGGCGGTAGAGCAATGCGGTAGGCCAGCTTGCCTACTCTTTCCAAAATCTCGAAGGGTCCCACATATCGAGGATTGAGCTTTCCTCTTTTTCCGAAACGAAAAACACCTTTCGAAGGAGATACCTTGACGAAAACTTTACTTCCTATCTCGAACTCTACATCTCTTCTTTTCAGATCCGCATATGACTTTTGTCGACTTTGAGCAGTCAACATTCTTTGACGAATTAAAGCAATGTCTGCGGTGGTTCTTTCAACCAATTCTGGTCCGAGAAGAATCTTCTCGGCATTATCATCCCAACAAATTGGGGATCGACATTTCCGGCCATACAAAGCTTCGAAAGGAGCCATCTTTATGGTTGAGTGCCAGCTGTTGTTGTAGGTGAATTCTATCAAACTTAAACTGACATCCCAACTTGTTGTGCGATCCAAAACGCAGGCTCGAAGCATATCCTCAAGAGTCTGAATGGTCCGCTCAGATTGACCATTGGTTTGAGGGTGAAAAGCTGTGCTAAACTTCAATTCGGTACCCATGGCCTTATGCAACTCCTGCCAAAAGTTTGCCATGTAACGCCCATCTCTATCGGAAATGATTGTCTTCGGGGTACCATGGAGACGGACGATATCCTTAATGAAAATTTCTGCTAGCTGTTGGAAACCCCACTTTTTCTTGATTGCAATAAAGTGGGCGCTCTTGGTAAGTCGGTCTACGATAACCCATATTGCGTCTTTCTGCTTTTGAGTCTTGGGTAAACCGGTAACGAAGTCCATCGCTATATCTTCCCATTTCCATTCTGGAACTGGAAGTGATTGCAGCATTCCTCCCGGTCTTTTATGCTCAATTTTTACCTTCTGGCAAACCAAACATCTTGAAATGAATTCTGCCACTTCTTGCTTCATGTTCGGCCACCAGAAATTCCTTCGCAAGTCTTTGTACATCTTACTTGCTCCGGGATGAACGGAATATGCAGAAGAGTGACCTTCTTTCAAAATTATCTTACGAAGCTCATCTATGGCAGGCACACAAATCCTGTTTTGAAACCAAAGGGAACCATCATCTTGGATAATGAACCCAGGTGCCTTGCCTTCCTGCACTTCTCCACTGATCTTGATCAGCATGATGTCGTCGGCTTGTTTCTCTCTGATGTCATCTAGAAGGTCGGAACGGATTTCCAAGGTGTTTAGACAACCTTGTTGTCTTCCAAACCAAACTTCAATGCCTTCTCGAATCAACTCTTGTTGTAACTTTGGTTGAACTGTTAGCATTGCAACTATGCCTTCTTGCTGTGTCTTCCGACTTAAAGCGTCGGCTACAACATTAGCTTTGCCCGGATGATAAAGCAATTCAACGTCGTAGTCCTTGAGCAGTTCTAACCATCTTCTTTGCCTCATGTTCAACTCTTTCTGAGTGAACACATACTTCAAGCTTTTGTGGTCGGTGTAAATCTGACACTTCACCCCATACAAGTAGTGTCGCCAAATCTTTAAGGCAAACACCACAGCTGCCAGCTCGAGGTCATGTGTCGGGTAGTTAACTTCATATGGTTTGAGTTGACGAGATGCGTAAGCTATCACTTTTCCATTTTGCATGAGTACACATCCCAGACCTTGCTTGGAGGCATCACTATACACCACGTATCCTTCATGTCCATCCGGCAGAGTTAACACGGGTGCACTTGTTAGACGTTTCTTCAGCTCTTGAAAGCTTTCTTCACATTTCTCATCCCACACAAACTTCTTGTGGGTCTTTCGGAGTAGCTTGGTCATTGGTAAAGCGATTTTGGAGAATCCCTCTACAAACCTTCGGTAGTATCCAGCAAGTCCTAGGAAGCTACGAATTTCTTTCACATTTCGAGGTTGCTTCCATTCTGAAACCGCTTTAATCTTTTGTGGATCCACCATTACTCCATCTTGGTTGATAACATGACCTAAGAAGGCGACTTCTTTTAGCCATAGGTCACATTTCGACAACTTGGCATACAACTGATTATCTCTTAAAATCTGTAGCACTATCCTGAGATGCTCCTTGTGATCAGCTTGACTTCCTGAGTAGATCAAAATGTCGTCGATGAAGACGATCACGAACTTATCTAGATACTCATGGAAACATCGATGCATGAGATCCATAAACACTGCAGGTGCGTTGGTCAAACCGAATGGCATCACCACAAACTCGTAGTGGCCATAACGAGTGCGGAATGCTGTCTTTGAAATATCCTCGTCACGAATTCTGAGCTGATGATATCCGGATCGTAAGTCGATCTTGGAGAATACTTTGGCACCTCGAAGTTGATCTAGGAGGTCATCTATCCTTGGTAGAGGATACTTGTTCTTGATGGTGACTTTGTTCAGTTCCCGGTAATCGATGCATAAGCGAAAAGTCCCATCCTTCTTTTTCACGAAGAGCACAGGCGCTCCCCAAGGCGAGGCGCTCGGTCTGATGAAGCCCTTCTCTAGCAACTCCTCAAGCTGACTTTTAAGTTCCTTCATCTCTATTAGAGCCATCCTATATGGTGCCTTGGAGATCGGTGCAGTTCCTGGCTCTAAGCTGACTGAAAACTCGACTTCCCGTCGAGGAGGTAGTCCTGGAAGCTCTTCGGGAAAAACGTCGGGAAATTCTTTGGCTATAGGAATCTTTCGGATATCCACGACTTTCTTATCCGTTGGTTCTAGATAGCACAGGTATCCAATGCAACCTTGTCGGAGTAGTTTCCCGGCCTTCATGGCATTGATCAACTTTCCATTTTCTTCTTCTCGCTTCCCCTTGAACTTGCAAATGTGCTTTCCCCCAGAGTTCATAGTTACCGTTCGAGTGTGGAAATCGATTACGGCTCCATGAAGTGATAACCAATCTCTTCCGAGAATGATATCGTAAGGAGCCATCGGAATGCATATCAAGTTGGATTTGAAACTTCCTCCTTGAATGCTGAGCGGAAAGTTACTTAATTGTCTTGTTCCTATTATTCTTTCTCCATTAGGAAGGTTCACAACAAAGGGTTCGCAAGATTCATGACATTCTAGCCCTAGAAGTTCTACACAACTTTCGGATATAAAGGAATGCGATGCACCAGAGTCAAACAATAGGAAAACTGCTTTTGAGTGGACGAATAAGGTACCTTGACAAATGGGAGCTTCTGGCTTGTCACTGGCACGCATCTCATACAGACGTTGTCCTTGATTTTGAGACTTCATCGGTCCTTTCCCCTTGTTCTGAGCAGTTGACTGAACCGAAGCAGTTCCAGCAGTCCTGTTTGAGGTTTGCGGGTATTGGGAAACTGAGTTGGATCGTGCTTGACCTGACTTACTTCCAGTTTGCTTACAGTAAAGGCGAAGGTGTCCCACTTTTCCACAGTTATAGCAAGTTCTGCGTTCCTTAGGGCAATTCCGATTGATGTGTCCTGGTTCTCCACAGTTATGGCAAACAATTGGACCTTTCTTAGATTCTGATCCTTGATACGACCTTGCTCCAGATGATGGAGGCCTACTCTTGTTTTTCTTCGACCAGTTTGAACCTTGTGGTGATGCTGGCCTCTTAAACCCGCTTTGATTTGAGTGATGAGGCTTCCCACCACCGTGCTTTCTGCGTTCAGGTTCGCCTAGAGTAACCTCCATGCGGTAAGCTGCGTCCACATACTCTTCAAGAGTTGCAAAGTGACGGTTCACCATCCAAGGTTTGATGGTGTCGTTCATCCAGTTGTGGAATCGTCGGATCTTTTGTCGTTCAATGGTTATTTCCTCCTCACATATTGCAACAAGTGATTAAACTTCTTTGCTCTTTCTAGCACACTGAGCCCGTGGACCTTCGGCGAAAGCAACTCATCAAGTTTCTCATCTTTCATAGCAGTGGTGAAGAAACGGTTCATCATCTTATCTTTGAACATATTCCAGGTTAGCTTGGGTTGGGTAGCCAAACTTGAGTTCTCCCACCATTCTCCGGCTTCACCCTTAAGCCTTAGGGCAGCCATGTGCACCTTGTTGGCCTCAGAGCAATGCACGTTCCTCAGCAGTCTTTCTACATGGGAGAACCAGTACTGAATTCCGGCAGGATCTCCACTTCCGTCGTATGATTCAGGTTTCATAGTGTTGAAGACCTTCATGCCGCTTGCAAAGCTTGTCTCCACTTCTTTCCCACGAGCTTCAACTGCTCCTTGTTCTACCTCTTGATTCTCCACAACAACTGGATCTTGCACAACTGGAGGAATCGACTCTCGTACTATCTCTCGAAACATGGCCCGAAAGGTTTCCATAGTGCCTTCATTGAGCACTAGAGGAGGGTTTGGTGCAGGAGGATGATTGACACGTGGCAATCCTCTAACTTCGGATTGGCTTTCCTCGTTCTCATTTCTAACCTGAGTTCGGTTACGGTGACTAGTAGCTCTTGTATCCACCATCTGAATAACGACACAAGTGGTTCCTTTGATTAATTAACATTTGCATAAGGTAAATACGTAGACACAATTTTAGAGAAAAACGTGGTTCTTATATACATTAGAACTTTTTCAGAAAGGATTTAGACAAGGCTTTCAAGCATAGCCTTTACAATACTTGAACGGAATTATAAAACTACTGTCGGCTTGACTATTGAAGAAAAATTAATAGTCAAGCAGAGTGATCGACTACACTCCTAAAGTTATGTGAATACAACTATAATACTAGGAATAAAGTCTTGACACGACCTAAGGGTTACAAAAGAAATCTAAGAAACCGTCATCGAACCAACTCTCATCCAAGGTCTCCCCCTCATGACACAACAACACATAAGCCTGTCGAATCTTCCTTTCTGCCACCTCCATGGCACTTCGAAGGGATGCCACACATGTCTCGTGCTGATGAAGCAAGCTCTGGGCGGTCGAGATCTCTTCCAACCATGTCTCCTTGTACTAAGCTACCAAGAACTTGTTGGGGCGGCGTTGCCTTGTGCCGAAAGGCCAAGCTGTGGACGGGAGGTTCTCGTGTGGCGACTCGATCGGAGGCCGAGATGACTCCCCTGGGAACATGTTGACAAGTCCTTCCATTTGATGCTCAATCGGGGCCGCGCTAGCTTGCGTGTAAAGGGAGGTGTCAGGGTTAGGCGGGGTTACCCATGGAAGATGGAGCTGGGGAAAGTAGTAGTCCTGGGGGTATCCTTGCAACTCCGACATCCTTGGAGGGGATGGCCTCTCAACCTTAGGTACAAGCAATGGTGGCTCGGGAATGAGGTAAGGCTCAGGCTCGACGATTGGTTCTGGGGGTCCTTGCTCGGTATGGTACGGGCCAAGTTGAAACTGCTGCATAAGAAGGTAGTCATCATGAGACCAATTGTTGACAGGAGGCGGAGGTACTTCCGGTTCGGGCACCAAAGGTGGTGGAGCAACTTCAAAGATAGGTGCCACCGGAGGCGGTACATCGGGGTTGTAGACTTCCCCGTCGTTGTCCTCTTCCTCGAGTTCCTCCTCTTCTTGGAACTCGGGTTCCATCTCCTCGTCCTCGTCCATAAAGTAATCCTCCGGGTTGTAATACGGCATTTCTTCTTCCTCATCCTCAGAGTAGTAGGATTCGGGGCTATAATCTGGAACCATGGGTTCGGGCTCAAACTCATGCACCTCGGGCTCATATATCGGTGTACCCAGCATCTCAGCATGTTCGGCCACTTCCTCTTGAACGGGTTCGGCCGGTCCCTCTTCTTCTCCTCCTTCCGGTTCTGATTCCGGACCCAACTCAGGGTCTTCTTCCGGATCCTCTTCGGAGTCCTCTTCTTCTTGTACATGGGCAGCCTCTCCGGGCTCGTAAAAAGGGTCGTCCTCTGCATTTTGGTAGGGCCAATGCGGATTAAGGGCAAAAGTCTCCTCTAGGTCTCGGAGAGCTCCCTCAGGGTCATCCCTAAAGCGAGGAATCCTACGTGTCCCGACCATGCTGAAAGGAAAGGAAAGAAAGGAAGGGTTAGACGTAGAACATCCTTAAGTTCTATAAGTTGAAGATAATCGAAGGAAGTTTAAGGGATTTTTAACAAGTAGTTAAACATGAATAAAAAGTTTAAGATAGTTATCCTTTTCCTTAAGACTACTTAAAAAATTCTAATTCCTAAGTTCTTCTTTAAAACTTGAATCCTATAACGAATTTCTAATTTTTTTCGTTTTCTTTCAAAGGATAAGTTTAAACTTAGGAAATTTTCAATCAAAGTAACTAAATTATAAAAGTTCAGAACTTATTTTTTTTTTTTTTTAGGTTTTAAAAGTTTTGAAAGAAAACTTAAGTAGTAAAGATTTTTGGTTTGAAAACAAGGTCTTAAATTTTGAAAATTTTCGCTTTCGAAAGTTTTCGGTTTTGAAAACAAAACGTTCGGCTCTGATACCATAATTGTAACACCCCAATTTTGCATCGATAGGTGTTACCGCCAGTGACTTCGGATTTTACCATCCAAAGTCACCCAAGGCTTTATAAGGTATTAAGTTAAATAGAAATGCGGAATTATAAAATTATTACAATCAAAAGAGTTGCTCATATACGAGACTTTAGAAATACTTATTACATACCATGGTTTAGTTTAGCGAAGTCTAAAACCTTAAGTATTGTTGAGCAACGGAACTTAAAATAACATTGTTTTTGCTTAAGCGTAGAATGACCCGAAAGTGAGCAAAATATCATATTTGATTTAAAACCGATTTCCTTCCTTCTCTTGATTGATCTTCTTCCTTCACGCCTTTGATGGAGATTTCCTGGATTCTGGCATTTGGCGCGAAAGGCGGAAAATGCCAGGCAGAATTGCGGAAGAACAGAATTAGTCTAAAGAGACTAAGCAAGCGAGAGCGGACAATCTTAAGGTAGTTTGGTAAAGTATCGAACTTACTATGAGGTATTCGAGATGTGTTTAAGTTTAAGTGGAGTTATTAAGAACGGAAAGAGTAAGTCTCGAGATGAGATAACTCGTAAACCGAAAAAGAGCGTACTACGAGATTGTAGAACGTCTTAGAATAGAATGAATGTTGGGAACGTTAATTACACATAAGTTTTTAGAAAACCTCTCGCGCCCTTTCGGACCGAGAGCCGGATCGATCATTTAAGACCGGTCCGGTTTTGGTTTCTTCTAATGTGCTTTAGCACTTACTTTCTTTCGTGATCAAAACATTCATCATATTTAACGATTTTTAAGAGTGGGGGGCCATGAATGGGCCGACGTGCCACTTACGGGAACTGAGTTCCGACACCTAGCTAGGGTGCACACGTCCCTCCTTCGGGTAGGAGCAAACATAGATCATGATCCGTACAATCGAGGGAAGAGAGGGCATGGTGCCATACCACTCGACATATTATATAGAGATGTTCGGGCCGAGCCCGCATCCCTTATTAATCTAACTACGAATTTCATAACGAATCTCGAAAAGAGATTTTAAACAAGCAAATCACACCACAAGTCTAGCAATAATTCCTATTAACGATAGTAATAGTAATAATGCTATCAATGGTCATTATCTCTAACAATCGGTATTTCCTAGGTTTATTTTTATTTAGCAAGCAAAGTGTTCCCAACATTGAACAAGTTAACGGAATCGACTTTATCGAAAGGTTCAAGTAGAATGTCCACTTGCCTTGGATTTCTTTCGGAATATTCGAAACTCGGAAATATAAACTCCTAGAGACGTCGAGCACTTCGACCTATTTTGATCGAAAGGAAAAACGAACGGAACTTATTAAAATCCTTATTTAATATTAATTACATTTTTTTCTTATTTTTCTCTTCTAAGAGAGAGAGTTGAATCTAAATTATTTTAGTTAACAATTTAGATATGGAATGGAAAATAATAATCCTTATTATTATTTTCAAAATAATACTACTTATGATTTTAAAATATTTATTTTAAAAATCTTATTTAAATAAAAAGGGATTTCCTCTTAAATCATATGTAATAATTGGAATATACTTAAAATATTTATTTTAAGGTACTTGATTAATTCTCAAATCAAACTTTATTTTATTTCCAAAAGTTTATTTGACAAAGCTAATTTTGGCATGCAAGCATATTTTATTTATGAACAAAACCCCTTTTTACAACTATCAAAATTTTATACAAACTACTTAGTAAAAATTCCTTTTTCTTTTATTAAAAGGAGTATATACATAGTTATTTCTTTACCTAGTGAATATAACTAGGTTGCATGCAAGAAAGGATTTTTCATAAGTATTTTTACAAAAATCCATGCACAACTATTTAATTTTTCTTAAGTGGATAAAAACATTATATGTTTATTTTAACCTCTACATGGTTTAAAGATATTTTATCAATATTTGTTTTAGCTAGAATTGATATGCAATGAATTTTAATTCTTTAAAACTTCTTTAACAAGACATGCAAAGATATTTTATTTTAATTGATCAAAAACTTGTCCTTGTGACATTTATTCAAACTAGGGAAATAAAAAGTCACATAAAATCTACCAAGTGCTTATATAGACATGCATGAAGATTTCATGCATGCAAACTTTAATTTATAAAATTATCAAAACTTTGTCTTTATAAAACCAATAATCTTTGTATAAAAAAGGTAGAGAAGTCTAGGCTCTTTAAAATAATTAAAATCAGATTTTCCAAGTTAAGAGTCATTTTTATAAGTTTAGGATTTATTAGAATTTATCTCATAACTTAGAGAAAAAAAATCCCCTTTAAAATCATTGCATGCATGTTGTATTTCATAAAAACATGTACAAGACTATTATTATGTATAATCTGATTTTTTTTTAAATTAAATAAGTAGAATGGGCCTATTTAAAATACATAACAAATAAAAATCAGCCTAAAGAATTAAATTAGAAGGCTTAGATTCATACCCTCTAGTTGATTTTTTACGCTTTGTAACAATCCAAGACGTACAAGGAAAGGGAAATGGAGGAGGGCGGCAGCACTACTGGGGCGGCACCAAGGCGGCGGTGCAGTGCGGTGGCTGACCAGCGGACCTCGAGCTGGTGGGTGGTGTACTGGTGTGGCTAGAACGAGACCGAGAAGATATGTGCCAGCGATGAAGATAATTGTGTACAGGAGATAATTTGAGCGAGAGGGAAGAGGGGACCGGCTAGCTATCTTCTCTGCCAAATCTTTGAAATGAAAAAAAATGTTTCTAATTGGCTGAGAAGGATTGGTTGCTGGGAGAATTTGTGTGAGAGAGGGGCAAAAGAATTGTGCAGAACACATGAGTTGGAACGTATATATAGCAAAATAAAAAGGGAAATTTTAAAAAGAAGATTGTAATTAATTTGGGTGGATTTACCAAATCCAAATTATTACAAAGGATCTCCACTAAATCTTTCAATATCTTTATAAGATATTAATCGATGTCGGTAC
This sequence comes from Fallopia convolvulus, assembly GCA_964016875.1. Lineage (NCBI taxonomy): Eukaryota > Viridiplantae > Streptophyta > Magnoliopsida > Caryophyllales > Polygonaceae > Fallopia > Fallopia convolvulus. The sequence goes on from OZ024725.1 coordinate 15,842,172, forward strand.
CGAGTATTATTACACGCGTTGGATCGGGGCTTGCGTTAGGACAGTAAAATTATATATCTCGGATTAAAATACTCTTTTTTTATAACTGATCACAAAAATTATTTAGACTAATAAAAATAACTCAGATGATTTTATTTGGTCACCTTAAATTTTCTTGGAATAAATTCCACTAGTACGATTGTAGTGTGTAACGAGTTTATTAAGCGGGTTTTCGAAACTTGTTTAGAATATTCTAAAAAATTATTCGATCGGTCTTATAATTTATGTGAACTAAGAAAATCATTTTACATGATTACTTTCTTTCACGTGTAAATTTTTAGGCACTAGTACCTAATTTACGGTAAAAGGGGTAACGACTTTGCTAAGGGGTTCTTGGAAAGTCATCTAGAAAAGTTCAAATTTATCCTTAAAAAAAAACACGGATATTACACAAGGGAGTTCCCACCTCTTCTCCCCTAAGGCCAAGTTCGTTATCAATCTGGATGACAACTGGTTTGACAACGATCTTCCTATCACACTGCTTTCTCTAAAGAAAAAGCTTGCTCCCGCTCCCATCTTCATGGGAACCCATGAGGAGAACCCACGGTTTGATGTGCTAGAGACCGAGCTCACTGCCATCATCCCCAACCCCACTCTACCCAAGGCCTCCTAGGAAAAGGCCAAGGGAGATCGGAGTTGATGATGAAGAAAACAAAGAGGCTGGCAAAAGCAACAAGGTCGAGGACATTGATGGTGTGAAGATGGGCACCACAGAAGACAATAACGAGGCAATGGAAGAAGCTTTTGAAGATGATGGGAACTCTAGTAATGACAATAGCACCGAAGTAATTGACGCAGCTGACCTGGTCGTCGATTAAGAAGAAATCTTTGAGATCGATGGCGTGGAATGCCAAGTCTTTGGGGTCCTATCAAACGACTAATAGCTTGTCATCTCCCATGGCTCTGACACTGTTCCCATGGAAAGGGAACCCCTGCTGATGCTGGAGAACAATCCATCTCCAACAAAGAAAAAGAAGCATGTGATAGCATGCATTTAAGTGTTAGTTTTAGGGCATATTTATGTTTAAATCTTAGGAAGTTGCATGCATTTTGTTTAGTTTTTTTAGTTTTTTTCATTGCGGTATCTACTCTTGTGTT